>JBBGZY010000318.1:630000-1230000 GCA_037952925.1 Lithobates clamitans
CCACTGAAGATTGCCATATCATGTCATGTTGTGAGGGTAGCATAACCACTTCAGCCCCGGAAAGATTTGCCCCCTTAATGACCAGAGCATTTTTTGCGTTATGGCACTGCGTCGTTTTAACTGACAATTAAATCTTTGGGGGGCACACCCTAAAAGATGCATTAAAGATGGTGCAGCCATAAGACCATAAAACGGAACAAAATATTACAGCGCACACATGCAAAAAATGTACCCCATTATTAATGGGGTACTTTGTCACACTAAGTGGGCTTAAGCACCATATAGCAATATGGTGTGACCAAATCCCCATATTTTTTGAAAACGTTCAGGTGTTTTAAATAGCCTTGCAGGAGTTAAATGTAATTTTTTACATGTGTGCGTATCATGAATCAGACCGAGACAGAAGTACAGTTAAATCACACTTGTTTAATAATAATAATAATAATAATAATAATAATAATAATAATAATAAGGTAAACAGAGTAAGCGTAGTCAAAACAAGCCAGAGTTCAGTAACCGGATCGGGTAGTCAGACAAGCAAATGTCAGAGAGCCAGAGATAAACGTAGTAGTACACCAAGCAGGATCAGGAGCCAGAAGGAACATCACCCGAGCAAGTCTTCAACAGGAACGCAGGAGAAAGTCTCTATGATGTTGACAAAGGCGAAGGCAGAGATCAAGTGAGCTGGACGGCTTTAAGTAGGCAGGACTGATGAGCAGAATCAACAACAGCTGGGTAACTGTGGAGAGAGATGGGAGCTGGCAATTAGCCGACAGCTGAGCGGCCAGCTCTGAGAAGGAAGGGCTGAGCCCAGCCCTGACAAAGGGGCACCTGCTGCATAAATAAATGGTGGAAAATGGTGGGATTCAACCAACTTGGACCTTCTATGTTGAGCAGTAATATTTTGTTCCGCTTTAACTGACAATTGCGCGGTCCTACCCAAACAAAATTGGCGTCCTTTTTTTCCCATAAATAGAGCTTTCTTTTGGTGGTATTTGATCACCCCCTGCGGTTTTATTTTTTGCGCTATAAACAAAAAAACGGATAATTTTGAAAAAAATTACTTTTTTTTGTTTACTTTCTGCTATAATACATATCCAAAAAAATATAAAAAAAACTAATTTATTCATCAGTTTAGGCCAATACATATTTTTGGTAAAAACAATCGCAATAGGCGCAAAAGTTATCGCATCTACAAACTACAGGATCGATATAGGCACTTTTATTTATTTTTTATTGTTTTTACTGGTAATGGCAGCGATCTGTGGTTTTTAGCGGGACTGCGGCGGACAAATCTGACCCCAAATTACAAATTACTGGGCACCAGTGACATTATTACATTGATCAGTGCTATAAAAATGCACTGACCAATGTAAAAATGACCCTAGCAAGGAAGGGGTTAACACTAGGGGGCAATCAAGGGGTTAAGTGTGTTCCCTCAGCTTGTTTTAACTGTAGGGGATGGGCTTACTGAAGCATGACAGAGATTACTGCTCCCGATCACTGGGAGCAGTAGATCCCTGTCATGTCAATAGGCAGAATGGGGAAATGCCTTGTTTACAGTTCTTCGTTCTGCCTCTCCTCACCACGATCGCGGGCCGCCGGTGGACACCGAGTCCGCGCACGCCCACTATCCTGCTTTTATGGACTGATATACAGGTACGTCAGTTAGCGCAGGAGAGCCAACATGCTGCAGTATATCTGCGTGAGCAGGTCGGCAAGTGGTTAAAGGGTAACTCCATTTTTGTGGAAAAAATATAACAAATAAAATATATACCATATATAATTGCCACACAAGCCATATTGTAATTCTGTTATTAAAAATAACCTTTTCTTTTCAATCTGCAGCGCTATAATTTTCTGTATAATTCAATGTAATATGGCAACTTGGCAGCATTCTGTAAATGGCTGTACAGAACACCTCCAAAAATGTATGTTCCTGGTCGGATGAAGAAATCTGCACTAGGATAAAAGTCAAGTTTTGGGCATCTTCTGCACCGAGATACTCCCAAGAGTTAAACACTTCTAAAGGTATGCAGACACTACAAGTTTTGTCATCAGAATTCTCAAAGTGCATAAGCTGATTAAAATAAATGAGTCACTTCCATTCAGAAACAGTATCCAAATGACAAACAGCTTTTTCTTCAGAGCAGAAACTCGTAGGAATCAGCAACATAGTTTATAAAAATCCTTGCAATGTACATAGATCACCCAGAGGGGATTGTATTTTCTCAACAAAAAAGGAGTTACACTTTAATGGAATGAGAATTTAGTTTGTCAAGAAGCCTTGTAGAGCATCTTTTTTTGAGAACTGTGTTGGCCTAAATACCTCACTTTTTTAAGTGGGGTGTAATACAGTATAATACAACAGATGGTTTGCATGTAACTTATGGCTTGGCAACAACTAATGTATATCCAACATACATGATTTGGTCTTTTAACCCCTTCCCGATGAGTGTACGCATATACACGGCCTCACAGAAGTGAAACTTTATCTGTGAGGCAGTATATATATATATATATATATATATATATATGTACCAGTCTTTGAGCTGAGAGCACGCTCCCAGCACAGAGACCAGGCTCTCACCAAGAGCCCAGGGTCTTGTACTAACAATCGGGACCCAGGGCTCCCGGTCACTTGATTAGAGTGATAGCCTCTGATTGGATTGATTTACATCTGTATTTGCATCTGTTTGTTTTAGTTGTTGCAGAAACCAATCATAGGTGACAAAAGTATAAACAAAAAAAATTTTCGTCTAAAAACGGACATGAATGGAACAGATGTAAATAGATGGCATTCTTTTATATCTATTCAGATCTGTCTAAGTAGGGAAGGATGCAGCCTTGTTCTGTTTAAAAAAACAGACCTAAATGGACAAGGGAGTAGGTGGATGTAAAGAGATGATCATCCATTTACATCCACCCATCCATAGACATACATTGTGGTTCAGTCTGGATCTATCTGAAAAATTGACAGATAGATCTAGATTGAACCCGTGTGAAGGGACCCTAATTGTTCCATAATGCTGCCAGTTGTCAGAAAGGTCCAGTCGACCACTGTGCACATTGGTAAGTGTGGTTATCTGCATGTGCACATATCACAGCACAAGGCCCTGCATCTATCTTTCACATGTGTTCGGTCTTTCAGATGGATTCAGACTAAACCACAATGTATATCTATGGTCTGGTGGATGTAAACAGATGACTATCTGTTCACATTCTAAGTTGTTTCAACAAACTTGAGATAAGCTGCAACATATCTTATAATTTCCTTTATTATGTCTTGCCAAGGACAAGTATGGCTAAAGCTCTTTTGGCCATACTTCTCCTATGCATCATAGGAGTGCATTTATTTCTGCATTCGTGTGACCCAGATTCAGCCAACAGTGGGCTAAGGTCCACTGTCTGCTGACATCACAGAGCCTCTCCAGCTTCTGCAGGGATCCCAACAGTATTGTCGGGATCCGCCTACATGCCTGACCAGTAGCTAGCTCAGCCTCTTAGTGCTCTGCTGAGAACCTGAGCCAGCTGCTCCCACCCCTCCACCTCCCGGCAATCCAGCCTGTTGGAAAATTTTCTCTCGATCAGCTCTGCCGGCTATAGCCGATGATCAGTGTAGTCTGACAGCGGGGGAATCTCCCTGCTGTCAGAATACAACAGTAGTAGCATACAACAGTAGGAGGCATTCCCCCACATCGAATGTGTGGATGGGGGAATCGAGTTATTTTCTTTTGTTCAACCTGCTGGTTGAACAAAATAAAAAAGATTGATGTATAGCCAGCCTGAGACAGCAGAAGAGGTGGAGGAGCCACAGATCTAAAGACAACAGTAGACACAGAAGGGGGAAAGCATCAAAGGCCAGCGGGAAAGGTGGATGAACTAAAGATCCACAAACAGCAGCAACACAGGAGGGGGTAGGAATCAACAGAAAGCAGGTTAAGTGGAGGAGCCACAAACTTTAGACAGCAGCAGCAGCAGCACAAAAGGGCATATGGATTAATTGGAAGCAGGAAAGTATGGGGAAGCACATTGTCACAGAATGAATTAAAGCAGAACTAAATCCATTGAATTAACTGTTTCCCATAGCAGTTACATTCAAGACATGCCATAAATGATAACTGTCACGTTTGCTTGTAAGCTCAATCAAACTTTAAAATGGCTGTCATAACTGATCACCTGTGGACCATGACTCTGATGATGGCCCATTAGAGCAACTCTAGAGGTCAGATGCTTTCTCTAGCAGCAGAGACAGGAGTGATAATAGCTCACACCTTTGGTCCGCATACCATCTCTAACTAACTTGAATATTCTGTCAGGTCCCAAGCGTCCATATTCATCATGTAACGCATTCAGCACCGCCCCCCCCTATGTTTTTTCAAGCTTATTCAAGGGCCCCCTTTGTTAAACCACCCTGTCCAGCAATTGTAAACAATCCCACTCTTTGTGGACTAGTCAAGCCTCCTTCAGGGGATTGGTGGCTGGATGAAGCTCTGGGTGACCACTCTCCAAGGCTTTCAAAGTCAAATAGCAGAAAGGATCTTCTGCTTGGTCTTTCCTCAAGTATGTCTTGGATAGAGTTGGCAGATGCATATTCCCACCCTGGGTCAAGTTGCAGTAGAGCTTTGGAATACCAATAATGGTGACTCCGATAGCTTCAGCACCTGTTGCCCTTCTGGCTCTGTACTTGATTCCATGACACAAAGCTTGGACTCCTTTTGAATTCAATTGAGTCAACTCTTTCTTAGGAGTCTCTGAGTCATAGGGAGGGATTTACAAAAAAAAACGGTGCATACAGAATCTGGTATAGCTGTGCAATAACTATTCAACTTCTAACTTCAGCTTGTTCAATTTGACAATAAAACCTAGAAGCTTATTGGTTACTATGCACAGCTGCACCAGATTTTGTGTGTATCAGCTTTACTAAATCTCCCCCATAGAATCTTCCTGACAGAGCACCAGCAGCATCTCTATTCACAATATTTCAAACTGAAACGGAAACCCAGACACTGCTGTCAACTATAGATATCCCGTGGCCAGAACATGTGCAAATGGGTTGATATCTGTCTTTATCGCAGATTCTGCCTCATACAATTATTCTTTCAGCTTTTCCACGACAGCCCACCTCAAAGCCCGAAAATCCATCTTGTGGGTAGGCATAAGCATGAACACTGGGGCAAGCAGGAGAGACAGCTGAATGCAGTCTTGTCTGTGCTGTGTAAGGAAAAGTGTATGCTGCTGCTGCCCTTAGTGGATGAGGGGAGGAACTGAGAATCTTGCATTTGAAGCTTGCCTGCAATATTTCTAATGCTGTTTTTGCTGCTTATAATTTGGCAGCATAAACCTGTGGTGAGTGGGCATTTCTACTCTATGGTGAAAGGAGAGTGTCACAAACTAGGGTGGAATGCAAAGATTAAATGCTGGATTGCTACTTTTAGTCTGGCAGCATTTGTTTTTGGTGAGTGTAAATTTCTGCTATTTGGTGAAGAGGTAAGCCTCGTACACATGATCGGATTTTCCGCCGGGAATGACAGACTGTTGGTCTAAAATCCGACCGTTTGTACATTCTATCGGACAATTGTTGTTGGATTTTCTGTGGACAAATGTTGGATGGAAAGCTTATAAATTTTCCACGGACAACGGTCTGCTGTCGGATCTTCCTATCTTGTGTACACACGTCCATCATACAAAAGTCCAAAGTACAAACACGCATGCTCGGAAGCAAGGACGAGCCGGTCTAGTAAACTGGCGCTCGTAATGGAGAATTAACATTCGTGACGCGGAAAATTATGAAATCTCGAAATGCAGCGCACATTCTCTTCTTCTTTAATGGGATAATAATGAAGCTGCTTTGCTGGTGATACTGATGGAGTTATGGCAAACTAATTTTCAAAGACTTTTTTTTTCTAGTGATATCAAGAAAAATATTATTATGCTTGTTATTTTTTTTTTTTTTGGTGCAAGTTACCACAACTCCATTATCCCATAGTTTTTAAGATCAAAAATACAACTATGTTGGTGTCCCTTGTTTATTTTACATTGTATTTATTAAAATGTAACTGCCTACTCCCAAACTGTCATTTGAAGTAAATACATAGCCAAGTATTATTCTCCACAATTTTTTTATTGTGCATTAAAGAATTAAACAAGCATTAAAAAAAGAAAACAAATAAAATTAGACATGATATCTGCTAATAGAACTTAACCAAAAAGTGCATTCTATGCATCCAAAAATATAGAAAATATAACAAATCAAATCATTATTCAACCAAAAAATAAAATAAAATCCATATGCATGTGTCCTGCTTCTTAATATAGGAGCTCAACGATGCCAGGAGCTGGTGAAAGCAGGGGTCCGTCATCTGGAGATAATTCCGAAAATCATCCAGATTATTCTCCTGGAGCTCCTGCAGCAAAGCCATATGACATAATTGGTCACGATTAATAAAGCAACCAATTTTTGGTCCAAGAAGTCCTCCTCCTCCTGTGCCTGGACTGGACTTGGGTCAAAGCAATAACTCCAAGGCCAATAATAAATAACACATTATCTCCTCTGATTCCGCAACATGGCTGGTTGACGAACCCCCGTTCAGAAACGAACTGAAAAGCACGAAATGAAAAGCGCGAATCAACACTCACCAAACTTCTACTAACATGAAATTAGCAGAAGGAGCCCAAAGGGTGGCGACTGACAATTTAACTTCCTCTTTATCAGCTCGTAGTACGTCTAGTATGTCACTAAGTTTGTGTTTGTCGACAATTCCTTGCCGTTTGTATGCATGACAAGTTCCTGGCCAACGCCCTTCGGACAAAAGTCTGACGTTTTGTCTATGGAAAATCCGATTGTGTGTACGAGGCTTTACTGTCACAGATTTGGGTGGAAACACATTGCATGGTGGAGGAAGTCTTCTGAGTGGATACACATATTGGACTGTTTTCTGTCTATGCATGTGGACTATTTTGGTGCAATATTATAATTGTATTATTTGCATATATTTTGTACGCTGATTAGAGCGCTGCCATGTAATTACTTTGAGATTGTGGGTGTATGTGTATAAACCTATATTGCAAACTGCTTACATTCAAACTAGCGTTTGTATGCATATTTTTCTTCACTAGTTCACTGTCCCCTTGCCCTGTTGCATCAGCCAATCACTCAACCCAGACCCAGCCAAGATGGCTTCCCCCTGCACTGGTGAAACTCCATAGATCAGCTTTGCAAAATGGTTTCCTTAACCCCCTAATGCTGGACACTTTCAACCCCTTCCTGCCCAGGCCAATTTTCAGCTTTCAGCTCTCTCACACTTTAAGTAGTAATTGCACGGTCATGCTACACTGTACCCATATGACATTTTTATCATTTTTTTCACACAAATAAAGCTTTCTTTTGGTGTAATTTAATCGCCACTGGGCTTTTTATAAATATAAAAAATATTTTATATTTCTGTTATAAAATTTTGAAAATAAGTAATTTTTCTTTATAAATGTTGACCAAAATCTTTACTACTACATTTCTTTGGTAAAAATAACCCAAATAAGTGTATATTATTTGGTCTGTGTGAAAGTTAGAGTCTGAAATCCATAGTGAAAGTTATAGAGTTGAGGCCCTAACATGCCAGGATGGTACAAATACCCCCCCAAATGACCTCTTTTTGTAAATTAGACAGGCCAAGGTATTTAGTATGAGGCATGGCGAGTTTTCGGAAGTTGTAATTTTTTCCCACAATTATTTGGAAAACAAGGAAAGTAAATAATTTTTTTTTTCACAAAAATGTCATATTATAAAATTATTTCTCACACACAGCATAGGCATACTTGCAACTACACCCCAAAATACATTCTGCTACTATTCCTAAATATGGCGATACCACATGTGTGAGACTTTTTTATCACAGCCTAGCCACATAGAGGGGTCCAACATCCAAGGAGCACCTTCAGGCACTCCACTTTAAGACCAGGCCTTCTTCTGACACTCTTTTTAAGTAAAAATCTGTATTTTTGCTAGAAAATTACTTAGAACCCCCAAGCATATATATTTTTAGCAGAGGCCCTAGAGAATAAAATTGTAATTAATAAAATGCAATTTTTTATGTCACACGTTATTTGCACAGCTCCTTTTCAAATGTAATTTTCTGGGAAAAGATACACTTTATTGAATTTTAATGCACACAAACACAATATAATACCCAATTTTTTTGTAAAATATAAGATATGGTGTTGCACCGAGTAAACAGATACCAAATATGTCATGCTTCAAAATTGTGCACGCTGAAATGGCGGTAAACTACAGTATTTTAAAATCTCCATAGCCTTTACAGGTTACCAGTTTAGAGTTACAGAGGCAGTCTGGTGCTAGAATTATTGCTCTCACTCTGACATTCGCGGCAATACCTTACATGTGTGGTGCGATCGCCATTTACGCATGTGTATCGGACCAACACGTGTGTTCGCCTTTGCATGCAAGCATGGTAGGACAGGGGTGCTTTAATTTTTTTTATATATTTTGACACTGTTTCTTAAAAAAAAATGATTATTTGGTACACTGTGACAGATGTTGATGGGACACTAGTACGGATGTTGACGTGCCCGTGGACAGGGGCATATAGTGCTTGGTGCATTGTTGACAGATGGCTGCAGTCTGTGTGATCTTTGTGTAGTTGAACAGTAAAATCATCAGCTACACACAGATTGCTGTCAGGCTGCAGTGATAACCCCTGCCCCCCTCTCTGAGCTCAGGAGGAGAGCCGACACAGAGGCATGTGACTCTGTTTTCATTTCATGATGGCTGCGATTGGCCCTCCCGATCATGTGATGGCTGTGTCCAATCAGAGAGCCCATATCCCGATCTGTGATGTGCTGTGTCCAAGGGACACAGCCATCATGGGATTGCAAAGCTGCATGGCCACGCACGGGCACACATTCTGACAGGATGTACAGGTACGTCCAGTCAGAACAGTACTTGTCCCACCCGGCTGCTTATGTACAGTTTTGGTTGGGTGGGAAGCAGTTAAAGATGGCTGCTGCTATAATGAATATTCTGTTTAACCCTGTGTACATTGCAGAAGGATAATACAGCAGCAACAAAGGATGAAGTTAAAGAACAGTTATCAGGTACAGTCCAGGTACATGTTAATGTATACATACTGTATAACACAGAGAGCATCCATTCAACCGCCTGAGGATAGCACAAAGACTAAATAGTTAGTGTTGCAGTGTGGAGACCCGGGGTTTGAATCAAACTATGGGCAATCTTTGCATGGGACTTATACTGTATGTCTCTTCTTTGTGCTATGGTTAATTTTACAGTATAGCCCAAAAACATATCCTAGTTGAAGAGCCATTTACAAAGACAGGGTGGTGATTGTTAAAGCTGAACAGCCCACCAAGAGCGTCTCTACCACTGTCAGTGGAGCTGACAACAACCTGAGGAGACCTCAACCCACAGTACTACCTATGAAGGCACTGATGTGAATGGTTCAGCTCATAGGTAACAAACATGGACAGGAAGGAGAGGATTGCTGTCTCTTGTTTTTTGGACTAGGCCGGCCTAACACCCTAAACCTGTTCCAGATGGATGTCCTGTTCATGCTGAAGAACTTTGGCTGAGGCTTAGTAACCTGCTACTACTATGCTAACTTGGAGGGGCTCCTCCAACCAGAGACTCTTTGAAAAACTTTTTTTTTGCTTGTTTGTTTCTGCCAGCAGGCTCATAACCCCCTGCTGACAGAATGTACAGATACAGTGCCTTGCAAAAGTAAGTACGGTATTCACCCCCCTTTGCCATTTTACGTGTTTTGTTGCATCACAACCTGGAATTAACATGGATTGTTTGAGTATTTGCATCATTTAATTTACAGAACATACCCACAACTTTGAAGATTTTTTTTTTATTGTGAAGCAAACAACAAATAGGAAAAAATAACAGAAAAAGTCAATGTGCATAACTATTCACCCCCCTAAAGTCAATACTTTGTAGAGCCACCTTTTGCAGTTATCACAGCTCTAAGTTGCTTTGGATAAGTCTCTATGAGCTTGCCACATCTTACCACTTGGATGTTTGCCCATTCCTCCTTGCAAAACTGCTCCAGCTCCTTCAAGTTGGATGGTTCATGCTTGTGAAGTCTGACCACAGATTTTCTATTGGATTGAGGTCTGGGCTTTCACTAGGCCCTTCCAACACATTTACATGTTTCCCCTTAAACCAACCAAGTGTTGCTTTAGCAGTGTGTTTGGGGTCATTGTCCTTCTGGAAGGTGAACCTCTGTCCTAGCCTCAAATCACATACATAGTACAGGTTTTGCTCATGAATATCCCTGTAATTAGCACCATCCATCTTTCCCTCAACTCAGACCAGTTTCCCAGTCCAGACTGCTGAAAAACATCCCCTTAGCATGATGCTGCCACCACCATGTTTCATTGTGGGGATGGTGTTCTTTGGGTGATGTGATGTGTTGGGTTTGCGCCAGACATAGCGTTTTCTTTGATTGCCAAAAAGTTAAATTTTAGTCTCATCAGACCAGAGTACCTTCCTCCATACATTTTGGGAGTCTCCCACATGCCTTTTCGCAAACTCAAAACATGCCATTTTGTTTTTTGATGAAAGTAATGGCTTTCTTCTGGCCACTCTGCCATAAAGCCTAACTCTATAGAGTGTACGGCTTATTGTCGTCCTACGTACAGATACTCCAGTCTCTGCTGTGGAACTCTGCAGCTCCTCCAGGGTTACCTTAGGTCTCTATGCTGCCTCTCTGATTAATGCCCTCCTTGCCCAGTCCGTGAGTTTTGGTGTGCGGCCGTCTCTTGACAGGTTTGCTGTTGTGCCATGTTCTTTCCATTTGGTTATGATAGATTTGATGGTGCCTGTGAAACTTTGGTGTGCCTGGCTGTGCAGGGTGGGGGATCCCAGTTTACTTGAGGCTCCTTAGGGGTACACTACACATAGCGACAGTCAGGTTGCATGGTTTAAGTCCAGATAACTCATATTAGGAATTGTCCCTAATTTGCAGAAAAAAACTAAAGGGATTGTCAAATATCCAGTGGGTCATCAAGTTAGCATTGGAGAAACACACAATGGGTGAATATGATTGCTTTTATAGGCAAAAAGAAAAGTTCAATTTTCAGACACTCTGATAAATACCTAAGGCTTCTTAGTGTGCATTAATAACGGCTACAAAATTGCCAGCAGCTGTTCGATTTCAAAGCATTATCTATGTGAAGGACACAATTAGCATGTCTATTCCTTCAGACTTACATAGAGAATGCAGATTGTATCAAGGATTTTACTATGAAATGCATACCCTTTTGAAAGAATCAGCACCTTGTCTTTTATACATAAGATTTCAGTGATTTAAGGCATTCCAGTGGCAACATTTTCCAAACTATTATGAGTTTTTCTTTTAAAGTATTCTCTGATAAAGTATATCAGAAAACTTTTTAGTCAACCAGGAAGACTAGCAAGATTTCACCATATGAGCTTCCCATAACCTGTGTTTTAAGACAAGAAGAAACTGAGGAGGTGTGGCAGGTGTAGGTAGTCAGTTTCACAGATCATTGGCTGCTATGGGGGATAAAATGAATAGATATATATTCTAACTGAAAGGCATTAAAGAGGAAGTAAACCCTAATGGGTTTTACTTCCTCTTTTGCTCCCTGCAAAGCCTGTAAATTAAAGGCATAATGGGCTAGTATGCACTGCATACTAGCCCATTATGTGACACTTACCTGCAAACGAAGCCCGCGCTGTCCCCTGTGCAGGCCGCATCCATCTTCGCCCCTCTTCCTTCCAGGGCTGCGGACTCCGGCTCTGTGACTGGCCAGAGCCGCGTGACGTCACTCCTGCGCATGCGCGCGGGAGCCGTCAGTCACGGCACACGCTGGGGAAGAAACGGCACAGAGGTCCGTTTCTTCACAGCGCATGCGCCGATGACGACATTGGCGCACTACAAGTGAAATATCTCCTAAACGGCGCACGTTTAGGAGATATTTCCACTACCTATAAGTAAACCTTATTCTAGGCTTACCTATAGGGTAGAAGTCACACACAAGCGTTTACAACCACTTTAAGGTGGAACTAAACCCATCGATTTAAAGTGGTAGTAAACCGCACCAATTTTTTTTTTCCTAAACCCTTCAAGGTAAAGGCATAATGTGCTAGTATGCATCGCATACTTAGAACGAAGCCCTCCAGCGATGCACTGTCACCTGAAGGCCTTCCTTCCGGGTTCATGTCCTCCAGCCGTCTGATTGGCCTCGCCGCAATGACGTCACTTCTGTGCATGCGCTCGGGAGTCTCCGACCACAGCATGGAGCTCTGAAGGGACAGCACGGGTAAACAGGGGCTAGGATGAAAGCTTCCTTAGCTGTAAAGTATAGCAGGGTTTTGTTGGGCTAAAGTTTGATAAAGCACTGTGTAGCACAAACAACTTTCATACTTTTGTTTAACAAAATACTTGATTAACATTTCATTTTTTTTATATTTTGTTGCATCTCAATGCTGCAGCCACTTTCTTTCCACTTGCATACATTCCACTGAAGTCTGTGCAGCATTTTTAGGGTCTTTCCTGACAATGACAACAGTGAACCATACTTGAATCCTAGAGCACAATAAGCAGACAGGGTTGTCACCCTGTAACAGAAAGGGTCTGTACAAGATCCTTCAGGGTGGGATCACCAGGTATTATTTAATGAAAGCTGCAGATATTAAAATAAATAATTCCTAAATTAGGTGCAAGTAGGCTGAATTAACTCCGGCCCACGCAGATACTGCAGCAGGGTGGCCCTCCTGTGCGAAATCACGTACCTGTACGCGATTTTGTGCACTGGGTCTGGGAGGCGCGCCGCTGGCGACCCACTCCCTCTGTGATTGGACACAGTGGGAGCCATTCAGTGGGTCCAGGCAAACCCGATGTTCGCCGGCACCTCGCGATCATTCTCAGGAGAGGCAGACCGCCGTTCTGTGAGAGGGGAAGATGGAGATCTTGAGGGGAAGATGGAGATCTATCTTCCTCCAGTCAAAGCATCCCACTCACAGTTAGAAAGCACTCCCTAGGAGTACATTTAACCCTTTAACCCTAACTCCTTCCCTGCCAGTGTCATTAGTACAGTGACAGTGCATTTTTTTTAGCACTGATCACTGTATTGGTGTCACTGGTCTCCAGAAAAGTGTCACTTAGTGTCAGATTGGTCCGCCACAATGTTGCGATGTTTTTTACCAAAAACATGTAGCAGATTACATATTGGCCTAAATTGATGAATAAATATTGTTTTGTTTTTTTTTTTTCAAAATTGTCTGTCTTTTTTGTTTATAACAAAAAAGACACCATTCGCCCCCAACTTTAGCTGGCTATCGCAGTAAGATGCATTGGAAGGCTACATAGGGTATAAACAAGGTCAAGGATAAATCCAAGGGGAAAAAAACAAGCTAATCTTACCGACCAACAGTTTAAACCTGGCCAACAGTATGCATTAAAAACAGGGGTTTAGTCTGCACGCATTTGTAAATGCATGCTAAGCCACAGAGCCATGTCACGGCACCCTGGTATCTGTTGTACCTAACACTAACTTATTAGTGTCCCCACAGTGGAGGCACATACATTCTAATGGATAGGTGAGGGCCTTTTTTGTTTATAGCCCAAATAATAAAAACTTCAGAGATGATCAAATACCACCAAAAGAAAGCTCTATTCGTGGCTAAAAAAGGACATCAATTTTATTTGGATACATCGTCGCACAACCGCGCAATTGTCAGTAAAAGTAATGCAGCACCGAAACGCAAGAAATGGCCTGGTCATGAAAGGGGGTAAACCTTCCAGGGCTCAAGAGGTTAAGGAAGGTGGGGGTCAAAGGTACAGTTGTCTTTGAAGCTTACATTAAAGTGATATTAAACCCAAAACCAAAAATGTATTATATTGTAGCTTAAAAAAAACATTAGATGTGGTGGCCACATCAGTTTTCTAGGCTTTTTTCCTCTGGTTTCACCTTGGTGATCTGGCCAGTAACACACCTCCTGTATTAGTGAGACACAACTCTGGAGGACTAAGTCCAGGAGGCACAGTGGACGGCAGCATTGTCAGTCTGGGGGGAGGGTAGTGGTAAATGTATTAGCAGATTTAGATACACTAGCAAACTGAAGCCAAACTCCAGCTCACACTTTATAAACAGTTATAACAAACTGTTTTTTGGGGATAAAGGTTTTGCATGAATAAATAAAAGCTGGTCATTTTAATTACCCCTGTCACAGTATTAAAGTGGTTTGTCCCATCCATGTAAACTAATAAATTCTGCTGGAGAGCTAATGGTTTTGAAAAACAACAGACTTGCTGGCTGGATTACCAGATGAAAATAGAAAAAAGACTAAAAGGAAACAAATACAGCCATCATATCTAACAAATGGTAAGCTGCAATATAATAAATGTTTTCTTTTGGGATCAATACGGCTTTAACCTCTGTCACTAAAGGTTAAACAACATATAAAAACGGTAAGTGAATCAGTCACTGACACTTTAAAAAATGCATTAAGTAAAGCAAATATTCAAATTTCCCATTTGAAAAAAAAATTATAAAAAATGATATAGTCATCGCTGATGATTTGCTTAATCCTTAATATCCAATATTCAGTGTGATCTCCCTAGAAAACCTTTGGTTGACAATTCAGAAACAGCCAAGATTTTTAATATTAATGCTCAGTTTGTGAATATTTCTTTAGCAGTGATGCATCATCAATTGCTGTATTAGTCATGGCATTTAATAATTTAGCTGCATTCTATCTATTCTTGTGATTTATCGAGATTTGAAAGAAATAGAATATGACGCTGGTGTATATAAAAATGTGTAACTTCCTGTGCCTAAATTACATAGAGAGGGTCGATACAGGACAACTAAAGACTGCATATTTATGTATTGAAAGATTTAACTGCAATTTCTAAATCCTTAAAATTCTGTTACTACCTTCATTTCCATGTATTTTCTTACAACTAAAATTGAAAATAGATTTATATCTAAATAACTGGTGGGATGACTAGAGATGTCACTTGGGGTCAGGGTCAAAAGTGTAATGAGTTGAATACACTGATGGCAAACAAAATCAGTTTGCAATATTAGTTATTGTAAGTTAATAAATAAAGTCTTTGACAAGGAAGAAAAGCAAAGCAAGATATGTTATGCAATTATAATGTGATTTAATTTAAATTACAAAAATGTAAATAAAAAAAATGAACCACTTCAGCCCCGGAAGGATTTACTCCCTTCCTGACCAGAGCATTTTTTGCAATTCGGCACTGCGTCGCTTTAAGTGACAATTGCGCAGTCGTGCGACGTTGTACCCAAACAGAATTGACGTCCTTTTTTTCCCACAAATAGAGCTTTTTTTTGGTGGTATTTGATCACCTCTGTAGTTTTTATTTTTCGCGCTATAAACAAAAAAAGACAGACAATTTAAAAAAAAAAACAATATTTTTTACTTTTTGCTATTATAAATATCCCCAAAAAATATATAAAAAAAATTTCTTCCACAGTTTAGGCCAATATGTATTCTTCTACATATTTTCGGTGAAAAAAGTGTATGTTGATTGGTTTGCGCAAAAGTTATAGCATCTACAAAATAGGGGGTAGATTTATGGCATTTTTATGATTCATTTTTTATTTACTAGTAAGGGCGGCAATGTGATTTTTATCGGGGCTGCGACATTATGGCGGACAGATCGGACACTTTTGACACTATTCTAGGATCATTGACATTTATACAGCGATCAGAGCTAAAAAAGGCCACTGATTACTGTATAAATGACACTGGCAGGGAAGGGGTTGAACACTAGGGGGCGATCAAGGGGTTAAGTGTGTTCTAACTGTGGGGGGGATGGGCTCACTACAACCTTGACAGAGATCACTGCTCCTGATGACAGAGAGCAGTAGATCTCTGTCATGTTGCTAGGCAGAACAGGGAAATGCCTTGTTTACATAGGCATCTCCCCGTTCTGCCTCTCCTCAATCGTGGGACACCGGCGAACATCGAGTTAGCGGGACCCGCGGGCATGATCCCGCGGCAGGCGCGCACCCGCTAGGTGGCAAATTCAAAGGCACATACAGGTATGACCTTTTGCCTGCCCGTGCCATTCTGCTGACGTAGATCGGCGTGCGGCGGTTGGCAAGTGGTTAAAAAAACATTTATTTGCTTATTCACTTTCTGTAGATTTTTTTTTTATGCAGGCCATAGATGGGTCAAATTCCAAACAATTTGTCATTCCAAAATTGAAAATATGTGCGTATTGTAATTCGATGGTGCCACCACTGAGTTTGAAATTCGACCAACCAAGACTTCAATTTCACCTCATGGAAAAGAAAATCTGTGGTCGGGAATATTCTTTCCAGGTCAGAGCTCATGTGCATTTCTTTTTCAATTATATTTCTCACACGATTCTCCCATCATTGGTTAGAAATTTGTTAGTTTTTCCAAAAATTTCCAACATGCCCAATCACTCAAATTTGATGGCCGCACGAAAATCGGCCGATGCTGCCGCCCCATTAATGGTCAAAAATGGAATGATTATTCAAAGGTGCAATTTTCGAACAAAAAATTGTTCGGAATTTGATGTATGGCTGGCCTAACTGAAACTTTAGCCAAAATCAGTTAAATATATTTCAGGTGCATCAAAACAAAAAGGTGTGCAAAGTCTTATACCGGGTTCCCCACATCCAATTCACAATAGCAGGACTGGCTCTCTATGGAGCTGGTTCACATATCTCCGCAGCAGGACCGGTGCGTTTTGCCTGAAACGGTGAACCAGGATGCACCGGACCCCTGCTGTGAGCCACATGCAGCTCATATGTGAACCCAGCCTGAGTTTGTTTTCTGTAGAAAGAAGCCACAGTCCGAGTAAAAAAGCTTGTCCCCACCAGCATACTCGAGAGAAGGAACTTTGGTCTCTGTATGGAAGCAGTGGTCTCTCTCTTATTAAAGTGGTTGTAAACTCTGTTACACCACTTGTACCTACAGGCAAGCCTATAATAAGGCTTACCTGTAGGTACTGTGAATATCTCCTAAACCTGTACAGTCTAGGAGATATTCAGAGTGCACGCAGGCGATGACATTATTGGGGCATGCGCTCTGAAGGTCCCGCTTACACTGCCGGACCTTTAGAGCCCGTGCCGGAAACAGCGTGAAACGTCATCGCGCCCCCCGCCACTCATGTAGCTGGAAACCGCGAACGTGGAAAGAATATCGGGTGAAGATATCAGTCGTCTCGGTGCTGACATTGAGGTAAGTCTATCATAATGTGCTAGTATGCGATGCATTGGAGCACGCTGCACTTTTTTAGGAGTATTTGAGCACTTTTATTGGGACTTTTGCAATATGTAACTTTATGAATTTGATTTGTTCATTTATGAATATACTTTGCTGGAATTCATATTTTTAGCACCTACGCGCTTCTAATAGAATTACTGGTATATTTCTTTTGTTATATCTGCACATTATTTTATGATTCATTATACTGCGCGTTTATAAGCGCTGTAAATTTACTATATATACACATTATGACATTGCCTTGCAGGATTTATTTTTTTTCTACCACCAGCGGTTTACAACCGCTTTAAGTCAGGGTTTTTTCCACAGAGCAGTGGTAATTTTGGCAGCAAATTTCGATTTAGTTTTAGTCTTTTGACTAAAATGGCATTTGAGTTTTAGTCCCATTTTAGTCTTCTGAAATTGTTTTAGTTTTAGTCATATTTAGTCAACTAAATCTCCAGTACATTTTAGTCAACTAAAATCTCCAGTACAACCCATTTTAGTCATCAAAAATCTAATGGGTGTAGTTAAATTCTAATGCATTATTTAAGCATTTCTCCACAATTTCCAAACTCATTATGTAATATATACTGCTGGAGTGAAAAATCTAATATAATTGTATTTATGGTATTAAGGTTTGAACATGCACTACAGGCCAGTGTTAATTTTGACGTCAAATTTCAATTTAATTTTAGTCATACACTTTTGACTAAAATGTCATTTTTATTTTAGTCGTATTTTAGTTATCTCATTTGTTTTAGTTGTATTTTAGTCGACGAAAATGTTTTAGTCGACAAATTTAACACTGATGGAGAGCAAAGGTCATCCCAGTCCTGCTGCTTGATTAGGGTCGGTTCACACTGGGGCAACACGACTTCAGCGCGACTTTGCACGGCGGCTTCGACGCGACTTCGACGCGACTTCGACGCGACTTTAGCAAATTACAAGGCGACTTGAAGTCGCCTCCATGACAGGCGACTTCGCCTGTGGCCAATCAGCTCTCTGGGAGGGAGGGGGGGAGGGAGGGGTTTTCCCTGCAAAGTCGCTTGACTTTACAGAGAGATCCGACTTGAAGGCGACTTCCATTGATTTCTATGGTACAGGTCGCCTACCAAGTCGGATCAAAGTAGTACAGGGAGTACGCTCTGAAGTCGGAGCGACTTCAGTAGCGTCTATTAAGACGCTAGCGTTAACTCCCATTCAAACTATTTCTGGGGCGACTTGGGGCGACTTGAGGGCGTACAAGTCGGATCCCATGTCGCCCCAGTGTGAACCGAGCCGTCCTGTAGTTCTAGCATGCTGGGGGTCCCCATGTTGCGTAACAGCAGTCACAACAAAGTAGGCTTGCAGATTTTGCCAATATAGCAGCCAGAGCCTGTGGTTACAGATTTTCCTGTCACAGACTCTAGATGTCACTGTGGGAGAATTTACAGACTGGATTATGTTGAATATACAGTTGGTTTCCAAATATGTATGTATGACAGGATTGCGTGATAGTGAGGTGCTCCCATACACATAGGGAAGGTGTTATCAGTCCTCCCCACCAACTCAGCCAATCAAAATAAGCTTTGTATTCATTCACAGATTACGAAGCTTCCTATGTATCATAATCATGGCTCCGTCCACTCACAGCGCCGGAATCGTTAAACCCGGAAGGAACACAGAGAGAACAAGTCAGCTCCCTCAGTGTGGACCGGGATCATATGCCGAGGCTTCATTCTAAGGTGAGTATTTCAAAATGCCAGTTATAAACTATTACTCACAGAGCCAATTATAAATTATTATTCACGGGGCCAGTTATAGTATAAACTATTACTCACAGAGCCAATATTAAATTATTACTCACAGAGCCAATTATTATTCACATAGCCAGTTATTACTCACAGAGCCGGTTATAGTATAAACTATTACTCATAGAGCTTATTATAAATTATTACTCACAGAGCCAGTTATTACTCACTTTGCCAGTTATAAATGATTACTTATAGAGCCAGTTATAAATGATTACTCACAGAGCCAGTTATTAATCACAGAGCCAGTTATAAATTATTACTCACAGAGCCAATTATTATTCACAGAGCCAGTTATA
The DNA here is from genome assembly GCA_037952925.1 of Lithobates clamitans. Taxonomy (NCBI): domain Eukaryota; kingdom Metazoa; phylum Chordata; class Amphibia; order Anura; family Ranidae; genus Lithobates; species Lithobates clamitans. The sequence continues at coordinate 649,371 of JBBGZY010000318.1, forward strand.
GTATAAATGGTTACTCACAGAGCCAGTTATTAATCAGAGAGCCAGTTATAAATTATTACTCACAGAGCCAGTTAAAAATTATTACTCACAGAGCCAATTATTACTCACAGAGCCAGATATAAATTATTACTCACAGAGCCAGATATAAATTATTACTCACAGAGCCAATTATTACTCACATTGCCAGTTATAAATTATTACTCACAGAGCCAATTATTACTCACAGAGAAAGTTATAAATTATTACTCACAGAGCCAGATATAAATTATTACTCACAGAGCCAATTATTACTCATAGAGCCAGATATAAATTATTACTCACAGAGCCAATTATTACTCACAGAGCCAGATATACATTATTACTCACAGAGCCAATTATTACTCACAGAGCCAGATATAAATTATTACTCACAGAGCCAATTATTACTCACAGAGCCAGTTTTAAATTATTACTCACAGAGCCAGATATAAATTATTACTCACAGAGCCAGATATAAATTATTATTCACAGAGCCAATTATAACTCACAGAGCCAGATATAAATTATTACTTCCAGAGCCAATTATTACTCACAGAGCCAGTTATAAATTATTACTCACAGAGCCAATTATTACTCACAGAGCCAGATATAAATTATTACTCACAGAGCCAGATATAAATTATTACCCACAGAGCCAGTTATTACTCACAGAACCAGTTATAAACTATTACTCACAGAGCCAATTATTACTCACATTGCCAGTTATAAATTATTACTCACAGAGCCAATTATTACTCACAGAGAAAGTTATAAATTATTACTCACAGAGCCAGATATAAATTATTACTCATAGAGCCAATTATTACTCATAGAGCCAGATATAAATTATTACTCACAGAGCCAATTATTACTCACAGAGCCAGATGCCAATTATTACTCACAGAGCCAGATATACATTATTACTCACAGAGCCAATTAATACTCACAGAGCCAGATATAAATTATTACTCACAGAGCCAATTATTACTCACAGAGCCAGTTATAAAATTATTACTCACAGAGCCAGATATAAATTATTACTCACAGAGCCAGTTTTAAATGATTACTCACAGAGCCAGATATAAATTATTACTCACAGAGCCAATTATTACTCAAAGAGCCAGATATAAATTATTACTCACAGAGCCAATTATTACTCACAGAGCCAGTTATAAATTATTACTCACAGAGCCAATTATTACTCACAGAGCCAGATATAAATTATTACTCACAGAGCCAATTATTACACACAGAGCCAGTTTTAAATTATTACTCACAGAGCCAATTATTACACACAGAGCCAGTTTTAAATTATTACTCAGAGCCAGATATAAATTATTACTCACAGAGCCAATTATTACACACAGAGCCAGTTATAAATGATTACTCATGGAGCCAAATATTACTCACAGAGCCAGTTATAAATTATTACTCACAGAGCCAGATATAAATTATTACTTACAGAGCCAATTATTACACACAGAGCCAGTTATAAATGATTACTCATGGAGCCAATTATTACTCACAGAGCCAGTTATAAATTATTACTCACAGAGCCAGATTCAAATTATTACCCACAGAGCCAGTTATTACTCACAGAGCCAGTTATAAATTTTACTCACAGAGCCAATTATTACTCACATTGCTAGTTATAAATGATTACTCACAGAGCCAATTATTACTCACAGAGCCCGTTATAAATGATTACTCACAGAGCCAATTATTACTCACCGAACCAGGCAATAAATTATTACTTACAGAGTCAGTTATAACAAAGAGATCATAGTTACCATTAAGGAAAGGAGTCCTCTCTTGCCCTGGAGAATCAGATCTAAGCCCTTCACTGGCGGGAAGAGGAGTGGGCATACACTACCTTCCCTATATGCGGCTGCAGCACCTCGCCGGTGTCTTGCCGAGAATGTTCCCTCGGCGGATAAGTTCCCCCCCTGTACTGCGCAGGCGCAGCGCCTGCGCAGTACATACTACTCTCAGCCGCCGGAGATAGCCGAAGCTCAAATGCTTCAATCAGCTGTACATGGCGCCTGCGCTCTGGGTCCAGGTTCCTTCCCCACCATCCAAGTGGACCTAGAGGGGGAATCTAAAAGTGGCGAGCGCAGCGAGGCCGTGCCCGAAGCGTGGCGAGCGAAGCGAGCCCGCGAGGGGCCCTCTTACAGGCGCCGTGTACAGCTGATTTTCAGCTGTTCTGCTTCGGCTATTTCCGCCGATACCTACTGCGCAGGCGCAGTAGAGGGGGGAACTTATACGCCGAGCGGAACTTTCTCGGCAGAACACCGGCTTTCATGTGCAGGAGGCGGGTATGAGACCCGCCTCCCGCACTTGCAAACCAGCAAGGTGCTGTGGCCGCATATAGGGAAGGTAGGGGCCTCGGCTTCTCCTCTCCTGGTTGCCAGGTGACGGTGGCTGCGGGACGCATACGCGAAGCGCGGCTTTCAGCTGCCATGGTGGGCGGGGGAATGGAGAGACTTTCCGATCCTGCCACCATCACCAGGCAATGGGCATATACAGGCATAATTATCCACCCACAGCCAGCCCTGCCAGCTCTTTTTCCTTGTCAAAAGAAGTTTATTGAGTATACAATATTATAAAGATACATAAAGTAAGTTTACAAGGATCTATAAAGTAAGCTCATTGTTTTACAGTAGGGTTTATATAGGTAAATATCATGAAACTTCAAATATTAAACATTGGGTTCACGTAAACCAAAATTAAAGATATATATCATTTCCTTAGTTACTTTTGTAGGTATTTAAATGATTTATACCTACTATACATATTGTTTACAGGTAGAGTGTATATAGGTCAAATAAATTCTGATAATGAGCTTTAATCGTAAGGTGGAGAAAAGGAAAGAGAAAGAAGAAAAAGGGTAGAAAGGCAGAGGTATGGTCCACAAGGTTGTCCCGCTCGTCAGTTTATTATTCTTTTTGGTTCTCTTTGAAGCCTTAGAATGGGTGTCTCTGTAAGTCATTTAATCTGTTACCATGGCAACAGGACAGAGTCGTTGAAATTTGACAGGAACTGTTGTTTTATCCAAGGATGCCAAAGTTTTTCAAATTTTGGAATTTGATTTTGATCGATGGCTACCATCTTAGCATGGGACATTGTATTATTCATTCTGTGAATTGTTTCTGCTAGTACCAATGTAGGAGATTTCCATGCCTTGGCCACTGTTTGTTTTGCAGCCGTTATTAGTTGGATCATAAGTTTGAATTGAGAGAGTGTTAACCATTCCGGTTTTAGATTAAGTAAAGTTATATATGGATCTGGTTGTATTATTTTTTAAAATATTTTAGATGCAATCACGAAGACTTCCTTCCAGAAGGTTTGGATTACTGGGCACGTCCACCATATGTGTAAATGTGTGCCTATTTCTGGGCATCCTCGAAAACAAAGAGCTGAGGTATTAGGTGAATATTTTGCCACTCTAGCAGGTACAAGGTACCAGCGAGTTAGGACTTTATAATTTGTCTCCAGTGCTAAGATGTTGGGTGAAGATGACTTAGATGTGAGCCATATGTTAGACCAGTCCGTGTCTTCTAAAGTTCGTCCCAGGTCCTCCTCCCACCTCTGAACGTAAGAGGGTCTATTAAGATTTACTACTCCATATAATTGATTATAAAGTGATGAAATTGTACCTTTAGCAAATGGATCTTTTGTACAGATTGATTCAAAAATGGATAATTGGGATAATGTTGTATCCTCCTTTAGGAATGGTGTATAGAAATTTTTGATTTGGAGATATCTAAATATCTCAGAGTTTGGTAGATCATATTTTTCTCTAAGCGATGGGAATGAAAGGAATGATTTAGATGCTATGAAGTCATTTAGTGTCTGAATGCCTGATGTTGTCCAAGCTTTAAAAGAATTTGGGTAGATCCACGCCGGATAAAAGGCCGGATTTCTGATAAAAGAAAGGAGAGGATTGTGTGGAGATTGTAACTGATATTTGGTTTTTAGTTTATCCCAGAGAGATAAGAAGTGTTTAGTTATGGGATTATGAATTTTAAAGCGGTCTTTAGGATCAAGCCATATTAAATTTGATATTAATAGAGGGTCATTTTCTGAAGCCTCTATAAATACCCATAATGGGATTTCCTGTTTTGCATGGTATTTGGACAGACTGGCCAAATGTGCTGCTCTGTAGTAGTTAGTAAAATTAGGGTATCCCAGGCCTCCTTTATTTTTGGGAAGATGTAGTGTGTGTATAGGTATACGTGGTTTAGAAGAGCCCCATATAAAGGAAGCTGCTCTTTTTTGTACTATTCTCAAAAAATAGGAAGGAATTGGAATAGGGAGGACTCTGAATAGATAAAGCAATTTGGGTAGAATAGTCATTTTGATTGCATTAATCTTCCCTATCCAGGATAAAGGAAGTTGCGACCATTGTTTTATTAGATTTGTGATCTGTCTTAATACAGGAGGATAATTGGTTGAGAATAAGTCAGAATGAGATGCTGTTAAATGAATTCCAAGATATGGGATTGATTTTTCTGCCCATGTGAATGGGAGTGCAGCCCTACCCGGGATCAATTCCATGTTTGTGAGCGAAATATTAAGCACTAGGCATTTCTTAGGATTAATCATAAGGCCGGATAGGGCTGCAAATCCATCAAGAGCTGGCATTAAGTTAGGACCAGAGACCTGTGGTGATGATAGAAAAAGTAATATATCATCTGCAAATATACATAATTTGTGTGTAATACCTCCTACTTCAATGCCAGTTATAGTTTGGTTTGTTCTGATGTATTGGGCCATGGGTTCGAGTATAAGGGCAAATAATAAGGGAGATAATGGGCAACCCTGTCGGGTACCTCTTTCGATATTAAAGGCATCAGATTTGTATCCAGCATATTTTATATAGGCTTTGGGTTTATTATATAATGCTTTGATCCATGTTAAAAAGTGGGGTCCAAAACCCCATTTTTGTAATGAATATTGCATATATTGCCAGGATAATGTGTCAAATGCCCTCTTAATATCGAGAGATAGAAAACATAAAGGGATTTTCCGTTTTTTAGCAATATGTGCCAATAACACTGCCCTGCGTACATTATCGCCTGCCTGTCTATTTGGCATGAAGCCTACTTGATCTCTATGTATTAATTTTCCTATAATGCTATTGAGGCGTTTTGCTATTATTTTTGCTAATAATTTAATATCAAGGTTTAACAGAGAGATAGGCCGATAATTCACACAGGAAGTATCATCAGAAAGGGGTTTTGGGATCATACAAACAATTGCCATTAGTGTTTCTTGCCGAAAAGAATGTCCTTCTAGAAGTTTGTTAAAAGTTTCAGTGAGAATGGGAGAGAGTATTTCTGAGAATGTTTTATAGTATAAAGCCGAGTAGCCGTCTGGGCCTGGTCTTTTGTTAAGTTTTAGGTCTTTTATGGCGTTAGCAACTTCATCTATAGTTATAGGCTCATCCAAACTGCTTTTTTGATTCTGGGACAACTCAGGTAAGGTTATTTTTGAGAAGAAGGATTCAGCCTCTGTAGGATTAAATTCATTGTTTGTCTTGTATAAAGTTGCGAGATGTGAGTGAAATTTATGGACTATTTTAACTGGATTACAAGTATAAACATTTTTTGATAATTTCAAACGTATTGGTTTGAAAGATTTGTTAGTTGAATTTAATGCCCGAGCCAAATATGTACCTGGTTTGTTTGTATTCATGTAGAAATTGTGTTTGGAGCGTTTGAGGGATTTATCAACTGACTCAGTGAGAAATAGATCGGATTCCAATCTAGATTTTTCCAGATGAGATTTTGTACTCTGAGATGGATTATCTTGGAATGATATGTAGGCTGCATTAAAATTGAGTTCTAGTTTTTTTGCTAGATTTTTGCGTTCCCGTTTAAATAGTGCCATTTGTCTTTGTATTGTACCACGCAAGACAGGCTTATGAGCTTCCCACAGTGTTATTGGGGAGATATCTGTTGTATTATTAATTGATATGTATTCCTTTAAAGCTTGTTCAATGGCCATCTGATGTAGTGGGTGTTTGAGCATTATGTCCGGTAAGTACCACGTTGGGTCATGCGCTTTTGGTATGGCTGAGGCTATAGTAGTGTATACTGCATTATGGTTAGACCACGGAATCGGAATTATATCTGATGCAATAATTTCTGGTATCATTCCTATTGTTAGAAAAATATGATCTATTCTGGTGAAGGTTTGATGAGGGTGCGAGAAATAAGTGAATTTCTTTTTCATTGGGTTACTTTCTTTCAACGAATCTACCAGATTGTATTTGGAAAGAAGTTGAGAAAAAGGTAATCTAGAGGTTATTTTGGATGGTGTAAAAGGTGATTTATCTAGAAATGGGAGGGGGACCTGGTTCGAATCCCCGCACATTATCACTGTTCCTATTTTTGTGTATTAATCACTTGTAATATATGTGAGAGGAATGGTGTAGGTTGTTTGTTAGGAGCGTAGTAGGAAATCACTGTGATTGCTGTATCCATTATATAACCCATGAGTATCAGGTATCTACCTTCTGGGTCTTTAATTTCTGATGATAAGGTGAATGGTGTGGATCGGTGAAATGCAATTAGAGTACCCCTTTGTTTGGTACAGGCAGAAGCCGTGTAAATTTGTTGATAAAAAGGAGAAATATATTTTGGAGTAGAATCTTTGGTGAAGTGTGTTTCTTGGAGGCATACTATGTGAGCCTTCTTGTTATGGAAAGTACGGAAGGCTTTGGTCCTTTATTGAGGGACATTTATTCCCTGAACATTCAGGGAAAGTATATTCAGTGGTGCCATGGCAACAGATCAATTAGTTTTGACCTACTTTTTGTTATGCAGAGCTGACTGCGCAGATCAACCTGTGTGGACTGAAGAGATGAATAGATAGAAAAGAAACCAGTGAGTTCTGGAGTAAAGAGTAAACAAAAAACATATGAGATTAGATGATACATTGTATAAATTATTTTTTGCAAGTAATCACAATTTACCCGTGAAAGAGAATAAATATCTCTCTCAGGGGAATAAGTGCCTTCATCACACTCCCACATAATATGGTTGGGAGAATGAGGAGGGCTAATGGGGGTACACGGATCTTCCGCTTACAGGAGAGAAGTGCTATGTCAAAAGACATCAAAATGATGATTCATTAATTGGAGTGCAGAATATAGTTTTTGTTGAAATTATTTATTTCAGGGTGATTGTATATGGTTAGTCTTGCCCTAGGCTAAATAATATAGTTAGAAAGGTACTGTTAATAACTTTGGTATTGATGAAGATAGTTTGAATTATATTGGGATTTTAACCCTTTTAGAGTAAACAATTACATATTTTATTCATATGTAACTGTTTAGATATGTTAACTCATAAAATTGAGGTTGTATTGCTTCAGATTAGAATAAACAAAAACATAGTTCTAGGAACTAGTTAGGTAATAATATATTTGTTTTAAGAAAAGAAAGAAAAAGCTTCCATTACTTCTGGATTATTGAACATATTTGTCCTAAAAAGTAATAAATCTATTGTTATTACCTGATAATATATAACTGAACAAGAATTTCCTTATTTCACTTATATATTCTAAGGCTATATAAATCAGGAGTAATAAGAAATATAACTGGAATGTAACATGATCCCACACAGTGTGTGACTATCAGAATGCAGTTACATTCAGTTATAAATATAGGTTTTTTATAGAGAACCATCTCTTAGTATAATAAATGAAGAGATATCAGGAATTAGGATGTCAGTCCATTGAATCTTCTTGGTCCATGGATGATGTGGCATAACGGCCTCTTTTGTGAGAATGATGATTCCCATTTTGTTCTGAAATTTTCTGGGTGCTGCCTGAAGGTGAAGATGATGTCATTCTTCTGCGTGTGGGAGAGTTGCTGCTTGTGGGTTCTGTCAGATTTAATTTTAAAAGGGTTTGTTGTAATTCATCTGCTGATCTGCTTCTGTAAATTGTACCTTGATAGTTAAATCTGACTGAAAAGGGGAAGCCCCATTGATACATAATGTTGTGGCGTTGCAGTTCCATTAGTTGGGGTTTCATGGATCGTCTTTTAGTAATAGTAAGTTGGGATAGGTCAGCAAAAATTTGATAATTATGTCCTTGAAAATTAAGTTCCTTTTTTTCTCTTGCAGCAATTAGTATTTGTTCTTTCGTTCTGTAATAATGAAATTTTGTGATTATATCACGTGGGGGTCCATCTTTCTTTTTGGCTGTGAGGGCTCTGTGTACTCTGTCCAGTTCTAAACGTTCAATAGGGATATCTGGCTTTAGTTCTTGTAATAGAGCAGTAATAGTAGATTGCAGGTCTGTCACAGTTTCAGGTATTCCCCTTATGCGCAAGTTTGAACGTCTGGCTCTATTTTCGTAATCTTCAAGCTTAGTTTGAAGTATTAAATTCTCTTCTTTTAATTGTTCCGATTCTGTTATATTTTCTTGGGTTGTAATTTCAATTTCATCCATTTTTATTTCTAAGGCTGCGGTGCTGTTTCCCAGCTCTCTTAATTCTTTGGTTAGGCTGTTTGTTATTTGGTCTGAGGTTTGTTTTAAAGCCTTATGAAGCATCTTTTCAAATTGTAATAATATTACTGGGGATGCTGAGGAGGCTTGTGGAGAAGTTTGTGAGAGGATTTGTTCTGTATCTGACTCAAATGGAGAGTCTTGCTGTGACATTTTCTGCCTATGAGAGCGCCCTGATGCTGTATATTGTGAGGTGACTGGAGCTGTTTTAGTTGCAGTGAGTGCCTGTGAGCTCTTTGTGAGGTGATTTTTATTTCTGCCACGGTTTCCTCCCAGTACCATATTTCCTGCCCAAACTTTCACATTTTGTTCCCTGGGGCAAAAAGGTTCAAATGGATACCTTTTGAGCCCGCAGGCTCCGCTTTGTCCTTCTCTTCTCTCCTCAGCGGTGCGGAGCTCTAACAATGCATGTCTGCTCCGCTAGACTCTGCCCATCTCCCCCTTCTGCCAGCTCTTTTTAAGACATGCAGCAAATGCCCGGTCTGCCCTATGGCCGGTCCAGGCCTGCTTTCAGGTTGAGCACTCACTTCCTGTTTCTTGCTTTGCTTGTTACTCAACACACTTGTTTGGATCATGCTCTCTCACCTAGCATTCAGGTATCACTTGGCTACGTTGTTCAATTTGGCTGTTTTGTTTCAATGGTTTTTCTTGGTGCTTTTTTCCTACCACTTATTCCTTTGGTGAGAGCTACATGTTTTCAATTATATCTTATTATCTACTTTGATTCCTCACCTGGGTTCACTTTCACTGACACCATGCTTTGTCCTTACTATATCATTAGACATGCACTATCTACATTAATATATATTTTATTACTCTCCACAGAGTGTCCTCTGTGACACACACTGCATCACTTTTGATTTCCAATGAAGACCTCACTCCCATGGTAGTCTATTCATTACTGCTTGTGTTGTCTTCATGTCGCTGGCCACTGCCACAGCTCCCGGAGATGAGTCCCCCATTATGTCTTTGGCTCTCAGCACACCATTTGAAACAAACCTATAGCTGACTTGTAACCAGGGGGGATTTTCCCCCTCCCCTTTTCCTTCCCCTTTGTATCAAATACCAGATTACATATATATGCACTTTTTTGCAGATACAAGTATATGTACCCTGCATCGGTTCCTGATGAGTGGAATGAACCGATAAAACACGTAGAGACTTTTTGGGATGCTACGCTATCACTACCATCTGATCATACTTGCTTTTACAATCATGATTCATTATTGACTTTTTTATATCACTTAGAGAGGTCTAGGTTGCCAACCAACACCACAGTGGTGCAGCGGTATGTATGTATATATATGTACCATGTGTTACTAATGTGCAATACTATTTATTTACTATATTTTGATATGACTCAACATGTGTATTACCAATAAACATGATAATATATATCTATTTTTTTTTCATCACTGCATAGCCGTATGCTTTATTTAAAGTCCCAAACTTCCCCTCTTTTTTGCATTGTACCAGGGATGGACACATATGACACTACCCAGTCACTGCCTCATTTAAAGTCCCATCTAACCCCACTTTCTTAACTGTATCATGTATAGAACCTGCTTCAGCAATACGAACATTCATGAAGAAAAAAAAAGACATTTAAATAAAAAAATATTAAAAAACAGTGTGGGGTCACACTTTTATTTAATAAATGAATTGTCAAAAGCTGCCTCCTGTCTTTATTTTTGACACTTTTTTTTGGTGAATGGGTACCCCATACTCATTCACATGGGGGGCCCGGGATTTCCCTTGCAAAAGGGGGCTTTTAGATTCTAAGCCCCCTGCCTGCAGACCCCCACAATCACCACCCAACGTTTTCAGGAAGAGGCCCATGTCCCCATTAACATGCACAAGCACCCCCCCAGGTTGTGGGCATGTGGCCTAGTATGGTTCAGAAGGGGGGGGCGCTCACGCATGACACTTCTTAACAACCAGCTATTCAATGTGCCCTGATTGGGCAAAGCTTTGCCCAATTAGGGCTTAGAATGCAGTGCATTGCGCAGTGCATTGTGGGGCGCTAGGCAGGCCAACATGCCGCTGATTGCCCTGCAAATTTGGGTGTTCGCCAAACAGCCAATGCTCGGGCCGGACTTTTGTTAAGCTGGAACTGTTCGCCCAACTCTACTCAGTAGTATGTTACACAAGGGGCAGGGGTCAGGATGAAGTAAAACAGAGTGCAGGGGTTAGTAGTAAGAAGTGCAGGGTTCAGTTGTATGTATTACAATGTGAAGGGGTCAGGAGGAAGTAACACAAGGTGCAGAGGTAAGTAGTATGTAACACAATGTGCAGGGGTCAGTAGTGTGCAACACAAAGTGCAGGGGTCAGTAGGAGGAAATACAGAGTGCAGGGGTCAGTAGTATGCAATACAATGTATAAAGTGAATATCAATCTGCGCAATCTCGTGAAATAAAGTAGTGTATTTTTTTTTTTTCTTTATAATAGCTGCTATCACTAACAAGTATTCTCACTTCACTTAAAAGGTGCAAATAATCAATAAACAGTGCTGCCCTATAAATCAAAACCATCAATAATGATAAAAGTGTAGCTAAAAATGGTAATCAATAAACATATTGCTAAAAGTTCATATATAGTATATGTGACTGATTGAAGTGAATTCAAAAAATCAATAAATCAACGGTGCAAAAATCCAAATCCTAATAGGGGACGAGCCTGCGTATTGACGTTACATCGTGGCCATCTTGAGACCTATTGTGTCTGAAATGTGTTTCCAGCTTGCACGGCTTACAGGGCCATCTTTGTGAGTTGTACACCTTACCCTTTTTTGTATATAATTAAATATTTTAAAATGGAGAGCATTATATTCTGCCTTCCTTTTGCATATCCATCATATTTGGTGAGATGATCAGGGTTTTTATCCCATGTGAATAGGCGATTTGGAGGAGGAAAGTGATTACCAGCACCACGCCAGCCTTCTCTACTATCCCCAGAGGGGAACACTGCCAATTTGACTCAGTTGTGAGGTGAGCAGCCTGTGAGACTGGTGGAGGAGAGCACAAGCACTTTGGATTTTTGCACCGTTGATTTATTGAATTCACTTCAATCAGTCACATATACTATACATGAACTTTCAGCAATATATGTTTATTGATTACCATTTTTAGCTACACTTTTATCATTATTGATGTCTTTTGATTTATAGCGCAGCACTGTTTATTGAGTATGTAATACAAGGTGCAGAGATCAGTGGGAAGTAACAGAGTGCAGGGGTCAGTAGTAAGGAATGTAAAGTTCAGTAGTATGTGACACAAGCTGCAGGGATCAGGAGCAAGTAGCAGAGTGCAGGTGGTCAATAGTACAAAATTCAGAATGCAGGGGTCAGTAGGAAGAAATACAAGGTGCAGTGATCAGGAGGAAGTCACACAGAGTGCAGGGGTCAGTAGGAAGAAATACAAAGTACAGTGATCAGGAGGAAGTAACACAGAGTGCAGGGGTCAGTAGGAAGAAATACAAGGTGCAGTGATCAGGGGGAAGTAACACAGAGTGCAGGGGTCAGTAGTATGTAATACAAGGTGCAGAGATCAGGGGAAAGTAACACAGAGTGCAGGGGTCAGTAGTATGTAATACAAGGTGCAGTGATCAGGGGGAAGCAACACAGAGTGCAGGGGTCAGTAGTATGTAATACAAGGTGCAGAGATCAGGGGAAAGTAACACAGAGTGCAGGGGTCAGTAGTATGTAATACAAGGTGCAGTGATCATAGCGGAAGAAACACAGAGTGCAGGGGTCAGTAGTATGTAATACAAGGTGCAGAGATCAGGGGGAAGTAACACAGAGTGCAGGGGTCAGTAGTATGTAATACAAGGTGCAGTGATCAGGGGAACATAACACAGAGTGCAGGGGTCAGTAGTATGTAATACAAGGTGCAGTAATAAGGGGAAAATAACACAGAGTGCAGGGGTCAGTAGTATGTAATACAAGGTGCAGAGATCGGGGGAAGTAACACAGAGTGCATGGGTCAGTAGTATGTAATACAAGGTGTAGAGATCAGGGGGAAGTAACACAGAGTGCAGGGGCCAGTAGGACGAAATACAGGGTGCAGAGATCAGGGGGAAGTAACACAGAGTGCAGGGGTCAGTAGTATGTAATACAAGATGCAGTGATCAGAGGGAAGTAACACAGAGTGCAGGGGTCAGTAGTAAGAAATGCAGGGTTCAGTTGTATGTAATACAAGGTGCAGGGGTCAATAGTATGTAACACATGGTGCAGGGGTCAGTAGTATGTAAAGTGCAGGGGTCAGTAGGAGGAAATACAGGATGCAGGGGTCAGTAGTATGTAACACAGGGTGCAGGGGTGAGTAGTATGTAACACAGGGTGCAGAGATCAGGGGGAAGTAAAACAGAGTGCAGGGGTCAGTAGTATGTAATACAAGGTGCCGTGATCAGGGGGAAGTAACACAGAGTGCAGGGGTCAGTAGTAAGAAATGCATGGTTCAGTTGTATGTAATACAAGGTGCAGGGGTCAATAGTATGTAACACAGGGTGCAGGGGTCAGTAGTATGTAAAGTGCAGGGGTCAGTAGGAGGAAATACAGGATGCAGGGGTCAGTAGTATGTAACACAGGGTGCAGGGATGAGTAGTATGTAACACAGGGTGCAGGGGTCAGTAGGAGGAAATACAGGATGCAGGGGTCAGTAGTATGTAACACAGGGTGCAGGGGTGAGTAGTATGTAACACAGGGTGCAGGGGTCAGTAGGAAGAAATGCAGTGTTCAGTTGTATGTAATACAAGGTGCAGAGGTCAGGAGGAAGTAAGACAAGGTGCAGAGATCAGGGGGAAGTAACACAAGGTGCAGAGATCAGGGGGAAGTAACACAAGGTGCAGAGATCTGGGTGAAGTAACACAAGGTGCAGAGATCTGGGTGAAGTAACACAAGGTGCAGAGATCTGGGTGAAGTAACACAAGGTGCAGAGATCTGGGGGAAGTAACACAAGGTGCAGAAATCAGGGGGAAGTAACACAGAGTGCAGGGGTCAGTAGTAAGAAATGCAGGGTTCAGTTGTATGTAATACAAAGTGCAGGGGTCAATAGTATGTAACACAGGGTGCAGGGGTCAGTAGTATGTAAAGTGCAGGGGTCAGTAGGAGGAAATACAGGATCCACGGGTCAGTAGTATGTAACACAGGGTGCAGGGGTGAGTAGTATGTAACACAGGGTGTAGGGGTCAGTAGTAGGAAATACAGGATGCAGGGGTCAGTAGTATGTAACACAGGGTGCAGGGGTGAGTAGGAGGAAATACAGGATGCAGGGGTGAGTAGTATGTAACACAGGGTGCAGGGGTGAGTAGTATGTAACACAGGGTGTAGGGGTCAGTAGTAGGAAATACAGGATGCAGGGGTCAGTAGTATGTAACACAGGGTGCAGGGGTGAGTAGGAGGAAATACAGGATGCAGGGGTGAGTAGTATGTAACACAGGGTGCAGGGGTGAGTAGTATGTAACACAGGGTGCAGGGGTGAGTAGTATGTAACACAGGGTGCAGGGATCAGTAGGACGAAATACAAGGTGCAGAGATCAGGGGGAAGTAACAGAGAGTGCAGGGGTCAGTAGTAAGAAATGCAGGGTTCAGTTGTATGTAATACAAGGTGCAGAGGTCAGGAGGAAGTAACACAAGGTGCAGAGATCAGGGGGAAGTAACACAGAGTGCAGGGGTCAGTAGTAATAGTGGTAAATAGTAAGGGTGTAATTGATGTCTCCTGTGTAATCCAATGACACACAGTGATTTCCTATGGCTGTACAGTATAGTAGAATATAGAGCAGGGTACCCTGTACAAACACTGACTGCACATCCCAACCAAGTGCGCAGTGTGTAGAATATCCACGTTCAGGGGCCCGCACACCTATACCCCTTGCTATCCTTTAACCACACTCGGTTGTGGTGCGGGACGGAACACTGCACTCAGCCTATCACTCCGCGCCAGGGTCTCCTTTTTCTCTCCTCTAGGCGAATATGAGAAGCGGCACAGCCGCTCAGTCAGCTGCCCCGGATCTGATTTGTTTTGTACTCTCTTAATCCTGCCATACGTAGTCACCCAGGTTTCTCAAGCAGTAACCGGCGCTCAGCGCAGGCAGCCAATCACAGCTCCTTTCTGATGGTCTCCTAAGGAAGCTGAGATGAGCCGCACGCAGTGATAGGACAGGGTGTCACCTGTCTCGGCTATTGGCTGAGTGTGTAGAGGCGGGCTGGACAAGCGGGGAAGTGGTGTGCTGGTGATCCATCTGTAGTATACCTGAGTGTTATTGCTGTGCAGAGCTGAGACAACCGGACAGCTTCATGTATGTAATGTTTTCTATCATTTCTTTCCTGTCACAGAGTCCTTGTCTGCAGGCCTCCTTTATATCTCAGGGGTCAGTGTTTACTGCCACTGCCAGGGTTCTCTGTGTTTGTTTACCTTTTTCATCTCCATAGTTACAGCAGTGGCATCACTAAGGTTGGTGTCACCTGGTGCGGTAAAACATGGTGCCCCCCCAGGATTGAGCCCATTGTGGAAGGGTGATACCATGTTCTGGTCACCCCCAAACCCTATCAGCCTGCAGATCTGTGCGCTGTCACCGGTGAGGGTGACACCATCACACTCAGCTATCACTTCCTACTTGATGGTGTCACCCAGGTGCGGGCCACACGCCCCCCGAACCCACATATCGATGCCACTGAGTTACAGCTGTCTTGTATGTGTTTATTGGACCGTGGCATTAGTCTGAAGTTATGTGGGTACAGTGGGTTAGATTTACTCAAACTGGAGAGTGTGAAATCTGGTGCAGGTGTGCATAGAAACCAAGTGCTTCCAGGTTTTAGCGCTGGTTCACACTGCAGTGCGGGAACCACATGCGATTTTTGAACAAGAATTGCACTGCATTCCTGTTCAAATCACATGCGATTTTTTTTTTTTTTTTATTAATTAAATAAATTTATTTTTAATTTTTTTTAGCAGTGCAGTTTGAGCCATTATTCTGTATGGCTCAAATCACATCGAATCCACACCAGAATCATGCAGGACCCTTTTTTTTAGCTGCACTAGAATCGGATCTCATCACTCATGTGATCCAATTCTGCAAATTTCAGGAACTAAACACAGCAGTTCGCATGAATGGGGTGCGATTTGAATGCACAAGTGTGCGCCGGCACTTAGCCCTCGTTCGCATTGAACACGGCTTTGAAATCGCGCAACTTCATCTGAACTCGCACAATTTCAAAGCCGCATGGTCGGGTCTGACTTGATAGACATCTGTGCGGCTTCATGCACAGATGTCTATCGAAGTCGCACCCGAAATCGGCAAAAGTAGTGCAGGAACTACTTTTGCAAATTGATGCGGTGGCGCACCAATTGGAACAGTGCCATTGCCAGCAATAGGCTGCGACTTGCCATGCGGTTTGTTCTGTCAAATCGCTGCAATGTGAACGAGGGCTAAATGCAAAAGCTTAATTGAACAAGCTGAAGTTAGAAGCTGATTGGCTACCATGCACAGCTGTACCAGATTCCCAGTGCTCTAGTTTTAGGTCGGCCATACACCGTTCGAATCTCGTCTGGATCAGCAGGAACCGGCCAAGATTCGAACCGTTAAAGGGGAAGTCCACACTAACCTATCTAGCCCTGTAAAGAAGAAATCATTAAAAAGGGAAAAAGAGAAAGTGATCACTTTTTTTATCTCTTAACTTGACCTCCGGAAGACTTACCCCCCTTCATGACTAGGCCATTTTTGCGATATGGCACTGCGTTACTTTAACTGACGACACTGTAACCAAAATACAATTTGTCCTCCCCCCCCCCCCCCCCTGCAAATAGAGCATTCTTATGGTAGTGTTGAATCACCGCTGCAGTTTTTATTTTTTGTGCTATAAACAAAAAAAAAAAATACAGACAATTTTGAAAAAAAAAAAAAAAAATTTTACTTTGTGCTGTAAAACATATCCAATAAAATGAAAAAAAAATCTAATTTCTTCATCAGTTTAGACCAATATGTATTCTGCCACATCTGTGATAAATAAATTCCCAATAAGCGTATAATGATTGATTTGCGCAAAAGCTATGGTGTCCACAAACTATGGGATATTTTTGTTATTTTTATTTTTTTTTACTGGTAATGGAGGTGATCAGCGACTTATAGCAGGACTGCGATATTGCAGAGGACAAATCGGACACTGTCACTTTTTGGGGGCCAGTGAAACTAATACAGTGATCAGTGCTAAAAATATGCACCGTGACTGTCTTAATGACACAGGCTGGGAAGGGTTTAACATCAGGGGTGATCAAAGGGTTAAATGTGTTCCTAGCTGGTGTTTTACTAAACCGTGGGAGGTGCTTGTACTAGGGGACGGCAAAGACCCATGCCCCTGCTTTGCAGGAACACAGGATCAGTGCCTTATCTACTGACAGAACGGCAATCTGTCTTGTTTACATAGGCAGACTGCCGTTCTGCCTATGTAATGAACGATCGCTGGGTGCCTGCGGACATCAAGTCTGCGGTACCCGGCGAACATCTGTTGCTGTGTATAATGGGATGTGCTGAATCATCAGATACGCGATCCAGCGCAGCAGAGCTGCATTGCCGCCATATATCTAACTGATCTGATCAGCAAGTGGTTAATTTTCCAAAAAATTATGACAAAAAAATGACAACTTCATAAAACTTGCCATGCCTCTTACTAAATACCTTGGGCTGCCTACTTTACAAAAAGGGGTCATTTGTTTTTTTCTTTTTACTGCCCTGACCTTTTTGGCTCTCAAGAAATGAGATCCATCAGAATTGATCAATTTTCAGATATACCATAGTTTGTGGACTCTATAACTTTCACACAGACTAAATAATAAAGACTAGTTTGGGTCATTTTCACCAAATAAATGTAGCAGAATACATTTTGGCCTAAATTTAGGAAGAACAATTATTTATTTACAAAATTTTATAACAGAAACTAAAAAAAAAACATTTTTTTTCAAAATATTTTTCCGTTTTATTTAGCAAAAAAAAAAAAAGGTCAGAGGTGATTAAATACTACCAAAAGAAAGCTCTAGTTCTGTGAACAAAATTATAAAAATGTAGTTTTGGTACAGTGTTGCATGACCGCGCAATTGTCATTCAAAGTGCGATAGCGTTGAAAGCTAAAACTTGGCCTGGGCAGGAAGGGGGTAAAAGTGCCCGCTATGGAAGTGATTAAAAGGTAAGTTCACATTTAGGGGAAAAAAATAATGAATACACATTTTTGCAGAAAAAAAGTGCATGTTTTCTTTCTCCTTTCCTTGTTCATCAGTGTCCTGTTTTTAAGGGAAGATCAAGAGTGAAGGATAATTTTTGTAGCGGGGTACGTAGAAGTCCTATGTAACTTTCAGCCATGGGTATAGAAAGGGGCGCCAGGTATAGTGTATGCCCTACATAAAAATATCTGTGTAAATAATATACATTAAAATTATTTGAACAGGCAAATGCTGGATCTTGATTCAAATAGAACCTGCAGATAAAGTGATATTGTCAGGCGTAAGCACAGGAGATGACCAGATATATGTAGCTACACAAAAAAACTGGGACCAGACCATATGTATATATCTTTAAGAGTGAGATTTATTTACAGTGGATGTAAGATATCTACACACCAGCAAGCAATAAACATGAGAATGCAAGTAAATCAAAACTGAATGACAAAATGCAGCAACCTAAACAACTAGCTAAATATATACAAATGTGAAACATGCAAGGCAAAGGAAAACTGGAGGAGCGGATGGGGACAATGGAAACAAAACTGAGAAAAGGGAACGAGGGAGCAGGGTATAAGATACAAGGCAGGAGCAAGATGGCAACAGAGAGTAAATGGCAACAGAGTCAGGCAGGAGCAGCGAAAACACTGACGCAAGATGTTTTAGGCCTGGTTCACACTGGTGCGACAATCGCTCCGACTTTGAGAGCACAAATTGCATGACATGTAAAAATCAATGTTTCTCTATGAGAGCTGTCTTAACTGGTCTGACTTGTGAAAAGGTTCCTGCACTACTTTGGTCCATTTAATATTGCACTTGCATTTAAAACAGCCATGAACAGCGTGTATCACATTTGAAAACCACAAACGGGTCAGTTTCCAATAGTAAAGATGGCTGAACGGTTGCGCATGCGCTGTAGCGTGTGTGCGTGGCTCTTACCTACACGTTTCGTCAGTAGTGACGTCCTCATGGGCACGCACATATGCCAGAGCCCTTCATATATACACAATCCAAACGATCCACCCTGTTTGGTCAGAAAAAAGGACAAGGGTGTACTCTATTCAGGTGATATAATGGGCCATGAGCCATCGAAGGATATTGGCCCAAAAAGGAAAATTCAACTAGTGCAAAGCTAAGGTGGCACTTCTGCCATCTTGTGGTCAAAATAAGAATGTAATCACAATAAATGTAGGAAGATTATAGAAAATGTAGAATTTAAAAACCTATTTAATTTATATCCAATGTACTTTTATATTTTTAACATTTTGGGTAACGCGGATCCCCATTAGTCAGATATCACGTTAAAAATAAAATGTATGAAAAGGAAGACAAATAAAAGAAAAATACCATATCCGTTATAATAAAAGTTAAAGTCCCATTTTTTTTTTTTTTTATCTTAACTGATCCGACTTGTGACATGAGACTTGTGCTCAGAGGCAAAGTTAGCAATGCAAAATGTATTTGAAAAAAAAGCCCGCGTGGGGTCCCCACCCAAAATCCATACCAGAACCTTATCCAAGCATGCAGCCTATTCCCCCCCCCCCCCCACCCGAATCACACCAGGCCACATGCCCTCAAGCACCCACTCCTCCACGTTGATGGGGACAAGGGCCTCTTCCCCACCACCCTGGGCTGTGATTGTGGGGGTCTGCGAGCGGGGGGCTTATCGTAATCTGGAAGCCCCCCCATATCCATAAGGATGATCATTTTTCATTAAGTATTGTTTCCCCCAGGACTTGGCTGTTTGTTTGGCGGCCAGAAAAACCTACATGGCCACTTTCTGTTGGTATGAGAAAAGGCCTTGGATTGAGCATAGGAGAAGGGCTATCTTGGCACCCTTAGAAATGATCAGGTGAAATGGGGTATGCAGCAGGTCTAAGATTCTAGACCTAAATGCTGTCAGTTTGGGGCATATCCACCATATGTGAAGTACATCCCCTCACTGCTATGTGGGACCAGGCTTTGCTCCAGTCCTCCAAGTCTATAGAACTTGCAAGGTCCCTTTCCCGGTGTCCCACATAGGGGATGGAGTACAAAGGGCCTTAGGCATTCAGAGCAGCATATAGAGTCAAGACACTCTTGGGTGAGCCAGGAGAGTAGAGGCATATATGCTCAAACACGGTTTTAGTAAATGAGAAGTCTGAACGTTTTTGAAGAGTCATTAACCAGTGACAGAGTTACAGGAAATAGAAGAACCCCATAGGTCGTCCACTATGCTAATGATTTTGCCTATTCTTTTCTCGGGGGGGCAGGGGTGTAGTATAGAGGATTGGCAGTAGGAGTAGGAAAGTTTCCCCAGGTATCTGATTGAATCTCATAAATTTAAACAATGTAACTTCAGGGAGGAAGAATGAGCATTATAAGGGAGGCACAATGAGGCTGTAACTGGAACTGGGTTGCAGTTTGGGAGTTCCAGGAGCACCAAGAGTGGAATAT
This sequence comes from Lithobates clamitans, assembly GCA_037952925.1. Classification (NCBI taxonomy): domain Eukaryota; kingdom Metazoa; phylum Chordata; class Amphibia; order Anura; family Ranidae; genus Lithobates; species Lithobates clamitans. The sequence continues at coordinate 669,551 of JBBGZY010000318.1, forward strand.
CCAAAGTGGCATGCAGCAGTGAAAGTTGGGAGATTAGGTCTGCTTAAAAATAACAAGCCCCCCCTGCACTCTGCAATTACAGCTGCAAGTCTTTTTGGGGATGTCTCTACCAGCTTTGCACATCTAGAGTGACATTTGTGCCCATTCTTCTTTGAAAAATAGCTCAAGCTCTGTCAGATTGGATGGAGAGTGTCTGAACAGCAATTTTCAAGTCTTGCCACAGATTCTGAATTGGATTTAGGGCTGGACTTTGACTGGGCCATTCTAACACATGAATATGCTTTGATCTGAACTATTCCATTGTAGCTCTGGCTGTATGTTTAGGGTCGTTCTCTTGCTGAAAGGTGAGCCTCCGCCTCAGTCTTAAAGCGGAGTTCCACCCATTTATTAGTCAGCAGCTACAAAAAGTGTAGCTGGTGACTTTTAATAATCAGACACTTGCCTGTCCCACGGTCCAGCGATGCGGGCGCACGAGGCCCCGATCCTCTCCCCCTCTCCTCCACGACGCTGGCATTCTAACTGTGGGAGCTTTCCTGCGCATGCGCGAGCCGCAATGGCCAGGCAATCTTCTGGGACCTGTGATGTGTACCTGAAGATTGCAGGGAGGGAGGAGGAGAGGTGATCTTCTTTCTGGTGCCGCAGCACCAGGGGAGGAAGTGGGGGCTGGGTGCCTGTAAAAACGGGGTACTCGCGCTCCCCCCCCCCCCACATAAAATAAATGACAGAATTAATGAGGCATGTCAGGGGGTCAGCAATACTTAACGCTGAAGTTCCATTTTTGAGTTGAACTCCGCTTTAAAGGGGTTGTAAAGGTAAAAAATGTTTCACCTCAATGCATTCTGTGCATTAAGGTGAAAAAACATCTGACAATACCGCCCCCCCAGTTCCCCCATTTTACTTACCTGAGCCCTCAAAAGTCCCGCGCTCGCCCCTGACAGCCTCTTCGTTGATCAGCCTGACCTCTGATTGGCTAGAGTGGATGGATTGAAAGCAGTGCAGCCATTGGCTCGCGCTGCTGTCAATCACATCCAATGACGCGGCGCGCCGGGGGGCGGGGCCAAGTGATACAGTGAGCGGCCATGGCCGCCGGCTGTTTCACGGGAGCGCACCCGCAAGAACGCAGCACCATGCGAGAGAGCTCGCATGAAGGTGATTAGTTCTTGCGGGGTGGAGCTGAAACAGCCGCCGAGGGACCCCAGAAGACCAGGTTCGGGGCCACTCTGTGCAAAACGAGCTGCACAGTGGAGGTAAGTATGACATGTTTGTTATTTAAAAAAAAAATATATATATCTTTAGTGTTCCTTTAAGTCTTTTGCAGACTCTAACAGGTTTTATTCTAAGATTGCCATGTATTTGGCTCCATCCATTTCCTATCAAATCTGACCAGCTTCCCTGTCCCTGCTGAAGAAAAGCATCCCCACATGATGCTGCCACCACCATGTTTCACGGTGGGGATGGTGTGTTAGTTCTCCGCAACACATAGCGTTTTGCTTTTAGGCCAAAAAGTTCCATTTTGTTCTCATCTGATCTGAGCACCTTCTTCCACATGTTTGCTGTGTCCACCACATGGCTTCTCGCAAACTGCAAACGGGACTCCTTATACATATATTTTACAATTTAGAAACCGCTGCAAACGTTTCATTATGGTCATGTTCACATGGTTTTAAGCTGCACCCATATTTCATATCAAAAAGCTAAATTGGTGGCTGTATGGACTTTAATGGTACTGCCATAGATAACACAAAATCATTTTTAATTACATCAATTTAACCGCTTGCCGACCGCTGCACACAGATGTACGTCGGCAGAATGGCACAAGCAGGCAAATGAGCGTACAGGTAAGTCCCTATTTTGGTAAAAAAAAAAAAAAATTATATATATATTTATATAAGCTGAGGAAAAAAATTGTTTTTTATATATTTTTGGGGGATATTTATTATAGCAAAAAGTAAAAAATAGTGCTTTTTTTTTTTTTTTTTTTTTTTGTATATAGCGCAAAAAATAAAAACCGCAGAGGTGATCAAATACCACCAAAAGAAAGCTCTATTTGTGGGAAAAAAAGGACCTCAATTTTGTTTGGGTACAACGTCGCACGAAAGCGCAATTGTCAGTTAAAGCGGTGCAGTGCCGAATCGCAAAAAAATTGCCTAGTCATTCAGCAGCCAAATCTTCCGGGGCTGAAGTGGTTAATAACACACAATGGGGGTTATTTACGAAAGGCAAATCCAAGTGCACTTTCAGTGCAAAGTGGAAGTGCAGTCGCTCTAAATCTAAGGGGAAGATCTCAAATGAGTGGAAGCTCTGCTGATTTCATCATCCAATCACGTGCAAGCTAAAATGCTGGTTTTTATTTTCCTTGCATGTCCCCCTTGGATCTACAGCGACTTTACTTCCAAGTGCACTTTCAGTGCAAAGTGGATTTTCCTTTAGTAAATAACACCCAATGTGTCATTCTAAAAACAGAAAAAATGCTCTCTTATTCGAACAAATGCATAGTAATACCAATTACTACTAGTATAGAATTTATCCATTTCTTCTCAACCTGTTTCACAGTTCTATCCGCTTCTTCAGGAGTGCATACAGGCTTGCTCTCAACTCTACTAACTAGATCTTTATGTCCAACACGCTTTAATATGTATGATGTGCTGTTATAAGAATTGTATCATGAGTGTTTTCATTTCTCTATAGCTATTTTGCTCTAAAAAATACTCCAGAAGAAGGGGTTAGAACCGTGAAACATGTTGAGAGGAAATTGATAATTTCTATGTGATAGACTATTTTATCTATGTATTTGTCTATTTAAGAGAGTGCATTTTTAATGCTTTTGGAATGACACAACATCAAGTGTTGTTTATTAAATTGATATAATTTTTGCTAAAAAAATAATTTTATTGTATCTTGCTGTCTATGGCAGTACCATTGAAGTCCACACAGCCTCCAATTTAGCTTTTTGATATGATCATTAGGATGTAGGTACTTTTAACCATTAAAGTTTGTTGGCACAAAATGATCTTGCACCCATATTTTACCTTCATGACATGTATCTTTCTTATGTCCTGCATTCATATCTAACTATAGAGTTCCCATATTTATTCATTGCAGTACCAGACTTTGGCATGCACAGGAACAAGGCATGCAGTTTACAGCCTTGTTAATGCAATATTGTGACCGCTCATTTAATTTAGGCTAGGTTTACACTAGCTTGCACAGTTTTATCGTGCAGACTAGTGTAAGTGCAGGGAGAGGTGAATTGCAATGCATACTTCCTTTTTTTTTTTTTTTTTTTTTCTTTTAACTTTTTTTGAATTGTCACATAATGGCAATTATTCATGTCACTGCACTGCAGTGAGGAGTGTTGCGCTGCTGTGTGGTGACATGTGGTGACATCTAGTGTTCTGTGGAAATATGCAGACATGCTACATTTTCTGTACTGCAGTGCACCACACATCACACCAGTGTTGTGGTCTGAATGGGGCATATAGAAAACAATTGTTTTTCATGTGCTGTAGCTATGACCTGTGTTTATCCAATGCAGAAAAACGCATGTCTCCGCATATTAAACAAGCACTTTAAGAGATTTTTGTGAAGATGAAGAAGCATCCACATTTGTGTGTCCACTTGACACATATGTTATACAGAAGTTCCACCATATTGCTGGACTCCTAATTTATGGATTATAAAGCTAAAAGAGTGACCTTTAAAAAAAAAAATATATATATATATATATATATATATATATATATATATATATATATATATATATATATATATATATATATATATATATATATTTAGATTGGTGTAACATAAAATGACAAACATGTGCTAATCGCAAAGTACACTATCCTACGAGGACACAAAATTGTATATACAAGCATATACAATTACAGCGCACTTGTGTTCAATATATAAGCATGGTAGATCCTAGAGGTGACTGCTCGGGGTCCATGACAGACAGCGCCACTAAGTCTGACCTACGGGCGGGGGGTGGTAAACAAAAAATCCTCTAAAAAAAAAAAATGCTGGGGCTGAAAGTTCAGATATGGAATGAGAAAGATGAGCAAAGTTAGAAAAGGGGGAAAAAAAGGGAAGAAAGGGATTAGGAGGCAGAGGGCAGGCAAGAGACCTGGCAAGGTGGGTCAATAGGCAAAAAAAGGGTCGTTCCCTATTCTACCTCCTGGGATGTGTCAGTGGCCTAAAGGTCCTGGTATGCTGCAGAGTATCAAAACAGAGTCCAATAGAACAAAGTCTTTCGATATCTCGCTTGTTGATGGCGCAAGGACACATGAAGTTTTTTTTTTACTAAAGCTAGAGAGTGCAAAATCGGTCTCACTTCTGCAGAGAAACCAATCGGCTTCTAACCTCAGCTTGTTCAGTTAAAGCGGGGTTCCACCCAAAGTTTGAACATTATCTCTATGTATTCTCTTCCTTGCCTAGATGCTGACATACTGTGTAAAAAAATTTAAATCGCCGTAATTACCTTTTTTTTTTTTTTTCTAATCTTCTTTGCACTTCCTGGTTTTCCTCCCATGGGAGTAGGTGTGTTTCTAGCCTCTCCCAGACCTCCCACAGTCCCCTGGGAGCTAGTCTCAGGCTTCCCAGCATGCATTGTGCAACAGCGTCATCACAACATCTCAGTGAATGCTGGGAGCACAGCATTCACCGCATCCAGGAAATACATGCTTGTGGGCTTCAAATGCCCACAATGAAAATGGAAACCGCCTTCAGTGAATTTTATAAGTTATTCTTTACAACAAAATCAGACACAGGCGGACTTATTACACAGAACATGTGAGTAGATAATCATGAGAAGAAAAGTTTGTGAATGAACTGAAATGAAAAAAAAAAAAACAATAGATAGGTGGACCCCCGCTTTAAGCTTTGGCAATAGAACCTGGAAGCTGATTGGTTTCTATGCAGAAATGAGACTGATTTTGCACTCTCCAGCTTTAGTAAATAAACCCCTTTGTGAGGTCTTTCATGGTACTGATCTTATTTACCACTTTGAGCCATTGGCCTATTGATGGGGTTTGGTCCCATTTTCATTTGGATGGATACAGGACTTGGCACCCTTGAGTAGATGTATTACTAGGCATTTATGGTGTGTGCGCTTGGAAAGCATAAACAAGCGACTTTTTTTTTTTCAGACAATTATGTGCACCCCCAATGTCGGTGATGACACGTTAGAGCTTTTCTCTCCATAAGCCCCCATGCATTGAAACCTGCAGTTAATTCAACCCACCAGTTTCAAAATGTGCAAAACTAAACTTTGAAAAAGGTTTGCCACCAAGTAGAGTATTTTGGTAGAAGAGACTTTTTAGGTCTCTTCTGCCAAAAAAATAAAAACCTTTTTTCTATACTCAATTGTAAAATTCAATTCCTCCATATGCATGCATTTGATCTTCATCTGTCCTATCCTATCCTACAATTCTAACTAAAATATTAATTTGCCCAATCTTTATATTGACCTTTTTAAATATGCTTATTTATATATTGATAATTTCCTACACGTTTTTTTTTTTCTAACCTAATAATTTAGTTCTATGAATAATGAAGCCTACCCGTTCCATTTATTACTTTAGAAGTCCACATTTGTACCTCTCCATAATACTTAAGTCAATCCGTTAAAGACATAGAGTATGTCTGGGCTTCCTAATTGGCTATTAAAAATCTAATTTGAAACAAAAGATGTATTATTATTATTATTATTCTTATTTAATTATCTTATTATTATGTTTTTTTTACAGTTCGTTTGTTAATAAACCTTTGTCTCCATAACTTGTATTATCGATAAAAGACTGGAAAAATGACAGCAAAGCAGAACATCCAGGATCATGTACTACAACTGGAGGAAAAAATCAACAGTTTAACTGAAGAACTATCCCAATGTCAGGTATGACATAAAATAATGTACAACTTTAACTAATTAGCAGCAGCAGCAAAAAAGAAAAAGAAAAATGCAGGGCAAAATAAAAAATGCTGTACTTTAACAAAACTACATATTGTCGTTTTGTAAACTACTAACCCCAACTGCCTGTGGTATTTTTCATATATAAGGGCTAATTCTACTGTAGTCTCAGGACAAGGACGAGAAGGGCTGATTAGGCTTCTTGTGATAACGGGGGAAGTATGCACAGGATGGCTCTGAATTTTTGACACAATAACGGGTATTTTTTCCACACTTATTGAGCAAAAGTAACAAAAAAGGTTTCAATGGTATATGTAAAAGAGCAAAAGGGAGCGAATAGGAATTTCATCATAACAGTTTACATAAACTTTTGCCCTGTTCACATTTACATGGTTTCCAATTGTACGGTTTGCTTTTCAACTGCATGATAACAGCACTACACAGACAATTCCTGACAATTTCTAGGTCATTTGTTCATACCGTGTATCAAGAATCAATCAGCACAACCAAATAACATATCAAATAAAAATATCAAAAAAGAACCAATATGCAGAAAGATAGATTGCCAGCTAAACAGCTGAAAAGTGATTTCACCACACTTTTGACAAACTCAAAAATCAATATAGTGCAGCGCAACCTCAAAATAATTTAATTATGAATAGAAAAAAAAAATATTATAAGAGTTTCCTACTGAAGAATTCCCCGCCTTGGACAGAACGCATATAAGGGGGGTGGAGCCGAGGATGTGACGTCATCCCACGGCCATCTTGGCCCTCTTGGCAAGACACCGGCTCTATGTCTAATACACACCATACTAGCACTGGTTATAGTGCTTCAGTTTGTAAGTGTGTTTTAACTCATAGCTGGATTAAACAGTATTTTAAACGGAGAACACTAGGTTTTGTTTTCTGCTTTTATATGTATGCATGTGTGCTGACAATGAGAGAGAACAGGGAGTGAATGCCAGGAGATTTAACCCTTGAAGAGGGTAAGCACTTTTATGACCTGACTGGTAATGCAGGAGTCATATATCTGAGGTGAGCGGCCATTGTTTCACTGGTGGCGGAGACACGAAGAGCACATTTTATTCAGAAGGAAGATATGACACGTTTTTATGATTACGATGGTGATTGAGTATTTTTGGACTTTATTATATTTAAACATTTTTGGACTTTAATATATTTTATTAGATTTATTGTTTAATTATTTTGAGGTTAGGCTGCACTATATTGATTTTTGCATTTGTTCATACCACTCTATTTTGCTATTGTGTGGCTAAAGCATATGTATGCATATGAAATTGTATTGGTAAGGATATATAAACTCACTTTAATTCCAATAAAAGTGCTAAATTACTGTGTTGTGTTTTTTTTTTTTTTTTTCAAATCTTTTTGTTGTTGAAACAACAAAGCAATATTGGAATCACAAACAATGCCTCCTCAAACACACTTGTGTGCTCTTTTCCCTTGTACTTCACAACTGCTGCTGTGCATGGTTGGTTCCATAGACTTTGATGTAAAGTATTGAAAGTAATTTCTTACTGCAGGAGCCACTGCTGCAGAGAGGAGTTCTTATGCACAGAGGGACACGGTACTTGAGGAGACATGGTTTGCTAAAGCCTTGCTGTAATGCCAATACTGCTTAGTTCATTCTGCCCTGTCTTGAATGATGAACAGTGGTTCCTTTCAGGAGTCATGCTGTCAAAAGGTAGAGCATCAGCAAACTGCAGAGAAATGATCTTATGCAGGTAATGCTCTGCTCTAACCCACCTAGTGTGACAGATGAGGTCAGACAAGCACAGTAGAGGATTGCTCTCTACATAAGATACTATACGCCGATACAAGAACTATTGAAAGTGTATCTCCCAACAGGAGCCACTGTCAGTAATTCCAGGTAGGGCTGAACATGATGTCAGGCTGACAACAGAACTGCAGGCACGTTGGCACAGCATCCTGCTTTTCCCAATAAAGAGAGAAAAAGAATCAAACTAACAATGCTGCAATGGTTAGCATTCTGGGGAGAGCACAGGAAGTGGGGCACTGTAGAGCACACTGGTAGGATTACCAGTATGTATTCCATATTACCAGTTACATGCAATAAAAATACTGCACTATATGTAGGTTTACTGGGACTGAGGAATGGAATAAAAGCTAGTTATATTTTAGGTTTACATACACTTTTTACACTTTGCACCAAATCTGCTTACATTATAAACTTGTGAATTTTGAATGGGTTTTTGGGTAATGGGCAATTTACTGTTATTTTTTTAGTCACCTTTTTCAGTCCTGCCATCAAAAATAATCTGAAAGCAACCCTTTCAATTATGTTAAGATGTTTAAATTGTGCTTTGCTCTGATGCCCTGGGATCTCTAAAAATAAAATTAAAAAAATGGGGTTCTCTTATTTGTAAAGCTTGACTTTTTCTGCAATACTTTAAAGGATGTTTTGCCCCACGCCTCCACTCCTGTCTTCTTTAACTCCTTTTGGATACATCCAGTTGATGAAACGGTACAGAGCTGCGGAGGAGATTGACCAGTCCTTGATTGAGTTTTGCTGATTACGTGGGTGTGGGCTTATTCAAACTCCAGTTTCTGGGTGCTTGTGAAATTAAAGAAAGGGCCTGAGTAAAGAATGGGTAAACCCAATGCCAAGGGTTTTTTTTTACCTCCTTGTGTCTCTAGTGAGGAGGTTTTCATTCGATTCCTGCCTTAAGACAGCAAGTGAAAAGAGATCTTGATAGTAAGGAAACTCTTCCTTTTGACAGTTGCCATTGGAACAAATCTCCACGTTTGGGGGTTTTCCCTCTGTTCTTCAGAACTAAAAGTTTTTAGATTTTCAATTGCTTTCAATCCTGGTGACAATGTTCACCAACGCAAATAGGGTTAAATTTCTCTGTTAGAGGCACAGACCGCAATAAAACTTGACACAGGATCTAACTGTGTCCAAAATGAGAATAAACAAAATGGCTTTAGATACATTTTAAGAGACACCTTGCCATCTGCTGACAAAGATGGGAGGCTAAAGCACAGACAATTTCTAAGATGCTTTGAACATTATGGGATGGAAAATAAAAAATCTGCTGGGTGCAGTGTTGGTGGCTAGGCAAAAGATTCTATGGATCTTTTGGAAGCACTTAAGTATCCTGCTCTGTGAATATAAACTTTGTTTATTTTTATTCCCATATCTGTTTGAACTATACATGTGCACACTGAAATATTTCGTTTTGGAATTTCGCTTTTGTCCAAAAAATAAATTTATTTAGTTACTCCCGAAATTCGTATTTCTTTTTCGTTTTTCGTTAAAAACTTGCATTCGTCCGAAAATCCAAATGAATTAAGGTCGAATCTGTCATTAAAGGCTTATGGTGTCTGTCGAATGTTCAAAGAAGATTCGACGGAGCAGCTAAACTGTACAACGCCGTTAAGTTTAGCTGCTCCGTCAAATCTTCTTAGAACTTTCAACAGACACCATAATCGTAAATAAAAGTAAGTTGGCTGTATGTGTGTTAGTTCTAGCTATTTTACTGCCCCTCCTCTTTGGTTACAATCAGCCAATAACATTCATCATCATCATTATTTTTATTTTACTTCCCCCACCCAATTCCAGCAGCGATCTTTTCTCCCCTACGTCGAATCTATTCTCTCTATGTAGAATAATCTTGGACTAATAGAGCTAAGGTTAGGCACATTCTACCACAGGTTTGATGGACACAGATTGTTATTGTCAGCATCATGTCGAATCTCCTATCTATATCGAACTGTTGCAGCAACGAAAACAAAATAAAGCATTTGTTTATGTCGGATCTTTTTCGTATTCTGCACTTTCGTTATCGTTTGTTAAAACGATAACGAAAATACCTGAAATTCGGACGAACATGCATTCGGACGAAAACGAATGCACATGTCTAGTTTGAACCCTCCTGTTTACAGATGTCACTTTGTTTTGTGATTTAGTACTGTTTTGGTTGCCCGCTGACTTGACAGCGAAAGCCTACCACTGCTGATGCAGATAACCCACACTGATCTATGGTTTAGGTATACAAAGTGGAAAGTTAAAGAAAAATAGTTTATATTTTACAGGTACTAATATAGTGCTGTCAATTTACACAGCATTTACATGTATAGTGTACATTTTACATCAATCTTTGTCCTCAAGGAGCCTACCATCTAAGGTCCCTACCTCATATGCATACATGCTGTATATAAATTAGGATCAATTCAGACGAGGGCCAATTAACCTACCAACATGTCTTTAGCATGTTGGGTGGAAACCGGAGTACCAGCCCACACAGACACAGGTGAACGTGCAAATTCTGCAGGTAGTGCCGTGATTGGGATTCAAACCAACAACCCTAGTGCTGCTAAGTGGAAGGGCTAACCACTTAGCCACTGTGAAAAAGCCAATTGAGTTTTTATTAAAAAAAAAATTACAGCGCACTTGTGATACCCCTAATATTTTTTATTTTTTTTAAATTTTTTTTAATTGGTATTGCACTGCCATTTATACATTTTATTAAAAGAGAGCATCACTGAAGATAACCTAAGATCTACATAGGATCTGTCTACTCAAATTCTACATATTACAGTATACCTTTTTTTTCTAGTTGTGAAAAGGTTAATCGGTATGTGCTATTTATAGGAAAGAAGCAATAATTATGTTTTTTTGTAGACATTATGGACTGTTAAATGTACTTTTGTAGTGCCTACAGTAGTCCCATTTTTAAACCTTGGTAGTTCCCAGCTCAAAGGAATAATGGCTATTCTGTTGGCAAGGTCCTATTTTTATTTTACGTATCCCTGCTTTCTTAGCGCGAACTATTGAGTAAACAGGTAGCTGCTGTAAGTCATTACAAAGAACGTTTCTCATTCTTCCATAATCAGAATGTGCAAGAAGACGTCTGTGATCTCAATCTTCCAAACTTTCTTTAAACTGCCATTGCCTGAATAACAATCCAGTCTCAGTGGTACGGCTGCATGTCTAAGCGTCCCTCTTTTGTCAGTTTCCATTCCACAGAAACTCCTTCTGTAGCTGCATCCATTATTAATGGGGACAACACAAAGGGAAATTCTTTAAATGGAAATGATGAAAGGGAAATGTTCTCTCATTTATTATAATTCAATATGATGATGCGGCTGGAAGATGAACTGCTGGATCCGCTGTTAGTGAGTGACATATTCGCATTGCTCTAGTTTGTGTAATGGAGTGAGTTTTATCTACAAAGCGTGTTTATTTCTGCACCACGATAAAGCATATTCTTTTGCAAATAAATTCATTCAAGGAAAAGACTGGTGAAATAATTTGCCATAGTGTACAGCATATTGGTAAATTGCAAATGTAAAAAGAAAAAAAACTTTATTAGCATCTCTGTTTTCCATTTCTTCTCTTACATGGTAAGTATGCAGTTGTCTTCATGTAGTACAGTAGGTATACAAAAATCTTTTCTTCTAAAATTGTAGCATGTAGATCTACAGATACAGTACATTATATAAAGGGGGAGGTCTATGAAAACATTTTTACAGGAATAAAATACTTTCAGGTTTGTCAAACAAAAATTATTTTTGGGTAAGTAGTATGCTGACCCTCTTTAATTAATCTGAGTGCACTAAGCTTTATTCTGATTAGTTGGTATAGGTAAGTGAAGTGTGCATAGTATACTTGTTCTTGGGACTGCAATAGGCCCTCATTTTTGTTTTGAAAAGAAATGTATGTTCCTTTTTTATTTATTTTTGCATAAATCTGTGAAATAATTTTAATGTAAATCTTATCGATGTGTGTGCCTTAGGCTACATTCACGTCGGCGATTAAGGCCGGTGTGAATGTAACCTTTATGTATTAAAAATGCTTCTATTTGCAGTTTGTAATTTTTTTTATATGTGCATGAGAGAGACAAATGTGCACATTAAATAGAAAAAATATAAAATAAAGTATAGGCCCTGCTTCCTGCTATGCTCTGCTAAAAAAAATACTATTCCTTTTTATATGTTCTTTCTGAAGTTGTTAAAGCGAAGTTACAGTTGAACAGGTAAATGCAAAGTTGAAATACAAACATGTTAAAGTGGTTCTAAAGTGAGGACATTTTGTACTAAAGTGGCTGTAAACTCTTCCATATACCCAGTGAAGTGACTGCCCTCGGGTGATGCACAGAGATGAATCAAATCCTCCTACATAAGTTATACCTGTTTATCTGCAGTATTGAATGTATAAAGCTTATCTGAGAGTTCGGATGGAATGGAGGGGATGGAGACCTGAAGTTACGCTCTGCAGAGCTCAGTTAGGACTACTCTGACAGGAGGGAAGGGACGGGACACGCACACACCCTCCACACAGCACACAGGAACAGAGCTAAGGCTGCCAATCAGCTGGCGTTTCCTCCCGTCCCCTTTTTTCTCTTGGTGTCAGGAAAACTTGTCAGAAGCTGAAAGAAAAAGAATGAAGCAGCAGACAGAAATGACATTTGGTGTTCTGTATTGAGACAAGCGCACACTTTAGAAGGATATGCTTTGCTCATATTTCATGTTTGAGGTTTAGAGTGCAAACACTTTAACAACTTGCTGCCGCCCACCATCAAATCATGGAAGGACAGTGCGGTTCTCGTTGTGGGTGGAGGTCATATGACAGCGCACCTGAATGGCTGCGCCCGTGGGGGCGCACTGCCATCGTGGCCGCGCTGTGTTGCTATGACACGGCGTGCCCCCGATCTCTGTAAAGAGCCGCTGACATGGCTCTTTAACAATGTTTTCTGCTGTGTCCAATCACAAAATTCATTTGGGTATAGTGTTGCATGACCGTGCAATTGTCATTCAAAGTGCAACAGCGCTGAAAGCTGAAAAATGGGCTGGGCAAGAAGGGGGTGAAAGTGCCCTGTATTGAGGTGGTTAAAGTGATTCTAAAGCCTTAAAGTGGTTGTTAATCCATTCTGTCCTCTTCATACAATCCTCTGCCGTCCTATACCTTATTTCAGAGCGCTGCTCGGCACTCACGTGACCGGCTGCCTCTCTCCTCTCTCCATCTGACAGCTGCAGCGGGAGGGGCCGAGAAATCCTAGCTCATGTCAGTCGGGAGGAAAGAGATGCGACCGGTCAGGTGAGCACTGAGAGGCGCTCTGAAACCTGGTATAGACAGTGTTTTATTTATAAATCACACACGCAGGGGCACACAGCATTAGGAGACACAGAGGATTGTATAAAAATGTATATGTTATTTAAGCAGCAGGAGGGGAGGGGCGGGTGCTGTTACTAGCTGACAGGCAGGGAGGGGAGGGGGGAGAGAATGGAGGAGAGCTGCGGATGATAGAGGCACATAAACTGACCATGGTGTCAGGACTCAGCAGCCATGATAATCCATGGTCAGTTTACAGGGGGAGGGCAGAACCAGGCAGGTTCAGCCAGGTATTTCAGGTGATACAGAGGGCCAAATTATGCAGCACAAGCACTATGCTGTTTAACATGCTTTAACCACTTCAGCCCCGGAAGACTTGGCTGCTCAGTGACCGGGCCATTTTTCGTGATACGGCACTGCGTCGCTTTAAGCGACAATTGCGTGGTCGTGCGACGTTGTACCCAAACAAAATTGACGTCCTTTTTTTCCCCACAAATAGTGCTTTCTTTTGGTGGTATTTGATCATCTCCGTGGTTTTTATTTTTTTTCGCTATAAACAAAAAAAGACCGCCAATTTTGAAAAAAACTATTTTGTACTTTTTGCTATAATAAATATCTCCAATTTTATTTAAAAAAAGCAAATTTTTTTTCTCAGTTTAGGCTGATATATATTCTTCTACATATTTTTGGTAATAAAATTCGCAGTAAGCGTATATTGATTGGTTTGCGCAAAAGTTATAACGTCTACAAAATAGGGGAAAGATTTATGACATTTTTATTATTATTATTGTTATTATTATTTTTTTACAAGTAATGGCGGTGACCAACAATTTTTATCGGGACTGCAGCATTATGGCGGACACATCGGACACTTTTTGACACATTTTTGGGACCATTGGCACTTGTACAGCGATCGGTGCTATAAACATGCACTGATTACTGTGTAAATGTCACTGGCAGGGAAGGGGTTGACACTAGGGGGCGATCAAGGGGTTAACTGTGTTACCTAGGGAGTGATTCTAACTGGGGGGGCTGCCTGGGTGAGGAGAGCGATCGTTGTTCATACTTAGTATGAACAACGATCGCTCTCCTCACCCCTGAAAGCACGGAGATCTGTCTGTTTACATTGACAGATCTCAGTTCTGTCTCTGTGTGGAGCGATTTGCAGGTGTGCGGCAGTCATCGCGACTGCCGGGCATGCGCATCGGCTCCAGCGTCGCGCCGTGTGGGCGTGCACCCCATAGCGGTCAAATGGCGAACTGATGTACAGCTACATCGGTTCATGCAGGGGAGCCAACCTGCCGCAGTATAATGGGAACAGGAACCTTTTTTTTTTTTTTTTTTTTTGGGTAACAAACACTTTTAAAGTGGAGTTCCACCCAAAAATGGAACTTCCACTTTTTGGATTCCTCCCCCCCTCCAGTGTCACATTTGGCACCTTTCAGGGGGGAGGAGGGAGCAGATACCTGTCTAATACAGGTATTTGCTCCCACTTCCTGGCATAGATCACTGCGGCATTTGCGGTGACCTACGCCACTTCCGGCGCCTACTCTGTCCTCCCCCGCTGTATTCTGGGAGACACACAGGTCCCAGAACACAGCAGGGACCAGTGAGGACGTGGAGCGTGACTTGCGCATGCGCAGTAGGGAACCAGGAAGTGAAGCCGCACCTTGCCCCTATGTGTGTAATATAAATAGATGAAATCTATATGGACAGTTTATCCAATATGTGGGTAAAAAATAACTTTGCTAAAGAAGGCCGCAAACGGCTTTATATTTCAGTCCCAATAGCATAATACCTAGTACACATGAGAACATCAGACAAAAAATACTACTTTCGAGCGATCAGATTATAGTTTGTTCGTTTTGTACACAGCTTTTGAGAGCCAATCAGATAATTTCACATGAACTGTCGTGAAGGGACAAACCCGAAAACGTTTCTTGTACGATACCGGAACGAATTATTGTTGTTTAATCAGTACGGTATTTGTCTGGAAAAATTTAGTGACCAAGACCGCACATGCTCGGAAATGAAAGACTACATTACAATACAACACATTACATCACTTTTGAAGTTGTATTCTGTCGTATAAGAATTTTCGTAACTTTAGTAACCTCTTCTTTTTCGATATGAGACTAGTATGCAAAAAAACACAAAAAAACGGACACTCATTCGTCCGATAATCTCATTGTGTGTATGAAGCATTAATGGGTTTACGCCAACAAATGGTGGGTGTAGTGCTTTATGATTTCCACAGAACAAAATTGTTTCAGATAGGTTCAAAAAGTTATACATCCCCCCCCCCCCATAAAGCATCAGTGTTGTAGTCCATATATGTGCCAGTATGTATGTTCATGAGTGTACTATATAGTGTAAATGAAATATTCTATGTTAAATGATTTATATGTTATGTATATCCACTTGCAAGCACAGCGGGCAAGGCTAATGTTTTCTCTTCTGCTATGCTGCTCATAAACTTCTGGTGCACAGACCTGTGTTCTGATCAGCAGGCGTGAAGCAAGTATGCTCGACAATCCTTAGGTATGCTGCAGATTGATTCCTTGCAGGCCTGGACAGCTGGAAATCCTGCTTTCTGTGCCAATTTCAGGCAAGATGTGTAGCTTTTTTTTTAAAAGATGTTGTTTGGCTCCCTTAACCATTCAGGGAGCAATTTTAGCGTCTCTATTAATTGTGCCAGGTTGTTTGAAAAGCTGTTTAATAATTAAGTGAAATAAATACTTCAATGCCAGAGATACTAAGGATGCCCATTCACAGCCAGCTTAGTGTATTGACTTGTAAAAAAAGCATTTAACCAATTTTTGATTGAGATAACCGGAATTGCTTCATTCATAGTGGGAACATATACATGAAGAAGTTTGGCTGAAGAATAAAGTGCCTTGTCACGTAATGATGGTCTGAAAACATGTTTGCTTAAAAACAATTAATTCCTGAAGGCTTTAATTAAACAATGGGTTTTTTTTCATCTTAATTTGCATTACACTTCTTTCAGCAAATTGGTAATGTACGAGGTATGGTTTTCTTGAATCGTGTATGAACCCCAGATCATTTTGTGGAACTTGACTGAGGTCCATTCAAAAATACATTTATTGTCAATGAAAGACTTTTTTTTTTCTCTTCCATTTTGGTATTCTTTAAATATTTTCCTCTTGTGTCAGGTTTAGTATGTGGTTTGAGGCCACTGACATTTGTCATTAATTTCTCCTGGCCTTTATTTTATAAAGCAAATGATAAGCAGAATTGAGCATTTGATGAAGGTGCTTTTTGGCTAGATTTATATTCTCTTCCGTCTAGCAACACTATGATCATCAGTTTGAATACTTGCCATGACATTACCTGCATGAAGTTTGCATGTCCTCCCTGTGCCTGCGTGGGTTTCCTCTGGGTACTCCGGTTTCCTCCCACACTACAAAGACATGCTTGATAGGGTGATTGGCTCCCGTCCAAATTGACCCTACTTTATGATTGTAGGCCTGGTATTGTTGCTTACAAAAACCATGACCAGGTTATTCGCTAACAGGCTATGCTTTCTTTTCTCAGGGGAGGTTGCAAAGCTCTATATTATTGCTAACCATTCATAGTTCCAACTTAAAGTGGAGTTCCACCCAAAAGTGGAACTTCAGCTTATCGGTTTTTGACAGGTACCCTGTCCCCACTTCCATCGGACCTCGTCTGCGGTGAGGCACGTCAGACGTTCAGCCACCCTCCTCCTACCTCTTCTTTCCCCTGCTGCTGGGCCAGTAAGAAAGCACAGCGTGCTTCGCACGTGTGCAGTAGGGACCCGGCTGTGAAGCCGCAAGGCTTCACTGCTGGGTTCCCTTATCGGCAATGGATGGCAGCAGCACCCGACAGTCAATGGAAACATTGGCTGGGGTGCCGACATTGCTGGATTCCAGGACAGGTAAGTGTCCCAATATTAAAAGTGGTTGTACGGTATGTGTAGCTGTTGACTTTTTTACTTTTTGGAGGGGTGGGGGTGGAACTCTTCTTTAAGCCTGGTACACACAGGCAGTTTTTATTCGTTCAACCCAGAGGGCTAAACTAAAATAAAAAAAAAGGCTGAGGAGCTGCTGTACTAGTACTGCGATCTCCCCGCTGTGCTATTGTGTTCTAACAGGGGGAAACCAAGCCCCCCCCAAAACCAAAACACATCGGCCATCGCTCGCAGCCACTGACTGCAAGCGCTGATCGGATGCCAATCGGCTGCTGGTTTTCCATAACTGGCTTCTCTCGGACGAGAAGCTGTAAACACAGGCTGAAAGTATGCCAGTAACTGCCGAACCAACCGTTTTCACCCAATGTTTGGCCTGTGTGTACCTAGCATTAGGCTAAAGGAAGCAAAATCCTGAACGCTCTTTGGGTTACTAGTGATTTGGTTGGTCTAGCGAACAAAGGAACCTGTAAGGGTATATTTCCATATGGGTTAAAAGAATTAAGGTAAATGTTAACATTAAATGTTAC
This sequence comes from Lithobates clamitans, assembly GCA_037952925.1. Taxonomy (NCBI): domain Eukaryota; kingdom Metazoa; phylum Chordata; class Amphibia; order Anura; family Ranidae; genus Lithobates; species Lithobates clamitans. The sequence continues at coordinate 687,036 of JBBGZY010000318.1, forward strand.
AAATATATATGAAATGTAATATGGTAATGTAATTTACAGCTGAACTTTAGCCTTCAGTTTTTCACAGTTGTACAGGGTCCTCTACTGTATTGAAATTGATTACCCTAATTTCACTGCACGATGTGAGCTTTTCACACTGTGCATTTGAAGCTGCAGAAAACCAGATAGAGCATGCCTCATTTCCTGGTTTGACGACATCCAGTATCATCTAGCTCTTTCCTCTCTAGCCCGACAGTTCCTAGCCGGCACCTGTATTTCAGTTCTTTCAATAATGGAGGTTCAGTAGCACATATGGGCATCGCCTGGGGCAAGTCTGCATGCAAATGCACATTTTAATATTTGCAAATTTCCACCCAAGAGCCAGTGAACTACTTGACTCTTCTCTTGAGAAAACTACTGAGGCAGGGTGCTGTACTTTTTTCAGCAAGCTATGTACAGCACCCTACCATTCCTTATCACTGGCCAGGGTCTGCCTGCATAGAGAAGCACAGAGACCCCCTAATGAGCTGGGTCTAAAATGAGGTATGCAATAAAAACAAGTTTTACAGTATATAATTGTATTAGCATATTGATTGAGAGGAAGGTAACATCTAGACAGGTAAAACTTCATCCTAAGTAATGTAAGTTGCTTTCATTAAAATACTACTTTTTTAATGCTGCCATGAAGATCCTAGTTTAGGCATTTCCTGTTATAGTGTCCCTGGTTCCTAGCCTTTTTTTTTTTTGACACCGTCACACGTGCTTCCGGGAGCACAAGCAGTTGTGCCAATGCTTATTGCACAGGCATGTTCAGTTGTTGTTGCCATCAAACAGGCTGCACAAAGATATAAAAAAGAATGAAAAACGTGTTTTCTAAAAGAAAATCTGGTCGGTTTTGTTTACGATCTACAGTCCTTAATGTCCTGTTTTCTTGTTTGGTGAGATAAGAATATTCTATAGAATGTACTTATTCTAGATGGAGAGGGTACACAGACTTCCAAGAAGATATTGATAGACCTAAATGTCTCTGTTGAAAGTTTAAAATAGAATTATTTAATTTTGTCTTTGTAGCTGAAAATTAAAATAATCTGATAGAATATTTTCTCTTAGAATGTATGTTAAATATTTGCGTGAATTGGTTGCAAAAGAGACTTCTATCAAATGTTGAAAACATTCTCCTAATTTAAAGTGTTTGTTAAGCTATTATTTTCTTTCTGGTTTTGGACAGAGCATGGAAGGATTAGATCTCCTGTTAGACTTTTACTCTCTGGGGTTTGGTTAGGTGGATTTCTCATCACTTCCTGTTCAGCAGACTAATGTTTCACCAGATACGAGGTGAGAGAATCTACATGGCTTAGCTTCTTTAGAAGAACTGATTTTGGTTTGCTTAGTGTGAATGAAAGCTCTGTTACATCATGTTCTTTGGGACTAAATTACAGGGGCAGTTGGAAGTGGGCCACATTAGCAATCCTGTTGGCAGCAAAAGAATCGCTAAGAGTACTCACTTGCTCCTAAAAATGAATATATGATATTTTAGCTTTTTGTTTGTTTATAAACTCTTAATTTTCTTACTTTTTTAGGCTGACAAAGAATTTGTATGGTCATTGTGGAAGCGTCTTCAAGTGGCTAATCCAGACTTAACTCAAGCAATTTCCCTAGTCGTAGAGAGGTAAGGCCATGTGATTAAGAAACATGTATACACATTATTTGTGGTCATATTGCTTTCCTAGTTCACATATACGTTTTATAGAAGCCTTTTTTTTTTTTTTATTAACATCTCGCACCAAAATTCAGAACAAAGAAAGAATGACCACTAAACACTTGAACCATCTGTCACAATTCAAATCAAATTGCTGTTGCTCAGAAGAAAGAAAATAATTTTGATCCTGTAAAAACCTTTGACCTTTTGAAAGATCTCTTTAAAATGTGAGATAATTTTCTGAATAATATTTAAAGAGGATCTCCAGTCTCTTTGAAAAAAAAAAAAAAGTCAGCAGCCACAAATACTGTAGTAGCTGACTTTATATAAAAGGACACTTACCTGTCCAGGGGTCCAGCACCGTCCTCACCCAGGCCGGTTGTCGCTGGTCTTCAGGTCCCCAGCGCCAGCCTGTTTCATGTGGGAAGCAAGCTGTGACTCCTTGCTTTCCGCTGCGCTGTGTGAATGGTTCCACAGCTTCCTGGGACATGTGATGTGTCCCAAGAGGCTCCAGGTTAGGTGGTGGGGTCCACACGTCTGGTGAATCTCCTAAGTGATCCAACCATAAGTGGAATCGGGTACCTACTAAAACTCCTGGGGAGGGGGGGGGACATAAAGCAGAACTTATCTTTTTAGGGCGAAGTCCTGCTTTAACTGTTGATATTGTACTGTTGTGTCTGCTTATTGTATTTAGAACTCCCATACTAATTATTGCAACCATAGCATGGTTTATATGATTTGCTTTTTAGGTCTCCTCTGATGTTTACTTTTGTATTTTTTATTTTGCAGCAGCATTTGAGAGCAGCTCCACTAAAGCTGGCCATACACCAGCCATTTTTTTGGGTTAATTGAAAGAAAATGGCTCAATTCTCCCATCCACACACTTGATGTGGATGGTGAAATTCTTCCCGCAGAGCCACTGTATTCTGACAGCGAGGAGACTTCACCACCATTTGAATACTCTCATCAGCACTGCTGGCTATAGCCAGCTGTGATGAGCGAGAAAAAACTTTTTACAACAGACTGCTTGTACACAAATCAATCGAGTTTACAACCAGCCTGCTCATACATGGATCAAAATTTGTCTGGTCCCTGTTGAACTGGCCAAATTTTGATCCATGTATGGCTGGCTTAAGGCCCTCTTCACATGAGCAATGCTGCTGACTATGTGGTAGATCAGTTTGCCAGTATTGCTGGTCCAGGATCACCTGGCGGCCAGAAGGAGATATGCCACCTCCGGCATGCCCATTTGAAAAGGGACTTCACACTGAAATCTCTCCTTTCCATGTTGCAACTAAATCCATTAGACGTGGTTGCAGTGCAGCCCCATTTACTTCTATGGGGTGCATTGAGAAGCAGTATTGCCTGCTAAACCCTGCATGGCCTACTTTTTTCCACGATGCAAGGCCTCGCCATACAGTGTGTAGAAAGCCATCTGGTGGTAAAGTGGCAGGGTTTGATAGGCAGTTAAGGCGTGATAAAAATGTGCCTCAACCGCCTAGATTTGGCACGCAAAATGTCCATGTGAAAGGGGCCTAAGAGTGTAACAAAGGCTAGCGTAATTTCTACTCGCCTATGTACCTCTGTATGATCTGCCACTTCCTGTTCCTGATAAAAGCACTGTTTAATAGTGTGGGTTCATCTTCGTGGTTGCTGAGATTTCTGCCACATGTCTGTAGGGCAGACACATAGAGGAAAGAGAGGTGTTAATATGGGAGCGATCCCAAAGTAACTTGGATTAGGACTTTTAAATGAATGTATAAGTAGGGGCATGAGATGAATGGGATGTGTACATTACACTCATTCCCCCTGTATCAGTGATGTGTTCTTTAAAATAGCATGCAGATCCATGTATACCATTTTCTTCAAGTACAAACAAGACTGTCAATCAGCTGTAAAAATTGAAGTATTAGTTGTTGAAATGTGTTTTATTGTTTCTGAGTTGCCTAAATTCAGTGTTTAGAGAAAGGTGAGCACACATACCGGTGCATTGTATTCCTCTGTGTAGTTATATTGAATATTCAGAAATAAATAGAAAAATAAGATTCGTCTTTGCTGTGCAAATGAGCAAAAGCCGTGGGGACATGTGAAAACCTCCAGGTATTTCTACCAAGCCATTGTAACAATCTATAATGTACTTTCCAACTACTTGAAAGACTATTGATCTTTGTAATATGCAAACAGGGTCACTTGTTTTCTTTGTTGCTGTGTGATTCTATCACAGAAGTAGGTAACAGAAAGCGCTTGCTTAAATCCACCTGGACTAATCTTCTGCGCAGGATGTGTTCAGGGTAGTACTCGGCTCAGCCCTATTCATCTCATATCCTAATTTGAGCAAGATGTGACAGTGTGCTCTGTGCATCTGTGAATAGTCATTTACATGTTCCTAAATTTTTATTGTTCTAGTTATTGGGTTATTCCTTTAAAGTAAAACTTTGTCGTTCTCCATATTTTGCATACATTTGATATTTAATGGCATGGCAGAGACTAAATATTTTGCAAAAGGTATCCAGTGTGTTTCATGTTCTATGACTTGAAATTAGCACTGTCCCCAGTTAGAACTGGTCTTGTTTGATAGCTTGAATGAAGATGTACTGTTAACAGCTTGGAGTGGAGTGGCCTTTTATCCCAATAGATAAAGCAATGAGCTTGATTTAAAGTGATAATAAAGTCTCTTTTGATAGTTGTTTTTTTTTTTTTTCCTTTAAAAAAAAAAATGTCATACTTACCTGCTCTGTGAAATGGTTTTGCACAGAGCAGCCTGGATCTTCTCGGGTCCCTCTTCTGTGCTCCTGGCCCCTCCCTCCTGTCAAGTGCCCCCACAGCAAGCAGCTTGCTATGGGGGCACCCGAGCTGAGCCGGAGCTCCCTGTGTCCATTCAGAGACGGTGCAATGGTTCGACCCCTGCCCCCTCTCTCTCCTGATTGGCTAACTGACCTTGACAGCAGTGGGAGCCAATGGCACAGCTGCTGTTTCTCAGCCAATCAGGAGGGAGAGTCCCAGACAGCCGAGGCACTCGTGCACATCGCTGGATAGAGATGGGCTCAGGTAAGTATTGGGGGGGAGGGGGGCTGCTACACACAGAATGTTTTTTTTATCTTAATGCATAGAATGCGTTAAAGTGGATGTAAACCCGATTCATGAAATTTGAGCTGGGCACATGTCTGCAGTGTTTTCTTATCTTTCTTCAAAGCATTATGTCCCGTAGCTGTCTCCTGCTCCGCTCTTCTGTTATCAGCCTGATAACTTCTGACAAGGTTTCCGTCACATATGATAAAAGCAGCCTGAGTTTTGTTTTGGGGAGGATGCTATAAATAGATTAGCAGAGCCCTGAACTATTCAACGAACAGAGCTGAAAGTCTCTACCTATGTGGAGAGGGGGTCTGTGCCTTTCCTCCAATCAGCTTTATTGGCTGTATGCCCAGACTTCACTGCAGTGCTAACCAGACAGAGAACATCTCCTAACACAATGTGCACCTTCTAAACAGTATATAAAGATGAAGACAGCAGATATTTATGTAAAACTTATATAGGGAGATTTGTTTCATCCCTGTGTATCATCTGAGGCTGTTCACTTCCCTGGGTATATGTCAGGGTTTCCATCCACTTTAAGATAAAGCACCTTCTGTCTTTACAACCACTTTAAGCATTGCATGTGATGATCTGTTGACTACTGGACATGTAGGGTTTCCATAGAAGGTGATAAGGAGCATTCTTCATCCTCAGAAGCCCTTGCTTTCACACAAGGGTATTCCAACTTGCTGGAAATATATCTACTAGTGGTTTCTATCTGTCCCCACATCTGTGGTCAAGGGACAATATTGCAATGTTAAGTGGTTAAATGCTTCGCCCAACATAACAGAGCTGCAAAAAGTAAAGTAAAGTAAAAGTAAATATTTTAGTGCCATCTTCAATAAGGTGACTATCAGGAAGTAGTTATATTCCTTAGTAGCAGGTTAATAAAATTGCCCATGTAGCTTAACCCATAAAGTGGCCCCATTGAGTCAAAGTTTCCAGTCTGACAATATTCCTATGGAGCTTTGACTCAGAATAAGGCATCTGCCCCTTTTAGAACTATGGCAGACCTCTTCAACTCAGTGGTCCAGAGTTGCTGATATGCAGGGGTTAGACATGCACTATATTACCAAAAGTATTGGGACGCCTGTCTTTACATGCGCACAAACTTTAATGGCATCCCAGTCTTAGTCCGTAGGGTTCAATATTGAGTTGGCCCACCCTTTGCAGCTATAACAGCTTCAACTCTTCTGGGAAGGCTGTCCACAAGATTTAGGAGTGTTTGACAATTCTTACAGAAGCGCATTTGTGAGGTCAGGCACTGATGTGGATGAGAAGGCCTGGCTCACAGTTTCCGCTCTAATTCATCTCAAAGATGTTCGGATCGGGTTGAGGTCAGGACTCTGTGCAGGCCAGCTCATCCAAGTCTTTATGGACTTTACTTTGTGCACTGGTCCTAATCATTTGGTGGAGGGGAGATTATGGTGTGGGATTGTTTTTCAGGGGTTATGCTTGACCCCTAATTCCAGTGAAGGAAACTCTTAAGGCCTCAGCATGCCAAGACATTTTGGACTTTTTCATGCTCCCAACTTTGTGGGAACAATTTAGGGATGGCCCTTTCCTGTTCCAACATGACTGCTCATTAGTGCACAAAGCAAGGTCCATAAAGACATGGATGAGCGAGTTTGGGGTGGAGGAACTTGACTGGCCTGCACAGAGTCCTGACCTCAACCCGATCGAACACCTTTGGGATGAATTTGTAAGGCCACTGCGAGCCAGGTCTTCTCATTCAACATCAGTGTCTGACCTCACAAATGCTCTTCTGGAAGAATGGTCAAACATTCCCATAGACGCACTCCTAAACCTTCTGGACAGCCTTCCCAGAAGCGTTGAAACTGTTAATAGCTGCAAAGGGTGGGCCAACTTAATATTGAACTCTACGGACTAAGACCGGGTTACTTTCCACACCTAGACAAATTATGTCATACAACCCAGGAGTCTTCAGGAAGGGAGGAGGAGTTTTCTCAGCTAAGCAAAACCTCCTACCTGTATGCCTGAGCTAAGGGCAGATGGATTCCAGGAAGTAATTGCTACATTCATGTGTCCTTATTCAAGATGGCCACTGCCATAAATGCTAGGGGGTGTTTTTCTAAGTGATTTCTCAGCAAAATAAAACCTGTAGACATGGATGGATGGGGGAGTTTGCTTTGAATATTAAAAATGAATTAAATGGCACTTTTGGTTTGTGGTGCTCAGATGCAGTATAGTTCCGCTTTAATATAAGTTCATCCCTGACTCCCCTAGGAATTTTCCTGCTAGCACTAATTAATAGTCTTAAATCGGCGTTCCACTCAAAAGTAGAACTTCCGCTTATACGTCTCCTCCCCCTCTCCGGTGACACATTTGGCACCTTTCAGGGGGGAGGGGGTAACGGGTACCTGTATTTGTCAGGTACTGTTCCATACTTCTGGGAGACGGGGCTCCCGGAAGTTCGGCCCCCCTCCTCCACCTCCAGACCAATTGGCGCAGATCGGCTGGGGTGCTGACATCGCGGGCTCCCTGGACAGGTAAGTGTCCATATATTAAAAGTCAGCAGCTGCAGTATTTGTATCTACTGACTTTTAATTTTTCGTGGGTGTGCTGGACCTCCTCTTTAAGCTGGCAATCTATAAGTAGATTTTTGAAAGAACGTTTGAACATTTGTATGGAAATTCTCATCAGTACCAGGAATGAGCTCAGATGCATTTGGACCAAACCCACTCAAGCTCTCCCACCAGGAAGCTGTCAGCCTGACAGCCAATTATGGGCAGCAGAGGCATCCCCTCCCTGCAGTTGCATGTACAGTCATGGCCAAAATTGTTGGCACCCCAGAAATTTTTCAAGAAATTTAAGTATTTCTCACAGAAAAGTATTGCAGTAACACATGTTTTGCTATACACATGTTTATTCCCTTTGTGTGTATTGGAACAAAACAAAAAAAGGGTGGAAAAGAAGCAAATTGGAGATAATCTGACACAAAATTCCAAAAACTGGGTGGTCAAAATCCTTGGTATCCTTTCAAAATTGTGGATAAATAAGATTGTTTCAAACATGTGATGCTCCTTTAAACTCACCTGGGGCAAGTAACAGGTGTGGGCAATATAAAAATCACACCTGAAAGCAGATAAAAAGGAGAGAAGTTCACTTAGTCTTTGCATTGTGTGTCTGTGTGTGCCACCCTAAGCATGGACAACAGAAAGAGGAGAAGAGAACTGTCTGAGGACTTGAGAACCAAAATTGTGGAAAAATATCAACAATCTCAAGGTTACAAGTCCATCTTCAGAGATCTAGATTTGCCCTTGTCCACAGTGCGCAACATTATCAAGAGGTTTGCAACCCATGGCACTGTAGCTAATCTCTCTGGGCAAGGACGGAAGAAAAAAATTGATGAAAGGTTGCAACACAGGATAGTCCGGATGGTGAAAAAGCAGCCCCAAACAAGTTCCAAAGAAATTCAAGCTGTCCTGCAGGCTCAGGGAGCATCAGTGTCAGCGCAAACTGAAATGAAACTCTATGGAAGGAGACCCAGGAGGACCCCACTGCTGACACAGAGACATAAAAAATCAAGACTACAGTTTGCCAAAATGTACTTGAGTAAGCCAAAATCCTTCTGGGAAAACGTCTTGTGCACAGATGAGACCAAGATGAAGCTTTTTGGTAAAGCACATCATTTCTACTGTTTACCGAAAACAGAATGAGGCTTACAAAGAAAAGAACACAGTACCTATTAGAGGTCGACCGATATATCGGCCGATATTTGGTGTTTTTTACTTAATCGGCATCGGCCGATTGTGCTGATAAAAAAGGCCAATATAACTTCAGCGCGACTTGCAAATGACTTCTGTAATAGAAGTCAATACAAGTTGCCTGTATTCTTCTGTGAAGCGACTTCTCCTCCTCTCTGGGCAGCCTGCCAAATCTGATAAAAAGAACCTGAATTGATACAATGTTTACACTTATGAATGAACTGAGCTCCTTGTGTAGAAGTTCTCAGTTTAACCATTTAAAGACTAAATCTTTTCTGACATTTGTTGCTTACAAGTAAAAATCCAGTATTTTCTGCTAGAAAATCACTTAGAACCCCCAAACATTATATATATATATTTTTTTAGCAGAGACCCTAGGGAATAAAATAGCGGTTGTTGCAATATTTTATGTCACACGGTATTTGCGCAGCGGTCTTTCAAACGCATTTTTTTTTTTTTTTAAATACACTAATAAATTTTAAAAAAGACTAAAATAGCAGTTGTTGCCAGCAGTAAAGCAGTAAAGTTAGCCCATTTTTTTTTCGTCCAAAAGTTTTGATTACCTGTTTTTGTGTATTTATTTTTAAGATATATTTTTTTTTATTATTTTTATGTTTTATCTAAATTCTACATACAAGTGAACTGATTGGAGGTTTGTTTTGTTTAATAAATGTTTAAATGTAAACATTTTTCTGTATCACTTAAGGTTGCTTTCACACTGCAGCGGGCATGCGTTGACGGTAAAACGCTGCTAGTTTTAGCGGCGCTTTGCCGTCATTTTAGCGACGCTATTCAGCTGCTAGCGGGGCGCTTATAACCCAGCCAGCAGCCGAGGAAGGGGTTAAATGCGCTCCTGAAGCGCCGCTGCCGAAACGCTTTGCAGGCGCTTCGGCAGCGGTGCGCATTCATTTCAATGGGCAGGAGTGGTTGTATACACCGCTCCAAAAGATGCTGCTTGCAGGACTTTTTTTTTTTTTTTAACATCCTGCCAGCGCATCGCCTCAGTGTGAAAGCACTCGGGATATCACACTGAGACTGCAGGGGAGCCGATTTACAGGCACTTTACAGGTGCTATTTTTAGCCCAAAAGCGCCTAAAAAACGCCCCAGTGTGAAAGGGGTCTAACTGTTAAATTTTATGAGATGAAGGAGAAAAAAAAAAAAATCGGCCTAATATATCGGCCCAAAAAAAATCGGCATCACATATCGGCCATCGGCCACCGTGATTTCTAAATATCGGCATCAGCCAGAGAAAAACCCATATCGGTCGACCTCTAGTACCTATAGTGAAATATGGTTGAAGTTCAATGATGTTTTGGGGTTGTTTTGCTGCCTCTGCCTCTGGCACTGAGTGCCTTGAATGTGTGCAAGGCATCATGAAATCTGAGGTTTACTAAAGGATTTTGGGTCGCACTGTAGAGTCCAGTGTGAGAAAGCTGGGTTTGCGTCCGAGATCTTGGGTCTTCCAGCAGGACAATGACCCCAAACATACGTCAAAAAAGACCCATAAATGGATGGCAACAAAGTGCTGGACAGTTCTAAAGTGGCCAGCAATGAGTCCAGATCTAAATCCCATTGAACACCCATGGAGAGATCTTAAAATTGCTGTAGGCGCCCTTCCAATAAGAGAGACCTGGAGCGGTTTGCAAAGGAAGAGGTATAAGAAGCTTATTGATGGTTATAGGAAGCAACTGATTTCAGTTATTTTTTCCAAAGGGTGTGCAACCAAGTATTAAGTTAAGGGTGCCAAGAATTTTGACCAGCCCATTTTTGGAGTTTTGTGTGACATTATGTCCAATTTGCTTTTTTCCCTCCCTTTTTTTGTTTTGTTCCAACACACACAAAGGGAATAAACATGTGTATAGCAAAACGTGTTACTGCAATACTTTTCTGTAAGAAATACTTGATGTTCTGGAAAAATTTCTGGGGTGCCAACAATTTCGGCCATGACTGTATACATGCCCCTTGCATACTGCCTCTGCCACCTATGATTTGCTTTGATAGCTTTCTGGTGGGATGGCCCAGGTAGGTTCGGACTCTTATAAGAACATGCCTGAACTCATCCCTAATTGGTACATTCAATGACTTGATGAATGTTTTAGCTTAAAATTCTGCTTGCTTTTAAAATTTTATTATGTAATTTTCTCAGCAAAAAATACACTCCCTGTAAAAATGTATTTGTTAGAGAAAATTTTACTATACTGAAATTTCACATTTCCTTGTCACTGTGGTAAAAAACACAGATTTTGACTCCACTAACAATTCAAAAATCAAAGAATTGTTCCTAAAAAAAAAAGTAACAAAATGCTCAGAAGCTGCTGTTTTATCTTTGTTTATCTTTCAACATTTTTGTTAGTCTTTGTAGCTTATCGCAATGAAGCAAAACCGTAACAAAAGAAATAAAAAAAAAATTGAACAAAAGAAGACACTGTAGCCTGCATTTTAAGTGGTACAGCAGCAATTGTCTATATCCAATGAAATGTTAATATCTCATTTCATTAAACATTCCCCTAGCATCAAACACAAGTCAACATTCCATGGAGAAGTGAAGCATTATGCAGCCCGCACGTGTGCATATCTGCATATCGGAGCACAAAATATTGACATGATAATTGCAGTCAAGCCTGAGTGAACAGTGGCCACTGGGATTTCAGCTGGTGTTGTACCAACTGGATGGCTGCTCAGGACACAGTTTGAAATTCAAGGTGCAAGTTAGCACTTTATTCAGCACAGGAAGGCATCATTTAAAATTCCTCAGGGGATACCCTGGTGAAGCGCAGATGTTGAAGCAGTCTGTTCAAAAATGCTGAGTTTTTTTTTGGTTAAATACAATTGAAGATATATGTGCGTGTATATAAAAAAAACTCATCAGTTTAGATGACAAGTTGATATTTTATATTGCGGCATTCTTGACATTTGAGCATTTTATGGAGGAGTTTATCAGAACTGTTTATCAGAATTCAGCATTGCAAATATTGAAGGTTACACTCTGTTTTGTGTAACCTCTATTCACTAACATTGTAAAGTGGCACTTGGGGCTTTAAACGTACATGTACCTTTTTAAAGTTTTGATAAGGGCAGCATTATTTTATTTTTTTATTTTTTATGAAATTCTATTTAAAAAGCAAAAAGTTGTTTAGTTCAGCTGCCTTTTGTATATTCCTGCATGGCGTATATGGAGCCCATTCTGGAATTTGTATTTTTGTTGCTTTTACGGTGCTGTCATTTTATTTTGGCTTCCAATAATGACAGTCCTGTTCTGTGCCCACTTCCATCTAAGTGCACATCTGGGTGTTGCTGCAGTATATACTAGCGAGTAGGTATTTGATCTACATTGTGAAACCTTTTGCACTTTTGTCAATTGTATACCTGCTTTATCAGTGCCATGACCTTCTGCCCTTATCAGCTTAAATTATGCATTTTACAAAGTCTCATTTTTGTCTTGCAAAACCAATTACTGGACCTAATGTGCAATTTTGAGTGGAATGAGACTAGGTAATAAACATTTAAAATTTAAAAGATAATTAAGCCAAAGCACAAAACTGTAAAATTCTGAAGCATGCCAGTGCTTGAAAGAAAAAGAAGACAAATGCAGCCACCACATCCAAGCTAAAAACATTTTCAGAAAGAAGAGGAAATGTCTGATGGTCTTTACAGAAATAGTGTTCTTGTCCCTTCCTGTGAGCTGAACTGGTATTTCAAACAATGTCATCTTTCTTCAAAGCTATCTTCTGCAAACCACTTATTCCCCTGCCCATGTAATGGAAAAAGGAATATGTGAATGTAGTCCGACTCAAGAGCACAGTCTATGGTGACAACCATGGTTGTCTTTATAGATACAGTGGCGTAAGAGGGCACTAATGCAGCTACCACATTTAAGGACTGGTAGGATTAATCTAATACATATTTGTTGTTGGGTTTATGTACACTTTAAGAGTGATCTTCAATCACTCGTTGAATAGATTTATGGTTGTACCTGTGTGGAGATGCTAAATTTTCTCATTAAAGATGTGCAAGCAGGTTGCAGAACAGGGCCCAAAAAGGCTTACTAATAATTTTTGTTGATGGTACTTCTGCTAAACAATGGCATTCCATTTCCATCAGTGCTCCTCACTTGTGTTTTTATAAACCTCTGGGAGTGAAGCACTAAAAACTGGCAATAGATTTCTGAGCAAGCATTATCTGACCTGCTCACAATGTCTGTCTGATGTGCCAACTTGGGCCTTATAAAGGAATGCTAGAATGCATCAACATTTCTCTTAGGCTACAGAAGAGGGAACAGGACGATCAGCCTAACCTCATGCAGATAATCACTGTGATGTCCCCCCCCCCCAGCCTTTTTACTTTGTTTAATCAGAGGACACCTTGTTTGCATTAAAATAAAATAAAATAAAAGTCTGTGAATGGTGATGGTGGGGAGTGCCTGTGGTTACTATGCTGTCGGGAAGTCGCTTGGCACAGGACCTGGAGGATCGCTGCCATCACTATAGTAGGGATGACTACTACTATGACAGTGATTTGTGGCTTCCATAGGGATTGTTCTGGTATGAGATATGCATTTACATTTATCCTAGCTGCACCGTTGTAAGCATGCAAAAAAATTATTACCCACAGTTCAGGTTTAGACTCCATGCACACTAGGAGCTGGAAAAACGCTGTGTAAAAAAATACTCAACACAAGCGCTTTTCCCTTTTTGTGTGGTGGTGTTTTGCAGGCATTTAGTTGTTTGTTAAGGAGCGGGCCGGCAAGCCTTAACAACCAAGGACTCATCAGCTGTCAGCAGGGTTCCCGGCTGACAGCTGAATGTAAACAAAATAATTGCTGGCAATGAAAATTAGAGAATAAAAAACAGCATGGGGAGCCCTTGTCAAAAAACGGCTCTGTGTTTTTACTCACTTTTAACACTTTTTTTGGTAAATGGGAGGGGGTGGAATCTGGGGGCTTCCAGATTTTGATAAGCCCCCCCCCCCTGCCTGCAGACCTCTAAAACCACCGCTCAAGGTTGTGGGGAAGAGGCCTTGTCCCCATTAACATGGGATCAAGGTGCATTGGAAAAGGAGCCCCCCTACCCCAAAGCACCCCCCCCAATGTAAACATTGGCATGAGGTTCCCCTTAAAATCCCCGCAAAATCCCCTCAGAATCCATACCAGGATGGGGGGGGGGGCATGCTGTTTTTATTCTCAACTTTTAATTACCGGCAATTCTTTTGTTCGCATTCAGCTGTCAGTGGGGAACCCTGCTAACAGCTGATGAGTCATCCATTGTGTAGGATGTGGCTCCTTGACAGCCAGCTATTCACTGGTCGTTAAGGATGCCTGCAGCCACCACTAAGAAAAGGGAAAAAAAAAAGCTGGAAACTGGCTCTTATAAGCAGTTAGCAGCGCTTCCAAGCGTTTAGCGTTTTTTTCTGCTTGCAAATCGCTCCCAAAAATGCAAAAAATAGTTTTTAATTACCGGCAATTCTTTTGTTCGCATTCAGCTGTCAGTGGGGAACCCTGCTAACAGCTGATGAGTCATCCATTGTGTAGGATGTGGCTCCTTGACAGCCAGCTATTCACTGGTCGTTAAGGATGCCTGCAGCCACCACTAAGAAAAGGGAAAAAAAAAAGCTGGAAACTGGCTCTTATAAGCAGTTAGCAGCGCTTCCAAGCGTTTAGCGTTTTTTTCTGCTTGCAAATCGCTCCCAAAAATGCAAAAAATAGTTTTTAATTACCGGCAATTCTTTTGTTCGCATTCAGCTGTCAGTGGGGAACCCTGCTAACAGCTGATGAGTCATCCATTGTGTAGGATGTGGCTCCTTGACAGCCAGCTATTCACTGGTCGTTAAGGATGCCTGCAGCCACCACTAAGAAAAGGGAAAAAAAAAAGCTGGAAACTGGCTCTTATAAGCAGTTAGCAGCGCTTCCAAGCGTTTAGCGTTTTTTTCTGCTTGCAAATCGCTCCCAAAAATGCAAAAAATAGTTTTTTTTTTCTTCTGCTCTTAGAAGCAGAAGCTTGAAAAAATACTTCTAGCCTACAATAGTATGCATGGACACATATTTGCTTCTAGGGGCAGAAAAAAAAATCTTATAAGTAGCTGCTAGGAGTCTTAAAGAAACCAGAACAGAAAAATTATGTTAGATGCCATTGTTGGGCTGTCCTTTCAAAACATGCTAATTGCCTTGATTTTTTTGTTTTGATATAAAGTCTTTAATATTCATTTTAGTACTCAATGACTTTCTGTAACTTTTAAAGTTCTGACTTTCTGTAACTTTTAAAGTTTTCATGCACTGAGCGGTAAACAGCAGTCTCATTATTTTTAAATAATTGAGCAAAGTCTCTAGAAAAATGTTAAAAAACAGATTTCCAAGTTTCTAAATAATGTTTATGCAATATATGGAAGTATCTCATCTTTTTTGGTAGCCTTTCGGAAAGGGTTAACTAAAAAAGAAAACCAATCAAAGATGTAAAAAGAAAAATGTAATTGATTTATTTTTTTTCTGTTGCTGATCACATGTGCCACATTCACTAGTTATCTTTTAGAAGAATATCCAAGCCACAAGCAATATGTTAATTCCTCATATCGATATTGTCAAATGACAGGGATTATTGTCTTCAGGCCAAAAAGCTTAATTGGCTTCTGCTGCACTACAGTTGGACTACTTCAACACAATTTGGTCCCAACAGAGAAGAAGGACCTGGTAAATTGGACAGGAATGAAGAAATAAAATCGCTAGCCTTATCAGTTCTTTAACAAAAGCTTTATTATTGTGTGCAGGCTTAAGTCACAGCAGCAGAGGCACTGGTCTTTTAATTACCATGTGCCATGTGTTGGCATATTAGAACAAAGGTTTACCCCAGTTTTATACGTAATGCCATATCACATGAGAGAAAAAAAATATTCTTTTAATGCTGGGGTCCTTAGAATGAAGAAATTTGTCATATTGTGGATGTTATAGTAAATAGTATTTATGAACATTAAATTGAAATGATTGTATGCATATATTTGGCTATATACAGTACATTGTACATCATGGGGATAATTATTTATTTGCTCAGTTACATCTGTTGTCGATTTCATATTGGTATGTATATGGGAGCCATTTTTACCCTGTAACTCCAGTGTCGCGTTTACATAGTCAGGTTGAAAAAAGACACAAGTCCATCTAGTTCAACCAAAAAAAAAAAAAAAAAAAAAAAAAAAAACCTACAATCCCATGTACACAATCCTATACCCACAGTTGATCCAGAGGAAGACTAAAAACCCCAGCAAAGCATGATCCAATTTGCTACAAGTGCAAAGATGATAAAAGTATACACTGCGCTAGATTCAAAAAAATATATGGTGCAGAGCAGCTACATACAGGGTGACAACAACCATAAGAACATGTGAAAAATAAAATGTAGCGCATAAATTGTGCAAAAAATTCTACAATCAAGAAAATGGCTGAAACACAAATGTCCATAAGTGATAAACACGTTAATGATGAAACTTATAAGTCTCTAAATAAAGGTAAATAAAGTCCAGTAAGTGAATAAAACAGCAAATATGCATGGGATATCCCACTAGGAATGGTATGTGGATGTAAAACGACAAATGTTCCAACACAGGTATATCATCGGATCATCCCAAAGCTGTATCTCACAACTGCATGTACCTTGGTGAAGATGGTGTGTAAGAAACTCTTACCAGATATAATGGACTCCCTTGTCAGCGACAGGGAGTCACTCGAGCGGGTTGCCTCTCAGGGCCTGAAAAACGGACATCACAGCTCTGTGAACCTTCTGGGTCAAACTTTGTGTGGATCTCCCGGGGCCGCCAGGTGGGTCCTCCCAAAGGATGGCCGAGGTGCGAATCAGAGGGAACGATGCATCACGTGAAAAGCTGAAGTGAAGACTGGTTTGATCTCTCAGTTGATACGTGGAGAAAAAATGAACAGGCTCCACATAGCGTAGATGAGCAAAGTGGGATTTTTATTGCTAAAAAAGCCAGGCAATAATAAAATGTGATCACAGGGTATAAAAACAAAGTTGGGCAACAAGAAGGATGCTGAAAGCGCCCGACGCGTTTCGATCAATGGATCGTCTACTGGGGCATACGATTTGCTACAGCATGAGAGAAAATTCCTTCCTGATCCCGAGAGGCAATCGGATATTCCCTGGATCAACTTTACCTATAAACGTTAGTACCTAGTTATAATATGTACACTTTGGAAAGAATCCAGGCATTTTTTGGCCAGAACCACCTTTGCAGGAAGACTATTCCACATTTTCCCAGCTCTTACTGTGAAGAAACCTTTCCGTATTTGGAGATTAAATCTCTTTTCCTCTAGACGTAAAGAGTGCCCCCTGTGATGACCTTAAAGTGAATAACTCAACACCAAGTTCACTATATGGACCCCTTATGTATTAGTACATGTTGGTCATATCCCCCCTTAAAGTAATTTGAAGTCTCGTTAAAAAAAAAAAAATAACAAACATGTTATACTTACCTGCCCTGTGCAGGGGTTTTGCACAGGGCAGCCTGGATCCTCCTCTTCTCGGGTCCCTCTTCGCTGCTCCTGGCCTCTTCTTCTTGTTGAGTGCCCCCACAGCAAGCAGCTTGCTTTGGGGGCACCCGAGCCAAGCTGCAGCTCTTTGTGTCCATTCATACACTGAACTGCTGTTCGGCCCCACCCCCTCTCCCTCCTGATTGGCTAACTGACTTTGAAAGCCGCAGGAGCCAATGGCACCATTACTGTGTTTCAGCCAATGAGGAGAGTCCCGGACAGCCAAGGAACACGTGGACATTGCTGGACAGAGATGGGGCTCAGGTAAGTATTAGGGGTGTGCTGGGGTAGCTGCTGCACACAGAAGGCTTTTTATCTTAATGCACAGGAAGCATTAAGATAAAAAAAAAACCTTCTGACTTTACAACTCCTTTAATCTCCCCTTCTCAAGAGAGAATACATTCAGTTCCTCTAATCTTTCCTCATAGCTGAGCTCCTCCATGCCTCTTATTAGTTTGGTTGCCCTTCTCTGCACTTTCTCCAGTTCCCCAATATCCTTTGTGAACTGGTGCCCAAAACTGAACTGCATACTCCAGATGAAGCCTTACTAATGATTTGAACAGGGGAAAAATTGTGTTTCGCTCTCTCTCGTGCTCTCTCTCGCGCTCTCTCTCGCTCTCTCTCGTGCTCGCGCTCTCGCTCTCTCTCGTGCTCTCGCGCTCTCTCTCTCTCGCGCTCTCTCTCTCTCACGATCTCTCTCACGATCTCTCTCTCTCTCGCGCTCTCTCTCTCACGATCTCTCTCTCTCGCGCGCTCTCTCTCTCGCGCGCTCTCTCTCTCTCTCGCGCGCTCTCTCTCTCGCGCTCTCTCTCTCTCCTTGGAAACCACAGCTTGGCATTGCATGTTAATTTTAAGCTTATGATCTACCAAAACCCCCAGATCCTTCTCCACTATGGATTTCCCCAGTTGTACCCCCCCTAGTATAATGCATGCATATTCTTAGCCCCCAAGTGGATAACTTTATATTTATCAACATTAAACCTTATTTGCCACATAGTTACCCAATGAAACAGTGCATCAAGGTCAGCTTGTAATTTGGAGACAACCTGTAAGGACATTACTCTGCTGCATAGCTTGGTGTCATCTGCAAAGACTGAAATGGTAATTTTAATCCCAGACCCTATAACACTTCTAAAGATATTAAAATGTAAGGGTCCCAACACTGAACCTTGGGGTACACCACTGATCACCTTAGACCATTCAGCGTAAGAATTATTAACCAATACTCTCTGAATTCTGTCTTTTTAACCAGTTTCCTATCCATTTACAAACTGCTCTTTCCAAGCCTGTAGACTTTACCTTATACATTTGCTGTGAGTGCGGAACTTTGTCAAATGCAAAATCCAAGTATACCACATCCACCGCCACCCCTCTGTCCAAGGTTTTACTTACCTCCTTATAAAAAGAAATTAGGTTTGTTTTGACAACTTCTGTCTTTCATGAATCCATACTGTCTGTTGCTTAAAATATTATTATTTTCCACCAGGAACTCATCTATGTGGTCTTTTATTAACCACTTGACCACTGAGCACTTAAATACTTCCTAACCAGACCAATTTTCAGTTTTCGGTGCTCTCACATTTTGAATGACAATTACTCAGTCATGCAACACTGTACCTATATGAAATTTTTGTCCTTTTTTCACACAAATAGAGCTTTCTTTTGGTGGTATTTAATCACCGCTGGGTTTTTTATTTTTTGCGCTATAAAAGAAAAAAGAAAAAGGGGCTAAGCCAAAAAAAGGTGGGACTTTATATGAAGCACGTGACTGCAAAAGGGTACTAGGGTGAACATAAGGAAATTTATTGAAAGCGAGAAGGTATTATCAAAAGTATATGATAACATACATATAATACATAATAGTGCAGCTGGAGCATGTAAATAATGCTGGTTGCAAAGATAATAGATAACAAGGTAATGACAATAAGCATGACAGTAACATCTGATTGTATGACCACAATAAGTTTCCTGGTTCACCACGAAAGGAATTTTTAAAAAAACATGATACAAAGTATTGCCAGCAGGGTCTATGGCCTTGATGAGCCTGGAAGGGTAGATGTTCCATAAACTTGAAGAGTAGAGGTAAAATGGCTAGGTATACAGCATCCGGTAGCTCTACACGTTTCATGGCTTAAGTGCCACTCATCAGGAGCAAACTGTGAGATATCTAGAATGAGACTGGTAAAAAAAATCTAACAAAAAAAGACTCAATCAGTAATAACTTACTAAGGGTGTATGTGTTGAAGGCGTGGAGGTGAGGCCCCAAGGCATCCGAGGGTATCCCCAACCCAATTTTTTTTGGCTTGGCCCCTTTTTCTTTGATTCAGACTGGGATGGAAATACTTGACCTCACCAGGTCATGATTTCAATTAAAGTCCCTAGGGATGGAAATACGTGACCTTACGAGGTCTTGGCTTCCTTAAAGTCCCTAACTACAACCCCTTCTCTTCAATGACTTAAATTCATTAGGGATGGAAGCACGCCTCTTTGCTCCATTATTATTTATTTATTCCCTCTGCAACCATTGACCTATGCTTTGCCTTCCCTGTTCTAATTGACCATATCTTATTATTAATTATTTTTCTATTCTAATCCCCGTATGCACAATTATTTGATTTAATTCACTTTATTGGGTTGTTGTTAACTACGATGGCGTGTGGGTTTGGCTGCCTTTTCATCTGTCTGTTTTTTCCCCGTGTCTGGGAGCTGTGACGCGATCTGCGGGCCTCCTCCCACCCCCCGCCTCTCACGCCTGGGGGTGTGGACGCACCTCACGTCTATGTCACGCACCACACGCTACACGTGCGACGCCCCTCCGGCCCCGTCCCCTGCACGCTGTGTTTCCACATTCGTGGGCGTGCTGGGGTGTTAGTATGTCGGTGGGTCGGGGACTTGATTTGCCCAACCCATGGTGCTCCTCCCCCTTTTGCCTCACGGCGTGACTTCGGTGGGCCGCCCCGCGCTGGGTATATTTGGGTGTCCTCCTCCCGGGTGGTCTTGACACTCGAGGTTCTACACACTGGTTCACGGTCTCTTCTCCAGTAGGGTTCTCCACCTTCACAAGGTAACACTTACCTTCATCACTCCCCCCTGATTCTTCCACTCTCACTTACACAGGTCTTAATCCGGATTGACACTTTTTTCACTGCATTTTCATCACCCTGCACATTGGGTTTCTTTTTCCTTCAGGCACCCCTTACCTATTCACTTCCACCCCACCCCATTTCTTTTATGGGGGCCTCCCGCCGTTCACCCTCACTATTTTCACCTTTCATTACCTCTTTGGCATATCTTATATTCATTCTGTTTCACTTTTTCACTTCCCCTCAGTTTTGCCTCGCCTGCCCGTGTAGTTGCCCCTCTTGTCCCTGCGGGACGGTCCGCCGCGGCTCTTGGTTGGGGATACCCTTGGATGCCTTGGGGCCTCGCCTCCACGCCTTCGACACATACACCCTTAGTAAGTTATTACTGATTTGGGGGTTTTCTATTACACCCTACCTTCAACTACCTTCACATATTTTACGCTTTCACTCATACCAGTCTCATTCTAGATATCTCACAGCTTGCTCCTGATGAGTGGCACTTAAGCCACGAAACGCGTAGAGCTACCGGATTCTGTATACCCATTTTACCTCTACTTTTCAAGTTTATGGAACATCTACCCTTCCAGGCTCATCAAGCCCATAGGCCCTGCAGGCAATACTTTGTATCATGTTTTTTTAAAAATTAATTTCGTTGTGAACCAGGAAACTTATTGTGGTCATACAATCAGATGTTACTGTCATGCTTATTGTCATTACCTTGTTGTCTATTATCTTTGCTACCAGCATTATTTACATGCTCCAGCTGCACTATCCATTATGTATTATATGTATGTTACCATGTATTTTTGATACTACCTTCTCACTTTCAATAAATTTCCTTATGTTCACCTTAGTACCCTTTTGCAGTCACGTGCTTCATATAAAGTCCCACCTTCTTTTGGCTCAGCCCATTGTTCTTTGATTCAGACTGGGATGGAAATACTTGACCTTCCCAGGTCATGATTTCAATTAAAGTCCCTAGGAATGGAAATACGTGACCTTACCAGGTCTTGGCTTCCTTAAAGTCCCTAACTACAACCCCTTCTTTTCAATGACCTAAAAGAAAAAAGACCAAAAATTCTGTAAAAAAAAAAAAAAAAAAAAAAAAAAAAAAAAAGCATTTTTTTTTTCTGTTTATAAAATTTAGCACATTTTTCTTCATAAATTTTGGCCAAAATGTATACTGCTACATATCTTGGGTAAAAATAACCCAGTGAGTTCAGTGAGTAAAATACAGTGCCTTGAAAAAGTATTCATACCCCTTGACATTTTCCACATTTTGTCATGTTACAATCAAAAACGTAAATCTATTTTATTGGGATTTATGTGATAGACCAACACAAAGTGGCACATAATTGTAAAGTGGAAGCAAAATGATAAATGCTTTTCAAATTTTTTTTTTACAAATAAATATCTGAAAACTGTGGCATGCTTTTGTATTCAGCCCCTTTACTCTGATATTTACTAGAATCTAGTGGAACCAATTGCCTTCAGAAGTCACCTAATTAGTAAATAGAGTCCACCTGTGTGTAATTTAATTTCAATATAAATA
This sequence comes from Lithobates clamitans, assembly GCA_037952925.1. Classification (NCBI taxonomy): domain Eukaryota; kingdom Metazoa; phylum Chordata; class Amphibia; order Anura; family Ranidae; genus Lithobates; species Lithobates clamitans. Next base: position 708,677 of record JBBGZY010000318.1, read on the forward strand.
AATCTGTTCTGTGAAGCCCTCAGAGGTTTGTTAGAGCAGTGGTTCTCAACCCTGTCCTCAAATACCCCCAACAGGCCATGTTTTCAGGTTTTCCTTTATCTTGCACAGGTGCTTTAAATCAGAGTCAGTGGCTTGGTATTTTGGACAGCTATTTTTTCTAAGAGAAATTCTCAAAACATGGCCTGTTGGGGGTACTTGAGGACAGGGTTGAGAACCACTGTGTTTGGCTGGATTCACACCTATGCATTTTTTGTGCTTTTTGCATTTTGCAGATTTGCACTACAGAACGTGTTCAATAGGAAACAATGTTAAATGGACTGTAGTGCAAATCTGCAAAATGCAAAAAGCACTAAAACTGCATAGGTGTGAATCCAGTCTTAGAGAACCTTAGTGAACAAACCGCATTATGAAGCCCAAGGAACACACCAGACAGGTCAGGGATAAAGTTGTGGATAAGTTTTAAAGCAGGGTTAGGTCATAAAAAAATATCCCAAGCTTTGAACATCTCACGGAGCACTGTTCAATCCATCAGCTGAAAATGGAAAGAGTATGGCACTGCGAACCTACCAAGACATGGTCGTCCACCTAAACTGACAGGCTGGGCAAGGAGAAAAGAGTCCCGTTTGCAGTTTGTGAGAAGCCATGTGGGGGACTCGGCAAACATGGAAGAAGGTGCTCTGTTCAGATGAGACCAAAATTGAACTTTTTAGCCTTAAAGCAAAACGCTATGTGTGGCACAAAAATAACACTGCACATCACCCTGAACACACCATCCCCACCGTGAAACATGGTGGCAGCATTGATGTGGGGAGGCTTTTCCTCAGCAGTAACAGGGAAGTTGGTCAGAGTTGATGGGAAGATGGATGGAGCCAAATACAGGGCGATCTTAGAAGAAAACCTGTTAGAGTCTGCAAGAGACTTGGGCGGAGGTTTACCTTCCAGCAGGACAATGACACTAAACATACAGCCAGAGCTACAATGGAATGGTTTAGATCAAAACATCTTCATGTGTTAGAATGGCCCAGTCAAAGTCCAGCCCTAAATCCAATTGAGAATCTGTGACAAGACTTAAATTGCTGTTCAGACGCTCTCCATCCAATCTGATAGGGCTCGAGCAATTTTGCAAAGAAGAATGGACAAAAACATCACTCTCTAGATGTGCAAAGCTGGTAGAGACATACCCAAAAAGACTTGCAGCTGTAATTGCAGTGAAAGATGGTTCTACAAAGTATTGACTCAGGGGGGCTGAATACAAATGCATATCACAATTTTCAGATACTTATTTGTAAAAAAAATGTGAAAACCGTTTATCATTTTCCTTCCACTTCACAATTATGTGCCACTTTGTGTTAATCTATCACATAAAAAACCCAATAAACTACATTATTGTCCTTGGTTGTAACATGACAAAATGTGGAAAATTCCAAGGGGTATGATTTTTTTTTTTCAAGGCACTATAAGTATTTGATCCCCTACCAACCAACAATAATTATGGCTCCCACAGACTGGCTACAGTATGTGCTCATTTGGTACACAGATTAGTCCTGTCAATTTAGGAAGGTGCTGGACAACTCATTATGTGTATAAAAGACACCTGCCCACAGAATCTTTCTTCCATTCAAACCCCACCATCATAGGCAAGACCAAAGAGCTGCCAAAGGATGTTAGGGCAAGATTGTAGACCTGCACAAGGCTGGAATGGGCTACAAGAACATCAGTAAGAAGCTTGGTGAGAAGGAGACAACTGTTCTTGTTCTCTGCAGGATATGGAAACCTTGCAAAAAGATCTGAGCAAATTAATTGGGTGGGCAACTACATGGCAAATGAGGTTCAATGTAGAAAAATGTAAAATAATGCATTTGGGTGGCAAAAATATGAATGCAATCTATACACGAGGTCAGAACCTCTGGGGGAATCTAGGATGGAAAAGGACCCGGGGGTCCTAGTAGATGATGGGCTCAGCAATGGCATGCAATGCCAAGCTGCTGCTAACAAAGCAAACATAATATTGACATGCATTAAAAAGGGGATCAACTCCAGAGATCAAATAATTCTCCCTCTCTCACTCTACAAGACTCTGGTCCGGCCACACCTAGAGTATGCTGTCCAGTTCTGGGCACCAGTCCTCAGGAAGGATGTACTGGAAATGGAGTCAGTACAAAGAAGGGCAACAAAGTTAATAAAGGGTCTGGAGGATCTTAGTTATGAGGAAAGGTTGCCAGCACTGAACTTATTCTCTCTGGAGAAGAGACGCTTGAGAGGAGATATGATTTCAATATACAAATACCATATTGGTGACCCCACAATAGGGATAAAACTTTTTCGCAGAAGGGAGTTTAACAAAACTTGTGGCCACTCATTAAAATTAGAAGAAAAGAGGTTTAACCTTAAACTACGTAGAGGGTTCTTTACTGTAAGAGTGGCAAGGATGTGGAATTCCCTTCCACAGGAGGTGGTCTCAGCGGGGGGCATTGATAGTTTCAAAACGATTAGATAAGCACCTGAACGACTGCAACATACAGGGATATACAATGTAATACTGACATATAATCACACACACAGGTTGGACTTGTCTTTTTTCAACCTCACCTACTATGTAACTATGTTGGAGCGATCGTTTGCAAATGGAAGAAATATAAAATAACCATCAATCGCCCTTGATCTGGAGCTCCATGCAAGATTTCGCCTCATGGGGTAAGGATGATTATGAGAAAAGTGAGAGATCAGCCCAGAACTACATAGGAAGAGCTTGTGAATGATCTCAAGGCAGTTGGTACCACATTCACCAAAGAAACCATTGGTAAGACAATACGCCCCCATGGATTAAAATCCTGCAGCGCCTGCAAGGTCCCCCTCCTCAAGAAGGGACATGTACAGGCCCCTCCTGAAGTTTGCCAATGAACATCTAAATGTTTCACAGAATGATTGGGAGAAAGTGCTATGGTCAGATGAGACCAAAATTGAGCTCTTTGGCATTAACTCGCCTCACCGTGTTTGAAGGAAGACAAATGCTGACTATGAACCCAAGAACACTATCCCTACAGTCAAGCATGGAGGTGGAAACATTATTCTTTGCGGCTGTTTCTCTGCCAAAGATACAGTCCCACTTTGCCGCATTGAGGGGCCAATGGACAGAGCCATGTATTGTAAAATTTTGGATGAGAACCTTCTTCCCTCCGCCAGAACACTGAAGATGGGTCGTGGATAGATCTTCCAGCATGACAATGACCCAAAACAAAGCAAGGCAACAAAGGCGTGGCTCAAGAACAAGGACATTAAGGTCATTGAGTGGCCTAGCCTCCAGATCTTAATCTCGAAGTTGAAACTTCGAGTTGCCAAGAGACATCTAAGAAACCTTAAGGATTTAGAGAAGATCTGTAAAGAAGAGTGGATCAAAATCCCTCCTGAGATGTGTGCAAACCTGAGAATCAACTACAGGAAATGTCTTACCTCTGTGCTTGCCACAAGGGTTTCTCTACCAAGTACTAAGTCATGTTTTGCTTGGGTATCAAATACTTACTTATTTTTACTCACTGAACTGCAACTCAATTTATAACATTTGTATCATGTGTTTTTTCTGGATTTTTGGTTGATATTCTGTGTACATCATTTAAAATACACCTATGATAAAAATTATACACCCTTAATTTAGAGATGCACTGAAATTTCGTGTGCGCAAAACATTTCGGCCGAAAATGGTGTTATCGGCAAAATGCCGATAAGAGAAAAGGTGGCGAAAATGGCCACGAGACCGCGCTGCAATTTTACCCAGATTTGCTGAGATTTTTCCTGCGAATTCACGATTTTGCTGATAATATTGGAAGATTATACGATGAATACTGTGCTTTTATGGTGTGTTTTTCAGAGGTCATGTGACTCAAACGCACGAAAAGCGGAACACGGGTGCGTTTAATGATGCGTTCTTGCTGTGCACGTTTTTTTTTTTTCGTGCATTTTTTTTTTTAACTGACAAAAAATGCACGGACCAGTGTGAAGACATATATAGAATTTAAAGGGATACATTTTTCTTGAGCTTTTCTTGCGCTAAAGGTGCAGAAATGTCCGACAATAAAATTCATATTCATTTTAAATTGATGATATTAATTACAACGTCGAATATAATACAATTTTATATATAAAAATATAAATATTTTTTAAAAACCTGTAATTTTTGGTGTTTGGCCAAGTGCATCCTGCATTTATTTTCCATGTGGTTTTCCTCTACCTTCATTTCTTTGTAAGTGGGCAAACTTACAAAATCTGCAGGGGATCAAATAATAATTTTCCCCACTGCATACACCATAGTTTGTGGACTTTATAACTCTCCTACAGACTAAATAATATACACTGATTTGGCTTATTTTCACTAAAGAAATGTAGCCAAATACAGTTTGGCCTAAATGCATAAAGAAAGATTATTCACAGAATAACAAACGAAGAAAAACACATTTTGGGGAAAAAAAAAAAAAAAGTTTGGTCTTTTTTTTTCTTTAGCAAAAAATGAAAAACCCAGTGGTGATTAAATACCACCAAAATAAAGCTCTATTCGTGTGAAAATAAATGCAAAAAATGTCATATGGGTACAGTGTTGCATGACCGCACAATTGTCATTCAAAGTGTGACAGCTCTGAAAGCTGAAAATTGGCCTGGCAGGAAGGGGATCAAGGTGCCCAGTATTGAAGTAGTTAAATGCTGTCAGAGACCAACTTGTTTTAGTACATACAGGGTACAAAGCCATAAGAGAAAAGTGAGCCTGCCATTACTAGCAGCTTTCTAAAGATGTTTGTTGTGTGTTTGTATCGAACTTTAACACTTCTGAGTCACTGACCAGGAACAAGCCAGCATCAAATGAAAGTGAGAGAAAAGTCAGTGCTTTTTGTGCATATACTGAGGCGCAGTGGCTTTGCAAGAATCAGCATGACAGCAAGACAACTAGCAGTGCCTGCTGCACACATTTCCTTATATCTTTGCAGGCACTCTGAGAACCGATCTCCCTGTTAGAGTTTTTGACTCTAGCTTCCCACTACAGTATAAATAAACTTGACTGTTCCTGCTTTAGTTTTCCCTCACCTTACCCTTACATGTCTTTCTATTAAAAAAAAAAAAAAAAAAAACAGCATTGGCATGACTAGTATGCTCTTCCTGAGGAAAAGTGACACAGTGATGGTTGCAAAGTGTGGAAGGGGCACATTTTAGCCTCTAATAAACGCCATTATTATAGCTATAGCAAAATATACTTTAAAACCTGATTGTGGCACTGTGAATATATTACATAGTGCCTAAATAAATGTTGCTTGCATACTTGTGCCAACAATTGAACCATTTTCACTCATTCAGAAATAATGATTATTCCATATCTATAATATTTCATCTTTGGGCATCTCATTAAAAATGGGCCGGGACCCAGAAAACATGATGTTTTCCTCTGTGAACTTCAATCACGTGCTACAATACTTTAAAAAGAATAGCCTGTTAATGATCTGGAATAAATTGTCAGATTTGGGGAGATGATGAAAAGTAAATATGGATAATTTGTGTGGCTCAGTACAGCTCAGTTAAATGTTTAAAATGTTCTTCCCGGGGGGAAATGATTGGTGCTTAAAAGTTTTACAAATTGACAGCATCTCCTTACTTCATTTTTCATCCTAAAGAAGTCGGCAAATATCCGTAGCTCAAGTCATTATGGTACATCAGTGATTCTAATTAGCTAAACAGGAGTTTGTTTCAGTCATTGATCTTCATAAACCTCTTGACAGAATCTAATTTCTTGGTGTTTTTTCCCCCCTAATCTCTCGGACCGTTTAGTAGGACACGTAGGATATTACTTTCAAGAAGTAAAGCCGTTAAAATGGCTTCTGTATAATAGTAGTGTATTTCATATTGTGTTTTTAACATCAAAATGGGCTTTTTAGTAGTTTTAATGTTTGTAATTTGAACTACAATTTTACTGTTGAATTTTCCTTGAGGTGCACGTCCACATTCTTATTTTCCTAACATCATCACAACTTCTTCAACAGTATGGTGTCCTTTTATGAAACTGCGGTAAAACACCGCAATTCAGTTCTCAGGCATTCTCAGAGGAGATCTGTTTCCTCTGAGTGCCTGTTTATGAAAGTGTATAGATCGCTTCTCATGCGGAGTTGAGGAGCGATCTACAAACGCCGGGAACTCCTGAGAACGGCTCCTCTCACTATAATCTCGCATGATGTACCGGGATTACAGTATGAGGAAGTGTAAAATACAAAAGTGTAACACGAATCGGCACACATTATTCCCCAACATATTAATAAAATAAACAAAAATGCAAAATAATAGTATATATAAACAGTACAAGTACATACACTACAAACAGCGCTATTGTTGAGCAAAAAAATATATAAATAACATGCGGCCAACTACGCACAAAAGTGATTGCACAGAGAGGTACAGAGTCTGTGAGGTGATCAGGAAAATGTCCATAAGTGATAAGACAGCTGAATCACAGTGTGCACCTTCCACCGGTCAGTAGGATTTCACCCTGTGTTGACACTCTCCCCCTAGGGGGTCAAACTCACCAGAACTGCAAGTTAAATAAGCCTCCAAGAGAAGAAAATCTCCCAATCACATCTTTATCAGCACCACTCCAGGGGGTTCAGGGGGGGAGGGTCACAGCTGCTGCATCTCAATTGGCATCAGTGGGTTTGCCTGCATGGGGATGCCCTTGCATGGGCATACGCTGTAGTACGCACCTTGTGAATAAGGCCTAGAATTAACTTGCATACATTTAAAGTGATTAATTCAATATAAGTAGAGATATGAAAAAAAGTAAAATTTAAAGTTAGAGTTTTGAGGGGAAGGAGGGAACAAGGATGTACTAGACCAGGGTATGGAGGGAGATGATGAAGTAAACATTCTGGGCCTGCTAAGAATGCCACATATCATGTCTAGAGGTTGCAATATGAAATAAGTGTTTTCACAGCTGCATTGACCATTGCTGCCTAAATTGGACCTAAAGTCTAAATGTAAGCCAAGATTACAGCATTGTTTCAAACTTTTTTTTCAACACATAAACTGAATAGCAAGTGCATAGGTTAGAATAGATCATGAGGTCTACTGCTTTGATTAAGGTGTCACCTTACTTTGTGATGTAGACTTGTGCTTGCAGAAAAAATAATCTGGTAGGCTGGCATAGAAATAGTTAATGTTGTGCATGTAGGCTCTGTTCAGATCACAAATGGTTTAATATCCAATACTGTGGAGCCATGCTGGCAATGGATTGATGACAGTGTGTACTGCAAGCTCTTGGCAGGGAACAGACTTTGAGCTGTGAGCCTTTACACCTTTGTTGTCTGTTGTGCAGATGTCACCAGCTGTGATACTGCCCATACACAACTCACAAGCTGACGCCAGCAATGCTTACCAGCTGTGTGGTGTGCTTTTCTGTCATAGTATGAAATGCTGGCAGAGTTGTACAGTAAGTCTAGGATTTGTCAGTCTTTAAAACACTGTTTCTCCTAATGACAATGTGTATTTTAAGGAAAATAAAAGTTTCATTTTTTGACCATGTGACTGGAATTCTATAACATTGTTAAAGTAAATGCATAGTGTATAGTTTATTTTTATCAACTTTTTTTTTTTTTTTTTTTTACAGAACATATACCCAATACTTTATTCAATATCTTTATTTCAAAAATGTTTTGAAGAAACAAATGACAAAAAATAACTGGTTATTAGAAAAAAATATATGTATCTCACCTCCATTTCGGCAAACAAAAAGAACTGAATTAAATCAGACAGTTCTCCTTTTAAACTAGTAATATCAGTCAAGCATGTGACACTTAAGGCATCAGCAGGAATTTAGATACAGCCAGGTTACACCGCCACCTATAAACTATCATTGTAAAACCCCTCTTTGGAAATAGAGCTAACCAAACACAAAAGTAGTCAAATTACTAATTTATACAAAAGTAACAAAACATTTACACTATTTGTAAAATTCTCTATGATTTAGCACATTTGATGGGGTGTTTTTTGTTTTTCCGTTGGGGACACTGTGTGTTTGTACTGGCCTTATAAACTTAATTTTTTGTAGCATCATCAGTATGTGACTCAATATTTCGATCCTGTTACGGAAGACTCATTTAATGAATAAGGCCGATCAGTCTAGAGCACCAGGAGCTACCTCATTAGCTGTGCGGTTGGGCAAGGTTTAAAGCTGAGGGGCTGAGCGCTGATGTCTTCTGCTGGGTGAAATATGCATGCGTGCTTTGCTCTCTTTCTTGCCGCTCGGTGTTAGGGGAAGCACCATTCTACTGCTGCTCCTGCTTGCAAACAAGCTTATGAAACACCATTATCCGATCCTTAAACCATTAACTGCTTAGGGTGACATGGTCTCCTCTGTCTACCCAGCCCTTACCAGCACTGGCTGCTGTTAATTTGAGAGTAATTGAGGCCTTGCCTTGCATTTTGGGCCTAGGTGCATTACTGATCTCTGGCCGCAACCTGTCTGCACAGAGACACATAAGGGACAGTCCTGCTGCTGCCAGTAGCCCCAATCCATACTCCCTTAGTGTTTCTGGGGGCATCTGCTCAGTACTTTAATGAACTGGTGCCTGTAATCTGTAACCCTGTACCTCAATTATTTTTGAGTCTTTTTTACGCTTATAGCTCTGTTGGGTGGGTCCATGTTTCTGGCCATGTTTTCAGGGACCTCGTAATCCAACATTGCCAATGTGTGCTTAACTTCTTGCACACATTGATCACAGAAGGTCTTAACATACTCCAGCCCCATCCCCTGCAGAGTCTTTCGCTGACCATCTAAAGTCCTTAGCTCAGGCAGACTACTGGTCCCTGCAACTTTCTTTAACTTGGATTAAGCCCTGGTTCACATTGCAGCGATTTGGCATGCAATTTCACAAATCAGCGGCTATTGCCGGCAATGGCACCGTCTGAATGAGTGCGCCGCCGCACCGATTCACAAAAGTCGTTTCTGTACTAATTTTGGCGATTTCGGGGTGCGATTTCAATAGACATCTGTGCAGAAACCTGCACAGATGTCTCTGAAATCGCCCCCAAAGTCAGGACTGACATACAGGAATGAAATGGTGCAAGTTCAGCTGAACTTATATTTATTGCTGCTCTCAGTGTGAACCTGGGCTTCGAGTTTCAACATTCGAGGTACCACAGTCATTATTGTATCAAATATTGTATCAGATCTTATTGGTGCAGTGCATTCTACCCTGCATTTGGAAGATCAGCCTGCTGTGTTCAGCTGTAGCTGCAAAGATCATTGCTTCATAGCTACTATTTCCTAAACCGTATAGGTTTAGGAGATATTTATTTTACCTACAGGTAAGCCTTATTTATAGGCTTACCTGTAGGTAAAAATGACAAATTAGGGTATACAACCACTTTAATATCACATTACCTACCTGGCTGTTACCAAAGATCACATGGCCAATTTTCCATCAATTAATTTTGTGTAATTTGTAGAACAGACATTTTTTATTAAGAACACACAGAATGTTGTGGTTGGACTGATGAATGTTTTACATATACAGCCTCCAAAAATCAGTTACGTGTTACATTTAATTTTTTAATATTCCTAGAACAAAAGAGCAGCTAGAATTGGGTTGTTTTTGTGCATAACTTTATATATTACATTTTTTTCTAGTTTATGAAGAACTAAGACTCAGTCAAGTGAAATCACTGCTTTCATTGTGTGTAGGTAAAAATTGTAATCTTGGTATGATTTTATGGCTGCAAAGCTTGTTCACATACTGTACAAGGAAATAAAGTTGTCATAATTGCCAGAAGGAATAATTTGCTGTCACTTGCCATATGCATGCTGATTAATTCTGCTGGGGCTGTCGGTCATGGATAATTTTATTCTCTGCTTTTTAAAATGACATTTATCACTAAGATTTAGCAAATTCAAATGATTAAGTACAAATTAGCTCTAATAATGTGTAATATATATCTTTTTATGCCCTTTTCCAGGGAAAAAAGTAAGGCTGAGGCCAAAGACAGAAAAGTGCTGGAAATTCTACAGATGAAAGACAGCCAAATACAAGAATTTGAACAGGTTGGTGTTAATGGTGCATTTTTTTTTCATAAAAAGCACACAAACGTTTAAATGCAATATCTGTCCAAGTATTCATATGTGTATGTTTAATACCCTTGTGTAGAAATCACTAAAAAACTGAGAAACCACACAGAATTTGTCTTTTTTTTAGTCTACCCATGACATGCTTTTAAAGATGAATTCTTACTGATTGCTATAATATTTGTTTTCACTGTGATAATAATGCCATTTATCTGAGACTTATTTTGCTTGATATGCTCGCTACATGCTCCAAGCAGCTTGTAGCATTGTTTTTACTTATTAATACAAAAAAATTCTCATGTTGGCGCCCAGCTTGTCAACACAAGTAAGTATTTTTTACCTGCCTGTAAAATTATTTTCTTGGAGTACAATACAGGACACGGGCATAGTCTTAGATGACTAGGTTATATATTACCACCTTCGGGTGGTAAAGGTGGCAAAGAGAACTGCAAGTATCCCCCTATAATCCCTCCCACTGGCAGTTATCCTTTATTTAAAACAAGCAATAAAGATAAACAGACAGAGGTTCCTCTGCACTGTACTTTAATTGAATAAACTGATTTTACAGCTAAGTTAAAAATCGTATTTTCTTGATTGTACAGTACAGGCCACAGGCATAGTTTTAGACAACTAGAACGCTTAAAAGGGTTGGGCAGCACTGGAAAAAAAACCAGCAACAGACCAACAAAAATGGATATAAGAAAATAACTTGACAGCTGCTTGTAGCACCTTAAGGCCTAAGCAGGAATCAGCAGAGACTTGAACATCCACCTGGCAAACGTTTGCCTTAAAAATGCTGATTGTCCCAAGAAACATCCAGTGACCTATTGGAGTGTGCCTTAACAGTAAAGAGAGGAACCTTTTGCTGTAGAGAATAGGTTTGAACAAGGACCTGATCTATCTATCTAGAGATGGTGGAATGAGAAGCAGGATGTCCCCTGTGAGAGCCTTCAGCGTGAATCACATTTAAGTAGTAAAGAGAGACCTCTCTAGGGTACTTAGAAGCCAGACAGGACAAAATCTTGGTGAAAGGAAAACACCTTGGGCAGAAAGGAGCCTTATTCTTGTACAACACCAGGAAAGGTTCCTTACAAAGCAATGTCCCCTAATCCTATACTTGCCTAGCTGTATTGTTTGTGACCAGAAACACCACCTTCTGAATGAGCTCCGATAAGGGAATTTCCCAGATAGCGAGCATTTGAAGATCCGTAAGTACCAGACTGAGATTCCACAGCCTCACTAGAGAGCACCTAGGAAGAGCTAAATGAGCAACTCCCTGCACAAAGATCTTTAACAAGGAGTGAGAGGCTAAAGGATGCTGGATGATGATAGCCAAAATTTACCCTTGAGAGGTACTCAAGGCCAGATGCTGATTCAGACCTGGCTGGAGAAAAGCCAGGATACATTCCTCTGAGTATCATCTGGTATAAAAACTTACACCATGCAAAGCCTTCCACCTTCTAGGCGATGGTAGATTTTGCGAGCAGTCGACTTCCTAGCATAGAGAAGTATCGGGATATCTGAATCCAAAAAGCCTCTGTCCATTCAGACCTGGGCTTCAACAGCCTGGCCGTCAAAGCCATCAACAGAGCAGCAGAATGGTAGATTGGACCTTGAGACAGGTCTATGTGATTCAGAAGAGGCCAAGGGGAGTCTGCCAGAAGCAGGAGTATGTCTGAACCTGGGGATGAACCTGCGACAAAGGTCCAGAAATTCTCCAGTTAAATTGACCACTCTTCATGATCCAGACTTTGATGGCTGAGAGTCAGCCTGCCAATTTTTTATGCCAGGAATGTATACTGTGGCCAGGGCCGGAACATGGCACTCTGCCCAAGTCAGAATCCCTTCTTCCTTTTCGGCTGCTTGACTTCTTGTGCTTCCTTAATGGTAGATGTAGGCCACAGCTGTGGCTTTGTGTGACTAAACCCATGTTTGAAGTCCCTGAAGCAGAAACCTCTATTGTTCGAAGGACAGCTGAATGACTGAGCTCCAAAATGTTTGTTTTACCTGCAATAGCAGGTCGTCCAGTTAGTCCACCATATGAACACCCTGAGTGAAGAAGAGCCAGAATAGGGGCTAAGACTTTTGTCAAGACCCGAGGGGCAGGGCTACAAACTGACAGCGACGGTCTTCCACCTCAAAACACTGGTGTGGAGGAAAAATAGGAATGTGAAGATAGTTGTTTTTGATGTCCACCAATGTCAGCAGATCCCCTTTTTGCAGGAATGCAATGACTGACCTGGTTTATTAGTTACATAGTTTAAATAGTCGGGTAGAAAAAAAAAAAAAACAAGTCCATCTAGTCCAACCTGGAAAAGGGAAAAGGGAAAAAAATATGTATCTCACAATCCTACACCCTCAGGCAAAAAACCCCAGCAAAGCATGATCCAGTTTGCTCCAGCAGGGGAGACGATTCCTTCCTGATCCCCAAGAGGTAAACGAATGTTCCCTGGATCAACTTTATCTAAAAATGTTAGTATCCAGTTATATTATGTACATTTAGGAAAGAATCTAATCCTTTTTTAAAGCAGTCTACTGAACTAGCCAGAACCAGCTCTAATGCCGTGTACACACGGGCAGACTTTTCAGCATCAAACGTCCGACGGTCTTTCCGACGGACTTCCGAACGAACGGACTTGCCCACGCACGAACGGACTAAAGTCCGTTCTAAAGTCCTTTTGAAAGTCAGTTCATTTTGAACGTGATGACATACGATGGGACTAGAAAAGGAAGTCAATCTCGCCGTTTTTATCGGCAAGATTGACACCTTTGCGAGCCCCGTCGCGGGAGCCTGCGCCGAGCTGGCTCGCTCATCGGGAAAGGAAAAATGTTTTTTCCTTTTCCAATGAGCGACAAGCATTGCTGACATTAAGGCCGGGTTCACACTGGTGCGGGGATCCGACTTGGATGCCCGCCAATACCAGGCACTGTGTTTGGTATGAATCTTGAGGGGGAACTCCACGCCAAATTTTAAATTAAAAAACCGGCATGGGTTCCCCTCCAAGAGCATACCAGGCCCTTTAGGTCTGGTATAGATTTTAAGGGGAATCCCCTACGCCAAAAAACGGCGTGGGGGCCCCCCCAAAATCCGTACCAGGCCCTTATCTGAACACGCAGCCCGGCCGGTCAGGAAAGAGGGTGGGGACAAGCGAGCGCCCCCCGAACCGTACCAGGCCGCATGCCCTCAACATGGAGGGGTGCTTTGGGGAAAGGAGGCGCCCTGTGGCCCCCACCCCAAAGCACCTTGTCCCCATGTTGATGAGGACAAGGGCCCCTTCCCGTCAACCCTGGCCATTGGTTGTCAGGGTCTGCGGGCGGAGTGCTTATCGAAATCCGGGAGCCCCCTTTCATAAGGGGGCCCCCAAGATCCCAGTCCCCCCGCCCTATGTGAATGAGTATGGGGTACATCGCACCCCTACCCATTCACCTGGGGGAAAAAAGTGTCAATAAAAAAACACAGACAGGTTTTTAAAGCAATTAGGCAGCTCCGGGGGTAAAAGCAAAATTTCTAAGATGCTTTGGGAATTGTTCATCCAAACCTTGCCCAGAGATACCCAACAATCTATAGTGCAATGTTTTCAATATACTCAATAATATCAACTCAGACTCTTAACCGATGATGTCCCGCCCCCTCCTCCCTCCCTATTGATGCACCACCTTTCATTTAAACCAAATTATAACTCCTAATCCAGTGACTGAGGCCTCCTTCCCTTTCTTTCACTTGTTACTTATGTTACGTTATTAGACCGACTGCCATCCATTTAAGTGTTTATTAGGATTCATCCCTAGACCCAGCACTGCTAGTTTGTTCTCAAAACTATATTCACATATTGTGCATTATTTTGGTCAAATGTTACAGCCACTTTTATTGTTAACCACATTCTCACATAGAAAAAAAAAGTCTTGATGTTCACCAAAGAGACGTCGACCTGCAAAGGGCATACACTTCAAGCACTTTTTACAGTTTGGTTCAGCAGACCAGTATTTGAGCAAATGAATATGGTGCATTTGAACAGACAGAAGGCCAAGTCTAGACCTCTGCTACAGAGAATCCCCAAGACTGTTCAATCAATATTGTAAGGCGCTTGGAAGAAGTTACAATTGATGAAGTATGGAAGGATCTGTGAAAATAGCACCCAAGTCATATGTTTGGACCAGACTGCAAATGTCTCACACATCTTCATAGACGTAACGACAGGTTGCATGGCACATCCAACTAAGGCAAAAAAAAGTCCTAAACATGGATTCCAAGTTTTTTTGTCAACAGTGTCCCTAAAGACCGGGACATCCTCAGCAGGAACTATAAGGGATCTGTTGAGCAAAGCAATAGCAGAATCCACAGAATGAACTGCTCATACTTTATGAAACTCCACTTCCATTGAATTATGATGAGAAAAACATTTTTTAGGTAAAAAAAAACCTTTCTTATCATACATCACGGGACACAGAGCCATAGTAGTTACTATGTGGGTTATAGGCCACCTTCAGGTGATGGACACTGGCACGCCATAAGATAAAAAGTACACTCCCTATATAACCCCTCCCACTACTTAGAGTATCTCAGTTTTTTGGCCAGTGTCTAAGGTGTTGGTCACGAGTAGAGATGTGCTGTGCTGAGCTCCACTGGAGCAATCCTTGCTGGGGCTAGCCATGCAGCCGGATCCATTTAAAGTGTCTTATAGGCTGAATTGAATGGTACCCGGGCCTCGTGTCCGAAGAAACGAGGTCTTGCCTGTAAACGCTTCTCTTTTTAGAGAGCTGGACCCCGGGATCCAGTACTTTTGGTAGTAACGCCATAAAGTTTTTTTACTGGCGGTGGTGCTATTACAGGTCCAGGATTGTGGGTTTCCTCGAGGATCCCCAGCTCCTGAAGGTTTAACGGAACCCACCGTGAAGGGTGAAGATTGGGTCTGTTGGTTTTACCACACAAAACCTTGCGGCGGGCGGGAAAGGTAAGTGCAGTTTTTCTAAGAAATTTTTGAATTTTCTTATGAATGTCTCCTTTTTAGTTTGTAAATGTTGTCATGCTTATGTGTCACCACTGGGGGCTGTATAGAGCACATACCTTCTCACGCTTCCTCAGAAGAGCTCACGATGTGCCCGGAGCAGACCTCCAGAAGGTCTGGAGGGGTTTTTCCTCCCCACCAGACGTCTCCCCACCTGACGTCTCCCCACCTGACGCCCCCCACCTGTGCTATTTGCTACCCCTCTTCACTAAAAAAAAGAACAAAAATAAAAACGAACGACACACCCACACCGCACTACTTGGCGGCTTCCAAGCTCTCCTCGCCATTTTCTCCCCTCTGTAAGATCCCATAGGATAAGAGGCTCATGCGGGAAAACATTCTTTTTTTTGAAAGAGAGAAGGGGGGCCGTAGGCAACGGAGGGGGTAGGGCTTAGCGCGGCATTGGCATTCTTCAACGCCCAGCGTAGGAAAGAGTGTTTTTAAAAGCACTAGTGTTATTGCTGCAAGCTGCGGAGGGACACAAGAGCGTAGAGCGGCATGAAAAAGGTTGGTGACACAAGCATTCTTTTTGAACACATTTACTGTTGCATCAGGCTGAGCGTTAATAGCAGTGGCAGTGGCTGACTATTGCTCAAGCAATGGATGCGATTTCTTCTGGTAGTACCTACTGCTTTGTGCATCGGGCTATATTCAGAAGGGGGGGGTTGAAACACCCCCAAAAAAGGAGCTAAAAGGCTCTCCCTCAAGCTCTGGAAAGCCTACTCTTCAAATGTTATCCTCCCCTGAGAGGGGTGGCTGGTCCGAGTGAGCATCGGGGCCATGAAATGTTTGCAACTGTTTTCAACACTGCAGCCCCTGTTCTTTTTACTCTTTTTTTTTTTTCCAGCCATGGTAGGTTTTTAAAAGAAGTTTAGCGACTTTAATCGCATCCCAATGTGGTCAAGATGTGACAGATTCTCTTCCATTTTCTTAATACCCTCAGACTGAGAAACTAGGGGCAGGAGACGACGATTCCCTCAGGGGACCGTGGGGAGGCTGATGACTCCTCTTCTGAGATGTCAATTGCGGGAGAGTCAGCTTTCACAATCTGTAAGATTGATGGTACAATTTCTTGCTGAATGATCCTCTCCACATTTATGTACCTTTAACTAAGTGTTTGGGTTCGCTAAAGCCTCCTCAAGCTGTGCATGCTTTTTCCTGTCCATTCTTTGTTGGGAAAAATTTTTTTTGTATCTGGAGGTTTACCCAGATAAGCATTATTTTCCATTCTAAAAAGTTTTCACACTTTATCCTATGGTAGAGAAAATTCACTAAGCGGGGTATACCAGCAGGGTATAACGCTACTATATCCTTTGTGGGTAAGTTTGACTTGTCCGGCAGACATTACTCAAATACTTGGGGATCCAATGGATAAAAGGTTGGAATTCCTATTAAAAAAACAAAACAAAAAAAAAACACTTTTTTCTCTGGTGGGTTGAGTGTCTTAGCCTGCGCTGACAGTAATTGGTTAATTGTTGAGAAACCAGTTTTCACAGGTGTTTAGGGTTATCCTGCTCAGCAGGTCCAGGAGGCAGCTTTATGTTTGCAATAGTTGCTATGACAGATTGCGCCTTCGCTAAGCGTCATGCAAGAAACCCCTGGCTAGTCTTCCCTTAAGACAAGTGTTAAGACAGCTATCTGGGGATATTTTGGATATATCCAAAGAATTTCTAGCAAAAGAAAGATTCCCCTTTTGCCTTTTAAATGAAGGACTAATTGTGTTTTTTATTTCATAGTTCCTTCTGTGCCAGGGGCATCAGCCTCCAGGCAGTCACGGCGGCCTTCGCCGTCAGGTTCAAAGGGTAATCATCAGGGTTAACCCCAGGAACAAAAGAGGTCTTGACGGAGGAAGCCTACAAGATACTGTAGCCTCCTTATGAGGAGGTGCCCCCGCTTGCTCAATAGGGGGAATAAAGTTCTCAGGGATCTGGCAGAAGGAATGGCAAGATGAATGGGGGACTTCCTCAAAAGCTCCAACGTACAAACTGGATTTCCAAGAGTTTCCGTCTCCTCATTTTCTCAGATCAAACGCTCCTAAGGATCCAGAGAAAAAGAAATCTTTCTCTGTAGCATTGGACCATCTTTTGGAAAAAAGTGTTCATGGTGGCCCCATGTAAGAGCAGAGATTGGGATTTGGTTAAATCCAAATGGACATTCTAGATCTCAAAAATCCAAAATTCAATTGCTGAATATAATCTCTCTCTTTTTGCATGAAGATGCAAATCTCCATATGCCTATTTCCTCGCTCACTAGTAATATTCTTTCAAAGTGGAAAATCTTCTTTTTCAGTGTGTAGCTCTGCTTTCCAATCTAGCTGCTACACCTCGAGTACAAGGTTCTAGCTCCTTTTCTAGCCAGATTGAGGGCCAAAGGTATAACGATTATGGTTTACCTAGTCGATCTGTTCTTGTTAAACCAGTCGGTAGCCCGCTTAGACTAAAAGTATGGTCACCACATTCGATTACCTGGAATATCTAGGTTGAGTTCTCAACCTAGGAGGAATCTTCTTTAAATCATTTAAACCCAAGAAAATGCCTGGGTCTGTTCATAGGTACACCCAGAAAACGGTATTCGTACCCCAGGCTAAGATCAGCGCCATAAAGGTCTGATCTAGGTAGTCAAAGCAAGATGTTTTTCTCCTATTCAACTTTGCGTGAGGTTGTCGGGAAAGATGGTGGCTTTATTCGAGGCCTTTCTTTATGCTCAGTCTCTGTCTAGAATGCTGCAAAGCAGTATCCTATCGGCTTGAAACAAAGAATTCAAGCTCTATATTCTCAATGTGTCTGACTCCAAAGCCTACGGCCACATCACCCTGATAGCGCTCAATTTAGTCTGATTTAGGAGACTAAGCAGGGTTGGGCCTGGTTAGTACCCAGATGACAGACCATCTGGAAATACCAGGTGCTGTTGGCTGAGTGCGCCGGAGCCTCAGTTTATGGTTAACATCCAAAAATCTGCGAAGGGGAAAATCCTTCATTAAGTTACCTGGGAAATAGTATCAACATATGCCAACCTTTTTTTGTTTAGGTTGGGGGACAGTCATGAAAGAGGCAGCTGTCCAGGAGAAGTGGCCTAGATCAGAAATGGCCTTGCCCATTAACATTTTAAAAATCCAGGCAGAACACTTGGTTCTAAGGCCTGAACTTCCAGTTTAAGGTATTGTCCTGCTAGGAGTCTATCCCCGTTTATGCCACAGCAATGGCCTATATTAATCACCAAGGGGGTACAAGAAGTTGTGCGGCCCAGAGAAAGGTGAATATTATCCTATCTTGGGAAGAAAACAATGTACTTTGCCTATCGGCAGTTTTCATTCTGGGAATAGAAAATTGGCAGGCGGACTACTTGAGTCGCCAGCAGTTTTTCCTGGGAGAAGTGTTCCTTCACCCCGATATCTTTCTGTCAATATGTCAAGGATGGGGGATCCCAGACATAGATCTGTTTGCGTCCAGGATCAACAAATAAGATATTGACAACTTTGTGTCAAGAACAAAGGATCCGCTAGCATGCGGAATGGTTGCCTTGCTATTTCTATGGAATCGGTTCTCACTGATTTGTGCATTCCCTCCTATTCTGCCTGCATCCATAACTTCTTCACAGGATCAAGTAGGAAGGGAAGTCGTTGATTCTTGTAACCTCCAGCGGGATCCAGGAAATCTTGGTATGCAGGCATCGTAGAGATGGCATTAGGGAACCCATGCACCCTACCTTTGCGACCAGACCTTCTCTCACAGGGTCCAAAGTTCCATCCTACTTTACAAACATTAAATTTAACGGTTTGGCTATTGAGGCCCACACTCCTGAAGAAGCGTCGGCTGTCAGGTTCAGTAGTTTTCTACCTTGGTTTATGCAGAGCCAGCCTCCATGGTTATATATTATGGAGTCTGGGAAACGTATGTCTCCTGGTGTGAAACCAGGAGCTGCACCCCAAGAAATAAGTCTAGGTAGAGTCCTTGATTTTTTTCTGCAGATGGGGTGAGAAATAAAGCTGGCCTTGAGTGCTTTCTAAGGACAGGTCTCGGCCTTATCGGTATTATTTCAACGACCACTTGCTTTGCATTCTTTGGTCCATAACTTTATTCAGGGGTTAACTCGGCTTAATCTCCGGTTAAGTAACCCTTGAACCCTTGGGACTCTAATTTAGTTTTGTCGGCATTACAAAACAGCCTTTTTTGGGCCGATACGACATACAGTATTCTCTTGGTCCTTTTTTGAAAGGAAACTATTTTTTCTGGTAACCACATCTGCTGCAAGAAGGGCATTAGTATTGGCTGCTCTTTCTTGTAAAGAGCCATATTTTTGTTGCTCACAAGGATGAGGTAGTATTGCGTCCCCATCCTAACTTTTTACCAAAAGTAGTATCAGGTTTTTATCTAAACCAGGATATTGTTCTACCGTCCTTTTTCCAGAATCCTGTTCTTTGGAAGAAAAAACACTACATTTTTTTGATGTGGTGAGAGCAGTCAATGTCTTCTTAAAGGCTATTGCTCAGATTCGAAAAACTGATGTGTTTTTTATTCATGTTGCCTGAAAGTCCTAAAGGAGGACAGGCAGCATCGAAATCTACTATTCTAAATAGATTTGACAAGTAATCGTTCAAGATCATGGTTAAAGAGGTGGATTGCACCCTCTCAAATCAAAACGCACTCCTCTAGGGCTATTAGTGCTTCCTGGGCAGTGCATCACCAAGCCTCCATGGCTCAAATCTGTAAGGCCACAACTTGGTTTTCAGTCTATACATTTTACAAGATTCTATCAAACAGAAGTAAAAGATCATGAGGATATCGCCTTTGGGTGCAGGGTAGTGCAGGCTGCAGTATTAGTCCTCTAGTCTCTTATTGCCCTACTTTTTGTTGTTTCTCCCTCCCTTCAGCTGGCATTGCTATGGGACATCCCATACTATGGCTCTGTGTCCCATGATGTACGATAAGAAAATAAGATTTTTAAATCGGCTTACCTGTAAAATCTCTTTCTTTGAAGTACATCACGGGACGCAGAGGTCCCTCCCTTCTTTGGTATACACGTGTATTGCTTTGCTACAAAACTGAGATACTCCCAGTAGTGGGAGGGGTTATATAGGGAGTACCTGTCCCAGTGTCCATCACCTGAAGGTGGCCTATAACCCACGTAGTAAATACTATGGCACTGTATTCCGTGATGTACTTCAAAGAAAAGGATTTTACAGGTAAGCTGTTTTAAAAATACTATTTTTCAGGAAATGATCAGTCACCATGTCAAAGCTCACTCTACCACAGAATGCATATGAAAGGTCTTGCAAGGCTTAGGAGCCTTCTTGGAGCTTATACTGGTAACTTTTTGGTTGGACAGAATCCAGAGGCTCCAGTTTTTAACAGGAGCACGTCCTAAATTTTATCTCTGAGTTTTGCAGAGAAGATTGCCTAAATGGCCTCTTCCTGTGGAATTTTGTCTGTATCAGAAGAAAGCACTCTCTTCCCCTTTTTCAGTTAACAAAGCCATCTCTGCCTCCTTGTCCTTTTGCAAGGCAGAAACCAAAACGGAGTCTGAGAGAGAGTGAGTTGGAGAAACTGAAGGAAGCCTCTTGAGGCCCCAGTAGCTAAGGGTTGCCAATCAAATCTGCCATAGAGGCGGAAATTTCCTCCCTGCTCAAAACGGAGGAATGGGAAGCGCCTAACAGAACTGAAGAAGAAAATGCAGGAGAAGGATTAATGCCCCCATGTTCCATTAGTGGGAACCCCCAACCACCCCCCCCCCTTTCTAGGCATGCTGGCAGAAGGTTTGCCTAAATGCTCCTAACATCCATTCTCCATCCGCTTATTATCCTCAATTTTTTTGTGAGAATACCTGTGGCAACGGGAGGGTTAAACCTGCCCAGACGGTAGTAATGTGCCCTCCTGAGGAAAAAAGTTAGGCTGCAAAACCGTAAGTCATCACAGCAGAACTTAAATCCCCTGGAAATGGTGCCTCTGACAGGAATCCGGAGCTGTCAAATACCAGGCCAAATGGCGGTGTAATCTTGGCTTACACCACCAGCACAGACAGAGAAAATTTAAAAACGACTGGGTCGTGAGGGAAGCCAGTGATTGTCCTATGCGAGGAACTCCCTCTGATTGACAAAAGAGGCACTGCAACTGAAGTGCCTGAAAGATTCCCCAAGACTTTTTATCCCTTTTTTATATATACTGTGTGTGTATGTGTATATAAATGCAGCACCACCTCTTCAGTCACTTTGGAAAAGTATGCCCCTGAAGGGGTATTAAGGGGCTTGGTCACACCTGTACATTTTGCCACCGCCCCGGGCACCTGTATAGCACTCTGCGGCTAACACACTGCACACTGCACGGTGTGCCACAGAGGAGTGCCTAATGCAGGTTCCAATGCCCAAAGCAACTTTACAGGTTGGCCCAATGTCTTCCATCATTTTGGTGGAGTGCAATGTCAGTGGCATGCCTAGGATACCATTCCGAAACTGTGTAACTAGACAAATGGTATGTAGCCAAGTTGGAGCAAAACTATAAAAAAATCTGCAGGAAAAAAAAGAGCATCCATCACCTAAGGACACTAGCAAAAAACGAGGATAACTGTCAGTGGGAGGGGTTAGATGGTGGTTCTTACAGTTAAGTTGGTAGTGTCCAGTGACCTGAAGGTAGCAACATATAACCTAGTTATCTAAGACTGTGCCTGTGCCCTCTACTGTAGCTGCAAGAAAAGAATATTTAAACTGTTTTAGGCTAAAAACCTGAAATTTTGTTGCATACATTTGTAATACAGGTAAAACCATCCCTGTCATTTCAAGTAACCTTGGCCAATTGTGGTCCCTAACTTGAAATTATTATTTGAATTCCCAACCTGGTAGATAGTTATAGTTATGGATAACTAGAGAGTGTGCTGAGAAATGTTTATATTGTTTTGTAAATTGCCCTGCCAATTTGCTTTCTTTTGATAGTTCAAAATTGATGTGAGTGGTTGTCATATTTGCTTTGTTGGATTTGATTCAGACACACTGGAGATCTTCATCTGCTTTTTAGTTTGTGCTTCTGGTGTGTTGCTGTCCCTTTTTGGGCCGGGTTCACACTAGTGCGACAAACGCTCCGACATTGGGAGCTCATGTCGCAATAACGTGTGAAAATCAAGGTTTCCCTATGGGAGCCGTCCTAACTGGTCCGACACAAGTCGGTCCGACTTTGAAAATGCTCCCTGTACTACTTTTGGTCCGACTTTGATCCTACTTCAGCCCATTGACTATCATTGAAGTCGGATGAAAGTCGGATCGCCGTCTTGCATGATCAGACTTTGGCATGCGACTTGTGCTCAGATGATCTTGAGGGGGAACTCCGCTCCAAATTTTAACTTAAAAAACCGGCATGGGTTCCCCCTCCAAGAGCATACCAGGCCCTTCGGTCTAGTATGGATTTTAAGGGGAACCCCCCACGCCGTCATGGGGGTCCCCCCAAATCCATACCAGACCCTTATCCGAGCGCCCGGACAGTCAGGAAAAGGGGTGGGAACGAGTCAGCGCCCCCCCTCCCGAACCGTACCAGGCCGCATGCCCTCAACATTGGGGGTGGGTGCTTTGGGGCAGGGGGGCGCCTTGCGGCCCCCCACCCCAAAGCACCATGTCCCCATGTTAATGAGGACAAGGGCCTCTTCCCGACAACCCTGGCCGTTGGTTGTCGGGGTCTGCGGGCAGGGGGCTTATCGGAATGTGGGAGCCCCCTTTAATAAGGGGCCCCCAGATCCCGGCCCCCCGCCCTATGTGAATGAGTATGGGGTACATCGTACCCCTACCCATTCACCTGGGGGAAAATTAAAGTGTCAATAAAAAAACACACTAGACAGGTTTTTAAAGTAATTTATTAGGCAGCTCCGGGGGTCTTCTTCCAACTTCAGGGGTCTCTTCCTTCTCCGCGCTCTCCGGCCTCTTCTCCGTGCTCTCCAGCCTCTTCTCCGTGCTCTCCGGCCTCTTCTCCCATTCTCTGGTTCTTCTCCCGCTCTCTGGTTCTTCTCCTGATCTCTGGTTCTTCTGCTGGGCTCCTCCGCTATCTTCTGCTCTTTTGCCACTCTTTTGCTAGCGGTGGCCCAGTCTTCTCTGTCGTCTTCTTCCCTCCGGTCTTCTTCCGATGTTGACACAACGCTCTCTCCCACTGTAATGCCATGTGCGAGGTGCGCAGTGACTTATATAGGTATGGGGCGTGGTCACCGGGTGATGTCATTTGGTATTTCTGCCCATTATGACGTTAC
This sequence comes from Lithobates clamitans, assembly GCA_037952925.1. Lineage (NCBI taxonomy): Eukaryota > Metazoa > Chordata > Amphibia > Anura > Ranidae > Lithobates > Lithobates clamitans. Next base: position 731,984 of record JBBGZY010000318.1, read on the forward strand.
CATCCCATCATGCCCCAGGTGGTGACATAATGGGCGGAGTCACCGGGTGTCATCACCCAATGACCACGCCCCTTACCTATATAAGTCGTTGTGCACCTCGCACACAGCATTACAGTGGGAGAGAGCATCGTGTCAACATCGGAAGAAGACGACAGAGAAGACCGGGCCACCGCTAGCAAAAGATCGGCAAAAAAGCAGAAGATAGCGGAGGAGAGCGGGAGAAGAACCGGAGAGCACGAAGAAGAGGCTGGAGAGCGTGGAGAAGAAGCTAGAGACCCCCGAAGTCGGAAGAAGACCCCTGAAGCTGCCTAATAAATTACTTTAAAAACCTGTCTAGTGTGTTTTTTTTTTTTATTGACACTTTTTTCCCTAGGTGAATGGGTAGGGGTACGATGTACCCCATACTCATTCACATAGGGTGGGGGGCCTGGATCTGGGGGCCCCCTGATTAAAGGGGGCTTCCGGATTCCTATAATCCCCCCGCCCGCAGCCCCCGACAACCAACAGCCAGGGTTGTTGGGAAGAGGCCCTTGTCCTCATCCACATGGGGAAAAGGTGCTTTGGGGCGGGGGAGCAGCAGGGCGCCCCCCTGCCCCAAAGCACCCACCCACCAAGTTGAGGGCATGCGGCCTGGTATGGTTCAGGAGGGGGGGGCGCTCGCTCATCCCCACCCCCTTTCCTGACCGGCCGGGCTGCGTGCTCAGATAAGGGTCTGATATGGATTTTGGGGGGACCCCATGCCGTTTTTTCAGCGTAGGGGGTGCCCCTTAAATCCATACCAGACCGAAGGGCCTAGAATGCTCTTGGAGGGGGAACCCATGCCGTTTTCTATTTTAAAATTTGGCGTGGAGTACTCCCTCAAGATTCATACCAAACACAGTGCCTGGTATTGGCAGGGATCCAAGTCGGATCCCCGTTCATTGAAAGTCGGACGTACTGCACTACTTTGGTCCAACTTTGATCCAACTTTGATCTGACTTCAATGATTTTCAATGGGCTGAAGTAGGACCAAAGTCGGATCCTTGTCCTAACCATCTGACTTGTGACATCTGACATGGTGATTACAGCAGCAGTAAAAGGAATTTATACCACACTGACTTGTCCTTTGATCAATCAAAGCAATCTACAAAGTCGGAGCAAAATCGTATCCTGTTCATTCAAGTCGGATGAAGGTAGGACCAAAGTAGGACCGATGTTGCAGGGCACAGTAGGATGCACAGTCGTATTGTACCAGTGTGAACCCCGCCTTAAGGAATAAGGGGCTACCTTCAAGGTATACTTGCTCTGAGTTTATTGACTGCTAAACTGATATGTAAGTTCCAATGCAGCTGTGCTATAATCCCCTCCCCATAAGCTGCTAGCAAACACTGTGAATTACACACAGAACGAATAAATCGAGCAAACTTATAATCTGTTTAACACTTAAATGTTACTTAATGTAAAGTCCCACAGAAATTATTTATATATTTGTAATGTTTAAAAAAAAAATCTGTATTTTATTAAAGCTTTTTTTTGTGCATCCACATACTTTCCAAGTCTGTAATATTGTGCCACCTTCAAAAATATCTTGGGTGGAAAAGAGGGAGGCGCACCTAAGTGTAGTATTTAAAACATAGTTTGATGCACAAGGTACTGCACTTACAAGATAGAAGAATTCATAGGCATATCTGTAATAAATACATCCTCCTCGCGGGGTGCCTGCTATCCGGTGTGTCCTGGCGTCCAGAAGGTGTCAGGAGGCTGAGCAGAACGCTGAACCCAAACAGGAAGTTCAGGCGATCTCAAGCTGCCTGGCGTGGACTGCATGGAGGTAAATGACATCACCCAGTGGGCGGGTCTCGATGGAGGGAAAGAGGAAACTGGGCTATGTGCTTGGAGCACACAGCTCCTTCTACTGACTGTCCGTGCCAGGCAGCTTGAGATCCCCTGCACTTCCTCTTTGGGTTCAGCCTCCTGACACCTTCTGCACGCCAGGACACACCGGATAGCAGGCACCCCTTCAGGAGGACGTATTTATTACAGATATGCCTATGAATTCTTCTATCCTCTAAGTGCAATACGTTGTGCATTAAACTATGTTTTAAATACTACACTTGGGTGCGCCTCCCTCCTTTCCTCCCTTCATATTTCTTGGAGTTTCTGGATACGCTCTGGGGATGGCTGGCACCTGAACTATTTATTTGCTCGTAGTTGTCATGGACAACATTACCTACAACAAGGACTATTACAATCAACTATTTTAATCAACTGCGCAGATTCATCACTGTTCTGTGCTGGGTGGCTCTATCTTTTCAAAAATATCTTGCTTACAAGAGGACCTTCAGCCTAGGTTCACATTGGTATGACCCGAACAGATGTCTGTCAAATGGCCCCACGAAGTCAGACTACATTGCCGGGTTGAAATCGTGCGAGTTCAGCTGAACCCGCAACGTTATAAACCTAGGCTTACTCAAACTATGAGAAATGTGCTCATCCTTTAACTTGGCCCTCTAGATTATAGGAGGTTGGTTACTGTTTTATATTCATATAAATATATCCAAACTGATACTTTTCTCTCTATTTGTCATGCGTTCATCTCCACTGTTCACCAATGATCCAGAGTACCTCAGCAGTTAAGCATGAAAAAAAAACCACATCATGCTCACTGTTTCCAAAACAGTATATATACCAAACAAAATTACAATACTCACAAAATAATTTTGTAGAAAACATCTGTGCAATTTGTGCTCATAATACTCACATGAGTCCACACGATGAATGTAGTATGCTCACCCGATATCTTAGACCAGAGATCCCCAATCTTTCTAGGCAAAGGCAAAATTAACTGTCTTTCAGACTTTGGGCTGCATTTACACCTGAGCGTTTTTTGTTTTCAGGCAGAAAGTCGTGCGTTTTTTACCCCGATTTTTGATTTTGCACAGGTCAAAAGGTCATCAATGTAAAAAGCAGAAAGATGCCTGTAATCTGCCTAATAAAGAAGCTCATGTACTTTTTTTGAGCTTCAGGCTACAAAACGCTCAGATGTGAACAGGGGCCATTTAAATGAATGGGTTTTTGGTTGCTGCGCATTTTTCAGGCGTTTTTTCTGGTGAGCGTTTTTTCTGGTGTTTTACGAGCTGAAAATGCTCAGGTGTGAATGCAGCCTTAGGGGAGCCGGACTGTGGCCAGTGGGAGTAGAAAATGCCCGGTGTCAGATGAAGTAATCATTAGTGGAAAGAATAGTGCCCCATCATTGGTGTCAGAAGTGTGGTGCCTCATCATTGGTGTCAGTGGGAGAAATAGTGCCCCAAGGGCTGCATAGAGGCAAGCAAAGGGCCCTACCCTGTTTCCCCGAAAATAAGACCTAGCGTGATTGTCAGTTATGGCTGCAATATAAGCCCTACCTCCAAATAAGCCCTACCCTGTTTCCCTGAAAATAAGCCCTACCCTGAAAATAATACCTACAAGGACTTTAACTAGGGCTTATTTGGGGGGTAGAGCTTATATTGCAGCCATCACCGACAATCACGCTAGGTCTTATTTTCGGGGAAACAGGGTAGTTTGGAGATCATCGATTGATTCTGAGGTCTAATTCCACTTTAAATATGATTGTAACATATTTCCATGCTGTTTTTTTCCACCACATATATGTAGTCTGCTCACCCCACAATGTGGACCTCTAGACAAACTAAGAGATCTGCTATCGCTCTAAAATTTTGGTGAGATAAGCTGCATAATGTAAGCTTTGTGTTGCAACATGCTGCCATGCATTGCAAGGTATTGTATATTTTGCTGTGTAAATTTTTTTTTTTTTGCAACACCCTACACTGCACCTCTATGGCATTAGCAGGGCATAAACAAAAAAAAATCTATTGTTCCTATGTATCCTTGTGTTGAGCCTACTTGATCAGCACAGATCAACACAACTGGTGTGAACAAACCTGGTGTGAACAAGCCTTTAGGCCAGGTTCACACTGGTATGACACGACAGTCGTACTACTTTGGATCCGACTTTGCCCTGCGACTTGAAGTCCGACATGGGTCTGACTTCAATGAACAGGGATCCGACTTCGATCCCCGACAATACCAGGCACTGTGTCTGGTATGAATCTTGAGGGGGAACTCCACGCCAAATAAAAAAAAAAAAAAACGGCATGGGTTCCCCCTTTAAGAGCATACCAGACCCTTCAGTCTGGTATGGATTTTAAGGGGAACCCCCTACGCTGAAAAAACGGTGTGGGGGTCCCCCCCAAAGTCCATACCAGGCCCTTATCCGAGCATGCACTCCGGCCGGTCAGGAAAGGGTGTGGGGACTAGTGAGCGCCCCCCCTCCTGAACCGTACCAGGCCACATGCCCTCAACATGGGGGGGTGGGTGTTTTGGGGCAGGGGGCGCTCCAAAGACCCCCGGAGCTGCCTAATTACTTTGAAAACCTGTGTAGTGTGTTTTTATTTTTAACACTTTTTTTTTTTTCAAGTGAATGGGTAGGGGTGCGATGTACCCCATACTCATTCACATAGGATGGGGGGCCGGGATCTGGGGTCCCCCTTATTAAAGGGGGCTCCCAGATTCAGATAAGCCCCCCACCCACAGACCCCGACAACCAACGGCCAGGATTGTCGGGAAGGGGCCCTTGTCCTCATCAACACAGGGACAAGGTGCTTTAGGGTGGGGGGGCGCAGGGCCCCCCTGCCCCAAAGCAACTACCCCCCCATTTTGCGGGCATGCAGCCTGGTATGGTTCAGGAGGGGGGAGCGCTTGCTCGTCCCCACCCCCTTTCCTGACCTACCGGGCTGTGTGCTCGGATAAGGGTCTTGTATGGATTTTGGGGGGGTACACCCACACTGTTTTTTTCAGCATAGGGGTTCCTCTTAAAATCCATACCAGACTGAAGGGCCTGGTATTCTCTTAGAGGGAGAACCCATGCCGTTTTTTTATTTAAAATTTGGCATGGAGTTCCCCCACAAGATCATCAGAGCACAAGTCGCATGCCAAAGTCGGATCACGCAAGACGGCGATCTGACTTTGATCCGACTTCGGTGATATTCAATGGGCTGAAGTAGGATCAAAGTCGGACCAAAGTACTGCAGGGAGAATTTTCAAAGTCGAACCGACATGTGTCAGACCAGTTAAGACGGCTCCCATTGAAAACATTGATTTTCACACGTCATGCGACATGGGCTCCCAATTTTGGAGCGTTTGTCACACTAGTGTGAACCTGGCCTTAGACTCTCAGTAAGAAAATAAACATCATTTTTTTTAAATGTGTACTAAATATAAAAGGTAAAACCTTGTATTAAATTAATAACTGACGAACCTATGTGTTTAGTGAAACAGAGAATTTAATTAACACAAATTGTAAGTAACTTAGAATAAAGACATTTTACTACTTCGTTAATTTAGTACTGTGCAAAAAGATGTCCTTAAAATATTTCAAAAATCGCTAACCTGTGTAGGGGTACGTAAAAAAAAAGAAATGGCACAGTAGGGGTCTAATATCTGCATCTGGATGTCCTAAAGGAGAAGTATATCCAAAGCTGTTTTGGCTATACTTCTATAGATCAAAGGAGTGCAGTTCATTCTGCACTCCTGTGATCCATTTTCAGCTGACAGCGGGCTGAAGCCCACGGTCAGCTGTTGTCACAGCACTGGTCCAGGCTCTGAAAAGCTCCCGACTATATGTTCGGATCCGCCCAGAAGCCTGGACTGACAGCTGGCTCAGCATCTCGGTGATCCGCTGAGAGCCTGCGCCAGCCCCTCCCACTCTCTTCAAAGCCCAGTGTTCCAGTGAGGGGGGGTGCGGGGATAGAGCAGAGAGCCAGAGACTGACAATCCCTGGCTTTCTGCTCACAGAATGCTGAGCGATCAGTGATCTTTGATTACTCAGTTCTTGGTGCAGAGTTGAGAATGATCGATGCTGCATCCACCTAGGTGAGTATCTTTTTTTTTTTTTTTTTTTTGAAAGTCCATACTTCTCTGTAAACATGGAGAGGAAGCTAGAGGGATTTTAACGGTGCAATTTTTTCTTTGTTAAAAAAGCAGTTTATTGTTTACAAACAATTAAAAAGAGCATAAGTATATATATATGACAACAGGCAAAATTTCTTTTTTCTTTTCAGACAATATAAAATACAATACACAGTATGGTCAAAAAGAAAAAAAAGGGAATTTATACTACGAGTTCACAGGTGGTGGTTGTTGCATATTAACCCGACATGTTTCGCATTGTCGCTTTTTCAAGGGATATGCAACTATTAAGTGAGTCATCCAATGCTTTTAGCAATTCTACAAAAATAGAAACAAGAGAAAAAAGGGTTTTTACATATGTACAGACATAATATTCAATGTTATCACTGCAATGACTATAAAAATATATGCAAAACGCATTGTCGCTCTGAAGAGTCAAAAAATGGCTTACCCCCATAATGACCCAGTAAAACCTTATCAACAACAGCATGATCAGGCCCAACCACGACGGGACAGCAAAAGGGCCAAATTGCAACCACAGGGAGCAAAAAGATGGAGCTAGTGTAGGGATAGAAGTTGGCAAATGTTCAGTATAAATCAAGTTATATGTAAAGAATTGATTTAGGTTCAAGAACTAATAGGTTCAACACTTACATCAATGGGTAAAAGATTTGCAAACATACTATGTTTGCAAATCTTTTACCCATTGATGTAAGTGTTGAACCTATTAGTTCTTGAACCTAAATCAATTCTTTACATATAACTTGATTTATACTGAACATTTGCCAACTTCTATCCCTACACTAGCTCCATCTTTTTGCTCCCTGTGGTTGCAATTTGGCCCTTTTGCTGTCCCGTCGTGGTTGGGCCTGATCATGCTGTTGTTGATAAGGTTTTACTGGGTCATTTTGGGGGTAAGCCATTTTTTGACTCTTCAGAGCGACAATGCGTTTTGCATATATTTTTATAGTCATTGCAGTGATAACATTGAATATTATGTCTGTACATATGTAAAAACCCTTTTTTCTCTTGTTTCTATTTTTGTAGAATTGCTAAAAGCATTGGATGACTCACTTAATAGTTGCATATCCCTTGAAAAAGCGACAATGCGAAACATGTCGGGTTAATATGCAACAACCACCACCTGTGAACTCGTAGTATAAATTCCCTTTTTTTTCTTTTTGACCATACTGTGTATTGTATTTTATATTGTCTGAAAAGAAAAAAGAAATTTTGCCTGTTGTCATATATATACTTATGCTCTTTTTAATTGTTTGTAAACAATAAACTGCTTTTTTAACAAAGAGAAAATTGCACCGTTAAAATCCCTCTAGCTTCCTCTCCATGTTTACATATATCTTGATTTAGGGATGTGGTGCCTTTACGTGAGGGTGTTTTTCCCACTTTCGGAATCTAAACCTACATCCATACTTCTCTGTTAAAGCCCAAATGAAGTCAACTGAAGTGGATATGTAGCCATGCAGACTTTACACTAACAACCTCCAGTTTTCACTCTGTTACAGCAGCTGTGCAAGATATCTAAATAGGACTGTGCAATCTAATATGTTCCAGAGATGGACCTAGCGCACTCAATAATGTAACTACCTTCCCTTCTCTGCAATGCAAATATTTGTGCAGAAACTGAGATGTGTGGCTGTTACTCTGCTCTGTCAACACAGACTACTACAGTGTGAGGTTCAGGACCATCATTTTTTACAGCAATAAAAGGGTATATTGGGGTATTTCCCTAGCAAAAATCAGCACATATCCCCTAAACTGTGGGGGTACAGGACTGTAAAAGAAATTAAAGGGTACAAGGCTTCAACTCTGCCTTTTAACTACTTGGTATCCGCGCTATAGCCGAATGACGGCTACAGCGCGGACCTACATTCCCGGGAGGCCGTCATATGACGGCCTCCCCTGTGCACGCTCCCTGCGCGCGCCCTGTAGGGCGCGCGCTGGGCGCGTTGTGATCACCGAGTCTCTGAGACTCGGCTGATCACCGATCTGTGTAAGGGGCCGGTCCCGGCCCCTTACCATGTGATCAGCTGTCAGCCAATGACAGCTGATCACATGATGTAAACAAAAGATCGGTAATCGTTTTTTTTTTTTACTCACGCTGACAGCGCGAGTAGAAAAAAAAAGCCGATCACCGGATCGGATGTGAGGGACATCGGTCCCCAAGTGGAAGAGGCACATCTGCCTCATCAGTGCCCAATTAAAGTGCCAACTAACACTGCCCACAGTGCCACCTAACAGTGCCACCTAACAGTGCCCACAGTGCCACCTAACAGTGCCCACAGTGCCACCTAACAGTGCCCACAAGTGACACCTATCAATGCCCACAAGTACCACCTATCAATGCCCACCTGTAGTGCCAATCAGTGCCACCTGCCAGTGCTGCCCATCATTGCCACCCATCAGTGCCCATCACTGCCACCCATCAGTGCCCATCACTGCCGCCTATCAGTGCCCATCACTGCCGCCTCATCAGCGTACATCAATGAAGGAGAAAAAATACCCGTTTAAAATTTTTTATAACAAAATATAAAAAAATAAACTTTTTTTTAAAAAAAAATTCAGTTTTTTACATTTTTTTAATAAAAAGTAAAAACCGCAGAGGTGATCAAATACCACCAAAAGAAAGCTCTATTTGTGGTGAAAAAATGATAAAAATTTCATTTGGGTACAGTGTTGTATGACCGCGCAATTGTCATTCAAAGTGCGTCAGCGCCGAAAGCTGAAAATTGGTCTGGATAGGAGGGGGGTTTAAGTGCCCGGTAAGCAAGTGGTTAAAGTGGCTGAAAACCTTTACGTATACCCACTAAAGTAACTAGCCTCAGGTGATACAAAAAGATGAAACTAATCTTTCTACATAAGTTGTACCTGTTTATCTTAAGAAATTTCCCCTGTAGAGCCTCCTAAAAACACACAGATCAAAGGATTTGTCTCAGCAGCAGAAAGCAGGGGGCAGGGATCTGATGTCGCACACACTGCAGAGCTAGAGTTCCCTGTAATCTGATACCTGAGTGGAGGGAAGGGACACACCCCCTCCACACACACTCATAAAAAAAGCATACACAGCTAGGGCTATGAGTTACCTCCTGTGAACTTTGAGTTCTTTCAATGACATGCAGATAGCACACGTCTGAGGTTTACAAACACTTTAACCTACAAGCAAACACAGATAAAAAAAATAAATAAATATGTAAATGATCGTGCGTACTGACTCTCAAACAGCTGCAAGCAGTGCTGTTAACCTCCCTGATGGTATTCCCGAGTGTGGCTCGGGGTTGGATTTTTAGCACCAAAAGCGGTAACCCCGAGCCACACTCGGGATTGTATCGCAGGATCCAGGTACAGCAAACTTACCTTGTCCCCAGGATCCAGCAATGTCCTCCCTGCTCTGTGTGCGAGCCGTCCTTGGCTTCATTCATCACAGCGCCGAGCTCCGTTCCCTGCGAGCGTTGCAACGCACAGGGACGGAGAATGGTGCCTAATTCAAAAAGTAGAAAACACAATACATATACAGTACACTGTAATCTTACAAATTACTGTATCCATTTATTTCACATCCCTTTTGTCCCTAGTGGTTTGTCCAGTGCCCTGCATGCAGTTTTATATTATAAATACTGTTCTTTCTGCCTGGAAACTGGAGATTGTCCATAGCAACCAAAATCATCCCTTTACATCAAAAGTGGTTTTAGACCAGCTAGAAAACAGTGATAATAAAGGAGGTTGCAGGCATGGTGGTTAGTGGTGCCTCCTCTTAGGAGCTGTCAGATATATCTCCAGATGCTGACAGCAATGCTCCTGGCCAGCAGCAGAGATTGGGTGGGGAATGTAGCGGTATGAGCTGGGAGACGGGAGGTTACAGTGCCTGTGTGAGCCACATTACAAGACAGGAGTAGGGAAGTGGTTTGTGCTGATGGAGCTAGAAATTAGAAGGCCACATCCATATTTAAACTTAGACTAACCCGCTGCAGTGACTGTTCTGGATGTGATACCTACTGGGCGTGGCTGATGTGGTGGTTCCCATTCATTTAAATGTTGATTTTACTGTGCATGTGTGGTGGTGTTTTTGGATAAGCGAAAATGACACTGATACCTAATGCATGTGTAGTTAAAAACACTAAACGCATCTAGTCTGGACATGACATTTAGTGACAGCGCTGTCGATCTATTACCTGCAGTGATATCTTCAAATGCCAGCACCCAGCTATCAGCACTGGAAGTCTTCATGCACTAATACATGATCTGCTGGTGAACATTGCGGTGGTATGCCAGGGCAGGAGAATGTGTTTGATTAGCACGGTGGAGGTGGGGGGTTAGGAAGCATTGGGAAAGCATTCCATATATTCCGCAAAGATTCCTTTAACAATTAAATCATCCATCCTATTAAACCCTGAACGGCTTTAAAACCCATTTGCTAAGACCTCAAACATAATCGAGTTTATTTGGAAGTTTCTTCAAACAGATTGACGACACACATCTGACAGCCATTTTGGGAAGCCCCCTTCTTATGCCGCGTACACACGAGCAGACTTTTCGACCGGACTGGTTCGACGGACTTTTGGTGGACTTTCAACGGACTTTCCCAACGAACGAACTTGCCTACACACGATCACACCAGTCCGACGGATTCGTATGTGATGACGTACGACTGGACTAAAATAAGGAAGTTAATAGCCAGTAGCCAAAAGCTGCCCTAGCGTCAGTTTTCGTCCGTCGGACTACCATACAAACGAGCTGACTTTTCGATAGGAACTGGGTCCGGCGGAGTTCCGACGTAAAGATTTGAAACATGTTCCAAATCTAAAGTCCGTCAGATTTTCGACTGAAAAAGTCCGCTGCAGGTCCCATGAAGCCCACACATGGTCGAATTGTCCGCCGGACTCGGTCCGTCAGGCCAGTCCGGTCGAAAAGTCCGCTCATGTGTACGCGGCATAAGTCTTCAAAATCCACACATTACATGGCCAGCAGTACCAGATCAAACTTCTTGACACTATGAAATGTCAATGCAGTATGTTACTGCATACACATTATTCTGCCTTATTTGCACATTTCTGTGTGTAAGACAGCCAGTTCATCAAGAATTTGCTGCTGACAAAAGGCAATGTAAGAAAAACCAGACCTGCACCAATTTTTTTTTTTTTAAGAAAGAATACCACAACGCACCACAACTGGGAAGGACCTGGCTTCTGAGATCTACAGTCATGAAATACAGCTTTATTCAGGTCAATGGGCACTTGATTCCATCACCAAGGATTTAAACACCCGAGGGGCTTGTGGCTGTCAAATGGAGGTAAGTAAGCAGCTGTGGTGAGAGGGGGAAGTGCAGTTTTTAGTTATAGCATTTTTTGTTACTGTAGTATATTTTTTCTCTGAAGTACATATCAATGTTTCCTGTATCTAATCAAAACTTTATTGAATCTGGCGGGTGTAGTGAGCATTTTCTCTAAGCTTTCATTCTCTTTCTTGAGCAGATTGCTCTTCTTAAGATACTTTCTTCTTGCACTTTATAGTAAAAAATTGAAAACATAAGGATGACAATGATCTTGATAAGGACTTGTGTTTGTCGAAATAATGCTGAACCTTATTTGTTATACATTGTGGAGTGAAAGGTTGGATGGTTGATGAGTGGATAACACAGACTGATACAGTTATTTACTGATGAGAAGCCTGGGGTTTTACAACTATAACAAAACTAGAATAGGTTTTTATTTATTTAGCACTTTATTGAAGAACCAATTAAAATGATATGTTACTGGGTGAAATGAAGATTCAAGGTAACCCATGGTGCTGATTTTGTTTTGAGTAGTGGACAATTTTTATGATGTTACTATTACAGTATATTTAAAACAGTATTTCTAAAAAAAAACAAAAAAACAAAAAAAACAAACAAAACGTTTCTTTGGATGGAATTATAGTTTTTTTGTGATTTGTGTACTGTATTCATTTTATGCTCTACTTATGCAGGTGAATAAGCTGCAGCACACAATGACTATCCAAGTTAATTATTAATGAGTAGTTATAAATACATATACTGGATCATTCTTAACAGGATTTGTCATAAGGGAGGTCTCTGAAATGGATCTATTTATGCGTGGCCATCAATAAATAATTTGCTTTACTGGATGTAGTGTGCATAGACTAATTATACCTGCTTTTAATTGCTGCTAGAAGCAGCATGAATCACTGTAAGCATTTTTGTAGGATTCAGAATGTATTCGGGAAAAAAAAACCCATCCAGATAACATTATCAAAAACAGCAATGACTTCTTTTGTATTGTGAAAATGGCACCTCTTGATATTGAGGAAAAAAAAATAGATGCCTTCAGCTTTGACCTGTCCTTATTGTTGCATATGAGTGGTAACCTTTACTTGTGTGTACCTTTTTTATTTGGGTATCGAGGGAGAATAAACTCAATGGGTACATATATTAAAAATAATACTAAGGGCCTATTCACACACAAGTACACCAGTTAGCCATTGTTTAAATGATACTAGTTTTCACATTTGTGCAATACGTTGATGAGCCATGTACAAATTTTGATGGCTAGGCAGACCTTCTGGAATGCCGGGATTGCTAACTGTCACATTTTCTTGTGTCTTCAACCAATCAGTCAAACCATCAAATAGCTGGTATCAAAACTGATCCCATGTGCATCACCATGGCAGTTGCAGATCAAACAGAAGCAGCTTCCTTGGCTGTAAAGTATAGGAGGGCTTAATTCTGCTTTAAGGCTGTCAGCAGATCGGCCTCTGCAAACCTGGAGTAGCTGAGCATGTGCAGAGCATGGTGAGACAGTAAAAACAGTATACTGTTTAAACAGTATAGGCCAGTGATTGCGAACCTTGGCACCCCAGATGTTTTGGAACTACATTTCCCATGATGCTCAACTTCATTGCCAAGTGCATGAGCATCATGGAAAATGTAGTTCCAAAACATCTGGGGTGCCAAGGTTCGCCATCACTGGTATAGGCTATTATGTTTAATATTTTACATATCTATACCTGGTCAGCCTAAAGGAGGACTTAAAGCGGAGCTCCACCCAAAAGTGGAACTTCTGCTCATTTGTCTCCTACCCCCTCCCCTCCATCCGGTGCCACATTTGGCACCTTTCGAGGGGGGAGCGGATACCTGTCCCCACTTCCGAGAGACTGTGCTAGCAGCTCGGCTCCCTCCTCCTTACTCTGCCGCTGGGCCAGTAGGAGAGTGCAGCGATGCCTCACGCTTGCGTAGTAGGTACCCAGCGTGAAGCTGTAATGCTTCACTACCGGGTTCCCTTACAGGCAATGGCGGCGGCAGCACCTGACAGCTGATGGAAACATCAGCTGCGGTGCCGACATCGCTGGACTCCAGGACAGGTAAGTGTCCTTTCCATTAAAAGTCAGCAGCTTCAGTGTATGTAGCTGGCTTTTAATTGTTGCAGGGGTGGGCGGACCTCCGCTTTAAGTTTCCACTTAAAGAGTTTCCAAAAACCGTTACATTCTTGGCATGTCCTGAGATTGTAACTCTCACGTTGGTTGTGCTCTCTACCAAACTGTCAAACTATCACATGGCTGGTATAGTTCTGCTTTAAGCTTTAAAAAATAAAGATGGAAGCTAATTGGTTGCCTCCAGATTATGGCTGCTCCAGTTTTGATATATTCCCCTCACTGTGCTTTTTATCAAAGAATTTAGTTGCTAAGGTCCCTCAAGTTTGCTGCGGGTAACATTGGATTTGTGCATTATAAATTAAACCTGTGTTGCCATCTTAGTATGCGTCAAATTTGCATTGTGCTATTGCTGGCTTTGCACAGTCGTACTGATATATTCTTTTATTATTTAATTATGCAACTGAAACTTCAAAATGGGAGCACTAGATATATTGAGGTAGTCATAACCATTCTTATTTCAGTAACCACCATCAGCCTACACTGTGAGAATACTAAAGGGGGTTTATTTGGGTACAGCATTGTGAGATCTTCAGTTTGGGGCTCTTAACATACCAGGCACAAACTCCCCCAAACAGTTGAGGGTCACAGGTATTTAGGTTAAATAGACAAAGGCTTTTATGTTACATTTAGGCTGAATATCTTTGAAGCATGTTTTTAATATCAGCTGTGATAATGCTTGTATAAAATGTTTCTTTTGCTATTGTACTGGAAATCCCCTGATCCCCTCCCTCAGTTAAACAATGGATGACTCATGTGGTTAATGCTCTAATTTTCGAAAGGTATGTATATCAACATAGGGGTTGACCTGGTAAATTTGGAAAAGCTTTGGGCCCCTGGGGGCTTGATACTCCGGGTTTAGGTTCTGCGGAATTGGTAAAAAAGAGGCTTCTGCGATACCTCTCCAGCAATTTTACTGCATGAACTGGTGTATTGAACCATTTTGAGAATTTAAATGTATTATATATCTTTAGGCCTTATGTTTTCTTTGGTCTTGGAATTTATTACCTGAATAGACTGTTGGCAATTTTTTTTATGATTCATTGTTGACATGCTTTGAACAGCTGTATGTCTTTTGTATTGCGACTGGATTGTTAATGCTTTTCTTGGTTTATTAAAACCTTTTCTGATTTAAAAAAAAAAAATTTCCTTGCAAATATTTGCTTTGTCTTTAATTTAAATCACACATTGTGGGTTTACAAAATACATGACATCTGTTATATAAAGTACTGCGTTGACATAGCCTTATTCTTTTTTTTTTTTTCTCTGTTTCTAGAGAGTATTGGGACAGCAGCAGGAGATAAACAACCTCGTACAGAGAAAGATCACTGTAGACGAAGAAAATACCTTACTGAAAAAGGAGTTGGATGACCTCCAACTAAAATTAAAAGATAAAAGTCATGAGCTTAAGGTAGCATGTCTTGTACATATTTTTCCAGTTGTCTTACTGTGAAGTGCTGAGCTTCAAGCTGTGTCACTCAGTGTGCCACAGAAAGGGACATACACTGCAAAAGAATTGCCTCAGGCTTCTCTTAGCTTTGCAGTTCTTTCTCATACAGCCAACTCTGAGCACTTCTTTAAAGTTGAGAATCTGAGGCTTATAACTTCCAAATAAATACTTAATGATGGATATAGAGCAAGTGAAAGTAGTGTGAATATGTGACTTCTTTTTAATTACATACTGATGGGACTAGTATTATTAATTGATAAACCCAAGGTCTGGAATGATGTGTCTGTACGGGTCTCAAAAATAGCTGGGGACATCATCAAAGGCAACTTGATCAATTAAAGGATTCCTCGCATGTACGCATTCATCAGAACTGCCATTCTGTTCGAAAAAAAAAAGTCCCTTCCACCTGCATAGCTTAAGAAATGGTAAAATCACAACGGCTGTTACTTGCAGCTTGACGACTGAGGTCACCTAATTAGATATTGTTGATTGATTGTCGGCTGAATGTGTAATTATTTCTGGGGCTGTAATGTGCAATTCTGATTTTTTGTCAAACAGAACACTAAGCAGAGTTTGGAGAAAAACGAGGAGCAGAGGGCAGCCATTTTAAAAAATTTGGAGCAGGAGAATGAAGATTTAAGCAAGAAATGTGTTGACCTGCTTAGTGACCTGGAGAAAGCAAAGAAGCAAGAGGCACAGTGCAGAGGAGAAAAGTCTGGCATTGATGCCAAAATTAAGGTATGCTGCAGAGCAGCTGGATTCCCTCACATGATTTTTTAAGCTACAATGTGGCGTGCACTTATGCTTTGCGTTATTTGCTGTGATAACAACTTATGTATTCAAACATGCCAATTGGGACCGACATTCATTTAAATTCCTACACTTAAAACCCACAACTCTTTAAAAATTGATGCTGCAAAGCAGGAAACTGACATCAAATAGCCATCCTTAAGTCTAATCATTAAACAGTATAACAGACTTCATTCTCACAGAAAACTTAAAGAATACATATGTTTGGAACGGAATGGAATTGCAAAGTATTTTCACTGCCTTTGCTGCTATGTCTTGAATGTTCTGTTCAAGTTATAGCAGAAAAAAATAGTCCATTCCATATAATGTACTTTGTGGCTTGTGGCACACCTCTAGAATATGTTTGCATACATTGTCCTACTTTGCAGCAGCACTGCGTTTGCTTTACCACAGACTTGCAGATAAAAACCACTACTTACTAAAGGGAAGTCCAAAGTGATTTTTTTTTATTAGAAACGTTTTTATATATACTATGTATGTGTGTATATATGTATGTATCTATGTGCGTGTATATGTATGTATATGTGTGTGTGTGTGTATATGTGTATATATATGTGTATATATATGTGTGTATATATATATATATATATATATATATATATATATATATATATATATATATATATATATATATATATATATATATATATATATATATGTATGTATGTATACACACATATACATATATATAGATATACATATATATATATGTATGTGTATGTATGTGTGTATATATATATATATATATATATATATATATATATATATATATATATATATATATATATATGTATATGTATGTGTATATATATATATATATGTATGTGTGTATATATATATATATATATATATATATATATATATATATATATATATATGTATGTGTGTATATATATATATATATATATATATATATATATATATATATGTATGTATATATATATATATATATATATATATATATATATATATATATATATATATTATATACATGCTATAATGCTATATTACCAGAAGTTTTGGGATGCCTACCTTACACACACATGAACTTTAATGACATCCCAGTCTTAGTCCATAGGGTTCAATATTGAGTTGGTTCACCCTTTTCAGCTATAACAGCTTCAACTCTTCTGGGAAGGCTGTCCACAAGGTTTAGGAGTGTGTCTATGGGAATGTTTGACCATTCTTCCAGAATCCCATTTGTAAGGTCAGGCACGAGAAGGCCTGGCTCGCAGTCTCTGCTCTAATTCATCCCAAAGGTGTTCTATCGGGTTGATGTCAGGACTCTGTGCATGCCAGTCAAGTTCCTCACTGCACTGATCACTTTATTGGTGTCACTGGTCCCCAGAAAGTGTCAATTTAGTGTTCAATTTAACTGCCGCAATGTCGCAGTTCCGCTAAAAATCGCTGATCGCCGCCATTACTAGTAAAAACAATAACAAAAAAGTCCCTTAATATATCCAATAGTTTGTAGACGCTATAACTTTTGCGCAAACCAATCAATATATGCGTATTGGGATTGTTTTAAGCAATAATATGTAACAGAATACATATTGGCCTAAATTGATGAAGAAATTCGATTTTTTACATTTTTTTTATTGGGAATGTTTTAAGACCGAGAGTAAAAAATATTGTCTTTTATTCAAAATTGTTGGTCTTTTTTTGTTGATAGCACAAAAAATAAAAACCACAGAGGTGATCAAATGCCACCAAAAGAAATCTCTATTTGTGGGGGAAAAAAGGACATTAATTTTATTTGGGTACAGCATCGCACGACTGTGCAATTGTCAGTAAGAGATAAAGCAACGCAGTGCTGTATCTCAAAAATGGCCTGATCAGGAAGTGGGTAAAAACTTCCGGAGCTAAAGTGGTTAATGTGACCTATAAACTGTACAACTCAATTGAACAACAAACTGAAATATTTTAGGTGGAGGGAAAAAAAAATAAAAAAAATAAAATAATATAGTTGCATAAGTGTGCACACCCTTAAACTATTACTTTGTTGAAGCACCTTTTGATTTTATTACAGCATTACATTTTCGGCTATGAGTCTGTCAGCATGACACATCTTGACTTGGCAATATTTGCCCACTCTTATTTGCAAAAACACTCCAAATCTGTCAGATTGTGAGGGCATCACCTGTGCAGAGCCCTCTTCAGATCAATCAGATTCAGGTCTGGGCTCTGGCTGGGCCATTCCAAAACATTAACCTTCTTCTGGTGAAGCCATTCCTTTATTGATTTGGATGTATGCTTTGGGTTGTTGTCATGCTGAAAGATGAAGTTCCTCTTCATGTTCAGCTTTCTAGCAGAAGCCTGAAGGTTTTGTGCCAATATTGACTGGTATTTGGAACTGTTCATTGATTCGTTGATACTGCAGCTACCATGCTTCACTGTGGGTATCGTGTTCTTTTCGAGATGTGCAGTGTTTTTGCGTCAATCATATCTTTTGGAATTAGGGCCAAAAAGTTCAACCTTGGTTTCGTCAGACCATAACACATTTTCCCACATGCTTTTGGGAGACTTCAGATGTGTTTTTGCAAAATTTAGCCGGGCTTGGATGTTTTTCTTCATAAGAAAAGGCTTCTGTCTTGCCACTCTACCCCATAGCCCTGACATATGAAGAATATGGGAGATTGTTGTCACATGTAGCACACAACCAGTAGTTCCTGCAGCTCCTTTAATGTTGTTATAGGCCTCTTGGCAGCCTCCTTGACCAGTTTTCTTCTTCACACGTCAAGTTCTTGGTAATGTCACTATTGTGCCATATTTTCTCCACCTGATAATGACTGTCTTCACTGTTCCTTGGTATATCCAATGCCTTGGAAATTCTCTTGTACCCTTCTCCTGACTGTTACCTTTTAACAATGAGATCCCTCTGATGCTTTGGAAGCTCTCTGCAGACCATGGCTTTTGCTGTAGGATGCAACTAAGGAAATGTCGGGAAAGACCATTCTAGAACAGCTTAAGTTTTTTAGGGGTTAGAGGCACTTTAAATGATGGCAGGTGTGTACTGACTTCTATTTAACATGGGTTTGAAAGTGATTGCTTAATTCCCGAACACAGCTACATCCCCAGTTATAAGAGGGTGTACATACAACCGCATTATTTTAGTTTGTTTTTCAATTGAGTTGTACAGTTTATATGACACATCAAAGGTGGAAAAAGTTCTGAAATTATTTATTTGTCTCATTTTTTTACATCACAGAAATCTGACACTATAACAGGGGTATGAGACGTTTTATATCCACTGTGTGTATATATGTGTGTGTGTGTGTGTGTGTGTGTGTGTGTGTGTAAAATGACTTTGTTGTTTTTTGTTGTTTTTTTAATGCATGTTTTGTTTATCATATTTATGTTGAAAAATTAAGATTTATACTACTATATTTATAATTAAAGTATTGCTTAGAAACCCCATATATAGAAAAAGATGGAAAACATAACAATAGTAATTGATCTAATTAAATTTTAATGTTTCATATTCATGTCAATATGTAGAGGTGTACACAAGATCCTGCTAAAGTGACCTGCGGAGCATTACTACTGTATTTAAAAACAAACAAACAAAAAAAAAAACTGTATGTAAGATGAGAGGCTCATTTTGTGGCCTAAACTAGTACTCTGATGAGGGTGACCATGCAGAATCTGATGCATTTTTGCCATGCTGTTTGTCAACCACTGTAAATCATAGCAGCCATTTAGCAACCCTACTTTTTCATTTCAATGTTCCAAATTGACAAAAAGTAACATCTTATTGCTAATAGTGACCTGGGGGGGGGGTTCTAAAACTAGAGCATTCAGAATCGAATGCAGCTTCACATGGTAGCCAATCAACTGCTAACTTCAGCTTGTTCAATTAAGCTTTGGCAATAAAACCTAGAAGCTGATTGGTTTCTCTGCAGAGCTGCACCAGATTTTGCACTCTCCGTTTTTTTTAGTTGATAACCCCCACTGTATTTTACAATGACAAGTGCAGTGCATTCAGTATACACTTTGACACAGATCAAATTATTCTAGATTACACTAGTTTATACTAGCAGCCAAAGCTACCAATACTATTACATTAGATATTTGTGTTAAAGTAAACCTCTCATGAGAGAATGTCGGGAACACATCGGATTAAAGTGGTCTGAAATGTGTGAAACTGGGTCTCCTATGTAAATGACTTATGGAGTGGAATTTAAATTTACACACAATTTCTGATGTCTATTGTAACCTCTGGTGAGTCCAGATTGTCATCGATGCCAGCCTGGGCTCACAGTACTGCAGCACAGAATGCTGTTGGGAGGCAGGAATCTGAAGATGGGAGTTAGGAAGTTTCTTGACCAACAATTAGATTTACACTTGCCAATTTTCTGCAGTGGATTACAAAAAATGCAGATTAAGGTAAACTGAGTGAACTTTAATTCTAGCACAGTTGTAGTTTACCCTGGATAGCATTAGCAAAATTACTTGTTGGTTTAACATGTTGCCTGTATGTATATAATCTTCAAATCCATCACAAAACCTTAGAATTCTTTCAGAGATTCCCTCCACTCAGTTCAGCAGGGGATCTGTGAACAGACCCCCTGTTGAATTGGAGTTGAACAGGACAGATGTTTTTTTTTTTAACATCCTACACAGTGCACACACGCGGACTCGTGATGGCTCTATGGGCAGCAGGATAGCTAAGTTTAAAGTGGATGTAAATCCACCACTCACCCAGTATATACTAATGGCACAGTATTTATGTATATATACATGCAAGCCTCCTGCATATATCCCTACCTTGCAAATGTAACCCCCCTTCAGTAGTAGGAGACCCACAAAACTGTAGAATCGGTGGGTGGGTCTCTTTGCCGGAGCCCTGTGGGCAGAGTTGTGATGTCACAAGACTCCCCGCCCACCTCTTCACTTTCCTACTCTCCTATTCCTGAGTTTTTGTAACATCCAGTTAAAATTCAGGAAAGGCACCACATGACTACAGCATGCCCAATAATGCTGAGGTGTGGAGCAGTCAATCCTGGTAGAGCTGGAGAAGAAAGGAGGAAGGATGTGAAGCTGGAATCATAACACACTCTCTATCTCTCTCAATTCCTTTCATGGGATAAAGAAATCAGATGTCACAGCTGTGGGGGATATGGTTAAACAAACTTATCTGTGTCATTTCTTATCTTGCTAAAATAAGACAAGAGGATTGCACAGAGCTGAATGAACCCTTCGTGGCAAGACTGGGCACAGATGACATCCTCTACTGTACCAGGTAGAAGTCTTCATTAAAAATGTTTTAAGGTTTATATCCACTTTAAATCAGGCTATCCATCACATTTGGGTCTGGACCTGTATGGACTTGGAGATAGGTCTGTGTAAATGGACATAAATCCAATTACATCTGCCTGTCAGTAGAGTTTCATGGAACATCCGATCAGTTCCACCTGAAAAACTGACACGTAGCGTGGAAAGAGCAAGAGCATCTATCAGGTGTTTCTTGCTGCCTGTCTCCATAGGCATATTCACCTACACTTCCTTTACTGGTAGCTCCTACCTTGTAAAAGGAGTCTTAGAGAATTTCCAAAACATCTTTATAGACTATAAACATGACAGATGTTCAAGCAAAAAGTCTGGGTGGGCTTTCTGCTTTCAGTGATATGCAATACATAATTGTATTTCTCATAAGACAATATTCCATTTTCTTTTTAACCCTTTCACTGCCACCATCGTAACGATTACAGTGCTGGCATGTTTTAGTTTGTGTACCTTTTTACACCTGGCCAACTATGTAGTAGAGGTCACGGACGCCTGGTCAATTCTACACTGGGGAAATAACCGCTCGCTATGGGGCTTATCAGCCCCCTTGTAAAAGCAATAAGCTTAATAAAAAAAAAAAAAAAGTTATTGAAATTTAATAAAAACAAGAAAAAAAATGAAATGCACCTAACCACCACCACCACCACCCCACCCCACCATAACCACCCCCACCAGCACCACCACCACCTGCTTTACTGGTGCACACAGTTTTGAGACTTGGCATATTTGGTATCTACTCACTCTATACAACCTTATCGTTTTTATATTTTACCAAAATATTGGGAATTATATTGTGATTGTGTGCACAAAAATTCATTTGAGTGTAATTACTATTGAAAATATAGATGCCTAACAGTAATGTAAATATTGTGTGATATAAAAAAAAAAATTGCAGCTAGGACCATTTGATTCTACAGTCTCCACTTTCAAAAAGATATATGGGGGGATTCAATAAATCCTTAAACACTTTTCTGGTTCTATGGATCTTCAAAATGACCTGGGCTAGGTTTAAAAATGCCTTGCCACATGTGGCAGATTCAGGTATTTCTTAATGGCGGCACTGTGGTGATTTTTGGTGCATATTTGGTCCGTTAAATGGCACCAAAAATGCACCTTTCCCAGAAATGCATTGGAAACGCAGCAAGAACACATCAAAAATGCACCTGTGCTGCGTTTTTGGTCCATTTTTGAGTCGCATAACCTATGAAAAATGCACCATAAGTACGGTAAAATTGTGGGTGTCTTTGACAGCCATTATCGTCACTTTTTTTTCTTTAGGGACAATGCTAAAAACCCTATTTTCGGCCGATTCTTTTCGGTGGCCAAAATTTCACTGCATCACTAATTAATTTGCCTTTTGAAGCATAACACAAAGGGGGGGGGGGGGGGGGGGGGTCTGTAATGTCTTTTTTTTGTTCATAACAAATTTGTTGAGATTTTAGCTGGTTAGAAAATTTTGGTTTAGATTGTATATACATTTTTTTTTTTTTTTTTTTGCCGTGTTTCATTTATTCATATTTTTAATATTACCATATTGTGTCACATGCCTTTGTAGCTCAGGGTGGTTGTCTCCTGACTTTTTCATGTATGTTTTTTTGCATTTGGTTTGTGATTGTTGATTTGTACGCTATCAGTCAGCTTCCATTTGTGTATTGTTACTGTGTGAGAAAATGTTTTCTGTCAGAGCCTTTGCAGGCTGCCTGTATACTTGTCACCTGGCTTTATTTGAATAAATCTGGAGTCCCTATTGGAGTTCCCAAATGTGTCATTATACACTTTGACAGTTCAACATGTGTGAAATGCAATCAACAATGACATACAAGCATGTTAGTGACATAAGAAAGACGAGATACTAATTTGAGCAATACGTCACTTGTAATGATGTTTTCTCTACTACATCTCTATTACAGGCTCTAGAATTGAATTTAAAAGAAGCTGGTAACCAGATGGAGGCTATGCACAATAAAATAAACAACCTGTCATCACAGGTTGCTGTTAAACAGACTGAGCTGGCATACAAAGAAGTTGATCTGACCAGGCTGAGGTGAGTGGATGGAAAGAAAATGGTTAAAAAGTATAGCAAATTAACCGCAACTACTTGTTTGAGATAAATGTGCGGGATAGCTGGAATGGTTGTCACTGAGATCAATTTATATAACAAAGGGAATTTTTTATGCATTATTTGGGAGATATAGTTCATTTACCAGGAAAAAGCAGATCTTAAAAAAAAAAAATCTAAACCGTTTCAGAGAATAGAACCTTCCTTATCATATCATACAAAGATATACTGTGTGTGTGTGTGTGTGTGTGTGTGTGTATATATGTGTATATATATATATATATATATATATATATTATGTGTGTGTGTGTGTATAGATAATTTTATACTCGCACATAAATTCAGGTGGTGAAAAGGTAAATTGGTAATCCAGTAGAAAATCGTTGAAAGCAGAATGTGGATTTATTGGCCCAGATTAGAGTGTAAATAATTAATCCTAATCAACTGTCATTAGAAGCACCCATTTGGGGTAACAATGTAGAATTGTAAACCCTTGCAGCAGTGTTGTGAAATTCTGTCAGTTAGATGGCCTTGTCAAAGGGGGAGAGTGTGACTAGATTTTGATTCCCATTTCCACTACCACTTTTTGGTAAAATGTGTGGGTTACCGCAATGCATGCATTAGAGCATTGAAGTGCAGTGCCAATAATTTTAAATGGCACCCCAGTACACCCCCAGACTGCAGCGGAATTTGCAGTGTACCACATTGCAAGATGTGCATTTCTGTGTGTTGAAAAAAATGCAGGGTGACCTATTTTTTCATATGTTGAAGTACAGTACAGGCTATTTGTTTTAATGTGTTAAAGTAATATGCTTCGGTGCATGAAAACATGTCCTCTGCATTCTGATGTGAATGAGCCCTTAAAAAATTGAGCATGTTTTATAAATGTAGTAAAAAATACTAAACTGTTACATTTCCATGTCTCTAGCTGTTTAGATCGTGTTTAATGAGTAGAACTTTGGTACCTTGAGTTCTCTGTCTACTTGCTGTTCTACACCCTAATAAATATCTAGTAAACTTCCCCTTTTAACACAACATTTCTTGGTTTTCATTTATCAAAACATTTTTAAGCTGACAAACTACATTATTATTCCCCCTCTGGTTTGTCCCTTCTCTGGAAAGACCTAATGCTTTTATGTACATGGCATATATTGAAATAAAGCCTTTCCTGCAAGAATCATGGAGACTACTGTTGTGGACTTCTCATTCAAATGCTAGTTGCCTAGCTGTCATGCATTGAAAAAATAGGATTTTTAAAACCGCTTACCTGTAAAATCCTTTTCTTGGGAGTACATCACGGGACACAGAGCTTTTGTTAACTACTAAGTGGGTTAGATAGTCACCATCAGGTGATTGGACACTGGCAACCCTAATTACAAGGTGAGTTCCTCCCCTATATAACCCCTCCCATATGGAGAGTACTTCAGTTTTGTAGCTCAGCAATAAGTATCCCAACGTGTAATCCCGTAGAGGGGCGGGAGCTCTGTGTCCCGTGATGTACTCCTAAGAAAAGGATTTTACAGGTAAGCTGTTTTAAAAATCCTATTTTCTTGTTCATACATCATGGGACACAGAGCCTTTGATAATTACTGCGATGTCCGAGAGCAATGCCCAAATTTGAGGGGAGGGAGACACAGATCAGAAACACAGACCTCCATCGGACGGGAGGACCTATACTGCTGCCTGCAGCACACTGCGCCCAAAGGCAGCATCCTCATGCTCTCTTACATCCACCTGATAGAATCTAGTGAATGTATGGACCGAAGACCAAGTTGCAGCCTTGCAGATCTGAGCACTGGTGATGCACTGCCCAAGAAGCACTAACTGCTCTAGTCGAGTGCACTTTAACCTGAAAAGGAGGAATTTTCTTCTTCAAACCATAAGCCTGAATAATAACCTGTCGAATCCATCTAGAGATAACCTGTCGAATCCATCTAGAGATTATGGACTTTGACGCTGCCTGGCCCTTTTTGGGGCCTTCTGGCAGTATAAATAGACAATCAGTCTTTCGTATCTGAGCTGTTGCCTGCAGATAGATTTTGATTGCTCTTACAACATCTGAAAAGTGGAACAACTTCTTCGCGGACTGCGGATCTGGAAAAAAAGACGGTAGGACCACATCTTGATTCAGATGGAATCCTGAAACCACTTCAGCAAAAAGGTCGGGTGAGGACGCAACACCCCCTGTCTTCGTAAAAAATCAAATATGGCTCCTTACATGAAAGAGCTGCTAATTCCGATACCCTCCTGGCTGAGGATATAGCTACAAGAAAAAACAATAGCTTATCTGGGTGAACCCAGTCCTCCTACAACAAATTCTCCAGCAAGGGATGAATTGGGAAGGTATACGCAGCCTGTGGGGATTTCCGGGATCCCGAGGAGGAAACAGAGAATATGGCAGCCTCAGCAGAGGGCAAATTATATGTGGCACGCACCAACTCAGTATAATATTGCACCTACACCTTGAGGGCCTGAGAGGAAGAAGAGAGCTTCTCCACATCCCCTGAATCGTCCGACTGCTCCTGATCCTCATTCCCGGATAGGGATACTTCATCACTATCAGATTGCTCATCTGATAAGGAATCTAGAGCAGAGGCAGGGGATCTATCCCGTTTTCTGCTACTCTTTAAGGAAGTTGTGATTAAAGTAGCAATCCTTCCTTCTAAACCATCCAATGCAGATTTCATAGTGTCTTCAGTGACATACGCAGGGGCTGCAACATTGGGAGAGGCTGCAAAGCCTGACGGGCAATGACTCATCCTGTGAGGCTGCCTCCAGTCTTTGAAGGGGGGGGGGTAATCCTGCAGGCATGTCCAGAACCCCTAGATCTAGGCTGACTTCTTAGTGCCTCTTTAACCTGCCCCTGAAGCCCTCTTACGGGGAGACATAGTCCTAAGCTGCAAAAGCAGAGGTACTAGAATAGATGCAATCGCTGTTGTGCCTTAGTCTTACAATATAATCACTAGCTTAGTTTGCACAACCTGGTGCCGAGTAGGTGTCTTAGGTATGCCTGGATCCGAATCCACTGAGATGCTTACTGGTCACAGCTCTATGTCCAACCACTTACAGGGGCCCCTGGCGTCCTGGGCTTTAAACATTGCCACCTTGCACCTGTGCACTGATGTGCCGTGCACTGTGCCCGCAACCACGCCCCCCCTCATTCCCCACTGAATCCGTCATAAAAGCGCACCCCCGCGTTGGATTTCATGGCGGCGACCGGGGGTGAGGGAGGATAAAGGAGACCTCCGGAGGACTACGTAGGGCCCCAAGGCTACGTGGGATCTCCCCTTTCAGTTTATGTGGCAGAGCCTGCAGCGGAGGAGGTGAGCGGCTTCACAGACCAGCTTCACTGAGCATGTATCCTGGCAGGCATGTAGGTAAACACTAGGTATGTCTCTTACTCCCTCTAGTGGCGGAAACCAGGTAACATGAAAACTACTCGTAGAAGATAATACTTAAGGTAAATACCTAGAATTGTCTTCACTTACCTTATCCCTGCCACAGGAAACTGCTGAGAACAGACAGAGCCAACCTTCAACCATCACGGCGGGTAATGTTGTGCCAACCTTCAGGGCTCTGGGTTCCTACTTACAGGATCCTCTTCCCTGGACCTGTAAAAGACTCTGCCAGAAAACTTTTCATGCAACTTTAATTTGTGCCCCAAAGTGCTGGATCCCAGAGCCCAGTCCTCAGAGAGACATTACAGGCAAAACCTTGTTTCTTCTTTCATAAGGCCCGGGTACCATCCATCTTAGGCATATTTATTGGCCCGAGATATGGATCCGGTTGTATAGCTCCTAGGTCCCCACAGAGACCATCAAAAAGAGCTCTCCTCTTAGCACATTTTCAACGTGACCAACCACCTTAGACACTGGCGAAAAAAACTGAGGTACTCTCCATATGGGAGGGGTTATATAGGGGAGGAACTCGCCTTGTAATTAGGGTTGCCAGTGTCCAATCACCTGATGGTGACTATCTAACCTACTTAGTAATTATCAAAGGCTCTGTGTCCCGTGATGTATGAACAAGAAACATGTTTTTATTATTGAAACAATAAGCAACATGACACAATGACATGGTACATGCAGCAATAAAATGAACTTGTCGTCCACATGTTACAGACCATATTTGTAGAAGAACATTAATGGCAACCAGCCAACCAATATGTGGTGTGAGACAATAATCCTAGATTTAATAAAAACACTTAAAAGTTCACTTTAAGTAGTAAACTCAAGATGACGTAATGAGTAAAAATGTCTGCAGGAGAATGGGTGCATCCAGGTTAGCCCAACGCATTTTGTGGATGATACCACTCTTCAGGGGTGCGTACTCAGAAATCTAGAACACTGGATTACACTGGTCTACTCATGTTTTGTTTTAAACACCTCACTGGGGAGGATATGCACAAAAAGGGAGGGAGAGAGTTACTCATCCCTATAAGTATTTACATAGTAACAAGTCTGGCGCGTGTGAGAAAAAGAGTTGAGAGCACCCCAAGATGTCTGCCCCAGGAACTGTGGTAGGGACCTGCAAAGGAAGGACCGGGTGCACAAATAATCCCCATGGGAAGAAAAGGCAAAAGTCCAGAAAGTGATGTGGGTGGACTTCATATCTAAAAATATATTTGGTAAACTTTAAATAGTTGTACTATGTGGTATAAGAGAATACTAGAGCCTGACACCAGAGCGCAGGTGGACATAAGAGTGAAATATAAAATAGTGTGTCAGAAGGACACATAAAGTCAGTGATGAGAAAAGGACGTGAAACCTATATGGGTGAAGAAAAAAAAAGATGGAAGGAAAGGTAAGAGTAAACCTCTGTGAGCGTGAACAAGAGAAGACTAGCCAAGTAGTTACCTGCTGGTGATATGGGGGAGCGTCTTTCAAATAGTGAATTAGTAATCTGAAAAGTGTGATGTGCATTTGTATTCGGGCCCCTTACTCTGATAACCCTAATTAAAATCTAGTGGAACCAATTGCCTTCAGAAGTCACCTAATTAGTAAATAGTGTCCACCTGTGTGTAATTTAATCTCAATATAAATACAGCTGTTCTGTGAAGCCCTCAGATTTTTTTTAGAGAACCTTAGTAAACAAACAGCATCATGAAGGCCAAGGAACACACCAGACAGGTCAGGGATAAAGTTTTGAAGAAGTTAAAAGCAGGGTTAGGTTTTAAAAAAATATCCCAAGATTTGAACATCTCACGGAGCACTGTTCAATCCACAACCTGAAAATGAACAGAGTATGGCACAACTGGAAACCTACCAAGACATGGCCGTCCACCTAAATTGACAGGCGGGGCAAGGAGAGCATTAATCAGAGAAGCAGCCAAGCGGCCCATGGTAACTCTGGCGGAGCTACTGAGATCCATAGCTCAGGTGGGAGAATCTGTCCACAGGACGACTATTAGTCTTGCATGCCACAAATCTGGCCTTTTTGGAAGAGTGGCAAGAAGAAAGCCATTGTTGAAAGAAAGCCATAAGAACATTTGCAGTTTGGGAGAAGCCATATGGAGGACACAGCAAACATGTGGAAGAAGGCGCTCTGGTCAGATGAGACCAAAATTGAACTTTATGGCCTAAAAGCAAAATGCTATGTGTGGCGGAAAGCACTGCACATCACCCTGAACACACCATCCCCACCGTGAAACATGGTGGTGGTGGCAGCATCATGTTGTGGGGATGCTTTTCTTTAGCAGGGTCAGGAAAGCTGATCAGAGTTGATGGGAAGATGGATGGAGCAAAATACAGGGCAATCTTATGCCATGTACACACGAGCAGACTTTCCGGCAAACTTGGTCTGGCGGACCGGACTCCGTCGGACAATTTGATCGTGTGTGGGCTTCAGCGGACTTTTTTTTCCCCCAAAAGTCAGACGGACCTAGAAATAAAACCTGTTTCAAATCTTTCCGACTGACTCGAGTCCGGTCAAAAAATCTGCTCGTCTGTATGCTAGTCCGACGGACTAAAACCGACGCTAGGGCAGCTATTGGCTACTGGCTATCAACTTCTTTATTTTAGTCCGGTCGTACGTCATCACGTACGAATCCGTCTGACGTTGGTGTGATCGTGTGTTGGCAAGTCCGTTCGTTAGGAAAGTCCGTCGGAAGTTCGCCGAAAGTTCGTCGTAAAGACTGTCGGACCTAGTCCGTCAAAGTCTGCTTGTGTGTACGCGGCATTAGAAGAAAGCTGGTTAGGGTCTGCAAAAGACTTGAGACTGGGGTGGAGGTTCACCTTCCAGCCGGACAATGTCCCAAACATACAGCCAGAGCTACAATGGAATGGTTTAGATCAAAGCATATTCATGTGATAGAATGACCCAATCAAAGTCCAGACCTAAATCCAATTGAGAATCTGTGGCAAGACTTGAAAATTGCTGTTCAGACGCTCTCCATCCAATCTGATGTTCAAAGCTGGTAGAGACATCCCCAAAAAAGACTTGCAGCTTGTAATTGCAGTGAAAGGTGGTTCTACAAAGTATCGGGGCTGAATACAAATGCACGCCACACTTTTCACATATTTATAACAAAAAAACAAATTTTATTTGTAACAAATAATCTGAAAACCGTTTATCATTTTCCTTCCACTTCACAATTATGTGCCACTTTATCTATCACATTTGGTGATTTGTCTATCACATAACATCTCAAAAAAATACATTTATGTTTTTGATTGTAACATGCCAAAATTTTTAAAATTTCAAGGGGTGTGAATACTTTTTCAAGGCACTATATATAATGTCAGTAAGCTGTAAACTGACATAGAGGAGAACTACAACTGGCCGCACTATACAGAAGTACATAAAAGTCTGACCACTTGCAACAAAGTCTATAGGCATTCTCTACAGTAAATCAAATGGACTAAATATTCAGTGCTCTTTGCTCTGCCCTTTCAAGCAGAACGGCTAAGTGATAACTTGAATTTTTTTTAGTGAGCTGATCTTCATTTTTTAAAATATTTAAAGCAGTATTAAAAACCCAAAACGAAGAATGTACTATATTGCAATTTACCAGTCCTTAAACATGGTGGCTGCATTCGTGTTTTTTTTTTGGGGGTTTTTTTTTGGGGTATTGTTTTCTTTCTATTGATAAAGCCAGTAACACACTTCCTGCCCTACGGTGACAACACTGGATGGAAAAGCAATAGAGACCTCCTTGGACAGTAGCATTGTCAATCTGCGGAGTGGATAGTGTTAGATGCACTAGCAGATTTAGATGGGCTTATATTACAAATTAAAGCCAAGCTCTTGCTAACACTTTTTAACCACTTACAGACCGGAAGATTTTCCTGCTTAACCACTTCCATACAGGGCATTTTCACCCCCTTCCTGCCCAAGCCAATTTTCAGCTTTCAGCGCTGTCACACTTTGAATAACAATTGCGCGATCATACAACACTGTACCCAAATTAAATTTTTATCTTTTTTTCTCCACTAATAGAGCTTTCTTTTGGTGGTATTTGATCACCCCTGCGGTTTTTATTTCTTGCGCTATAAACAAAACAAAAGTGACAAGTTTGAAAAAACACAATATTTTTTACTTTTTGCTATAATAAATATCCAAATTTTTTTTTTTTTTTAAACAAATTTTTTCCTCAGTTTAGGCCGATACATATTCTTCTACATATTTTTGGTAAAATATATCGCAATAAGCATATTTTTATTGGTTTGCACAAAAGTTATAGCGTCTACAAAATAGGGGATAGTTTTATGGCATTTTTATTATTTTTTTTTTTTTTTATTAGTAATGGTGGCGATCTGCGATTTTTATCATGACTGCGATATTGCGGCGGACACATCGGACAATTTTTACACATTTTTGGGACCATTCACATTTATGCAGCGATCCGTGCCATAAAAATGCATTGATTACTGTATAAATGTGACTGACAATGAAGGGGTTAACCAGGAGGGGGCTCTGTAGGGTTTAATGTGTTCCTAAGGAGTGATTCTAACTGTGGGGGGAGGGGACTCACAAGGGGAGGAGACCGATCGGTGTTCCTCTGTACAAGGAACACACCATCGGTCTCCTCCCATCTGACAGGACGTGGATCTGTGTGTTTACACACACAGATCCACGGTCCTGCTCGGTTACCAGGCAATCGCGGGTGCCCGGCGGACATCGCGGCCACCGGGCATGCGCACTGAGACCCGAGTGACGCGGCGGGCGCGCGCCCCCTAGGGATCCTGAAAGGCAGCGTCGTCATATGACAGTGGCCCAGGATAACAGCTGCACCGTCCCGCCGTCATATGACGATGGGCGGGCAGCAAGTGGTTAATGATCAGGCTAATTTTCCCCTTTCGTCTTTCAGGACAGCCACCATGAGAGAGATAGTCTCCTCCTCTTCCTCTAGGAAACACTGCGCCAGCCCATAAATTCTCACTTCCCCCTGCCAGACCTCAGTATTAGTGTTTCCTCCGGTGGGGAGACACTGTGCAAGGAACCGGGCCATTCAGTCAGGGGAACTGTGGCTGTTATTTGTTTTTTGAGCCTGTAATGGGAGCAGGGGCTTCCTAAGGGCATGGGGGGGGGACTTACCCCTCGTTCGGTTGCCACCACTTCCTAGCTGAGCGCAGCTTCAGGCTGTGGGGGTTCCCTATCGCGGCTACAGGGCTGCAGCAGGCTGGCGTCCGCCCTTCCTGTATACTTTACAGGCCGCTCTTTTTTGGAACTAGGCGGGCCGGACGACGGGCGACGTCATTTCCGGCGGAGGGGCGAGGGCTTGCCTTTGACCCGCGGCTTCCGGTTCCGGGTCGCGGGGCTGATAGGGAAGCCAGGCACAGGCTGGAGACGAGTCTGGGACGCGCACAGGCAGCGTAGGACTCGGTAGTAGCAACCACCTGCAAGTCATGTCGGAAGCGGATGCTCAGCCAACGGACACTACCTCCAGCCTTCCTAAGGTAAGAGTGCCTTGGGGAAAAGTACTCTTTACCTAGGATTGTCCCTCCATGTATGGTTCCTGTCATGGGGGGGCAGATACCCTGGGTGGTCAGGGGAGGGAGGCTCAGATCCCCATAGATTAAGGAGGGTCTAGTGCACTCCCAGGGTTGTATCCTTGTTTTTAAAAAAAAAAAAAAAAAAAGGGACTCTGAACAGGAGTCAGGACTTGCAGCCTCAGTTAAGGAGCTCTCGTCCACCTTTTCTTCATTTAAAGCCTTATTTGAAAGGTTTCAACCTCCCATTAGTCCAGCTCCCCAGGATACAACCCCGCCTCAGGCGCAGGGCTCTGCTCCTGCCCAACCTGCAACTTCAGTTAGGGCAGAGGAAGCTCCAGGGCCTTCCGGACTGGAACTAAGACAGCCAGATAGTTCCTCCTCCGATTCCCAGGATGGTTCAGAGGGGGAGGACCAGGACGGGGAGTCCAGGAGATCCTCCAGATATAAATTATCCCTAGAGGAGGTAGAGGACCTCTTAGGGGCTATTTATACAACCCTCGGTATTCAGGAGGACAGGAAACCCCTGACCCTTCATGACCAGATGTACAGAGGCTTGGGGGAACAAAGGAGAAAGGTTTTTCCAGGTCACGAAGTACTGGTTGAAACTATCAAAAAGGAGTGGCAGGATCCCGAAAGGAAACCCTTTTTTTCTAGATCCTTAAAAAGGAGATTTCCGTTTTCGGATGATCCTACATCTATCTGGAATAAAAATCCCAAGTTAGATGCTGCTTTCTCCCAGGTTTCCAGACACACAGACCTGGCATTTGAGGACATGGGGGCCCTGGTGGATGTCATGGATAAGAGAATAGACTCTCTCCTTAAAAAGACGTGGGATTCAACGGTTGGTAACTTGAAACCTGAATTGGCTGTCACAGTAGTGGCTCGCAATCTGGAGCACTGGCTCTCTAAGATTCAAGAGCATATTGAGGCTGGAACGGCAAAAGAAACCATTCTGTCTTCTTTCCCTACGATTCTGCGGGGTATCGCCTACATAGCTGATGCCTCGGCAGAATCAGTACGTATGTCGGCCAGATCAGCGGCTCTGGCCAATTCGGCCAGGAGAGCCCTCTGGCTAAAAACTTGGCCGGGCGATAGCGCCTCTAAAGTCAAATTGTGCGGCATACCGTTAACGGGAGACCTTCTCTTCGGCCCAGGCTTAGAGACTGTCTTGGACCGCACAGCCGACAGGAAGAAATCCTTCCCGGTTAAGCGGAAAACCCCTGCACCTACAAAGAAGGGGTTTCGTCCGCAAAAGCGTAAAGAGACTCCAAAGCCGGAAGGGCAAAGGAAGTTTTGGGGTCAGAAAGGCAAGGGCAGAGGAGGGGCGATTTTTCGCCCTCCTGAACAGCCCCGTAAAAGTCAATGACTCCCCAACCATGGTGGGGGGAAGACTGGGGGCCTTCCTCCCACAGTGGGAGGCAATATCCCCCAATCGCTTTATCCTAGGGATTATAAGAAAGGGGTACCATATCGATTTCACAAACCCTCCTCCACGGAGATTTTTGGTCACGCACCTACCCAGGTGTACGGCAAAAGCCGAGGCTCTGTTGGAAGCATTAAGAGATCTGGTAGATCAGAATGTGGTTCTCAGAGTTCCAAAAGCCGAGGAGGGAGAGGGGTTTTATTCACACATCTTCGTAGTGAAGAAACCCACAGGGAAATTCAGACTGATTCTGAATCTAAAGCCCCTGAACAGGTCAGTGACATACAGGAGATTCCGTATGGAAACAATTTTCACAGTCAGAACACTGTTGCCCCGCAACTGCTTTATGGTATCTCTGGACCTAAAGGACGCGTATCTACACGTTCCCATAACAGAAGCCTCGCAGAGGTTTCTCCGGCTAGCGGTAGATCTAGGTGGAACAACGGTACATCTACAGTTTCAGGCGCTGCCTTTCGGGCTATCCTCCTCGCCCCGCATCTTCACCAAGGTCTTGGCGGAGGTGATGGCCTTTCTTCGGCTCCAGGGAATATCAGTGATAGCATACCTGGACGACCTGCTCCTGTTTGCAGCATGTCCACTGCAGTTAGTCAGGGATCTAGAACTTACAAAAAGAGTTCTTACAGGTCTAGGGTGGCTAATGAACTTGGAGAAATCCAGTTTGATTCCCTCCCAGCGCATTACCTACTTAGGTTACCAGTTGAACTCAACACTACTGAGAGTGTTTCTTCCAACAGAAAAAATACTAAAACTGGACAGGGCAGTGGCTGGTCTCCAGTGCAGCAGTCGGGTCTCCATAAGAGTTCTGATGTCGGCCCTGGGACTTTTGACCGCTACCCTCCCAGCAGTGCAATGGGCAGGTCTGCACTTTCGTCCCTTACAGTCCTTTGTCCTAAGGGTGTGGGATCACAGCCAGAGAAATCTGGATGCCTTGGTTCAGGTCCCACCCCAAGTAAGGAGATCCCTCTGGTGGTGGAGGAGGGTCTCAAACTTGTCGCAGGGTCGTCTGTGGTTCATCCCAGTCTCTCAGGTGGTAACCACAGACGCAAGCGGCAGAGGTTGGGGGGCGCATCTGGGTTCCCTTGTAGCACAGGACACCTGGGAGGGAGACGAACTCAGAAGGTCGTCCAATTGGAAGGAGCTGAAAGCAATCGGGTTAGCACTCAGGTTCTTCAAAAAGGAGCTACAGGGCCACCATGTTCAGGTGCAGTCGGACAACTCGTCCGCCGTAGCTTATGTAAACAAACAGGGAGGCACGAAAAGCGGAGTCCTGTTGGCATTGGCATCAGACATTCTGAGCTGGGCCGAGACTCACACTCTCTCACTCTCAGCAGTCTACCTGAGAGGAGAAAAGAATGTGATAGCAGACTTTCTCAGCCGAACCAAACTGAGAGAGGGCGATTGGATCCTCAACCAGGAGGTTTTCAATCTCATCTCAGAGAAGTGGGGTCCTCCAGAGGTAGATCTGTTCGCGTCAAGAAGCAACGCGAAAGCCCCTTGTTTTTTCTCCCTAAACAGAGGGGAGGGAGCGCGAGGGGTCGACGCATTGATTCAGGACTGGCATTTCAGAATCTGCTATGCCTTCCCGCCCCCAGCGTTATTACCAGCAGTTCTCAGGAAGTTCCAGATGGAAAACACGTCCCTGATTCTGGTAGCACCACATTGGCCAAAGAGGGCTTGGTTCTCAGTACTCAAGCAGCTAGCGGTCGAACCTCCCTTATTCCTGCCACCTCGAGAGGATCTCCTCTCACAGGGCCCAGTCCTCTGTCCACAGGTTCACCAATGGCAGTTAGCGGCCTGGCTACTGAGGAGGGTATGCTGAGAGCTAGGGGGTTTTCTGAGAAATTAATCTCCACCCTCCTCAATAGCAGGAAGAGGGAAACACGCCAGATTTATAAAAAAGTCTGGGTACGTTTCAATGAATGGTGTGCAGAAGGCTCCGTTGCGGTACATAGTCCCACAGCTGTGTTGGAATTCCTTCAGTGCGGGGCAGACAGGGGTTTATCCATAAGTACCCTTAAGGGTCAGGTGTCAGCACTCAGTGCTTATTTAGAAAAACATCTGGCCACCAACCCTTGGGTGGTCAGATTCTTTAGGGCTCTGTCTAGACAAAGACCGGTTCAGGGCCCTCCCTTTCCCAGGTGGGACCTATCGTTAGTTTTGCAGGGCCTGACGGGAATCCCCTTTGAACCTTTAGAAGAATGTCTACTAAAGGATCTTACGTTAAAAACAGTTTTTTTGGTAGCAGTGACAACTGCCAGGAGAGTCAGTGAGATTGAGGCCTTATCTGTCAGACCTCCTTTTTGCGTTATTTTTCCAGATCGGATCATCTTTAAGACCGATCCAGCATTTTTACCTAAGGTTGCTTCTGGTTTCCACAGAAGTCAGGAGGTAGTTTTACCCTCATTTTGTCCCAACCGCTCGGGGGAAAGGGAATTAAAATTTCATTCCTTGGATGTAAGGAGATGTATCCTTCAGTACCTAGAGCTGACCAAGAGGTTTAGAAAGTCAGACTCTTTATTTGTTTTGTTTTCTGGGGCCAGAAAGGGATGCAAGGCGTCTCGACGCACGATTGCCAGATGGCTCAGAGTAGCCATTGGCCAGGCCTATACATTGGCAGGGAAGGAAATCCCATTGGGTATAAGAGCACACTCTACTAGAGCTATGGCAGCTTCGCAGGCAGAAAGGGCTGGAGCAACGCCAGAGCAAATATGCAGGGCTGCAACATGGTCCAGCTACTCCACTTTCGTAAAACACTACAGAGTGGACCTGGTGTCGGCTAGTGAGCAAGCCTTTGGGCGAAAGGTATTGCAAGCTGTAGTCCCACCCTAAACTGGTAAGTGCTCGTTTATCCTCTCATGGTGGCTGTCCTGAAAGACGAAAGGGGAAAATTAAAGTTACGTACCG
The DNA here is from genome assembly GCA_037952925.1 of Lithobates clamitans. Lineage (NCBI taxonomy): Eukaryota > Metazoa > Chordata > Amphibia > Anura > Ranidae > Lithobates > Lithobates clamitans. Next base: position 768,256 of record JBBGZY010000318.1, read on the forward strand.
GTAACGTCTTTTCCAGTAGTCTTTCAGGACAGCCCTAGTTACCCACCCGAAATTTTTGGGGGGTCTTATAAAAGACCAGAACGCAGCATGATAATGATATGGAATAGTATGTTATTAATGTGTTCTTGTGTCTCCCCAGCTGACCGGAGGTAATCTCGGAATATACTGAGGTCTGGCAGGGGGAAGTGAGAATTTATGGGCTGGCGCAGTGTTTCCTAGAGGAAGAGGAGGAGACTATCTCTCTCATGGTGGCTGTCCTGAAAGACTACTGGAAAAGACGTTACCGGTACGTAACTTTAATTTTTGCGATAGGGCACTGCGTCGCTTTAACTGACAATTGTGCGGTCATGCAATGCCGTACCCTAACAAAATTGACGTCCTTTTTTTTCCCCACAAATGGAGCTTTATTTTGGTGGTATTTGATCACCTCTGGTTTTTATTTTTGCACTATAAACAAAAAAATAGTGACAATTTTGAAAAAAAAAAACAATTTTATACTTTTTGCTATAATAAATATCTCCAAAAATGTTTTTAAAAAACAAATTTCTTCATCAGTTTAGGCCAATATATTTTCTTCTACATATTTTTGGTTAAAAAAAATCACAATACGAGTATACCGATTGGATTACGCAAAAGTTATAGCGTCTGCAAACCTTGGGAAAGACTTTTATGGCATTTTTATGTCTCTTTTTTTTTTTTACTAGTAATGGCGGTGATCTGCGACTTTTAGCGGTACTGTGACATTGCGGTGGACAGATCGGACACTTTGACACATTTTTGGGACCATTGACCTTTTATACAGTGTAAATGTCACTGGTATGGAAGGGGTTAACAAGGGGTAATCAAGGGGTTAAATGTGTTCCCTCGTGAGTGTTTCTTACTGTGAGGGAAAGGGACTTGACTGGGGGAGGAGACATATTGCTGTTCCTACTTACTAGGAACAAACAATCTGTCTCCTCTCCCTTGACAGAACAGGGATTTGTGAAGAATGTATAGAAATAGTAGATGTATTGACTGGATCACCAGGTAAAAATAAAGAAAAAGGTACTAAAAAAGGTAATCGAATGCACTCACTGCCTCGAGGAATTGGTAAGCTGAAATATGTATACAGTATATACAAAATGTTTGTGTTTGAGTTTAATGGCCCTTTTATTAGACTCGTGTCTTTTGTTATTGAGCTAATTTTTAATCCACTTAAATAAAAAGTACACACGTTTTTTGGGGTTTGATGAGTAGGTCACAAACATATTACTTTCCTTCTGCCATTTTAAAGTTTTTAAAGCACTTATGCCTCTTGTTCGCATTGGTTGTGCAGGAAGTTTTGGAGAGTCTTACCTTTACTCCAATTGGGAAACCTACGCACACACATAACATGTAGAACCGTCCAGAGGTTAATGCGCTAGGTACAGGACTTTTCAACAAAGCAGGACATGAGAAGAACTTTTTTTTTTTTTTTTACGCTTGAATACTCCTTACTGTATCTTTTTATTATTCCCTAATGTTGACTTGAGTACAGGTACTGTAAGTGCATGATAACAATAGATAAGTTGGTGCATTATATTTCTCTGTCACCTCTTGTCTGTAAACTTGTTTTAATAGTGTTCAGCTATTGTGGCATTTTTATGTTCCATGTTTAAAATACACGAGAATCTTCATGAACTGATTACAATTACAGAAAATGTAGAAATTGCATATGAGGCTTACTAGGGATCAGTTCTAAGCAATCTCTATTCTCTGTGTCTAAAAATGGGCAGTGTGAACTTCTGTTAGCCTCCTGCCAAGTGTGTAGGGAGATGGTCTAGAGAAAGATTATGGTTTCAGGTATATAATCTTTCACCTTTTAATATTCCATGCAGTTTGATTTTAAGCTCTTTGCTCCTTTTAACTATTCCCAGCTCATTGTACTGCCTTTTTTTTCCTTTCTTTTTTATTTTTTGTAAAATACTTAGCCTAATCTCCTACTTCTATTGGTCTGAAGTTTGTGAGACTTATTAATAATTTGAATTTGATCAATTTTTCTGTTCAGATTTTATTTTGCTGCACTTGGTATTAGGGTGCTAGACACTTTCAAAAAGTTGTTCTAAATGCGTTCATGTTCAATTATAAATAGTCATTGTAGACATAATATTCTGGTAATCTGCCATTGTTTGTGGAAAAAAGGATTCCAGCCATGTAAGCTCCAGAATCTTAAATGGCATTTTATTTCTCCCCCCCCCCCTTTGGGACCTGGAGGTTCTATTCAGGCAAACTGAGCCATGGGCATCTTTGGAGAAATCTGATAGATCTAGAGCTAGAGAAAGGGACTTATGTGTGGTTACCAATCAGATGATGACAGAAAGATCACATGCAAGGTGTCGGGTTTATTTACAAACAAACCTCACAGTTTGCAGAGGCCAGCCCCAGACTAAAAATGGCAATGTGCTTCTATTTAATACTATAGTGGTTGGACACAATTATAGTATGAACAAGTATTAGAAAACAAAAATCACTTTTGTGCCTTTTTTAAATGGTATAAATTATTTAGGAAGGCAAATCAGTCAGAGTTATAGTGAAGTTGGCCAATGCATACAGATGCTGCTAAACTTTGTCTGGACTTCTATCTAATGTCGACCTCTGGTTAAAAAAGCATTGAACTAAACTTTTGCTTTGCTCTTGATTTTGCGACAGGTGTGTATGAGGGAAGAATTGATTCTCTAGTATACTTTAGTGGTACAACATATACACTATATTACCAAAAGTATTGTGACGCCTGCCTTTACACGCATATGAACTTTAATGGCATCCCAGTCTTACTCCGTAGGGTTCAATATTGAGTTGGCCCACCCTTTGCAGCTATAACAGCTTCAACGGTTCTGGGAAGGCTGTCCATAAGGTTTAGGAGTATATCAATGGGAATGTTTGACCATTCTTCCAGAAGCGCATTTGTGAGGTCAGGCATTGATGTTGGACGAGAAGGCCCAGCTCCCAGTCTCGGCTTAAATCATCCCAAAGGTGTTCTGTCGGGTTAAGGTCATGATTCTCTGCAGGCCAGTCAAGTTCCTCCACCCCAAACTCGTCCTGACCTCAACCCAAAGTTTTTCAGTCATCAGTTCATAGTGCCTGCATTTTTTCATGCACTCCAGTCCCTGTGTCTTATTGCGTTGGCGAATTATGGCTTTGTTTCCACCCTGTATTTCTTTAAACCAAAAAATGTGTGTGAAGTGGGATTTTACAGGTACCCCTAATATAGGAAAGAACACGATCAACTAAAAATATACCAAATATATATTAATGCAGTTTTACAAAAAAGTGCAGTAAAATGTGAGAACAGTTTTACATTCACAGTCAAAGGTATACATCCTCAACCTAATATTGACAATGAAGAAACTGTGGTCACAAAGGGTTCAAAACATAACCACGTCCACAAAATTTCACCATGTTTCGCCAGGAAGGCTTCATCAGGAAAATGGACGAGGCTTTTCAATAGTTCAACAACAATATTCACGATAAAAACAACCTTGGATGTTCAGGAAAAAAAAAGGAAGTAAATACATAGAGAAAATACATGAAACATTCATATTTATACAACTTGAAAGCTCTTTTGCTTGTGCAACCATAACTCCACCAAAGCCCCCCTCTAAAAGCAAAAACAAACAAAACAACCCCCCCACACACCCCCCAGCCCCCCATCCCCAAATTGGGGTGGGGGGTGGGGTGTGTGTGGGGTTGTTTTGTTTCTTTTTTAATAAAGAAAAGTCATATGCCTACAAAGAATTTTTGACTGAAAAAAAAAAAAAAAAAGCATTTTTGTGTTAATTTTTTTAAAATCAGGTTTTGGCTACTTTCTAAAGAAAATAGAATATAAGGCTAGGTCTACACATGACATTTTTAGTCACTCAGACGATTTTCAGATCTTGTAAGATCAATCTTTGATTGTATCAGATTGCTTAAGATCAATCTCCCTCTATTGTATAATGCTGCAGTTTAATTGTGAAGCCAAAACCATTAGCGATTAATCTCCTTTCTTTTTCTCCAAAGACTTGAATGGGAGTAGGGGAATAATCTGTTAATATTGCTAATTTAGGAGATTCTTCTCATTCAAGTATAACCAGTAGGGCTGATCTCATGAGATTAATCTCCTAACAATTTCACAACAATTTCCTGCAGTAGCACAAAAGAACAATTTTTGCACTTGGAGATTTTCTTAGTCTCTGGGATTAAAAATTTCATGTGAAGCCCTAATTTTAGACTTTGTACGCCTTTTAGTTTTCATGCATCCGAAATGTATTTCTCTGGTTTAAACTGAAATTTTAGTTGAGTTTTGATTTAACAGGAAGGAAAATGTAACAATTTAGAATCTATGCACAGAACAATTTTAAAGGCTAAATTTACCTTTTTAAACATGTTCCACACGTATTTCGGCTCTTGTCCCCGCACCCGCTGTCACTTTATAAAAACATTGGGGCTACACCCACAACGCCGTGTTGTTCATTCAACGATTCTTGTGGCTGAATAAACTATAAGTACCATCTTGCACTTCGGCAGATGGACTTGTAGTTTCAGTGGGATGTGGGGGTGCAATGCTTTTCGGGCTCCCGCAGGAAAAAATAATGAATGCACGTTTTTTTTCTGCAAAAATATGTGCATTTATTCATTTTGCTATAAAAGTGAATGTATGCTTTAAAGTGTATGTAAACCCTAACAATAAACCTCCCTCATTTGCTCCCTTGTTATTTCTGTTCAATAAGTGCAAAATTATACCTGTTCATAAAATCAGAAATTTAGAGTTGTTCTGTATCTTGTTCACTCAGTTTTTTTATCTCTAAACGTCTAGTTAGCTTTTCTAGCTCTTTTCTTAGAACCATAGAATCAGTGTCTTTGTTGAGGCAATAGGAGAGTGGGTTTGAATAGTGTAGCAAAATAATTTGGGCGGTGTTGAGCTCAATTGTGGCAAAATAAGGATGAGCTATGGTTTAAGCAATCGGTATGGAAGAGCCCTGGGGCCACCATAAAATAAAAAAGAAAATGACAGAATTATGAGTTTGAAAAAAAAAAAGTCAGAATTATGATTTTCAAAGCAAAATTCTGAGATTGAAAGTCAGAATTGTGAAATACATTTTTTTTTTTTTTTTACAGAATTCTGAGTTTCGAAAGTCCGAATTCTGAGTTTCGAAATAGAGTAGTCTCTATTAGGAGGATTTTAGGATCAATGAGCAATAATGTAGTAACACCCACAGACCATCATTCTGCAAACATACATGTCTTCTGCTCTGTATATGGATATGTAAATCTGTCTTAGTTACAGCACACAGTATAGGGAAGCAGGCAGTGCTCTGTCATCTGCTCCAACATAAAAAGCCATGCTGAAAAGTAAAAACGTGAGAGGGTGGGGGGCACAGCTTCCATAGATAACAGAACACAATGGCCAGCACAGCTCTGCACCCAAACTTGTAGTAAACATTACATTGTTGCCCCCACATGAGGGAATTGTGAATGGCTAGAAGGCAGCAGGACAATGTGTGTCTATGGTGTTAACAAACTGATCATACCAATTACTTGGGCTTAAATTTTATTTTTTCCATATATCTAAACTGATTTCAAAGTATATTATGAAAGACATTGATACATTTAGCACACAAAGTTGTTATATATGCTGACTACTATTAATTAGAGAGTAGAGATTATTTTTGAAAAAAATCTGTGCATATATTAGGGTGATCAGGGTGATTAGTGTGACATCTTCAGTTCCCTGAAGACAGTTGCCAATTTCAGGAGACTTTCCCTGGGTAAGAATGTCCCTGGAAGCTGCATCATAACCATCATGCACCACAATTTAGCCCTGGTCTCTGCACTATAAGCGGTTTACCCACACCCCCGGTGCAGTGCAGTGTATCTGCAACTTTCCTGGGCCAGCTGCACTTTGCCATAGACTTCTTTTATATACTGCAGGTGTGGTGCACTTTCTCGAAGCGTACCCAGACTCCTGCATTCAGAAAGTGCACCAAACCCCCACAGGTTATAATAGAAGTCTATGGCTAAGCACAGCAAAGCTACAGTACACTGCACTGCACCTGCAGTGTGGGTAAACCGCAGCACATCAGTGTGAAAGCAGCCCTATACTTTTATACCCAGTGTATTGCTTCACACTGACCTGAAGATATCCTCTTTCCTTCTGCTGGTACCACTCTGGAGACCGCTAGCCAAGATGAGAGGTGGAGTGCAGTTGGTATCACTCCGCATGGGACAGGAGCCAGCACTACAGAGGAGGCATCAGCTAATGCGGCTCTTGCTCCCTACTATACCTCCAACTTTACAAGTAGTCCCTCAGCATTGCACTCTGATGCTCTGGAATGGTGAGCCCAAACAGCAAGCCCAAACCAATGATTTACCATTTACCTGGTCGCGATCTGCAGGTTGCTGACCCCCGAGCTAAACTATGTGTGTGAACTACAATGTACATGCACACACAAATATCCCCCCCTCTGCTGATTGGCAATAAATAGATGTAAAAGCTACTGCACTAACAGGTTCCCTTAAAAGATAATAAAAGTATTTTATAAACTGTGTTCATTTATCTCTGCAATAGTGGTCATTTCTATTGTATTATGAAAGAAGGATTTTCCTGTAAGGGCCCATTCACTCTACATGTTTGAACCATGAGTTCAGAGAATTCTTCTGTCAGTGATCTGTACATATGGGCTGAAAGTCGCCAGCTTCCTCGTTTTTGGATAATTTTTGAGATGTGTGTACCCAGCTTTTGGCAAAGAGGCTGTAGGTGAGAGAGAAGAACCGCAATAGAGCTGTCAGTTTGGCAGTAACAGATGGTGGAAAGTAGTTGGGTTCAGACTCTAATCAGGATCACTGATTGGCAGTGACATGAGAAACTTCTGGCTTGAGAAAGGGGAGGTCCGGTTGCCCCCAAACACCTAACTATGCCACCTTACGTTTCTGATGTCACTTCCAGCGAAGGGACCGGATCGAAGCTGAATCTAACTGCTTTACACCCAGCACCATCTGTTACCACCTGGAAGTCACAAAGGTGTTTGCATTCCAAAGTGATATCGGTTCTTCCCTCTCACTCATAACTTTGTTTCCCAAAACTGGGTACACACATGCTAAAAGTCATCCGAAAACTGTCGGATCAGCAAGAACCTGACGACTTTCGGCCCGTGTGTACAGATGATACTGCAAAAGAAGAATTCTGTGAACTTATTTTTAAGACATGTAGGCTGAATGGGTCCTTACAGGAAGACCCACTTTCCATATATCAATAGAAATTACCACTAATGCAGATAAAAACAAATAACACACAGAGTTTATTAACCACTTCGCACCCGCGCTGTAGCCGAAAGTCCTCCTGTTTACTTCCGCGATGCGCGCTCCCGCACTGATCTGTCATCAGTGTGACGTGTCATTAGTGCCATCTGTCATCAGTGCCATCTGTCAGTGGTGCCACGTATTAGTGCCATCTGTCAGTGTCACCTGTCATCAGTGCCATGTATTAGTGTCATCAGTGCCATCTGTCATCAGTGCCACGTATCAGTGCCATCTGTCATCGATGCCACGTCAGTGTCACGTGTCATTGTCCTGGTGCTCCAAGGCCTGCAAAAATGTAATAGGTAGTCAACAAGTTAGATGTGTAATTTATGCTCCTAGAACACGTGATGGTGCTCCCTGTATGTTGGGCCTGTCTATGTGGCTAGGCTGTGAAAAAGTCCCACACATGTGGTATCGTAATACTCAGGAGTAGCAGAATGTATTTTGGGGTTTCATTTGTGGTATACACATGCTATGTGAGAGAAATAACCTATTACAATGACAATTTTGTGGGGAAAAAAAAATCTTCATTTTTTGCAAAGAATTGTGGGAAAAAAATGACAACATCAAAAAGCTCACCATGCATCTTACTAAATATCTTGGAATGTCTACTTTCAAAAAAGGGGTCATTTTGGGGGTATTTGTACTTTCCTGTTAGGGTCGCAAGAAATGAAATAGGCCACCAATACATCAGGTGTGATCAATTTTTTATGATTTGCACCATAGCTTGTGGACTCTCTAACTTTCACAAAGACCAAATAATATCCACTAATTGGGTTATTTTTACCAAAGATATGTAGCAGTATAAATTGTTGCCAACATTTATGAAGAAAAATTAATAATTTGCAAAATTTTATCACAGAAACTAAGAAAAATGAACCCAGAGGTGATCAAATATCCCCAAAAGAAAGCTCTATTTGTATGAAAAAAATGACAAAAAATTATTTTGGGTACAGTATCACATGACTGAGTAATTGTCATTCAAAGTGTGAGAGCGCTGAAAGCTGAAAATTGGTCTGGGCAGGAGGGGGGTTTAAGTGCCCAGTAGGCAAGTGATTATATACTCATTATGAAATACAAAAAGCACAGTGAAAAGTGAGGAAACGCACCTACCCCCAACCACTGACAACCCAGGCTGATAGACCCCCACTCTCACAGACTGACAACTTCTACCACCAACTACTTACATCCCAGACTGACCGACATCTTCCACATACAGACTGACACCCCCTCCCCTAACTCCTAACACTGGGCTAGATCCCCTCCCCCCCTTCCTTCCACTGACACCCCACACTGACAGAACCCCACTCCCAAATACAAACAATTAAGACCACTATGGAAGTGACAGAGATAAGCAAGCAGCCTACAGCTCCAGCCAGGCTGACTTGACCAAAGTGCAGGCGGATTTAAAAAAATCTTGCCACAGCAAAATGCATAATAATTTATTATCCGGCGTTTTGATGCAGATGAACGTGCGCAAAAGTGCATACACTGGCAAGGTGCATGGGGATGACAGTAAGAATTAATGGCGCTTTTGCTTGACTGCAAAAGGGCTGTGTGTTTTTGTGCATTGCAGGAACGCATGTGATTTAGCACATGTTCCTCAAACGCACAAATATAAACCCATTGTAAGAGAGGGAAGAGGGTAAGGAGGTCTGAGGAGGAGAGGGGAGGTCTAAGGCTGAGCTGTCCCACCTCCCCAAAGTACGCAAGGATCACATGTTCTTTACATGGTGTCTGCTCAGAATAAAGGCATCGTCTCCTTCTTCCCCTTACTGGTAATGTGATGTCACATGACAAGGGAGACAGGAGGAAGGGCAGTGTGCTCTGTGTCACTCCCTAGCGGCACTGTGCTGAGACTGAGCACCCGCTCTCTTCCACCCACAGCTGGTGGGAGGAGGAAGCAGACTCCTCCCTTCAGCAGCAATCGCACATTGCGCCTTCTAATGGGTGACGCACTCATTCCTGCGAGTGAACAGTGGGATGAGTGACCAAATCCTAGCCTTTCATTCGATGCCTAGGACACATGTCACTTCTGCCCCCCACTTGTCCCGGATCGTCTTCCCTTGCAGCACAGTGGATAGGTAGGCAGCCAGCAAATCAGTGAGAGATATCGGCTTTTGCATGTACATTGTAGTACACATGCACAGATTACCTTATAGTGCAGAGCCCAGGGCTAAGTTGTGAGGCATGATGGTTACCATGCAGCTTCCAGGACAATCTCCTGAAATTGAGAACTGCCCCATGTCACCCTAATATATACACAGATTTGTAAAAAGGAATCCCTACTCCCTAATTTATAGTAGTCAGCATATACAACAATTTTATCAATGTCTTTTCTGTTAATATACCTTGAAATCAATTTGGATATATCAATAAAATGAAAATAATTATATATATATATATATATATTTAATTTTTTTATTTCAGGTACTTGTATAGCGCTGTCAATTTATGCAGCGCTTTACATATACATTGTACATTCACATCAGTCCCTACCCTCAAGGAGCTTACAATCTAAGGTCCCTAACTCACATTCATACACACTAGGGACAATTTAGACAGGATCCAATTAACCTACCAGCATATCTTTGGAGTGTGGGAGGAAACCGGTGTACCTGGAGGAAACCCACGCAGGCACAGGGAGAACATGCAAACTCCAGGCAGGTAGTGTCATAGTTGGGATTCGAACCAGCACACAAGTAATTGCTATGATTGATCCGTTATGAACATAGACACACATTCTCCTGCTGCCTTCTAGCCATTCACAGTTCCCTCATGTAGGGGCAACAGTGCAATGTTTCCTGCAAGTTGGGGTGCAGAGCTGTGCTGGCCATTGTGTTCTATTATCTATGGAAGCTGTGTCCCCACACACACACACACAATACACACGTTTCTAGCATGGCTCTTTATGTTGGAGCAGATGACAGAGGGGGGGGGGGGATAAGAGGGCAAACCGAGGAACTATCAATACAGTAGAGGAACCAAAGAACCCAGCACTGCCTGCTTCCCTATACTGTGTGCTGTAACTAAGATAGATTTACATGTCCATATATAGAGCAGAAGACATGCATGTCTGCAGAATGATGGGCTGTGGGTGTTGCTACATTATTGCTCATTGGTCCTTAAATCCTCCTAATAGAGACTACATTATTTATAAACACAGAATTCTGACTTTGAATCTCAGAATTCTGACTTTCAAACTCGGAATTTTGTAAAAAATAAAGAAAATTTTTTTTATTTTTTTTTATGTCAAACTCATAATTCTGTAAAATTTTTTTATGATGGCCCCAGGATTTTTCTATAAATCACCCTGTCTAAGCTAAATACTGCAGATAACATTAAATGCCCCTTAAGCATGTTAGTTTATTGTATTTAAAGCAGAAATTTAGGCTTTTATATTAAGTGTTTGTTTAAATTTTATGTTTGTTTTCCAAACTCTTCAGTATATCAATCACTTGGAAAGTGGTGAAAATCTTTACAGGCGATACAACATCCCCATGCAAAGAGGGTTCACAGAATCCAGGCACCAATATATATTTTGAATGTAAAGTTGTAAGATAATCAGAAATTACAGACCACCATGTAGTCTCACATAGCGAAGGGGCAGGGATGCGGGTGACATCATTTACCTAATATGACCACAGTGTCTTTATGGCAGTATGTCACAAGCAATCCATATTGCAGGCCTATAGACATGCCTAACTTAAAACCAAAAGCATCTCTGTGTAATTTATTCACACATATGTCTAATGTATAGTCCGGTCTTACAATGTATGTTGAAACCCAAATGAAGTCACAGAAATAGATATGCATTTAAATAGATAGAACATGAGGTTAAATCTCCCTAATGAGGGCAAGGAAAGTAATAAAAAAACCTTCTACATATTCTTACTCGTCTCTTCTCTGTGCAGCCTCAGATGCAGATGTCAATGGGCGAACATTAGCGTTTGAGGTCCATATGGCTTGTATGGCTGCACTGCACATGTACAGAAGAGCAGAAGCACAGGGAGTTGCACATGATGTATTTGTTGCCTCAGCTCTAGTGCACATGTACAGAACGTGACACACAGAAATGCATGGAAAGACTGTCTACTTGCCAAATGTTGATAGATTGTCCTTTTATGAACTTCTTTTTGGGCTTGGTGCTTCACATGTGCATTAAAACAGTGATGCCTGGAACAAGGTAAAAAGAAAATTCTGCCTAGGATTGTTTCAACTGCCCAGTGCAATGGGTTGCACAATCCTCGTTTGAGTTCTGTCTGGCTGTTTACTTTTTTGATGGGGTGGAAGTCTTTACAGTATTTTTGCTGCACCGTTTGATTACTCTTTAACCACTTCAGCTCCAGGAGGCTTACCCCGAGGCCATTTTTTGCAATTCGGCACTGCGTTACTTTAACTGACAATTGCGCGGTCGTGCGACGCTGTGCACAAATAAAACTTATGTCTTTTTTTTTTTTTTTCCTCACAAATAGAGCTTTCTTTTAGTGGTATTTGATCACCTCTGCGGTTTTTATTTTTTATGTTATAAATAAAAAAAATTTCAATTTTGGAAAAAAAAAACAATATTTTTTTACTTTCTGCTAAAAAAACATATCCAACGAGTGTCATGACGTAGGACGTCTGACGGGAGGGGAGGAGAAGGAGGTGTGCTGGCTGGCCGGCGTGGAGCGGCCTCGTGTCTAAACAAACCAGCGGGACGGCAGATGGTGGGAAAGGAGGGAGCCCTGAGCGCCGTTTGCCGTTCCGCAAGACCATCGGCCTGGATGGACATCCTGGGGCACCTGATAGCTCCATGTAGTCCCAGGCATAGCGCCGTAGTGGTGATGCGAGTGGAGCGACGGTCCTGATCGTCCGACCCGCTCCCCCCCCATCCTCGCCCCCCTTCCCCCCCGCTCTTCACCCTGGCTTTGGGCAGAGTGACTAACGTGCCTGTGTTCAAGCATTCACCCGTGGATGTCACTCAGCGGGGACAGTGGTAAACTCACACTTGGTTCCTACTCGGAACGGAGATCTGACAGACGAGTCTTCTCTCAGCTCAGGATAGGGACTAAGGAGCTGCTCTTTGATCTCAGCCTAAAAAGGTAAGAGTGGAACAGATGTCCCTCTGCAAAAGGGATGAAGACCGATTGAAGGTATGAAAATACTAAAGTGTTTCTTTGGGAAATAGAGAAAAAAAAAAAAAAATCTTGCTGAACACTGCTATATGAATACCTATGATGTTATAACCACAACTATATATATACCTCGCTGCCTCTATACATCTATATTTACAACAACTGCAATACTGATGGTACCATTTACTTTGGTAGGACCTTATGGTGAATATCATTGAGAAATATAGCGTTAATAACTTCGAAGCACTCATTTTGGGTTAAAATCCCTTGCTCAGGCAGCACTAGTAAACCATAAAGCACTCCAGAAAACCTATACGATCATCAGCCTCTTTTTTTTTTTTTTTTTTTTGTATAGGAACACTAATTACCGCCAGGGTATGGAAAATAAATATGAGTAAAGCGGCGACCAAGACTGGGAAGGGGGGAGCACCCAAGACCCCAAAAGACAACACTATAGAGGGCACCTCCACTGGGAGTACAATTAAGCAATACATGACCCGGGGAGGCAGCCCGGGAAATATTCATCCTGAGACCCAAAAGTCAACCATGACAGATAAAAAGATGGGGGGGAATGGAAAAGATGCACAGACACCCGATCATTCCAGAGAGGAGTTCTCAGCTGAAAACACTCTGGAAACAACTAGATTGGAAGAAATTAGACAGGACACACAATTCCCCTCGAAAAATGAAATTCTAGAAATGTTTAAATCGCTTGAAACCGCAATCAAATTGGAAATAAATGGACTAAGGACAGACCTGGGGAATATACTAGCCAGAGTTGAGAAAACGGAAGACACAATAGACAAACAAGAGCGGGACCTCACTGATATAAAAGAGCAACTCAAAATTATACATCAAAACCAAATAAAAATCTGCTACAGACTAGAAGACCAGGAAAACAGAAATCGCAGACAAAACCTTAGAATTAGAGGGGTCCCCGAGATGAGGGGTGAAGATTTGAGAAAGATCATTGTAGATATCTTTGGCCCTGTCCTGGAATTGGGAGGAGGTGAATTCTCAATAATTGAGTGGCCCTACCGGATAGGAAGGCGAGATACTAATCGTATGGAAAGAAGCATAATAGTGAGGCTCAGATTCTACGAAGATAAAGAAAACCTATGGGTAAAACTGAGAGGAAGAACCCTGCTTCAATATTAGGAAGCTAGGATATTAGTATTTGCTGATCTAGCAAAAGATACCCTTGTAAGAAGACGCCATCTTAAGCCCCTCTTGGATCAAATGATAAAGCAGAATATTAAATACACATGGGGGTTCCCGGCTTGCTTGTTGGGAAGCAAAGACGGTAGAACAGCAAAACTCAGATTCCCAGGTGACCTAGAGGAATTTTGCGGAAAGCTGGGCATTCAGGTTCCTTTGCTACCGAACTGGGTCAACGAACAGTGGGTAGACTTAGGAATGGGCTATTTGTAAAATGCCTCAGAGATGGGGGTGGTGTGGGGTGGGGGAGGGGGGGAAATAAGGTGGGATTGAAATACGTTAAAGTAAAAGAACTGCTGGAGCTAGTCCACCCACCAGGTCACCGAGCTAACGGTGGCTCGCTGGGCAGCACACCGAGAGCTTCACCCTCAGAGGTGGAGACCGAAAGAGGATCATGCTATGCGAGTTCCTCAAAGGTCTGAGGGTCCAATAGGGACCATAGGGGGAGAGGAGGGGGGAGAGGGGGTGAATAATGGTCTGGGTATAGGGGGGGAAGGGGGTAGGGTAAGGAAAGGGGTCAGTATAGCTTTAAAAATCAAGATTGGGAATGTCTCCAAGGTCAAAAGAAAGAGGCGTTATCCATTAGAGCTGAATGTTAGCTAGGCCCACATTAAAATTTATAACGTATAATGTCAGAGGTCTAAATATGAAAAAAAAACACAGAAATATTTTTAATGAGCTTAAAATATTAGGCCCTGATGTGGTTTTTCTCCAGGAGACGCATATCTCACAACAATCTAAGTTAAGACTATACTCTAGCGACTTCCCGCTCTGGTTCCAAGGTGACACCATCTCGAGTAGAACTCGAGGGGTGGCCAAAGGGTTTGCAAAAAGAACAAGATTTGTGCTGGAGGATAGATTGGTTGATCCGGAGGGTAGATTCCTTTTTCTTAGAGGCAGATTAAACGAAAGGGAATACACCCTTGCTAATATCTATGCACCTAATAAAAACCCAATGAAATATTTCGTTCATATCCTAGAGAAAATAATGGAGTTCAGGAAAGGACACCTAATCTTGATGGGAGACCTTAACTTTTGTATGGACCCAAGAATTGACAGTTCGACCCGTGCACTGGAGATGAACAATGGTCAATTAAAGCTGGTGAAACAAAAACTATCTCTACACCAGTTGGTGGATATCTGGAGGGTTCAGCACCCCAGTAGCCGTGACTATACGTTCTATTCCCCTGTCCACGGCTCTTACTCTCGTATAGATGTAGGCCTTATAGAACATAGAGAAATAGATGAGGTGGTGGACACCAAGATAGGTAATGTAACCTTTTCAGATCATGCCCCTATGGTCATGGAAATGACAATAAGTGGTGACGCGGGGTCCCGGGGTCAATGGTGTTTCAACGAGGAATTGATACGGGATGAGGAGGGTTACGCATTAGTTCGAAAGGAACTGGAGAATTATTTTGCAGTGAATGATAATGGAGAAGTATCAGGGTCCACACTATGGGAGGCACACAAAGCCTATATTAGAGGGGTCCTAATTAAGATGGGAGCCAGGAAGAAAAGAGAGAAACGCGAGGGCATTCTGAATCTAACAGGGGAGGTGGATAAGTTGGAGCAGGAACATAAAAAACAATCGGGCCCGTTACCCCGTGAGGTATACAAACAGCTGATAACCAAAAGGACAGAGTTGAAAAAGGCACTGGAGTTGGAGTCAAGAATAGCCTACAGTAGGATTGTAAGGGACAGTTACTGTTGGGGAAATAAACCAAGTAAATTACTTGCAAAAATAGTAAAAAAAAAAAGAAAGCTAGAAATTTCATTGAGAAGATTCAGACTAAAAATGGGCACTTGGAATATTCATCTAGAAAGATAGCTGAAAGCTTCAAGGACTACTATCAAGACCTGTACTCAGTTAACACGCACGACCCCCAATTTAAAAATAGAAGAGAGGTAAATAATAACTATTTGAAGAAAGCTAGACTACCTACAATCCCAGACTCAGCGAGGAAACTTGTGGAGGAGCCAATTACGGAAGATGAAATTAGAAAGGCGCTAACAGGTGGGACCCCTGGGCCCAGACGGATTCACATTGTTTTATTATAAAAAATTTAAAGAGATACTAATCCCAAGGCTTTGTCGCTACATGAATGGGTTAGGAGATAGCTACGAGATGAGCAGAGACGCCCTTCAGGCATCCATCACAATCATTCTGAAGGGAGGAAAGGAGAAAACACTTTGTTCAAGCTATAGACCAATCACTCTACTCAATGCCGACACAAAACTGTATGCGAAGGTCTTGGCAGAGAGAATAAAGGAGCTCATGAACTTCTTGGTTAATCCAGATCAGGTGGGGTTTGTCCCCAAAAGAGAAGGGAGGGACAACGGCGTTAAGACGCTTCTCTTTGCAAAAGCTGAAGGAGAGTGGACCCCCAGGGCTACTGCTGTCGATTGATGCCTAAAAGGCCTTCGACAGAGTAGACTGGGGGTTCATGTTTCAGACTCTGGAGACTATGGGAATAGGACCCAAAATGATCCAGCGGATAAAAACACTGTATCTTCATCCCATGGCCTTGATAAAAGTCAATGGGTTGGCGTCCCAGCCCTTTGAGATGAGAAACGGCACGAGGCAGGGCTGCCCCCTGTCCCCGTTGCTCTTTGTCTTGTCCCTGGAGCCACTCCTGGCAACGATACGTAGAGACCCTGACATAAAAGGCATTAAGGTGGGGGAAGACTAACACAAAATCGCAGCATTTGCTGATGATGTGTTGTTATATATAACGGATCCAGTGGCCTCCTTACGTAAATTAGATGAAGTTTTGAGGAAATATGGAGATCTGTCCAACTTCCAAATAAATTCAGCAAAATCTGAAATATTAAATATTAATCTAAAAAAGGCAGAGGTAGAAAACGTGAAGAGGGTTTCTGGATTTGGGTGGACTAAGCAGCTTAAGTACTTGGGAATCAAATTAATAAATTCAATAGAAAAGATCTATAACATAAACTATATTCCCCTACTTGATGACATCAGACTAGAATGTAAGAGACTTGCCAGCAAACCACTCTCATGGATAGGTCGAATAAATGTCATGAAGATGACCCTCCTCCCTAGGATAACTTACAATTTCCAGATGATCCCTGTTCCACTTCCCCAGTTTTATCTAACAAAATTAAAAAAGATAATAATGAACTTTATCTGGAAAAATAGAAGGGCAAGAGTCTCCTTCCAGACATTAAAACAAAGTAAAGAAAATGGCGGATTGGCTGTACCAGACATTCGAAATTATTACAAGGCCATAGTTTTGTCAAGATTAGTAGAATGGGTTAAAAAAGATAATGAAAAACGGTGGGTGAAAATAGAAAATACACTTAGTAATGTACACTTAGGAAATATTATTTGGAATCCTCCACATTGTAGAACTTTAGATAAAAATCTCCACGTAATTACACAGCAGGTTTTTAAAGTATGGGATGGGGTTTACAAGAAAGTGATAGGGAAATATAACTCACCATTATTAGCACTTAAAGATAATGAATATTTCGCACCGGGTACGGAAAAGGTAGGAGGTAAAGAGGTTTTTTGGGTGATAACACAGGTTAGAGAAATAATTAAAGATGGTAAAATAATAACACTTCAACAGCTTAGACAAGATAGGGAGACACGTGAGATAGATGAATGGCGATATCTACAACTGAAACATTTCGTGAGCAAGCTGCCACAACCCATTAGGTCTGGGGAGGACTTGACAGGGATGGAAAAGTTATGCGATCTAGAAGACCCGAGAAATATAATCTCGAAGTTATATAAAATCCTGATGAGGACGGAAAAGTTGGAGATACCGCCATTCATCGAGAAATGGGAGAGGGACTTGGGCACGAAGAAAGACAAAAACACAATTAGTAAAATATTAGATAGGATATTTAATTTAACACTAGATACACGCTCTGCAGAAATGAATTATAAATGTTTAAGTAGACGCTATATAACCCCCGAGATCTTAAGTAAATATCAGAGTGGTATAACGGCAGTTTGTTGGCGAGGATGCCAAGATGTAGGAACAATGGGTCACATTTGGTGGAGCTGCCCTAAAATAAAAACTTTCTGGAAGAAGACTCTTGCATTAATAAAGACAATCGCTGATATAGAGGTGGTGGAGGATCCGTGGGTGGTGTTGTTCCATGGGGGGGAAGGGGATACAAAAAAATACAAGCAGACATTGGTACCCTTTCTTTTAAATGCTGCAAAGAGATTAATACGGAACGGATGGCAGAGGAAGGAAGGCCCTGAGATATGGGAGTGGTTTGATGCCGTAGAGGAAACATATAATAACGAGGTACTGGCAAATACTACAGAAGAAGTAGGCAGTGGGAATCTGGAGGTCTGGGAACTTTGGAAAAAATAAAAAAAAAACCTGGACATATGTTAAAGAATTGAAGGCCCTAGATTAGCACCAGAAGGGTTAAAGAGAAATTGACCTTGGAGAGAGGGGAGGGGGGATGGGCTGGGGAGGTAGGGGGTGGGGGGGTTGGGATAATAAAGGAAGAAAGGAGACGAGGGGTTCCTTGGGTTAGCTCTTGCCCCTTTGGAGATGTAATATTTTGTAAATTATATGTTTTGGTTATGGCAAAGGCTACGATGATGAGACACTGAGAGGGTGATTGTACAAATATGATCTTCAAAATTGATTAAATCCTCTCGAAAAGGTCGACTGAAGTGGAAAAAAAAAAAAAAACATATCCAACAAAAAAAATGTAAAAAATCTAATGTCTTCTTCAGTTTAGGCCAATATGAATTCTGCTGCATATTTTTGGTAAAAAAAAATCCCAATAAGTGTATATTGATTGGTTTGCACAAAAGTTATATTTTTATAGAATTTGTATTTTGTTTATTTTTTTTACTAGTTTTGGGGACCAGTGCTAAATAATATGTACTGTAACTGTATTAATGACACTGGCAGGGAGGGGGTTAACAGGGGCATTCAAAGGGTTAAATGTGTCCCTAGAGGGTGCTTTCTAACTGGGGTGTGTGTGTGTGTGTGTGTGTGTGTGTGTGTGTGTGTGTGTGTGTGTGTGTGTGTGTGTGTGTGTGTGTGTGTGTGTGTGGTGCTTGTACGGTGCTTGTACTGTAAGAAGCCAGAGATCCGTGTTCCTGCTTAGCAGAAACACAAGATCTCTGTCTTCTCTTGTCATAGAACGGCAATCTGCCTTGTTTATATAAGCAGACCGCCATTCTGTCGGCCTCAGGAACGATCGGCGGACACCATGTCCTCTGGACCTGCTGATTGGACACAGTGGGAGCCAATCACAGCGGGAGCTGGTCGCTGGCGGCATGCCCTAGACCAGGAAGAGTGAAATCACATGATTTTGCGCAGAGAGGCTACCCTGCTAGAGTAAATGTATGTGTGGCAGTCCAGAAGCGGTTAATGAAACACTGTCCTCGTGTCCATGCAGTGCAATATAAGTGTTTCTGCAAAGGGGCATCCACCAACCCCAATATACTTGGCAGCGCTTAGCAGCAACCTGCTCTTCTGCATCCAGCACTAAGCTCAGCTGTGACAGTGCTCGAGCCTAGCAATTGGCTAATAAGCTATGACATGATCAAATTGTAACTGGTCACATGTTCCTCCATACCCAGAAATGCCAGATATTCTGTCCAGCTGCCGGAGGAGCAAGGGGCTGCAAGGGAGTGCAGGTAAGGTGAGTATACAGTATATAAAGGTCGGACATTGCCCTTTCCAGAGGAATTATCTTGTTCCCCTCCATGGGCAACAGTGACAGTGTCTCTTTTAACTTGCCTAAGCAAATCGGCAAAACATGTATTTTGGTTAAAGGCTGCCTGAACTATTGTAAACAACTGTACTGTATAATGTCAGCATGTAATTCAGCTCACAGTATTTACGCTCATCTGAAATATTCATTTTTAAGAACATGTCTCTAGCTATACACATGGTTTTCAGAAACAGTTTGATTATGCATCTGGTAAAGTTTTGGGTCTACCTAAGTTTATCAAAGGCTCTTTTTCCCATATTTAAGAAACAAGTCTTTTTTTTTTTTTTCTTCTCCACGTCTCACTTTCAACCATTTATCAGCTAGTAAGGTACCAGGACTCAGGACATATCCATTTGTCTCTAATGGTATTTAATGATTTCACAGATACGGTTTCCCCACTGAGTATTGACGTTTGGTGACATTTTTTGCAGGTCAATGGACCTGGTAAAAGAAGAGTGAAAATCAAGCTCTAAGTGTAATGTGTCAAATGCCTTACTCTTTTAACCTTTCCTGAGAAGATTTGTCTCTTAAGTGCACTTTTTGCGGACATCATGTAAAGATTAGGAGATTGTTAAAAGTGCTATATATATATATATATATATATATATATATATATATATATATATATATATATATATATATATATATATATATATATATATATATATATATATATATATATATATATATATATATATACACACATATATATATATATACATATATATATATATATATATATATATATATATATATATATATACATATATATATATATATACATATATATATATATATATATACACATATATTAGATATTTGACTTTCTGCCTGCTAACCAGCAGGTATCATTATTTTTTTTTTTTTTTAATGTTAAAAAAAAACAACAAAAACGCTTGTTCACAAAACACATTTACTGCAGAATGTGGTAGGTATATGTTATCTCAAATGGCAAATTCAACTGGCATTTAGCAGACGTCAACAGGAGTTTAGTAAGCGTTAAAAGGGCTCAGTATAGTAGCTTGCTAAATTTATGCTGATGCTTGCTAAATGCCTACTTGGGCTATGACCAGTGCTTTTATTGAAATTTGTATTCAGCATGCCAAAACAGGAGCTAAAGGGTGTTCAGAGAGCTTGAAGAAAGCTTCCTAATGCTTCAGCAACTTGTAAATGGTGGTTTAATTGGATGCTTAATATATTACCCTCTACTTAGTAAAATTCTAATTATCTTTGTGTTTGGCATTTAATGGGTAAATCCCTTTCATAGGAAAAAAATGGCAAATAAAAATAAAATAATAAAGCATTTACAATTGCTACACAAGTCATATTGTTATTAAAACTTACCTTTTCTTTTCAATCTTTCAATCTGCAGTGCTGTAATTTTCTGTAAAAGGCAATTTAATTTGGCAACCCGGCGACGTTCTGTACACAGATGGTGTACGGAACGCCCCCCAAAAATTACTATTCCTACTAGAGTGATTGGCTTACTGATTTTCCAAGAGGTCTGCACTAAGAAAGTAATATTTTAGGCATCCTCTGCAACAAAAATGTCAATTTTGGCAAGATACCCCCTATGGGAAAAAACGTCTAAAGTTATTCAGACCCTGTCACTTGGCTCATTAGAACCTTGCAAGTGCCGCAGCTGATTGATAATTATAAAGTCACTACTGTTCACATTCACCTTGCTCATGGACACAAACAGCTATTTCTTCAGAATAACAAAAGGAAGGAATCTGCAGCAAAGTTTGCTAAAATCCTTGCAATGTGCATAGATCATCCAGGGGGGATTGTTTTTTTCCTCAACAAAAGTGGAGATACTCTGTAAGCTGGCCATATACAATAACCTTTTTCTTGCTCAGTCCTACAGGCTGAACGAGAGAAATCTCTATTCATCCATCCGATCGCCAAATAAGTGGTTGGTGATTGGACATCACCATTGTCATTCGATAGCATTGCCACGTTCATTGAATGCGTGGCATCCCCAGCTGCTTTTTGTTCTGTAAATAGAAACATTTATGTTAGATCATCCCAATTTCATTAAGCCATATTTCTTAAAAAAATGCATAATTGTAGATGATGGCTTACTCCCTCACATTTAAAATTGATCAAAAGAAGTCCATTTCTATTGCATGTAAATATACAGTTGGGACAGAGGCTGCTGATGCACTCCTGTATTTTCTTAACCACCTCAGCCGCTGAAGATTTTACCCCCTTAATGACCAGAGCATTTTTTGCGATTTGGTACTGCGTTGCTTTAACTGACAATTGCGCGGGCATGCCACTTTGTACCCAAACAAATTTGACGTCCTTTTCCCCCCACAAATAGAGCTTTCTTTTGGCGGTATTTGATCTCCTCTGCGATTTTTTTTTTTTTTTTTTTTTTGGTTTTTTTTTTTGCACTATAAACAAATTAAGCGTCAATTTTGGGGGAAAAAAGCCACATTTTTTACTTTTTACTATAATAAATGTCCCCAAAAAAGTATATAAAAAAACAAATTTCTTTCGCAGTTTATAGCAATATGTGTTTTTCTACATATTTTTGGTAAAAAAAAATCGCAATAAGTGTGATTGGTTTGCGCAAAAGTTATAGCATCTACAAAATAGGGAATAGATTTATGGTGCTTTTATTATTAATTTTTTTTTTTTATTAGTAATAGCGGCGATCTGCAATTTTTATTGTGACTGTTGCATTGCGACGGACAGATCAGACACTTTTGACACTATTTTGGGACCATTGACATTGTATATAGCGATCAGAGCTAAAAATAGCCACTGATTACTGTATAAATGTCACTGGCAGGGAAGGGGATAAACACTAGGGGGCGATCAAGGGGTTAAATGTGTTCCCTCAGCGTGTTCTAAATGTAGGGGGATGGGCTACCTAGGACATGACAGCGATCACTGTTCCCGATGACAGGGAGCAGTAGATCCCTGTCATGTCGCTAGGCAGAACAGGGAAATGCCTTGTTTACATAGTCATTTCACCGTTCTGCCTCTCCTTGTCGTGATCGCGGGCCACCGGCAGACATCAAGTCCGCGGGACCCGCGTGCACACTCCCGCAGCGTGCTAGCCCGGGATTATGAAGGGACGTACGGGTATGCCCTTTTGCGCACCCGTGCCATTCTGCTGATGTACATCGGCGTGTGGCGGTTGGGAAGCAGTTAAAGTTAATTCTAAAGGCTAGATATTTTATACCTTGATGCTTTCCCTTCATTAAGATAAAAAATGTCCCAGTAACCATATCGTCCATTTACCTCCCTGAGCAGGGCCGTTTGGCCATTTCAATTGGCTGCCTAATACATGGGAACGCATGATTTTTTTAAAGTGTGTTGGACCTAACAATATGGTACTGTGGCAGCTGTGTACATCTGCAAAGGGCAGTGTTTTTCCTTGTAGTGCAGGAAAAATGCCCACTGTTGCATGCATTCCTGCACCACAAGTGGTGTAAACCAACTCTAAAGGTTATTTTAGGTAGGAGAAGGGCACAGACCTGGAATTGTGAATGCAACTGGACTAGCAGTAGCATTCAATTAGGATTCACGATTAAAAGTCAGTAGCAACAAATACTGTAAGTGCTGACTTTTTAATAAAAGGACACTTACCTGTCCAGGCATCCAGCACTGTCCTCATCTGGGCTAGTTCTTCACTAGTCTCTGGGTTCCCGGTGTCAACATCCTAACTGTGGGCAGCTGGCTGTGTTGCTTTATGCTTCACAGCCGCTTTCCCACTGTGCATGCGCGAGCCACACTACTCTATTTAAATGGTCCTGCAGTCTTCTTGGACCTGTGATGTGTCCCAGAAGGCTGCGGACAGGGAGGAAGGAGAACTTTCGCTTGGATTGCCTAGGCAATTTGAGAGGGAGTGGGTACAAGGAGACAACAGAGATCTATATAGGCTGGGCAGACAGAAGACATCGGACAGATCGAAGAGTACAGGAGTGAAGGACTGCTGGTAGACACCAAGACACAATCGCAGATATCAGGGAGAAGGATCGGAGCTTGATTGCAGGGAAAGAGAATGAGTATATGAGTATGAATATATCTGAGAAGCAGAGTGAAGTATGGCAAGAATCTGGAAGAAGGAAGTGAAGAGAAACATAGTTACAATCAGAGGTCAACAGAAGGGAACATGAACGAGTCACACTGAGAGAGCAGAGTGGGAGTGCAACTAACATGTAGAGCACCGAGCCCCTCTGTGATAGAATGACAGAAAGCTGTGAAATGGACTTGTTAGCTGCCTGGGCCCCCTTCTGGAACTGACAAGGCCCAGGCCCTGTACAGCAGAGCCGGATGGTACCCCCTTATCAACGGCAATGTCCCTAAATCTCCACTTAAATGAATGTGGTTTCCATCTGTTGTAGTGACTCTCTCCCTGCTTTCACAGGACAGAGAGTCAACAATGGGAGCCGATGGCTCCCGCTGCTGTCAAACAAATCCTTGGAGCAAGCCCTCATGTCTGTCTCCATAGCAAGCGACTTGCTATGGTGGCAGACGCAGAAGAGAAGGTTCAGGGTTTCTGTATGCAATTCAATTGCACAGAGAAAGTATAACCTGGTTCTTATTTTAGGGGGGGGATATTTGAGCCCTTACAACCCCTTTTAGAGTCCCTTTATAATGTACATAGGCTTTCTTGAGGCGCTTCTATTTTATTTTAATTGTCTTCACTGTAAAAAAAAAAATTAATTAAAATAAATGAAATGATACATTTTTTTTTGTATCTAGCCGCCAGGTAATCATTGGCTAGTCTGTTCTATGCATTTTGGGTTGGAAAATCAATGCCTACATTATCACAAATAAACATACTAATAACCAGTTTGCATAAATAAAAACAACGGGAAAGATACCTTACAGTGTCATAAGCAGGTGCAATAGATTCAACAGCCTTTTGTCAACTTTCACTCTGGCGGTGAGTCCTTCACAATCTGTTATTGTTTGGCTGGCAATATGTTCCCATACCCTCCACTTGCTTGCTCTGTTCTTGTACAGAGGATCCTGTGGATCGTAAATGCAGGGGTGCTCCCTCACCATCCCGATGAATGGCTCAGGTTCAAACAGTGATGCTGACTCTTCCATCTTGCCAGGAATTAGTTTAAAAAAAAAAGCCTATTTTGTAATTTCCTGTGAAAATTATGTAATTTCTTATTGTGCATATCCAGTTCTAAACGTGCATTAAAGTGCACAGAAGTGTTCCCATCGCCTGCACCAAGGCCCTGTTCACACCTAAGCCATTTTCTGCTTGTAGCTCTAAAACACTCAAGCCAAATCCCATTCATTTTAATGGCCCTGTTTACATATGAGTGTTCTGTCGCCTGAAGCAAAATGCCTGAAGCTCAAAAAAGTACTTGAGCTTCTTTTTGGCAGATTACAAACAGTTTTGGCCCCATATACTTCAATAGAAACTCCTGACTTGAGCATTTTACAAGCATTTTCTACTCAAACAGCAGCTCTCCACCCCTAATTTTCTCTTCCTCTTTTCCCCTAGTGCTTTATATTGGCTAATAAAAAAACACCTGAAGCTGAAATACACGTCTAAAAACGCTTTAAAAAAAAAGCTGCAAAAAAGCTTTAAAAAAAGCCAGTAATTTGATATGCACAGGTGTGAATGGAGCCTAATGCAATTCTATGATACACAAAACGTGCCAAAAATGCTGCAATCTGCCTAATTTGAGCTAAGAAAAAAGCTCCAGAACTTTTTTGAGCTACAGGCATACAGGCGTTTGAGCTTTTTAGATGTGAACAAGCACAATAAAGAATCACTGATTTCAAGCTACAAAATTCCCAGGTGTGAATGCAGTCTAAAACATTTATGCTTTCAGCTAATATGAGGTAGATATGCATACCTGTAGTGTTGAATGGTTTGAAATTGTGAAAAGTTTGATGCATGTAGCATAAAAGTTTCCTTTCCACAATGACAGCTCCTAAGTGTAGAATTCTTCAACATGCAGCAGTTTAGTAATAATATAACATTCCTTTTTATTGCCAAATCCTTTTTAACCACTTCAGCCCCAGAAGGATTTACCCACTCTATCGCTTTAATTGACAATTGCGAGAGCATGCAACGTTGTACCCAAACAAAATTGATGTCCTTTTTTCCCCCACAAATAGAGCTTTCTTTTGGTGGTATTTGATTACCTCTGCGGTTTTTATTACGCTTTAAACAAAAAAAGCGGCAATTTTGAATAAAAGAAAGTTACTCTGCTATAATACACATACAATGAAA
Organism: Lithobates clamitans; assembly: GCA_037952925.1. Taxonomy (NCBI): domain Eukaryota; kingdom Metazoa; phylum Chordata; class Amphibia; order Anura; family Ranidae; genus Lithobates; species Lithobates clamitans. The sequence goes on from JBBGZY010000318.1 coordinate 793,831, forward strand.
ATGTCTTCATCAGTTTAGGCCAATATGTATTCTGTTACATATTTTTGGTAAAAATAATCCCAATAAGCGTATCGGTTTGCGCAAAAATTAAAGCGTCTACAAAATAGGAGATAGATTTAGGGACTTTTATTTTTTTTTTTTACTGGTAATGGCTGCCATCTGCAATTTTTAGTGGGACTGCGACATTGCAGCGAACAAATCTGAGCCTAAGTGACACTTTTTGGGGCCTAATGACACCAATACAGTGCTTAGTGCTAAAAAAAAAATGCACTGATCAATGTATAAATGACACCGGCAGCAAAGGGGTTAACACTAGGGGGCGATCAAGGGATTAACTATGTGGGCTGTGTTCTAACTGTGTGGGGGATGGGCTTACTGGGACATCACCGAGATCGCTGTTCCAGATTGCTATAAATGGCAGATCTCCATGTTGTCCCGTGTCAGAACGGGGATCCCCCTTGTTTACTGTACCGTGATCGCAGGTGGCCAGCTGACATCAAGGCCGCATGACCCCCGCATGCGCCCCCTCAGCCTGCAGCACGCGTGCGCACCCACACTCTCACATGCACAGACCGATGTACAGGTACATCAGTTTGCGCAGCCTAGCTGCCTTGCCGCAGTATATATGCCGAAAGCAGTCGGCAAGTGGTTAAATAAGTTCACCTTTTTAGAAAAAATAATAAATGCACATATTTTTGCAGGAAAAAAAGTGAATTTTTTATTTTTCCCTGCAAGAGCCTGGAAAGCATTGCACCCATGGTTAGGGGATCAGGAGTGCAATGTCAGGCAAGCCCTGTAGCTTTCAGCTTGTACCTTCCTATCCGTTTAAAAGCTGCAGGGCTTGTGAATGAACTACAAGGGTTTCATCAGCGCCCTTGCAATTCATTCAGAACTACAAGCCGTGGTGTCTGATGGTACTTTTAGTTCATATATTCACAGGAAACTGAACGATTGACGGAGCCATGTTGGGGGGAGCTCCACAGGGCCATGCTTTTTTCGAATTGTGAGAGCGGGTGCAGGGAGAAGATCCTCTGCCCCCTGTCACACTGAGGGGAGACTATCAGGGGGAGAGGTGGCAGGAGCCGGAATGTGTAACATGTGCCAAAAGGTAAACTCATCCTTTAACATTACAGTTTATTACTGAATATGGCAAAAGTATTTGCAGTTCCCAGACACAGATTAATGCTGAGAACCCCCAACATTATTATTTTAGCACTTTGACAGTCGAAGGTAAACTGTTGCTTTTTAGGCTCTAAATATGTTTGCTTTAGTACAGTAGGAGATTGAGGTCTGCGAACATAAACATTTAGAAATATGCCAGGGGTGGTATTTTATAACTTGTGTTTGAGGAAGGGTTGTCAAGCCAATTAAAATGGCAGGATGGTGACCATCTTGGTGACTTCCTAGCACAGTGGTTCTCAACTCCTGTCCTCAGGGCCCACTAACAGGCCAGATTTTAAGTATTACCTTGGGGAGATGCAGACTAGAATACTGCAATCACCGAGCAGCAAATGATATCACCTGTGATGTATTTCAGTTATCTTGCAAACCTGGCCTGTTAGTGGGTCCCGAGGACAGGAGTTGAGAATCACTGTCCTAGCAAAACAGGGGTTTACTGTTGCATTGCCTTGCAATATACAGTATTTATCGGCGTATAACATGCACCCCAAGTTTAGGAGGGAAGTTTAAGGAAAAAAACTTTTAGGATCGAAGTTTTAAGGAAAAAAAACCTTACATTTTAAATGCCCATCAATGTAGCCTTATCAGTGTCCATCTGCAGCCTTGCCCATCATTGCAGAATGATCAGTGTCCATCTGCATCCTTGCCCAAAATTGCAGCAGAATCTTTTAAATTATTGCGCCGCCGAGATAGACAGAGCCGGATGTCCTGTGTATTCGGCTCGTCTCGCAGTCCCGCCCAGTCCCGCCCCTTGGCCCGGCTCCTATGATTGACACAACACCGGTCCAATTGGGGGACGTAAAGGCTAGGAGGCGGGACTGGGCGTGACTGTGAGCGGAGCCGAGCCTAGCCAAGTACATAGTACACTCAGCTCTGTCTATTTTGGCAGCGCTCGGTCCCTCCTTACCCACCGAGGCAGCGGTTCTGAGTATAACACGCACCCACAATTTTCCCCTGATTTTAAGAGGAAAAAAGTGCGTTTTAGATGCCGATAAATACGGTAATTTCAATTACATAGAATACCACAAATCTATATTTGATGAAAGCCCATGCGTTTTATCTTCTGTTATGTTTTTGTTTGTTGGTGACAGGAAAGAATTACAGGACCTTCAGAAACTTTACAAACAAAGCAATGAGCATGCAGCACAACAAGCTGAGCTTATACAGCAACTTCAGACACTCAATGTGGACACACAGAAAGTACTAAGAAGCCAAGAAGATGCTCACACTACTGAGACCATCTCGTATCAGAAAGTATGTTTTACATTACCGGACTTCTGTTTGCTGAAATGTTGAAGAATTTTGTACAGTATGTCCTTGCATTTCATAACAAATATAATAAACACAAACTAAATGGTGCAAATAGTGCCTAGTAAACTTAAAATATTCCAGAAAATATTCTGGAAAAAGTTAATGAGAAAGTCCTTATGTAAAAATTGCCAGGGCACAAGAGAGTAATCTCTACATACACCTCAGCTCCAGCTCCTCTCTGAGATTTTGGGAAATCTCCAACGGACGCAAAAAGAAACAAAGCAAAGGGTGCAATCTAAGTGTGGTAAGAAATATTTTAATAAACCCCATAAAAGACAATTGATTACTCACGTGAAGCAAGGATCTGTATAGTTCTGTAAAGCCAAAACTGGATCATCACCACTCTGTTCAGCCTGGGAGGCCTAATAGGCTGTTAGAGGATTCACACTGAAGTCTGTTGTAGACGAAGGTGCCATATCCCCAATATTTGAAATATAATCAATAAAGTCCAAAAAATTTGAGTTTTTGGGCACCAAAAAAACCCCCAAAAAACCAACAAACCTACAACAAATATATAAATTTGATTCGTCATTCCATAAAACATTCATAAAATAGTAAGGCTGATTAGAAAGTGTTATATTGTCTATAGAACCACCTATCGGCACATGTCATAAAGTATGTTTATACATTCTTTACAACCAATCAGACTTTGACCGATTGTTACCAATTGAGTCCAGTGCATTTGAATTTAAAATGATCTTTATCAGGTGGTAAATCATTAATATATATATATATATATAATATATAATATAAGTGCATATATCAAGAAACATTGTTAAATGTACCACACAGCAAGTGCTTAACATTAAATGAACATGCAACAGTGACTTAACTTACATTGCCAACTAACAATATACAAATGGTTAGCCAGAAATAATTTAAAAAAAAATGCTATGTCCATAACCTGTCGGTTACCCCCATAATGGACAATCAGAAGGACCACCATGAATTCCTCCTCAACGTACGAAAATATATACAGTATGTAAATACATATTTTATAGAATTATCAGGTTATTCAGTAAATGTTAATATGATATGACTATAAAAATGCTGATGGTCTTACCCAACTATTAAAATGATAGGGAGAAAAATGAAATGCAAATCTGGAACTGTCCCTGGTATATCAGTCCATATATCAGCAAAATATCAAACTTTAGGTCTACAAGGAGCATGCACTCACAGCAAGCACAGTTAGATCAGGCACCCTACTTTTTTTTTTTTTTTTTTTTGAGCCATTTGGAGATTTCCCAAGATCGTTGACATGCCGTCCTATGATATTTGTTTCTCATAAAAACATAACCTGGCAGGTATGCCAATGTGACCAAACAATACTGCAAATGTGAGTGTACAGCTGGGGTCCAGCTGCATAGAAATTAAATACGTGATTACCAAAGGAACTTGCAGATAATGAAGGGTGCCTGCACATGGGCTACATTATTAGCTTAGGCACATTGATCCTACAGATTTGCTGTCTATTGTTGGCTCATGGACCTTTCATTTGAACATTGTTTAATCATAGCTTGTAGACACAAGTTTGAAGAGCATTAAAATTATCAAGTATATACATAGCTGTTAATGAGTTTGTTTTTCTTCACAAATCAACAGAAATCTCAGTTGCTATCCGGGACTGCTTAAAGTGGGTGTAAAGGCTGAACGTTTTTTAAACTCCTGCTTTTTACCTTTTATACCTTCAGGCCCCATCCCCCTTCTTGAGTGCCCCCAGAGCAAGCTGTTTGCCCCCTGCATGCTTCCGGCACAGTTACCTGCTGTTTGTAATTGGGAGCTTTCTAATCATGTGACTGCCATGACAGCCAATCACAGCGGTCACATGACCATAAGCTCCGCCCCACCTCTCAGGATTCTAAACCCTTTAAAGGGTCGTCAGGCACCTTCTCTAAGGGGTTAAAGTAAAAAAATACAAGGCTTTAAAACCACTGTAAAAAGACATTTTGCAGGGAAATATGACAGTGTCTCTGCAAAGGACATTCCAGACCCTCTTATACTTTCTTTACTTGCGCATCCCCACAGCTCAGCTCCTTGTACCTCTGCAGCTGTTGAGAATACCTGGCATTTTTGGGCATGGGGGAGCATGTGACCTCCTCTGTGATGATGCCCAGGCCTAGCAGCCAATCACTAGGTTTGGACACAGTCATATGAACTGAAGAGTGATGTTACTGATCCTCTGATTTCAATGCCAACTGTGGTGGAGCAAGGAGGTGCGTTGGAGTGCTGGTAAGCGGGTCAGGGGTTGCCCTTTTGCAGAAACGTGAGAGATATGGTCACTTTGTCGTCCATGGGCAGTTTGACAGTGTCTTTTTAGAACATTTGTTAACAGTAGTGTTTGCTGCAGTATTGAACAAGCTTTTAGCAAAGTTAAGTAATATGGAAGCCCACTGAAAACTTGAGCTACATTGCAGAAAACACTGAAATTGATTCTCTCAGCAACTGGGGACTCAACCAAATATCTTGGCGTTGCCCACATGAAATCATTTGAAGGAGATTGTATATGGATCATGTAGATTTAGCTCTGGCTAAACTCTAATTCTCTGATTTAAGAGAGATTAAATGACCACCACCTGTACTGTACATTTGATCCCATGAAAGAATCTTGAAGATACTATGAGATTCTTTCATGGGATCAAATGTATAGTATAGGCGGTGGTCATTTAATCTCTCTTGGATCAGAGAATTAGAGTTTAGGCAGAGCTAAATCTACATGATCCATATACAATCCCCTTCAAATGATTTCATGTGGGCAACGCCAAGACATTTGGTTGAGTCACCAGTTACTGAGAGAACCAATTTCAGTGTTTTCTGCAGGACAGATATGTATTTATAAGGGTAACAAATTTAAAAAGGGGAGCATGGACTGGCACTTGCATAAAGGTGATTGTGGGAAACTACCATAGCAGTCATTAAAGCATATTCTTAGGTGCAGCTCCTCAGCATCACCCTGGTGTGTGCACTGCATGCAGAATTTGGCCAGACAGAGGAGAGATCATTTCCAAGCAAGAATTCTTCCTATACTGCTATATTGTAAAGTAGGCTAAGAAGTGAGGACCCACTGTAATATCCTTAGCAGGTTGGGCAGCGTTGGAAACACGGACATAAACTTAATCTAGATAGCATAGTAGAATTTTGTATATATTTTAATTATCTTTCAGTATCAAATAGAATGTGATGTTGTGTGAAAAATAAGGCAAGAGTGCAATAATAAATGTACCATTTTTTTTTATCTCATTGTTAGCTTTATAATGACTTGAATGCATGTTATGAAATGGCTAAGTCCAGTGAGACTCAACTGCGGCAAAGTAATATTGCTCTCACTGAGCAGTTACATCAAAAGGAGCAACATATTAGTCAGCTAGAAGTGAAACTTCAAGAAACCATCACTGCATTACTCAAGCCACCTCAAGAACCTCAGGTACAGCATTAGGAACTATAACGTATTTATATTTTATGAGTGGTTCACCAGGCCAGCATTATTGCTAGATATGTGTGCAGGCCATCCTATAGTAGCTATTGACATTTTCTTTTAACCTCTTGACTGAGCAAGCAGCATACACATTTCAGAGTCCTCTGTGCAATGAAAGTAAATGCCATTAGCTGTTCACTTAACAGTGACATTGTGGAGTGCACTTTAGTTATTACTCTTTTACTCTTCTATGTTTATTTTCAAGTGTGATGAGCAATGTAAAACATATTTTCCAAACCAAATTAGTTTTTTGTTTTTTCCAAACCCTGTTGCCCAATATTTGCTTTTTTACAGATGCTTTTTATCCATAAGTTTCCAGCAACTTGTAAATTACCTTAAGCTGGCCTTGTGCCTTACCTTTGGTTGCCTTATCTATTAGTCCATATATGTTTAAAGAGGAAATGACTTGTCCAACCGATAGTTAGCCACCTTTACTGTTCAGGCTGAATTGAAAATGTGACCCCATGAAGACCACATCTGTTTATACCATTTCTGCCATTCCTATTTGGTACTATTTTCAAACCAGTTTGGTAATATATGTATAATACCAGTTAATTGAATTATAGTTTTTTTATGTTTTACTTTTATCTAAATGATTTCAAGTATATATTTTCAGTGGTTCATATTTAGTAACCGAACAGTGCCTCAATATTTTTTAGCAATTCCCTCTGTGGAGTCTGGCACTATCATTTAGTGCATCCACCTGTTAAAATAGGATTTACCTTGTCATGTGAATGGGGACTTGTGTATTTATCGTGGGATTTCTGACAAGTATTAGTTGTGTTTATTTGCTTCTTCGCATTGCCAAGGAGCTGTAGTTTGGAAAGCTTTTACAATGGCAGTGCCTGTGTAAACTGGTGACTTGGGATTAAAAAGAGGAAAGGGTGAAACTGACTTCATAATATACAAATACAGCTGTACTGGAGCGATGCTTCAGCAAATCACAGAACCCAGGAGCTCTACAAAGAATGTCAGCAAGGATTACCACACAATCTTCAGTCGCTCTGAGCTACAAGATGTTGTTAGCAGGTTTAGCAATTTATTAATGTAGTCAAATCACGTACCATGAATTAATTTGGATCATATAGCAGGCTTTGCTTGTATGGTCAGTGAAATGCCAGTTTGCATATACATACAGTCCTTCCCTAGTTACTTTATCATTGTTCAAAACCCAGAAAACTCTGATGATTTATTGTTCTTAATGTTTTTTTTTTTTTATTATACCCTTTAAACATTCTACAACCTACATGGCTAAGAAACTTGATGAGTCAGTGTTGATAATAGCAGATTATAATAATTTGGGGATTACACAGAATGTCTTTTTCTTGACTGTAAGGAGCTATATACCAAATAAATTTCAAATCTTGTGACGTGCTAATGGTGTCCTACACCCACGTGAAGAATCCAAAATTTGTGGCGCTATCCTAAATGCACTGTATCCAGTGTAAAAAACTAATCTAGTGTACCCTTTATTTCAGGTGTAGAATAAGAATTCAAAGATCAAAAATCAAAAAAATATATATACTAAATAAATCAATTAAATACATCAAATGACTACCATACCAACAGTGACTTAGTGCTGATAAAAATAAATCATATATGTGACACCTTCCTTGAAAGATATGAGTAGTTAAAACTAAATAAATTAGCACCTTGCTTATTAACAATGTGACTGAAAAATAAATAAAGTCCGTGGAAGATACACACGTATGTGTAGAAAAAAGTCTGTGATAGTGGTTGGATCAAAAATAACAATTGTGCCACAGCAAGTCCTTAGTGTATCTTGATATTAGATGGAACCTTCCACCACACCTCTGTGTTCAGTGCTCCCTCTCCCAATAGACAGTCTCTCACCAGCTCTCTTTGCCTCCACTCTCGTATGAGGCTATAAAGCATAGGGGTATCCTGGTTATCAGCAGGAGTGAAGTTACATCCATCCAGGGATTTGCTCCATATAAAAATGAAAAAAACTCCCCATAGTGTGATAACGTAACAACTTTTAATAATACACACTTCAAATAGCACTTCAAAGGATGCACTCACATTGTGTAAAATCTTTAAAAGCACAGCACAAAACCACAGCAATCTGCACACAGCAAAATCAACACAGCGATCTGGATAAGCCTCACTGGGGGGTATGCGGTCACGGCGGACCCTGTCACGGCTGGCGTGTAAGAAGACTCTCTCACCCTCTCCTCGCTTGCCCGTCCACCAGACACACCGTCTCTCCTGTTAGGCAGACCACCACGATCGCTTCCTCCTGTCACTAGGTATGTAGTGTTTAACCTCCGCTCGGCCACGCCCCCGACATGTTTCGCTACGTCTGTAGCTTATTCATGGGATAGCTATCCTATCCCATGAATAAGCTACAGACGTAGCGAAACATGTCGGGGGCGTGGCCGAGCGGAGGTTAAACACTACATACCTAGTGACAGGAGGAAGCGATCGTGGTGGTCTGCCTAACAGGAGAGACGGTGTGTCTGGTGGACGGGCAAGCGAGGAGAGGGTGAGAGAGTCTTCTTACACGCCAGCCGTGACAGGGTCCGCCGTGACCGCATACCCCCCAGTGAGGCTTATCCAGATCGCTGTGTTGATTTTGCTGTGTGCAGATTGCTGTGGTTTTGTGCTGTGCTTTTAAAGATTTTACACAATGTGAGTGCATCCTTTGAAGTGCTATTTGAAGTGTGTATTATTAAAAGTTGTTACGTTATCACACTATGGGGAGTTTTTTTCATTTTTATATGGAGCAAATCCCTGGATGGATGTAACTTCACTCCTGCTGATAACCAGGATACCCCTATGCTTTATAGCCTCATACGAGAGTGGAGGCAAAGAGAGCTGGTGAGAGACTGTCTATTGGGAGAGGGAGCACTGAACACAGAGGTGTGGTGGAAGGTTCCATCTAATATCAAGATACACTAAGGACTTGCTGTGGCACAATTGTTATTTTTGATCCAACCACTATCACAGACTTTTTTCTACACATACGTGTGTATCTTCCACGGACTTTATTTATTTTTCAGTCACATTGTTAATAAGCAAGGTGCTAATTTATTTAGTTTTAACTACTCATATCTTTCAAGGAAGGTGTCACATATATGATTTATTTTTATCAGCACTAAGTCACTGTTGGTATGGTAGTCATTTGATGTATTTAATTGATTTATTTAGTATATATATTTTTTTGATTTTTGATCTTTGAATTCTTATTCTACACCTGAAATAAAGGGTACACTAGATTAGTTTTTTACACTGGATACAGTGCATTTAGGATAGCGCCACAAATTTTGGATTCTTCACGTGGGTGTAGGACACCATTAGCACGTCACAAGATTTGAAATTTATTTGGTATATGGTTTATATTCACTTTAAGTGGCAGCTATAGATAGAAAGCACCAACTGAGGATAGTCATAACCTAGGTTGATCTCCAGTGGCGCAGTGGTGGTCTACTAAGTATAGGGAGGATATCATACCTAGAAGGACTGCACATTAATTGTAAGGAGCTATAGTTTGTAATGTTTCATTCTAGAAGTGCTGCATTTTTTTTCATAGTGGAAGTGCTGTGTTTCCAAGTGAAAAATATACTTAAAGCCATAAGGCATTGGGGGAGATTTGCTAAAACTGGTGCACACAGTCTGGTGCAGCTGTGCATAGGACCCAGTCAGCTTCTAGGTTTTATTGTCAAAGCTTAACCGCTTGCCGACCGCCGCATGAACATTTAAGTCGGCAGGATGGCATGGACAGGCAAATGGGCGTACAGGTACGTCCCTTTGAATTTGCCGCCGTGTGGTCGCGTGCACGCTGCTGCCGCGATCTCCGTGAGTGTGATTGCGGGTTCTGCGGACTCGATATGTCCGCGCGGATACCTGCAATCGTCTCATGGAGAGGAAGAACGGGGAAATGCTGATGTAAACAAGTATTTCCACGTTCTGCCTAGTGACACTGATCACCGCTCCCTGTGATCGGGAGCGGTGATTAGTGTCATGTCACATGTAGCCCATCCCCTCCATAGTTAGAATCACTCCCTAGGACACACTTAACCCCTGCAGCGCCCCCTAGTGGTTAACCCTTTCACTGCCAGTCACATTTACACAGTAAACAGTGCATTTTTAATCACACTGATCGCTGTATAAATGTGAATGGTCCCAAAATAGCGCCAAAAGTGTCAGTTGTGTCCGCCATAATGTCGCAGTCACACAGAAAATCGCAGATCGCCACCATTACTAATAATAATAATGCCGTAAAACTATCCCCTATTTTTTAGACACTATAACTTTTGCGCAAAGCAATCAGTAAACGCTTATTGTGATTTTTTTTTTTTTTTTTTTACCAAAAATATGTAGAATACGTATAGGCCTAAACTATATAATTTTTATATATTTTTTGTGGATATTTATTATAGCAAAAAGTAAAAAATATTGCGTTTTTCAAAATTGTCGTGCTTTTTTTTAGTTTATAGCGCAGAATAAACGCAGAGGTGTTCAAATACCACCAAAAGAAAGCTCTATTTGTGGGAAAAAAAGGACGTCAATTTTGTTTGGGGGCCACATTGCAAGACCGCGCAATTATCAGTTAAAGCGACGCAGTGCCGAATCGCAAAAAAACGCTCTGGTCTTTGGACAGCCAAATGGTCCGGGGCTGAAGTGGTTAATTGAACAAGCTGAAGTTATGAGCTGATTGGTTACTATGCACAACCACACCAAATTCTATGAGCACCGGTTTTAGTAAACCCCCACCCGGTGTGTCAAATGTAACTTGAAGATCCATATATGGCTCAGAATGTAGGCGTGCAAGGGTTTTCACTTTTTTCCTATATTCTCCTTAAAGTGGTTGTAAACCCTTACATATTCCCGGTGAAGTGACTGACCTCAGGTGATACAGAGATTAAACAAATCCTCCTACATAGGTTGACCTGTTTTTCTGCAGTCTTCTTTTCTCTACATCCGTTCAAATTGCTGAATTTATCTAGCTGCCTGAGCTGTCAAAAAAAGAAAGGGGGGGGGGCTGAAGCTACACTCTGCAGGGCTCAGTGGGGAGAGCTCTGAGAGCTGATAGGAGGGAAGGGACACACCTCTCTTCAGACAGCATACAAAAACAGAGCTGAGGCTGTCAATCAGCTGAAGGTCCCTCCCTGTTATAATTTTTGTCTTGCTGTCAGGAAAACTTGTCAGAAGTGATTCATACTGATATCAGAGGAACAAGGCAGCAGGCAGAAATTACACTTGGAGCTCTGAATTGAGAAAAGTACATACCTTTGAGGGATTTACTTTGTTCATTTTTTATGTCTGAGGTTTACAACCACTTGAGATAAGAGGACAATTTTCTGTTTTCTGGAGCTATATGGTAACAAACCGTCTATGCAAATAACCACAAATCAAGTTCTGCATCATCTATCCCTTCTTTCAGTTGTATGTTACTTGTATACGTAGAACCAAAGTTCTACAAGATTAAATATCTTCATTAAAGCTTTCTGTTCTGAAGCATAAAATGGAATGGAACAAGAAAAGCTTGAGTCATACCTTTTAGGGTAACAGGAAGGGTACCGTGTGTTTCCACTAGCGGTTGCTGCGTGATAATTGACTGGGGGTGGGTAGTAGGCCTATGCCTTTTTGACTATTATGGTCTTCCTTTACAGATTAATAAAAACGGGTTTTTACATCACTATGCCATAAAACTTTAATTTTGAGATGTATTCTCTTTTGAATATAACTTTTACCAGTGTGATTAATAAATATTTAATTGTGTTTACTGAACAAATGCAGCTAGTGTCTAGCTGTCTTGTATTTTAACTTTGTACATGTACCTGCTGACATCAAAGCCAGGTTTAGTAGCCCAGGCATCCACGGAAGCGCCATAATTAACTTGAAATGAATATTTTTATTTGTAATGGAAGATCTGACAGGTGCACACTTTCTACTGATATATAATTCTGTTGCAACTGTTAAAACATTCTTTTAAATTCTCCTCTGTAGTTCTTAGCGGGGATTGCTTAGGTGAAAAATTGCTACTGAAATGTTCAAAGAGTTGATTAGTAGGAAACACGGGGAGCCAAAACTCAAGAAATATGTTTCTATAGTACATGCATAGTAGTATTGTAATCCTCTTTTTTTTTTACCTTTTTAATATCTTTGAGATGCAAGGCTTTTTTGACAGCAAATGTGAATGATATGCCAGAAGGCATTAAATTGTGTTTTAAAGGCAGATTGCAGCACTCTACCACTTTAATTGCTAAATATACCTCGTAATACTGTATGGTAATTCAATAAAAAGGGTGTAGTGTACAAACAGGTGTTTTTTGTATTCAATTGAAGAAGTGGTACATGACAACAGTCTTTTTATTAGGTCATAATAACATTATTAATACAAATTCCAGTAAGGATGCTTGGGTAATTTTTGTTGCATACAAATTCTTATCTTGCTTACTATCGTCTACCTTAGATGCTTTACTTAATTCCTGATTATTTGGATGGCTGATTTTTCAATTCAGAAGCATGGATATTTTAGCATTTTTACATGTGCAGCCCTGATCAGAACCCAAGTATTACACTGCAGACTAAAGGTCCTATGAGAACAGACCTGTGGTTCTTAAATAAAAACGTTAATGTGGAACCACAAAAAAACTTTTTTTTGTTGGTGTATTGGTCGCCAGGTTTGTATTGCTGTCTGTATTGGTATGTAACCGCATAAAGCCGCATCCAGTAATTGATTTCTATGTACAGATGTACACAGCAGCTGTGGCTCCCAGGCGGGCTCATACACCAGAATTTTACATGATATGGGCCCAGGCATTGCTTTGTATTCAAATCATAATTTAATTGCAATTTTAAACAAGACAAGTTATCTAAGTTAATAACAATGATTTTGTTTTACACTAACACTGTTTTAAGTAGAAAAATGTGCATTGTCTTTTTTTTATCAATTTCATAAGACAAATAATTTTTACAGGACAATATTACCAAATGAAGGCCTTGTTCTAAAAAATGTATTACTTTGTTTTTTTAACAAAGATATTGCTGAAAAACTGGTCCATAGAAGAAATGTCCAGAGTGTACAGAGAATGTGCAGGTGTGAGAGCTCAACTGGTTTACGTGGAACATTATTCAGAAAATTAGGTCCTGCTAGATCACTTCAGGCTGGCCCCTTTTGCTGGTATAGCTAGCTATGTAAAACATTAAAAATAAAGCTTATGTTTAACCACTTCAATACTGGGCACTTCCCCCTTCCTGCCCAGGCCAATTTTCAGCTTTCAGCGCTGTCGCATTTTGAATGACAATTGCGTGGTCATGCAACACTGTACCCAAACAAAATTTTTATAATTTTTTTTTCTCCCCAAACAGAGCTTTCTTTTTGTGTTATTTGGTCACCACTGGGATTTTTTTTTTTTTGCGCTACAAATAAAGACCGAAAATTTTGAAAAAATCCAGTAATACACTGTCTCACCCTGCTCTGCACATGCTCAGTTGCTCTATATTTTTAGGCACTGTGCCAAATTTGTAGAGGCCGATCTGCTGACAGCCTTAAAACAGAATTAAACCCTCCTATCCTTTACAGCCCAGGAAGCTGCTTCTGTTTGATCTGCAACTGCCATGAAGCTGCACATGTGATCAGTTATGACACCAGCCATTTGATGGTTTGACAGTTTGGTTGAGGACATACGCAAAGGTGAACAGTTAGCAATCCTGGCATTCCAGGAATGTAACTGTTTTTTGAAACCATTGAATCAATGGGTCTAGTTCCTCTTTACATTTTACTGCTGTATTTGTGCCTGTAGCTTTCCTTCATTTTTTTTTAAGAGGGTGGCAAGTAGTATACATTTAGAGATCTGGGATTGCTGATTAGCAATGCAGTGGAAGCATTTTTTCTCCCCTTTGCAGGTTTAAAATCGGGGTGCTTGCTAATTAACTGGCTAATGATTTGCACCTACACATAGGTTTACAAGTCATAATTTAGGGGTAGTATACACAGGCGTTTGGGATGAACTTAAGGTGCATTTACCATGCCTTTATTGTGCTGTATTGGGAAGAAAAGGTAAAGCACACTTAGCACTGGCACAGAGAATGCAACTGGTCAGGTAAGGGTGCATTTTTTCAATTGTATATTCTACCTAGATGACCGTATGAATACATGTAATATACAGGACTTTTGGTTTTTCTATTGAGACTAAATGCTTTTATTGTCCATAGCTCAATTTTTTTTTTTTTTTTTTTTTATCCGTTTTAAACTTTCTATTGTGTGTTTGTTGCTCATGCAAGGCAGATTGAGAAATAATGTAGTCCATTCACTTCAGTTGTTTTTCAGTAGAGGCAGTGTAACCTGTATGAGCATTGCAGGCTAACACCCAAGGTGGTTATCTGGAGGTTTCTCACATGTTCTTTGTAGTGCTTCTGCTTTGTTTCAGTAATGAAATTCAAAACATTTTTGTCTGCAATTATTCAAAATGTTATTACCCATACTGAACACTCAATGACTTAAGGTGGATTAATTAAACTGTAGCTGCTTTGCCATCTGGGTGCAGCATATTTAGCTGATTTTCTATAAGGAAGATTTTTCATTGAATAAAGTGTTTTTGAAAAGGTGGTTGCCAGGTTGTGTTTTCTAAAAGATAAATGGTAGCCCTAGCTTCAATTAATGCCATAATAACTCCAATAAAAAGGGAAGAGCAGCTGCTTTCTATACGTTTTTTCACCTGCCTGCTGTTTACACACACATGCGCGCGCGCGCGCACAAAAATAATAATTTTAATACATTATTTAGAAGATGTTTCAGCTTTTTGCAAAAGCCCAGGCAAGTACATTTAAGTTCAGTGCTCTCAATTTACAACATCATAGAGGGGGAAAAAGAGATGACAGGCATAAACATAATCATATTTTTATGGCTCAAGCGGATTCATTAAATTAGAGCGCTTGGTGTTAGTGTTCATTAATGAACTGGCGCCATATGCTTTAACTACCCTGGTCAATAGCTGATGAAGAAAAGCTCTTGTTCCGAAAGACAAAATAAAAAAAAAGGAGGCAGAAACAGCTGGAAAAAAATATCCATGTTTTGGACTTGTATCAGAGGAGTTGCTTTGATTTCAGTAAACTACAACCGAGGCAATATGGCTCACAATTTGTGACCCAAAGGTAGTCATACATTACTGGAATACAGCCTACTGCGTCTCACATTACACAGATGTGAAGGCCTGATTATAGCTGCTACATAATTAACAGTGATCCGATTTGTTTTGTGGCATAAATGGTGCATGTGTAGAACATTAGCCATGGCACTCTCATTCAAATTCAACTCAAGGGCTCAGCGGCAGGCGGGTCACGAGCTTCAGGGAGTTGAAGCACAAGCTCCTCCATATGTTCTTGCTGCATCTTACTATGGCTACGAGTGCAAGTTAAGTTCCCCAAAGAACCTAATCGTGTTCTGTAATTACAGCGCGGCTTTCTGCTGGCTAGAAATGAGGGAAAAGCTAAAACACTCCCTCATCAGATAATTTGTAAATTACTTTACATGGCGGATGCCTAACTCAGTTGGTTTTCAACTGCTGAAATTATAAATAATTGTAACAGATGTGGCAATATGGCTGGTCTCCAATAAACGAGGCCCTTGGTAATTTGGCCGACCCTTTGACAGGCCAATTTAATAAAATGTGAACAAAATCTTCTTGCTAATAATTTATCATCCTTTTTCCCAACAGAATAAACTTAATTACCCTAGCAGTTAACAAGGTCACACCCAGATGCCAAACTCTGCTACAGTTTTGATAATGCAATCAGGAATTGAGAGGTGATGACAGTGTTGTTGTTTTTTCATTACCTGGCTTCACATAAACACAGGTGGCATAGCTTCCTTGTCAGTTTTTAATAATTACAAGCTATTATGGAATGCATAGTTAGCAGATTGAAAACCACACTTTAGTGAATTTGCCTGAGCATGATTGAGATTTTACTGTATGGAGATTATAATGTTGGGGAAGGCTCCCTAGCTACTTGTACTAATGGATAGCTTTTATGTCTTTACAGGTGACATCGGAGGTTTGCATGTAGGAATATTTTTAACTTTAAAACCCAGCATTGTGCAAAATGATCAGTGAATCCTGACATTTTAGTTAGCCTTTGTGATGTAACCTTACAATTTAAAGCTTGCACCCCAGCTTAATTGGTTCTAAGAGTGACATTTTTAAAGACAGAGAATAGGTCTTCTAAGGTTAAATGTTGTGGCTGTCTGATGGCAGTGCATATTCTTTACCTACGTTACATTGTACAGTGCTGCCTGTAAGCTTATTTATAAGCATGAAGATGTACAGAACACTATAATTATTAAGTATTTATGGGATCACCTTTTCAGATACAGTTAGAGAGATAAGGATATGTTTGTGTCCATGTATCTGTAGGATCGAGAATTTAAGGACCTCTTCATCCTCCCGTTGCCGCCTTTGTAAATCTGTAGATGGCTCCAATACCTAACTATAACCAAGGTTATGTCCCCCATAGTCTTTCTTGCCAGTTACAAAGATGATGGGATCTGTATGAAATAGAGGCACTGATTGTCTGCTTAGGCTCTCAAGTAAGAGAGTTTCAGTGGTCATTGAGGTCACTTTAATTGTATAGCGTGCAAGCAGGTTACAGAGGGTTTATCCCAAATCTCAGAGAAGTCAGGTTTCTAGTAAAAAAGTAAAACCAAGTCAGAAAGGAACACATTGAAGCCTTTTTACGACATGTTAAAAACTTCTGTTGGCTTTTCAGCAGGACTATTTTTTTTTTTAACAATAAAGGTGCTTTATTCAATAAGGAAATGATATTACAGGAGAATACAGATCAGGCAATGACATTAACATACAGTCCAGATGCAGCATGAATAAACAAAAATGAACAGTAAAGGAGCTAATTGCGATTCCTATTTATTTTCTAACTTTAGCTTTACTTAACAGTATTTAGCTGTATGTTGCGGAGTTCTATAGCCCCGGGAAACCACTATTCTCCTCATAAAGGGTCCGTCATGCTGTAGTACACGCGTCAGCTTAGGTGTGGGGGGGGAGTGCAATGGGGACCGGTCCCCTAACCCAGGTTACAGTCCAAGGTTTCCCACCCTCACACCAGGGCAAACATTAGGTTAGTGTCCAGGGGGCCCATACCTTCTCGTATTTCCAGGCACATCCCCTGTTCGAGTACGTTAATTTGTATAATGGAAGCGCCTCATCCACCATCCTCTCCCAAACGGAAACAGCTGGCGGAGATGAGGAAGCCTTTTTAGCATAGTACAGAAGATATGCTATGAGTAACTTAAAATGATGCGAGCGTTGCTCATTATCTGAAATCCCTAGTAAGGCCAAAGCTGGGGTAGGTGTTAAATCAAGTTGCAGTCTAAGGTTAATTTCAGCAAATATAGTTTGCCAATATGACACTGACGGGGTATTCCCAGAACATATGCATATAAGATCCTATGTGGAGGTTACAACGGGGACAACTGGGGTCACAGTTCGGGAACATCCGCTGAAGTCTCACAGGGGTGTAGTACACCCTGTGGAGAAACTTGACTTGAGTTAGTTTGTCCCTAGATGAAATGACAAATTTGGGGCCCTGTTCCAGACACTCCTCCCATGTCTCCCTACCAAAAGAAGGAATGTCTTCTTGCCAGTACTCCCATAGTTTTTCCATTTTGGCTGAGTTGGTACAAAGGAGCGCTTTATAGAGGGTGGACAAGGGTTTGTCCAGTACACCTGGAGACAACATATTCTTAATAGGATCCATTAAGATAGTTGGAGGTTGGGGAAAATGAGCCCTGGCTGCGTTCTGCAATTGGTGGTATCTAAACATCCAGCCAGGCAGGCCAAATCTCAGACAGCTGAGAGAAGGATTCCCGCAGGCATGACATCCTCCATCGGTTTAACCCCAAAGCTTGCCCATACGTGAGGATCAGGGACAGTACGGAAGTGGGGGAGACATGGATTACCTCACAAACATTGGACAGGGGACAGTTGACCCGGTTGGCTGAAATGTCTGGTTGCTGCCTTCCATACTTTCCACGTGGCTTGTGTTGGTCCCGGCAGAAAGGGGTATGCTTGCGGTCCTCTGAAGATCAAGTTACGGAGGTCCATTAATGATCCCAAAAATGTCGCTTCCAAACAAGTGGCTGCGTTAGACCTAGAGCATTGAAACCACCAATATGCCGAGACCAGGACCGCCGCCCAAAAATATACTCAGAAATCCGGGAGTGCCAGACCCCCCATCCTCTGCGGTACAGACAGAGTTGATTTAGCTAACCGGGGGGATGCCCCATTCCAAATAAAGGCATTTAGGCAACAATCAATTTCACTAAAGAAAGCTGCGGGCACCAGAGCCGGGGAATTGCTAAACACATAGTTGAACCGCAGAAGAAGCATCATCTTAATAAGATTGATGCGACCTAAGAGGTTCAATGGGAGCCCGGCCAAAGATGAGCAGTTCGCTTTAAGTGAAGTAACTATTGGTTGGATGTTTCGGTCAAAAAAGTCTGTGGTCTTCCTGGTCACCTGTATCCCCAGATATCTTAACTCCTCCACCCAACGAAGCGGAGTGGTGGAGCCCAGAGCAGATGCCTGATCATCAATTGGGAAGAGAATTGATTTGGACCAGTTTATTTTTATGCCTGAAAATGAGCCAAATCTGTCAAAACTCCATAGGGCTGCCAAACGGCAACGGCCCCTCATCATTTAAGTAAAGCAGAGCGTCATCCGCATATAAGGACAATTTCTCCTCCAAGCGTCCCACCCGCAAGCCATGGACCTCAGGAGATTCCCTATTTAGGATTGCCAGTGGTTCCAGGGCCAAGGCAAACAGGGAGAGAGACAAGACGCAGCCTTGACGCATTCCCCTGTATAGGGCAAATGTTTCTGACAGCCAATCATTAGTACCCATGCTTTGGGGGCCCGGTATAGTAGCTGGAGCCAGTGCAGGTATCTGGGGCCAAATCCATAACGTCGCATGACCTCCCATAAATAAATCCACTCCACTGTGTCAAACGCCTTTTCCGCATCCAGAGAGGCGATGTGCCCAGTGCCCAGATTATCATGGGGGATTGATAAATTTAGAAAAAGGCTTCTCAGGTCGATGTCTGTCCCCCTTACCCAGCATGAAACCCGTTTGTTCAATGTGAATTAAGTCCTCTATCATAGTGGAGAGGTCGATTCACTAGTACCTTTGCCAAAATTTTTGCGTCCACATTCAGAAGCGAAATCGGCCTGTAGGATGCACAGTCCCGAGTATCCTTGCTGGGTTTAGAGATTAAAACAACCGCCTCCTCCAAAGATTCGGGAAGCTGGTCAAGAGATGACAATTCAGAGAACAATGCTGTGTGAGTTTGGGGGCCACAAGTTCCACAAAATTAGAGTAAAATTCAGTCGGAAGGCCGCCAGAGCCGGGGGTCTTGCCCGCCTGCAGTCGCCCTATAGCTGTCTGAACCTCCTCTAGAGATATGTCCTCCTCTAAACGCTCCCTGTCGGCTGTGGCCAGTAGTGGAAGTGTAATTGAATCCAGGAAGGCCTTTAGGTCGGTCAAGGAGTATGTAGCCCTGGGCTTCTAAAGGTCACTAAAACATTGCAAAAAGTGGTCGTTTATACTCTCTGGGGTTACAAGGGGTATGCCATTTACAATTTACATCCCTTACACTCACACTGTAGCTTGTGGGCCTTTGAGTTTTAGCCAACCAGGCCAGCAGGCGGCCATTTTTGTCGCCATATTCAAAAAATTCTCTCCCGGATGTAAAACCTAGCCTTCTCATTATTCTCCACCCAGTGAAGGGAGAGCTGTCTCAGATCCCGCTGCCAGGACCTGTACCTATCTCAGGTCGGAGACAACACAAATTCCTCCTCCCGCTCAGCAGCCCCTTCCTCCAGTTGCTCTAGTATTTGAGAAGATGCCCTCTGCAGCGTCCCAATTCGTTAAATATAGGCTCCCCTGACCCATGCCTTGAATAAGTCCCATTACACCAGAGGGGATTCAGTGTCCCTGTTCAAATTCCAGTATGTTACCAGTGACTCTGTTATGGGTTGCTGCAACCATTCACCTGATGCCCAGAGCCCTGACAAACGCCATAGTCTAGTAGCAGGGGGTTCAGAGCGAGAGATGGCCAGACTAAGTGGGGCGTGATCAGACACTCCGCGGGGGAGTATACGTGCCTCAGCAACCCACCAGAGAGCCGCAAGAGAGAGGCGTAGGCCAAATCCAGCCGCCAGTTTTAGAAGTACTCGAATGACACATATACTCCCTAGGGTCCCGGTGCAAGCAACGCCATACAACAGTAAGGGCATTCATGGAGGCCCATTGTATCAGTGTGGACTCACCCCTGGTCACCGCCTGCAGAGTGTCATATCCTAGAGCAATTTGCAAAATATTGTTTAACGTAGGAACTGATGCCAGAGGTGGCAGGTACAGTCCCACCAATACCACATTTTTACCGTAGATACAAGCATGGATTTTAATATCTCCCGGCCGGATCCATGCGCACCTCCCGTGCTTGCAGGGGCAGGGACCTTCACAGTCCAGTTAAGACCCCTAACATTCCATGAAATTATATTAATGTGTGACATGAGCAGGCAGGCACATAGAATAGGACCACAAATAATATAGCATAAGTGAACCGCAGCAGCGGATCGGACCTTGCACTGGAGTGGCAGCATTGGCAGTGAGATATAGGACATTGTGACCAAGGTAAATTTGCAGATTGCAGTATATATTGTAGAAAGCATAAAGCACCAAATATAATGAGTGAACAGTAGGTAGAACTAAACATAACTGTACTCCCAAACTTCCCTCCCCCTCTGGGAGCAAAACAACCCTCCCCCCACCCCGCATCCCTATCCCAAACATGGACTGCATAATTCCCCAAACACCAGACAACTGGTCCATTAGGTTAGGTTAGCAAAACAGAGAGTCGTGAGCCAGATGGAGTTTATTGACTAGAGTGACAATACCTACACTAGGTAAGCACAAAAAAACGAGGGAGCGTTTTTGACAAATCCATTATTATTATTATTTTTTTTAAAAAGTGTCCCGTGATGTACATCCATCGTCAATCACGGCGCCTGACGTACCCAAAAAATACATTGTACCCCTTCCCATTCACATAGGGGGTGCAGGATCTGGGGGCCCCTTTGTTAAAGGGGCTTTCAGATTCCGATAAGCCCGCAGACCCAGACAACCATTGGCCAGGGTTGTCAGGAAGAGGCCCTTGTCCTCATCAACATGGGTACAAGGAACCCCAAAACACCCTCCCCATGTTGAGGACATGTGGCCTGGTATGGTTCGGGGGGGGGCTCGCTCGTCCCCCCCCATCCTGCCCCTTAGGCTGCATGCTCGGATAAGGGTCTGGTATGGATTTTGGGGGGGAGCCCATTCCAATTTTCTTTTTCAAATTCGGTTGTGGAGTTCCCCTTAAAATCTATGCCAGACCCAAAGGGCCTGGAATGGATTTTGGAGGGGACCCCACACCAAATTTTGTTTAAAAAAAATGGTTTTGGGTTATTTTTTTTTTTTTTTTCTTAATTTGCGGTAGAGCAAAAAATTGTGTGTGACAACTCACACTAATATCCCATAATCTACTGCTTACCTAGTGTAGGTAGTGTCACTCTAGTCAATAAACTGCATATAGACCAAAAACATATTCCCACTATAGTAGTGGAAAAATGAATGACCAAATGAGCAACACAGCATACAGTGTGGGGATTAAAAATATTATTATTCATTGAATTATTAAAATTCATGCGTTATCCTCCATTGGAGGTAAAGTGCTAGCACCAAACAAGATGTAAACCCAAAGGCTACCATGCTAAATAGCCGATTGATGGGGCAACGCAGACAACAATAAAAACCAACAAAAAACAAATACATATTGCACACACAAACTTGTCCGGACGCCAGATGATCTACGCACAGGCGGTCAAGCCACAGCCGACCGCGGTATATATGCCAATAGGAGATATGAAAATATCTCCTTGTACAGAGGTCCCTTGGGGCTCGAGCCACTGAGGGGTGGATCAAAAATGAAAAAAAGAGAGGGATGGGGAGAAAAGAACTAGATGTTGATGGCTATCACTGATGATGATTGTGTCCACGGAGGTACAATGTGAATGTCCAGTCTATACAACCACGTAATGTTCATCAACTTATTGGGGGTGCACATTCACAAATACTGAAATCTTGTATTTCTGTGGTATATAGTGATGGTACCAATCCAAAATATATGAACGATCATGCGTGTCTCGCATTGTGGGTATGTAGAGCATTGGAGATGGAGGGGGGCCTCAAAAAGCGTTTTTTTGTGACTCAAACAGTCATCTTCTATCGGTATTTTAGCCACTAAACGCCATTAAACGAGAAACACATGCAGGCCATGTATAGGATGTTGTGATTAGGGTAGTTAGCCTTGTCACTCTACCATGCAGTTATTGTGTGAATGCTGTCCCTGTATGGATCAACATAGGGGAAAAAAAAGGCTATATAATAACCTCCTGGGTCAGTGCCCTCCTAGATTGATGGCCATGAGTAGTTCACTCCTCAGTTGCTTCTACTTTCTTTCCACGCAAATCTTCCAAGTGCCATCAAGTAAAAACACTACTTGTGCATTTATCCTCCAGTTTCCAGTCTCATTCAATACTGCTCCAGCCTCCCCGGCTCACAGGGAGCTCCCTTCCGGGACATGATGGAAAGAGGGCGTCACGTGAAGCTGGTGATGTTAACGCGTTTCTCAAATGGCTTACATAGATTCATCTGGATGAGTGTATGTGTGTTATATGTATTTTTTTTTTTTATTGTTGGTATTTATTGTCTGTGTTGCCCCATCCATTGGCTATTTAGCATGGTAGCCTTTGGGTTTACATCAGGGGTCTTCAAACTGCGGCCCTCCAGGTGTTCAGGAACTACAATTCCCATCACGCCTAGTCATGTCTGTGAATATAAGAGTTTTACAATGCCTCATGGGATGTGTAGTTCTGCAACAGCTGGAGGGCCGTAGTTTAAGGATCCCTGGTTTACATCTTGTTTGGTGCTAGCACTTTACCTCAAATGAAGGATAATGCTTGAATTTTAATAATTCAATACATTATATACTTTTCAATGCCTATGCTGTTGCTCGTTTGGTCATTCATTTTTCCACTACTATGTTGAGAATATTTTTTTGGTCTATATGCATATTTCATGGTTTACCTAGTCCACAAAATAATTAATAGAGCCCTGAAATTCAGCATTAGAGAAGAATTTTTTTTTAGTTTTGTGAGGTTTTTTTTACATTTACACTTTCTACTCAAGGACTTGCATGTGTGCACAACCAAATACCTTTGTATTCAACTAGATTTAATACAGATTTGAAGGGGTATGAATAGTTTGCACTTAGAAAATATGTATTTATACTCTGCAAAAGTCAAACAAAGATAAAATCAACTTTTTATTTCAACATTAGTATAAACATTTGGTACATTAATGTACTTGGGCCAAAAAACATAACAGGCATGGAAATGATGCTGCAGCATTTGACAATATAGTTAGAAGGGCCCTGCTCAAAAGCGCTTACAATCTACAAGGGTAGGACACTAAAAGATAGACACATTAAAACACATTAGCAGAGATACAAATCAAGCTAATAACAAGCATGACTAACCTTTTTGGTGATTAAAAGTCCTCGCCCCAAACCCCAAAAAAGTTACATGGCAGGGATAAAAATCAAGCTAATAACAATCATGACAAACCTTTGTGGTGTTCAGAAGTCCTCGCCCCAAACCCCTAAAAAGTTAAATGACAGCATTATCATAAGCAAAAACTGACAAATTTAATACAAAAGCCAAAAAGGCAGCGCACAAACTACATTGACCCGCATAGCAGGAATGAATTAGCAGAAACCTTCCTTTTTATCTAAACCATTACATAGCAGTTGTAAGTCTAACATGTGAGACCTAGAAGCAATCATCAAACCACAGCCTTAGTGGGGTATGGGTCGGGAATTATGCACACCCCCCAAAAAAAAACAAACACAAAAAGCATACAGTATCTATTTGTAACCCAATATACACACTGCAAAGAAAGATTCAGGCCTGTTCTTAGGCCAAGCACCCACCACAAATGCAGGCCTTTAAATAACCTAGCTATGTTTGCTAGCACACCTCCACCCACCCAGTAAAGCACACACCCACCAGTGTAATTGATTCTGTCTCTACATGTATGCTTCAAGTGCTCACACCTGTTCATCAGGAATATACACTCTTTACAAATGAAAGAATGCTATTAGCATAGATATCTGTGCAGGGTAAACCTCAAAATAACAAATGTCCATGGCTCTGGCCATGATCGGTGATCCTAAAAACCTCTAAGTTAAACTTGTACGTTGGGCGAGTGGAGGGTCCAAAACAGGAGATGACAACTTTGTAAGGGCTGCTTCACAAAAATTGGTGACAGCGCGTTTGTCATTCATCATCCGCGTACAACATTAAAATGTGTTCAGGATCACACCAGACTTAAACATCCATATCTGGCCCAAAACACCACAGTTCTAGATTTGGTGCAAACCCACACTTGCTTGATTTATAATGTTATTTCTTGGGGTTCTATTATGTGAAACCCATCAAAAATGTAATCACTGGTGAAAAATAAACTTTAACAACACAACAGAGGAAGAACATACAAACCTCTAGCCAGGTAGTGGGATTGGGATTCGAACTAAGAACCTCAGTGCTGCTAGGTAAAAGTGATAACCAGTTAGCCACTGTGCTGCCACATGTATATAGGCTGCATCACAGTGGTGTCAAACAGTCCTAAGTCCCAGGGGTGCAAGAAGTTAATCAATGCAGATGTGCTATGTAGGGCCAGAGAGCAATTGAACAACCTGTTTCTGGCATAGGCCATCTTTTTTAAAGGCTGGTTATGGCTGATTGCTGTCAGCATGCTGAGAGATAAACAGCTATCATGTTGTGAGTTTAGGCTTTGTAAGAGGCTGCAATTAGTGCTGGTGAGGAAATGTTAAGGCTGATTATAGTCATTGCTCATGGAAAACACATAACACAGTTTGCAATGGTGGTGGAACCCTCCTACACAAAAATACTACATTTATGTATGGACCGGAGTCAGGAGCTATGTTTAACAACATAAGGAGAACAGACCTCTTCTCTACATGGCATGTTTGGGATTCAAACCAAGAACCTCAGTGCTGCTAGGCAGAAGTGCTAACCTGTTATTCTTGATTTATCCTGTGATATTTGGTGGTTCTTGGTGTGTGACTGTAGAATAGTGATGTTACCCTCTGAATTTTGGGAATGACATTTTGATTTCTGATGTTGGTACAAATATCATATTTTTTGAACTTTGGATTGTGATAATTTAGAAATACTAAATAACACACAAAATTGTCATTCATTTTAAATTTGCATCAGCAATGGTATTGTTTGTGGTTTGTAAAGACACTTGTGTGATTTTGGGTAAAGATTTTTGTGAGATGGACAGCAACAAGTGAGAGACAGAGAAAAATGTATTTTACCAAAACATGAAAACATTACACGTTCTAGCATTCTTAAAAACAAAATGGATGAAGAAGCAACATTGTTGCAAGGACAATTTATTAAGAGAAAGATACAGTTCATCTCCACATTAAAATATCTATTCTGGTCAACCTACTTAAATATATTCTTCAGAGCGTTCTGTATTTCAAACAGAACAAAGTAGGCAAGACAGCAGGGATATACGGTAGGTCAGGGCTTGACAGATTTTGATTTGAATCTCGGAGCTAGCTAAAAAAAAATTAGGGGCCATTTTTATTTTTATTTTTTTAACTAACTTATCTTTATTCTCAATGACATTTGGAGAAGTTACAATTGTACCATTCTAATTGATGGCTGGAACTTGCATTGGGCTACATAACTCAATTTTCACTCTCAAAAACTATTTTTACCCCAGCGCTAATTTCGGTCTTTACTATAGCTCCCTGTAGCTATAGTAAAAAGGCATTAGAGTTAAAATTAGAGTAATTAGCATGTCTGAGCATGCTCAGTTGTGCTGGCACATAGTTGTAAAGAGAGGAGGAATTTGTCTCTTCTTAGACTTTTAAAGATATGTCAGTGTATATATCACTTTTTAACCACTTCAGCCCCGGAAGGATTTACCCCCTTCCTGACCAGAGCACTTTTTACAATTTGGCACTGCGTCTCTTTAACTGCTAATTGCGTCATGCAATGCTGTACCCAAACAAAATTTGCGTCCTTTTATTCCCACAAATAGAGCTTTCTTTTGATGGTATTTGCTCACCTCTGCCGTTTTTATTTTTTGCGCTATAAACGGAAAAAGACCGAACATTTCGAAAAAAAATTATATTTTCTACTTTTTGTTATAAAAAAAAAATCCAATGAACTCAATTTTAGTCATACATTTAGGCCAAAATGTATTCAACCACGTGTCTTTGGTAAGAAAAATGTCAGCAAGCGTATATATTTATTGGTTTGCACAAAAGTTATAGCGTCTACAAACTAGGGTACTTTTTCTGGAATTTACACAGCTTTTAGTTTATGACTGCCTATCTCATTTCTTGAGGTGCTAAAATGGCAGGGCAGTACAACCTCCCCCCCCATATGACCCCATTTTGGAAAGTAAGCACCCCAAGGAAATTGCTGAGATGCATGTTGAGCCCATCGAATATTCATTTTTTTTGTCCCAAGTGATTGAATAATGACAAAAAAAAAAATTACTAAAAGTTGTCACTAAATGATATATTGCTCACACAGGCCATGGGCATATGTGGAATTGCACCCCAAAATACATTTAGCTGCTTCTCCTGAGTATGGGAATACCACATGCGTGGGACTTTTTGGGAGCCTAGCCGCGTACGGGGCCCCGAAAACCAATCATCGCCTTCAGGCTTTCTAAGGGCGTAAATTTTTGATTTCACTCTTCACTGCCTATCACAGTTTCGGAGGCCATGGAATGCCCAGGTGGCACAAAACCCCCCAAATGACCCTATTTTGGAAAGTAGACACCCCAAGCTATTTGCTGAGAGGTATAGTGAGTATTTTGCAGACCTCACTTTTTTTCACAAAGTTTTGAAAATTGAAAAAAGAAAAAAAAAATTTTCTTGTCTTTCTTCATTTTCAAAAACAAATGAGAGCTGCATAATACTCACCATGCCTCTCAGCAAATGGCTTGGGGTGTCCACTTTCCAAAATGGGGTAATTTGGGGGGGGGGGGGTTGTGCTATCTTGGCATTTTCAATTTCCTTTTCAATGACCCTATTCCAAAATAGGGTCAATTTCAATTTCATTTTCAATGACCCTATTCCAAAATGGGGTAATTTGTGGGGGGGTTTGAACTGTCCTGGCATTTTATGCACAACATTTAGAAGCTTATGTCACACATCACCCACTCTTCTAACCACTTGAAGACAAAGCCCTTTCTGACACTTTTTTTTTTTTGTTGCAAGAAAATTACTTTGAACCCCCAAGCATTATTATATATTTTTTTAAAGCAAATGCCCTACAGATTAAAATGGTGGGTGTTTAATTTTTTTTTTTCACACAGTATTTGCGCAGCGATTTTTCAAACGCATTTTTTGGGGAAAAAAACACACTTTTTTAAAATTTTAATGCACTAAAACACACTATATTGCCCAAGTGTTTGATAAAATAAAAAAGATGATCTTAGGCCGAGTACATGGATACCAAACATGACATGATTTAAAATTGCGCACAAACGTGCAGTGGCGACAAACTAAATACATTTTTAAAAGCCTTTACAGGTTACCACTTTAGATTTACAGAGGAGGTCTACTGCTAAAATTACTGCCTTTGATCTGACCTTCGCTGTGATACCTCACATGCATGGTGCAATTGCTGTTTACATTTGACGCCAGACCGACGCTTGCGTTCGCCTTTGCGTGAGAGCGGGGGAGACAGGGGTGCTTTTTTTTTTTTTTTCTTATATATATTTTGTTTTTTTGCTTTTTTATCTTATTTTTAAACTGTTCCGTTCATTTTTTAATTTTTTTAATCATTTTTATTGTCATCTCAGGGAATGTAAATATCCCCTATGATAGCAATAGGTAGTGACAGGTACTCTTTTTTTGAAAAAATTGGGGTCTATTAGAACCTAGATCTCTCCTCTGCCCTCAAAGCATCTGACCACACCAAGATCGGTGTGATAAAATGCTTTCCCAATTTCCCAATGGCGCTGTTTACATCCGGCGAAATCTAAGTCATGAAATGCTCGTAGCTTCCAGTTTCTTAGGCCATAGAGATGATAGGAGCCATTCTGGTCTCTGATCAGCTCTATGGTCAGCTGGCCAAATCACCAGCTGCATTCTCGGGTTCCCTGTTGGGACAGGAGAGCCAGAGAAAAACATGTAAGACGGTGGGGGGCATTCCCTCCCACTGCTTGTAAAAGCAGTCTAGAGGCTAATTAGCCGCTAGGATTGCTTTTACATGAAATCCAACCGCTGGCTGAAAAGAATGCTACCAAGATGATACCTAAACCTGCAGGCATCATTCTGGTATAACCACTCAAAGTCCAGCAACATACCAGTACGTTGCTGGTCCTTGTTGGGCATATATTGTAAACTTTTTTTTCATGCAGCCTGTGGGCTGAACGAAAAAAAGATATTGATCGGTGGGTATGCCTCCCTTCATCCACCCACTTCTAATGATGGGCATACATGCACCGTTTATATATGCCGAAGCAGGGGGCATCCTCCCGCAAAAGGTAGGAGCAAATCGCTCCTCCTCCCACTGCTGCCCCCACGCTTCGGCATATATGCTGAAGTATGTAACTGTGGTGGTGAAATCGCCTCCGACAGCGCTGGAGTCATGGCTTTATGTATCGTGGGAGCAAACGCTGTTGCTGTCAAGATAAATAAATCTGCGCTGCAACTGAATGGCGTATCTGCTAAGCAAATGATGGTTAACAATAAAACAAAGTAACATTACAGTATAACAGTAAGACTTACCATACCTACAAAGCAAATAAAAAAAAAAATAGTAAAAAATAAAACATTTAAACGCAACCTGTGCCTAAAATATATATATATGCCGAAGCATGGGGGCATCCTCCCGCAAAGGGCAGGAGCAAATCGCTCCTCCACCCACTGCTGCCCCCACGCTTCGGCATATATGCTGAAGTATGTAACTGTGGTGGTGAAATCACCTCCGACAGCGCTGGAGTCACGGCTTTATGTATCATGGGAGCAAACGCTGTTGCTGTCAAGATAAATAAATCCGCTCTGCAGCTGAATGGCGTACCTGAAAACAAAAAAATGGTTACCAAACATGATAAAAACATAACGACAATAAAACATTGCAGAATAGAATACAGTAAAAAAGAGCAGAGAGAGAGAGAGAGAGAGAGAGAACAATAAAACGACAACTATTTTTGGTTTTTATTATTTTTATATTCTTTTTGTGTTTTTTTATACCGGGTGTCACGCCTAAATCCACGCTTGCTGCAGACACATCTTTTTTGGGGGGCTCATTGGGTAGGGGTACTCGGGAGGACATAAAGAAAATGCCTCTCATGCAGCCGGCTTACTGCATTTGGTTGGGAAAGGTGAGGTGGAGCACGGTTTGGAAACAGAAGGGCTCTGACGATCTCTTCCTGGAATTTAAGGAAGGATCCAGTCCGTCCTGAAGCTCTGTATAGCACATAAGCGTTCAGCAAAGCCAATTGAAATAAATAAACAGACACTTTTTTGTACCAGCGTCTGGCCTTACGGGCAACTAGGTACGGCGCCAACAACTGGTCGTTGAGGTCCACCCCTCCCATATTTTGGTTATATTCGTGGACACAGAGGCGTTTCTCCACAACACCAGTCGCCGTAGTAATTTGGACCGTCGTGTCTGCATGAAGGGAGGTGAGAACGAAAACATTCTTATTATCCCTCCACTTCATAGCGAGCAAATTATTACACTGCAAGCAGGCTCTCTCCCCCAGCCTAAGACAGGAATCTACAAGCCGCTGGGGAAAACCCCCAGCGATTAGGTCGCACGGTGCCACATGCTCCAATCTGATGATCAAAAAGGTGACTAAAAAGTGGCCTGCTCGTGTAATTGTCCACGTACAAGTGGTACCCCTTTCCGAATAAGGCTGACACCAAGTCCCACACTATCTTGCCAGCACTTCCTATGTAGTCAGGGCAGTTTGTCGGCTCTACGTGACTATCTTTGCCCTCGTAAACCATAAAACTACATGTATAGCCTGTGGCCCTGTCACAGAGCTTATACATCTTGACCCCGTATCTGGCACGCTTGCTGGGAAGGTACTGTTTGAATGACAAGTGGCCAGAAAATTTAATCAGGGACTCATCAACGCAGACAACTTGATGGGGAGTAAACAAGACTGCAAAAGTTGGTTGAAGTGGTTTACGAGGGGCCGAACTTTGTAGAGCCGATCGTATTCAGGGTCTCCACGAGGACAACAGAGTTCATTGTTGTTGAAGTGCATGAACCGCAAAATCTGCTCGTATCGTGCCCTGGCCATGAAGGCAGAGAACACAGGCATATGGTAAATTGGGTCAGTGGACCAATATGACCGCAGCTCACTATTTTTATTTATGCCCATGTTGAGGGAAAGGCCCAGAAAGATCTTAAATTCGGAAACCGTAATTGGTTTCCAATCTCTGGCAAGGGAGAACTGGGGAATAGTGGCGATGTGTTGACCAGCGTACAAATTGCTTTGGTCCACAATAGATCTATAGAGATCTTCGGTGAAAAACAGCAAATTAAAATTCAGTGACGTAAAATCAACAGTTTCCACCTGAATGCCGGGTTGGTCAGTGAATGGGGGAAGTACGGGTGCTGCAGAAGTGGTGGGTTCCCAATTTGGATTGGCGAATGCAGCAGGAAGGGCACTATGGGCACGACGGGCCTGTGTTCGTCTTCTTGGTGGCAGCGGGACACTACTTGTGCTTGCCACCTCGGCAGCTTGAACTGCACTTATGGGACTTGCCACGTCACCACGTGATACTGCAGTGCTGGATGTACGACCAGGGTGTACTAGGCCGCTGGTGCTTGCCAGTTCACCAGAAGGAATAGCGGCGCTAGTACTTCTCTGCTCCATACGAGGGACCTGCGGTTCTTGCACTTCAAGGACAGAAGAAGAAGATTGGGGTCTGGTACGCCTGACCTTGGCAGGGACCACAACTCCGTCGTCAGAGCTATCTGTCATGGAACCGCTGTCATCTACAGGATTGTATTCTGAGCCTGAATCTGACAGATGAGTAACTTCCTCTTCTGTCATGCTCAGAAACGTGTAGACCTCTTCACTAGTGTACCTTCGATTTGCCATTTTGGGCTCTAAATTTAGGGGTACACTAGTGAGACTCGCAGGCAAAAAAGCTCTTGACTGTCAGCGACTGTATCAAAACGCTAACAAAAAACTGTTAGCGATCGCAGGGATCAGGCCTGACTCTGCGAACGCTGCAGTTATGTGTGCTTAGTGTTTTGTAAGTGTCAGTGATCGATCGATACTGCACTTGGGTGGGCTGGGCCGAGGCGCAAAATGCAGGTGCTAGCAGGTATCTGGGCTGATCCCGCTAACACTGTGTTTTTGGGAATCCTAAACTGCTGGGGACACTAGTATAGATCTGATCGGATCAGATATCGATCCGTTCAGATACTATAGCACTAAGGGAGGTGTATGCTGAGTGCGTGGGTGTTAGCGGTACTGGCGCTAACCTGACGCTGCCTGGGGCGACGCAGAACTTATCTAACCCTAAAAACGTAACTGGGCGATTAGGGGGTTAAACCTTTATAAGGTAATAAACGGCGGGTGCCCTGAAACTATAATAAACTATAAAAAACTAACTAACCAGCGTCACCCGTAACAGTTATACTGGTGAAAGGGTTAACTAGGGGGCAATCAGGGTGTTAAAACCTTTATTAGGTAGTATATGGGGGTCCCTGTCGCT
This sequence comes from Lithobates clamitans, assembly GCA_037952925.1. NCBI lineage: Eukaryota > Metazoa > Chordata > Amphibia > Anura > Ranidae > Lithobates > Lithobates clamitans. The sequence continues at coordinate 825,684 of JBBGZY010000318.1, forward strand.
ATAAAACGCTGACGGCGAACCTACATACTTGCCTCCCTAACTAGCGTCACCTGTGTCACTAATACAGCGATCAGAAAAACGATCGCTTAGTGACACTGGCGACGGGGGGTGATCAAGGGGTTAAAACTTTATTAGGGGGGTACCCTAGACCTAAAGGGGGGTACCCTAGACCTAAAGGGGGCTAACCCTAACTGCCCTACCACTTATAACTGTCACAAACTGACACCAATGCAAAAAAAAAACTGCTTTTGGTGTCACTGTGACAGGGGGTACAGGGGGGTGATGGGGGATGAAAAGTGTGCCTAGTGTGTTCTACTGAAAGTATAGTGTTGGTGCAACTCACATTGATGTCTTATCTCCTCTGCGCGGGAACGAAAAGACTGGCTCGAGGAGAGATGACATCACTTCCTCTGCCGCTGTTTATATTACAGCAGCAGAGGAAGAATTTCATTTGTGGGGAGCAATCGCGAGGGGGTGGCCACGAATGAGTGGCCTCCCCCCTCAGGCTGTATAGCTTCCTCACTGATGCCGACCGCCTCGGGCACCGGGGGGGGGGGGGGGGGGGGGGCGCGACGCGCCCCCAGCCCGCGGGAGGCATATCACTTACCGAGTACGTGATTTTGCCTGCCGTGCCATTCTGCCGCAGTATATCTGCTTTAGGCGGTCGGCAACTGGTTAAAGCAGTTTAAAGGCAGATTATCTTTAAAGAATATACCACATATTTAAGTACTATTTAGGCTATCATATTATAGGCTAAACGTTATTTCCATGTGCAATTCTCCAGGTTCTAGCAAGAGTAAGGTTTTGGGCGGTATCTGTTGTCTGGGGGCTATTGTAAATTCGATTTTGGGAGTATTTTTTCCCCAGCTCTATAGTGAATTCCATTTAGCCGCTAATTAGCACGCTTTCGCTATTTTGAGAGTATTAGCACGATCGCATATTCGCACTATAGTAAATCAGCCCATTAGTGAGTGTGTTTACATCCAACTATAATTTTACATCAGAAACCTTGGATTCTAAAGTGTAAGTTATTAACTGTAATATAGATATGATCATATTGGAGATATGTGTAAATTAGCACTCATACAGTTTCATTTTTGCAGCTTGAGCACCATAGAGGGTATAGCTACTTCACAATGGTGCTTCCTGAATTATCCAAACATATTTTGCTATATTTATATCCTGATATTTGATGGGAGACCAGAAAGAAGAGTGTTGTGACATTTATGCTGCATCTCAAAAACTAGAGCGAATAGAGAAAAGCCTGTGCCATTTTTGGAATCAGCAGGACAAATATACTCAGGAAGTGGTCTAACATTCAAGGCATGAAATTGTGTGTTGGACTGTGTTATGTTTGAACTAACCCCCTCATCGCTATGCCATATTTAACCTGATTTACAAAAGGATTGCATTACATACTTTGTCTTGTTTTCACGTCTTCTATTATAAATGAATCACTAAAATTTTCTTACTCCAAAAATATTAATGTGAAAGGATCACAATTGAAACATGTTTTTTAGATTAAAAACCTGTGACTGTTGGATATTTCTTTTTTCTTTATTGATTTCCCAACTTTTTATCTATTCTGGCCAACCTACTTAAATATATTCTGCAGAATGTTCTGTATTTCAAACTGAACAAAGTGGGCAAGACAGCAGGGATATAGGTCAGGGATTGACAAATTTTGATTTGAATCTAGGAGCCAGCTAAAAAATTTAGGGGCCAGTTTTATTTTTATTTTTTTAACTAACTAATCTTTATTCTCAATGACAAAACCCCTTTTCTTATGTAGCCCTGATGTGTATCTTAACAGAAGCATGACACAGGTTTACATACAGAGAATACATGGAGGTGCCAGTATGTGAAGAAGAAAAAGTAAACAAATAGATATACTCTGGATTCTTAACCCCAGAACTGGATCCAACACCTTGGTGAACACAATGGGAGCAGGGGAGAGGTTGAATGGAAACTATATAAATTAGTGGTATTGATCATCCATGGCAAACAGAAACCATTGGTGAGGCTTGAAAATTAAGATATGTATATATGCATTTTTGATAACCACTGACACCAGTTTGTCTACCTGGTGTGAAGCAATCACCATCGAAGGCCAGATTTCTCCATTTTGGCTTGGGAACCGTAAAGAGGAATAGAAGCCATGAAACCTCTTACCTTCTGGCACGGGTTTAATGACATCCTGGCATCTTTTCCAGTGCTGCAAAGAAGGTTGCTCATTTTAGTGGCATCAATGAGACATTTGAGTGCATAAAACATGGAGGGAGAAAGCATTGTAGTTCCAGCTTGTAACCCCTGCTCACCCACACTGCAGACATCTAATATCCAATATCTGTGATATCTTGAGTCCAGACAGCCATGTAGGCTTATCACTGTCCCCATATCCACCAGAGTGGGAGGGGGGGAGGAAGACTCCAGATCCTCGTCGGCTTCCTCTTCCTTCTCATCCAAAGGATGTTCCTCCAACACCACATCATCCTGCATCAGAAAAGTGGAAGGAGAGTTCCCCCTTGTGTGCATCAGGCCTTTCAAGCCAATGAGAACCCCTGAAAACTGTTCATGCAGACCAGAATTTCTACCTAGACACAAAGGCTGGAGGATTATGCCCTAGACCGTGGAAAGACCAGATAAGGAAAGGGATTCAGACCTGAGCTGACCCTTAGCGGAGCCGTTGCAGGGCAACTTGTGTAGGGATCCTTCACCTGACAGAGGATTGGGAGAGTCCACACCGACTTCCTTTTCCTCCATCTGTCTGCCTTTGTACAGTCATGGCACAGCCTGGCCCAACTCCATAAATGGGAGCAGTCAGCCAGCTGAGGGCAGGGTCTGCCAAAGGCCAGATACCTGGTGACAATGACTTTGACAGAAGTGTCCCCAAAATAGCCTGATGCTTCTATTGTCACTGGTTTGCCTATGCTGCTAATGTGTTGAGAGGGAGGCATTGGGTAAATCCTCCTCCCTATTGGTGATTGCTCTACACGTGCATTCTGGGGTCCATGGATCTAAAATATTGGCCGTACAGATGCCATTGTTGCAGACATATTTAATTTTATATGTGGAATAATTTCATTATGCTTTGTACCAAAAACATATTAGACATTTAGTATATATGTATAGTAATGTTTGCTTTATATTTATAATCGGTCACACTAAACTGAACTTCCTTTTGCCTTTAAAATATACAAAAAAAATTGCAAGCAATATTACCAGAGGAAAGCATTGTTTGTTCCAAAAAAAAAAAAAGAGTTATTGCTGATATAATAGACGTATAACCTAAAAATGGCTCTGGAACTTAAAATGACACTAAATGCTAACCTTATTCTGCAAATATAATCCATACACATCCACCACTCAATGGCCCTGTAAACTAATTTTCATAAAATGGTTTCTTACTTAGTTTTCCTCCTTTTAAGGTCCTACATGAGCTCCTGAACCTTTCCTTTTCCCGCTTATTTTTGTTTGTTTGGAACAAGCAGTGCACGTTAGTCCAGTCATGTGCACTGCTCTATATACACTACATGTCCTATAGCCCTTAGTCCACCTTGGGAGCAAGCAAAAGGAGGTGGCTACATATAGTGGGGCCATGGAGACTGAACGTATCCGCCCTCAAACAGGAAGTCAGATTACAATAGCAAAAAGAGGAATTTGAAGGAAGCTGACAGCAATAGAAGGTACTCCTGCGTAGGGCTGGGGAAAAAACCTATTTAAATCTTGAATCCAATTGAGACGTTAAATCGATTCAAAATTTAGGCAAATCAATTTTTTTAGATTTTTTTTTCCACCGCGCTGGTCCTGAGGGAGATGCGGGCAGGAGTTTTTAGGCGAGGCCGCGGCTTCGGCCTAATCCGCAAGGCGGCTCGCCTAAAAAACTCCTAAAAAAAACTTGATTCGAATCGTGAATCGAGTTTTTTTTTTTTTTTTTTTTTAAATCTCCGAGCCCTACTCCTGTGCAGGCAGTCCCATTCATTTCAGGTGGGATGCAGTGATTGCACGGACAGAGCTGCTGCTTCTAATTTGACAGCCATGTGGGTGCATGGCCCTGAATGCATACTGTCTGCGTACCAGGGCCCTGCACCTACATTCTCATGGTTTTTAAATTGTGAGCAGCAGCTGTGTCCATGCAGCCACTGTGTCCCAACTGACATAAATGGGAATGCACCTTTTGCCTGTTTGCAATGTTTTTGTTCCACTTTAAAGAGTTATCCACTTTTGTTGAGAAAAAAAAAAAACATTCCCCTCTGGGTGATGAATGTTCATTGCAGGGATTTTAGCTTGGTTGCAGATTCCTACCTTTTGTTATGTGGAAGATATAGCTGTTTGTCTGTGTCCATGTGCAAAATGAATCTAATGGGAGTAACTTTATAATTATCACTCAGCTGCTGCACTTGCAGGGTCTGCATCCCTTTTAACATGATTTTAAAGGCAAGTTTAAAAAATCAAGCATGCCATACACAGAGCAGCCCCGATCCTCTTCTTCTGGAGTTCCCCGCTGGTGCTCTTGGCTCCTCCATCCTGCCAAGTGCCCCCAGAGCAAATGGGGGCACCCAAGCAGGCTCACTGCTGAGACCCTGCTCTGCATTTCCATTCACACAAAGCCGCGGCTTGGCTCTGCCCACTCTCCTCATTGGCTCGCTGGCTGTGATTGACAGCAGTGGGAGCCAATGGCTCCCGCTGCTGTCTCAGTCAATGAGGAGAGCGAGTCCCCGAAGAGCCGAGGCTCTTGTGCACATAGAAGGTACACACAGAAGGTACATTGCTGCACACAGGTACATTGCTCAATTGAGTACATAGATAAGAGATTTGCATCCTGTGTGTCAGGTCTCAGTCTGGCTCCCGCTACTGTCTCAGTCAATGAGGAGGGAGAGTCCCCAGAGAGCAGAATGTGCACACAGAAGGTTTTTTACCTTCATGCATGAAAATATATGAAGTTAAAAAAACCTTGAGCCTTTAGAAACACTTTAACTGTGAATTCCCTTTGAGAGTATTGTGCCATAAATTACATTTTTTGTTTTTTTGCAGGGGTTGCCCAAAATCTAATTTGTATCTTAGTGCAGACTTCTGGCAAAATCAGCCAATCACACAAGCAGGAAATAACATTTCTGGGGGATATTCTGTACACCATCTGACTACAGAACTCGTCCATGTTGCCATATTGCATTGTATTTTACAGAAAATTAATCCTTCAAGTTCTTCAAAAGAATTGTGCAACCTGTTGCTTTTTTAAGGTGTAGTGTGGTCCCCATCAAAAATATATATTTTTTTCTGTAAACTGCACTGTAAAGTTTAATGCTATACATTATTTGTATAAATACCAGCACATGGCCATTTTTTTTTTAGAGTTTACCCAAAACGTATTTATATATTACATTTCTGTGTATGGTGCGTGCTTACCATTGCATTCTTGAATTTCCACCACAATTTTCTGCAAACTAGAGATATCGCCATTCCTTTAAAATATTACTGTTAATATTAACTAATCTACCATTTTTCTTTGTCATTTGGCCACGGGTACATTGCTCAATTGAGTCCATAGATCAGAGATTTTCATCCTGTGTGTCAGGACACATTTGTGCTTAATGCTTCATAACGGACTAGATGTGTCACAAGAATTTTTGAAAAGCATCCTAACAGATGATGAAACGATATCCTATACAATAAGTTAACTGTTTTACACTGGGCGAAGTTAGAGTTTTGGAAGTTTATTTCTTTAGTTGTAGATAGTTGGTTTTGCTAGAGACTTTAGGAATATCTAGAGATGATTATGATGTAAATATACAGTAAAAAAATTAAGGACTACGGACTTCTCAATGTGTATGTAAACCTTAGATTTTTTTTTTTTTTTAGTAAAGTTTTCATTGTATATACAGTAGTTTTCACAAGCAAACAATTTTTTTTCTGTATAAAAGTTTCCTATGTGAATATCCTGCTAGGAAAATTTTTTGTTGCAGGCTGATATGCTGATGACAACGCCACACTGCTGCCTCACTCAGTCAAGTCGCCTTAAGGCCCATTTATTTCGAAATTTTAATACATATTAAATTGTATTGGCCCTTTTAATTTAATGCACAGTACATCTGTTCTTTTCTTTGTGTGCTGAAATGCACATTTGTTGAGGTCTGCTACAGGGAGCCATTGAAAATAAATTGTACAGCAATGCCAATAGTGCATCGTAGTAGCAAAGCACAGAAAATGCATGTGTTATTGCGCTTTTCGGCAGCACATAAGTGAGGGCTACAAAGGTGATCGGGGTTTTAAATATTTAACTGTGATGTAGATCTTCACACTGCAAGATAACTTTGTAATTGCAACCCTCTGCAATGTAAAAAATAGTGTATGTGCAAGTTCCTGGTCCACCTTGCCCCCATTCCCTATTCTCGCCTAGGAGCGAGTATTGTGTGCCCTGCTCCTAAGCCTCTTGGAAAATCCCTGTCACATATTACAGGAGGCTTAAAGTGGTTGTAAACCTCAGACATGAAATATTAACAAAGCACATCCCTCTATAGTGTGTACTTGTCTCATTTAAGAGCACTAAATGTCATTTCTGTCTGCTGCTTCGTTTCTTTGCTATCAGCATGAATCACTTTCGACAAGTTTTTCTGACACCAAGAGAAAAAGAGTAACGGTAGGGAGCTCCAGCTGGTTGCCAGCATCAGCTCTGTTCCTGTGTGCTGTGTGAAAGGGGGGTGTCCCCATTCTCTTCATCTCTCCCCACTAAGATCTGCAGCGTAACTTCAGAACTCCGCCCCCTTTTTCTGATTCCTCAAACAAGCTTTGTAAATTCTGGAGTTTGAATAGCTGTAGGGAAGAAAAAACTGCAAATTAAACAGGTACTACATTTAAGGGTTTGTTTCATCTCAGTGTATATTACCTGAGGCCAGTCATTTCACTGGGTATATGGAAGGGTTTACTACCACTTTAAGCTGAGGCATACGTGGGAGGAGGGTGGATCTAGTGGTGCATCTTTAGGGCGCTGGCTGCCTGAACCACGAAAGGATGGCCAGCTCTTGAAGATGGCACCGAGGAAGATGGCAGCAAGGTACCTGGTGTGCAACAGTGGATCACAGCAGATCAACGCTGGATTTTCTGGTTGTGTGGGTAGGTTTACTGTGGACAAACCTGTAAAAACGGTAAGAAGGGGTTAAAAATGTGAAAAAAATATTACCTGGGAAATTTCTATTTAACCGCTTCAGCCCCGGAAGATTTTACCCCCTTCCTGACCAGAGCGTTTTTTGCGATTCGGCACTGCGTCGCTTTAACTGACAATTGCGCGGTCGTGCGAAGTGGCTCCCAAACAAAATTAACGTCCTTTTTTTCCCACAAATAGAGTTTTCTTTTGGTGGTATTTGATCGCCTCTGCGATTTTTATTTTTTGCGCTATAATCAAAATAAGAGCGACAATTTTGAAAAAAACGCATTATTTTTTACATTTTGCTATAATAAATATCCGCCAAAAATATATAAAAAAACATTTTTTTTCCTCAGTTTAGGCCGATTGTATTCTTCTACATATTTTTGGTAAAAAAAAAATCGCAATAAGCGTTTATTGATTGGTTTGCGCAAAAGTTATAGCGTTTACTAAATAGGGAATAGCTTTATGGCATTTTTATTAATAAATTTTTTTTTACTAGTAATGGCGGCGATCAGCGATTTTTATTGTGACTGCGACGTTGTGGCGGACATGTCGGACATTTTTGACACGTTTTTGGGACCATTGTCATTTATACAGCGATCAGTGCGATTAAAAATGCACTGATTACTGTGTAAATGACACTGGCAGTGAAGGGGTTAACCACTAGGGGGCGGGGAGGGGTTAAGTATGCCCTAGGGGAGTGATTACTAACTGTAGGGGGATGGGCTAGCAGTGTCATTCGTCCTCTCCGTGAGGCGATCGCGGGTACCCCCGCGGCGATCGAGTCCGCAGGACCCGCGACCCAACTCACTGAGCTCCCGGCACGCAAACGAATGGCGGGGAATTCAAATGGACGTACCTGTAAGTCCATTTGCCCAGCCGTACCATTCTGCCGACGTACATCGGCGTGCGCCGGTCGGGAACCGGTTAAGCTGCACAGGTGGAACATGTTGATCAAGTGTCTTCTATAAGCCACTGCAGAATACTATGGTGCCTTAAAGACATTAGTGCACACACACTATCTACCGTATTTTTCGCACTTTAAGTCTGACCCCCCCCCCCCCCCCCCAAAAAAAAAAAAATGGAGGAAAATGTCCCTGCGTCTTATGGAGCGAATACTCCCACCCCCCCCCGGTCGCGGCCGCCGTGTTCCATACCAGGTCAGCCATAGAAGGGATGCATCCGTCGTCATCTGCTGTTACTCACAGAGCAGCACGCATGGGGATCATCAAAAAGCAAGGGAAAGGGGCCCTGCCCGGGTAGAAGAAGCCCCCAGGAGGCTTTGCATCAGATGACCTGTCCCAGTGCGCGGAGGCACGCCCATGCAACGTCATTTACGCGTTGCCCCGTGCACTGGAAACCTACAGCGGTTAGAGTTTTTAACAGGTTGGAGCTTTTGACAGAACACTGGATTACCTCCTTCCAGTCTCTCAGCAATCAGTGCCCGTCCTGCATTCTTTTTTAGTCTATGAACACAACAAATGTACCGTACTAAGCACTGTCTCCAAAATTAACACTGACCAGGTGCTCAGGCATGCCACCCACTGCAGGGACCAGCTGCTCAGCCACGCCACCCACTGCAGGCACCAGGTGCTCAGCCACACCACCCACTGCAGGGACCAGGTGCTCAGCCACACAACCCACTGCAGGGACCAGGTGCTCAGGCATGCCACCCACTGCAGGGACCAGGTGCTCAGCCACGCTACCCACTGCAGGGACCAGGTGCTCAGCCACGCCACCCACTGCAGGGACCAGGTGCTCAGCCACGCCACCCACTGCAGGGACCAGGTGCTCAGCCACGCTACCCACTGCAGGTACCAGGTGATCAGCCACGCCACCCACTGCAGGGACCAGGTGATCAGCCACGCCACCCACTGCAGGGACCAGCTGATCAGCCACGCCCCCCACTGCAGGCACCAGGTGCTCAGCCACACCACCCACTGCAGGGACCAGGTGCTCAGCCACACAACCCACTGCAGGGACCAGGTGCTCAGGCATGCCACCCACTGCAGGGACCAGGTGCTCAGCCACGCTACCCACTGCAGGGACCAGGTGCTCAGCCACGCCACCCACTGCAGGGACCAGGTGCTCAGCCACGCCACCCACTGCAGGGACCAGGTGCTCAGCCACGCTACCCACTGCAGGTACCAGGTGATCAGCCACGCCACCCACTGCAGGGACCAGGTGATCAGCCACGCCACCCACTGCAGGGACCAGGTGATCAGCCATGCCACCCACTGCAGGGACCAGGTGCTCAGCCATGTCACCCACTGCCACACCACTCTCTGCCAGCCCAGCCATCCACTGCAGGAACAGGGTGCCAACTCAGTCACCCACTGCAGGAACCAGCTGTTCAGCCACACCACCCACTGCAGGGACCAGGTGCTAGCTCAGCAACTGCAGGGACCAGGTGCTCAGCCACGCCACCCACTGCAGGAACCAGGTGCCAGCTCAGCCACCCCCTGCAGGAACCAGGTGCCAGCTCAGCCACCCACTACAGGTGCCAGCCCAGCCACCCCCTGCATGAACCAGGTGCCAGCCACTCCACCCACTGCAGGGACCAGGTGCTCAGCCACACCACCCACTGCAGGGACCAGGTGCTCAGCCACACCACCCACTGCAGGGACCAGGTGCTCAGGCACGCCACCCACTGCAGGGACCAGGTGCTCAGCCACGCTACCCACTGCAGGGACCAGGTGCTCAGCCACGCCACCCACTGCAGGGACCAGGTGCTCAGCCACACTACCCACTGCAGGTACCAGGTGATCAGCCACGCCACCCACTGCAGGGACCAGCTGATCAGCCACGCCACCCACTGCAGGGACCAGCTGATCAGCCACGCCACCCACTGCAGGGACCAGCTGATCAGCCACGCCACCAACTGCAGGGACCAGGTGATCAGCCACACCACCCACTGCAGGGACCAGGTGATCAGCCATGCCACCCTCTGCAGGGACCAGGTGCTCAGCCATGTCACCCACTGCCACACCACCCTCTGCCAGCCCAGCCATCCACTGCAGGAACAGGGTGCCAGCTCAGTCACCCACTGCAGGAACCAGCTGTTCAGCCACACCACCCACTGCAGGGACCAGGTGCTAGCTCAGCAACTGCAGGGACCAGGTGCTCAGCCACGCCACCCACTGCAGGAACCAGGTGCCAGCTCAGCCACCCCCTGCAGGAACCAGGTGCCAGCTCAGCCACCCACTACAGGTGCCAGCCCAGCCACCCCCTGCATGAACCAGGTGCCAGCCCAGCCACCCACTGCAGGAACCAGGTGCCAGCCCAGCCACCCACTGCAGACCCAGGTGCCAGCTCAGCCACCCACACCGGGGCCAGGGACCAGGTGCTAAAGCAGATAGGATGATAAAGCAGAAAAGACTAGCATCTATAATTCCTTTTAAACTGGAGGTAGTAAAATATGCCAAGGAACATGGAAACAGAGCAGCGGAGAGACATTTTGGTCCACCTCCAACTGAAAAAATGATGAGTGGAGGAAACCTGAGGATCAGCTGCAAAATGCAAATAAAAGTAAGCACACTTTTCGTGGACATGCTGCAAAGTGGCCACAGTTAGACGTGGTCATGAAAAAATGGATCGCACGTCACCGGAATAATGGCTTCTCATTCTCTACAAAAATGATCATATATGAAGCCAAACGCGTTGCTGTAGAGAAGGGCATTCAGGATTTTACTGGATCACCATCGTGGTGCTACAGATTTATGAGGCAATGTGACCTTGTTATGTGCACCAAAACTAAAATTGCACAAAAAATGCCAAAAGAATATGAATCTAAGATTCTGTCTTTTCATAAATTTTGTAACTAATGCTGGGAAAGAGTTCTGAAATTGGCCAGATTGGGAATATGGATAAAGTCCCGCTAACCTTTGATGTGCCATCTAATAGGACCGTTGATCTGAAAGATGCCAAAACCATCACCGTGAAAACCTCAGGACATTGGAATACACATTACACGGTTGTGTTGTCCTGCTGTGCAGGCGGCACCAAATTGCCATCCATGTTAATTTTCAAAGGGAAAACATTTAAAAAAAGAAGTGATTCCACGAGGAGTTGTACATGTTCATGACAAAGGATGGATGGACGAAAATGGAATGAGAGTATGGGTTGAAAAAGTGTGGTCCAAACGTCCTGGAGGGATTCTGAAAAAAACTGCCTTATTAGTGCTTGACCAGTTTAGAGCGCATATTAGCGAAATGACAAAAAAGTGCTTTAAAGAAGTGAAGACTCATTGGAGACCTCACATAAAAAAAACCCCAACCCCGGAGCTATATTGGCTGATATATCTTTGGTACGGTCATCTTTACTACAGTCTTTAGAGGTCTCTCATTGCAAAAGTCCAATATTGATATGCTCTGGGAAAGTATTGGTATGGAGATAAATCTGGGAGACCACTTGCAAGGTCTCTGCACCCCCGATCTTCAGCGACTTTTATACCCAGCATTGCGTTACCATCCGGGGAAATTACATCAGATCCAATCTCTCTTCAAAAGGCATTCTGTGACTATTTCACAGCTTTGTATAATCTTCCTCCCCCACCATCATATGACTTACATACTCCCGTATACGACGGCCAAGAGAATCTATCTGAAACTACCATCCCAATATTAGACGAAGATAGTGGGAATTCTCTGGATTCCCCTTTTCTACTTGAGGAATTAATGGAAGTGATTACTAATACACCATCGGGTAAAAGTCCCGGTTCCGATGGTTTTTCATCGAAATTCTATAAGGATTATATTACACCGTTTATGCTTCGGGTGTTTAATAGCATATCTGATATTAATGGGTTTACACCCCAGACATTAGAGGCGCACATCACACTACTTCCTAAACCTGACAAGGATTTAAACTTGTGTTCTAGCTATCGCCCAATATCATTAATTGGGGTAGATATTAAGATCTATGCCAAACTGATTGCCTCACGTCTTCAATCCCGTATTCCAAATCTGGTACATACAGATCAAGTTGGGTTTGTGCAGGGGAGAGAAGCACGTGACAACACGCTTAAATCCCTTTTACTCATCGACTATACCCAGTCAGCAAAAATACCAGCTTGCCTTCTCTCTGTAGATGTAGAGAAGACATTCGAGCGTGTTGGGTGGCCGTTTTTGGAACAAACTCTGATTCAAACAGGACTTGGACCAATCCTGTTAAGGAAAGTTATGGCACTTTATATCAAGCCAAGAGTAAGAATACAGATCAACCAATCACTATCTCCTAACTTTCCTATTCAAAATGGTACGCGCCAGGGATGTCAGCTGTCTCTCCTCCTGTTCGTTCTAGTAATGGAACATCTGGTAACTGCTCTTAGACAAAATCCTTGTATCACAGGCATACCACTAGATGGGCAGGAGGTGAAGTTGTCAATATTTGCGGATGATCTGTTACTCTATATCACTAACCCACATGTCTCCATGCCATCTATTCTATACGAATTTCTGCGTTTTGGAGCTCTGAGCAATTTTAAAGTAAATCTGTCCAAATCAGAAATACTTAATGACTCTATCACCACATCAAGTTCAAGCTCTTGGGAATAATTTCCCATTTAAGACTTGTACATCGACACTTCAATACTTGGGTATAAAAATTCCACAAGATCTCACTAAGCTATATATAGAAAACTTTTACCCTCTTATGCAGCGTACAATAAAGGACCTTAAGAAGTACGATCGAGCCATTATTCATGGTTTGGGAGGAATAATATTTTAAAAATGGATATAATACCGCGCTTTCTCTATCTCTTCCAAACCATACCTATAGTGGTTCCCCGTTCCTTTTTTACTACTTTGCAATCTACCTTTACAAGGTTTATCTGGGGATCCAATAGACCTAGATTACAAAGGAGAATTTTATTTCTCCCTAAAGCAAAGGGGGGCGCAGGGGCACCCGATCTATATTACTACCATGCTGCAGCGATGTTAACTAGATTAGTAAACTGGTTCCATCATTCCCATCTTAAACAATGGGTACACATAGAACAGTCAATTGCTTCTTTGGATCTCCAGGCACTTCCCTGGCTAGATATCTCTGCCCGGGGTCCACCTTCCTTTCTGTCATTCCTTACAGCACATTTATTGCGCACCTGGGATAAATTACAAATCCAACTAGGACTTTCCCCTAAAGTGGGATTAATGACACCCTTGTTTGGTAACCCAGGGTTTTCCCCGGCAATAGCACGGAGACACTTTTTGGTATGGAGTAAGGAGTCGAATCGTATATCCCAAATTTTTTTGTCAGGGAGCTCTTCCATTGTTATCAGATTTGATTCCTATTCAGCAGCAATCAATAAAACACTGGCTGGAATATCGGCAATTAACGTCCTTTCTTTTTTCCTTTCCTTCCTTAGATGTGTTTAATAGAGAGCCAGATACCTTTGAGTCTCTTCTGCTGCAAGAAACTGTTCCAGAACATATTTTGTCTGCAGTGTATGGGGTTCTTATTCTTAGACCCCATTTATATCTCCCGGAGTATACAAACAAGTGGAATATGGACTTGAATGTCCAAATTAAACCAGAGGAATGGGAAAAAGCGTTTATTCGTACACATAGTATGTCGTTAGCAACTAAGGCACAGGAAACAAATTTTAAGCTTCTCTCTCGGTGGTATAGATGTCCGCTGTTGCTTCACTGGATATATCCAAATGTCTCAGACCTTTGTTGGCATTGTCATTCTGCCAAAGGCTCGCTATTACATATTTGGTGGGAATGTCCTTCTGTACATAATTTTTGGGACATGATACTCCATCTTCTGCAACTGGGGTGACCATCCCCAACATGCCACAAATTACTTTATTATCTATCCTACCCGGCTCGTACAAAAGCATTAAAAAAGGCCTTTTGAGACACTGGTTGACAGCTGCAAGAGCAGTAATACCACGCCACTGGCGGTTGGCGCATGCTCCATCGTTGGTTGAGTGGGTTTCAGAGATGAACAATATTGAGAGGATGGAGACTCTTCTGTCACAGGATTTGGACACTTATGAACAATGCCGTCAAATTTGGCTTCCTTGGAAGGTTCTAAGGGAATTCCTTGAACTACGGAATCTGTATATGGTTTGGAGATAGGATGTGAAAATGGTGCAGAGTCGGATTGGGATTGAGCGAGGCGATTTTGGTTTGAGCTATTTTGGGTAGTTTTATTTATTGTGAGCATTATTGTTTCTTCCCTTCTTCCTTTTTTTTTTGTTGGGTGTGTATTTAGTGCGATATATCTAACATTACTGTCGGAGTTGAAAAAAGGGAATAGAAAACCATATATTTAATTTTTGGATGAAGGAAGATAAGGCAGGGTTATTCCTACTGGGGTTTATGGATGTGTGATCTTGGGCGGTGGTGGCGGACCTTGGTGCCCCGGATGTTTGGGGCGGCACCTCCCTTGATGTGCAACTACTCCATAGTTCGGGGGTGGTGGGGGTGTGTGGCCGGGACGTCTGGGGTTCCGGGCCCATCATCATGGGTCTGGAGTATCAACATGGGTTCTCTTTTCCTTGTTTGTCTTATTATATTCTTTCTCTTGTTTCAGAGACCCCTGCAGTGTATTGATATATGTTTGTTTTATATATTATCATGTGGTACGTTTTTTTATTGGTACCTATTGGATGAGATCAACGCCTTATTTTTTTATTTTTTTGTTATGTAAATTTAAATCTTCTTTTCAATAAAATCAGAATTAAAAGAAGTGAAGACTCATCTAGCTGTAATTCCTGAGGGTCTTACCAGCCAGTTGCAACCTCCTCAACGTTTCCATCAACAAACCGTTTAAAGTGTTTATGCGAGAAGAGTGGAACAAATGGATGGCTGCTGGTAATCATGATCTGACACCTACTGGACGAATGAAGAGGCCCACTATCACTCAAGTTTGAGAATGGGTGAATACATCATGGCACTTAGTGAAGGGGGACATCATCGTACAGTCATTCAAAAAAATGTGGCATTAGCAATGCCTTAGATGGAACTGAAGATAGTATCGTATATGAAGTTGGCGAAGTAAGTGAAGTCAGTGTTTGTGAGCAACTGAGCTTCATAATTTCTGACACTAGCCATAATAAGTTCTTGGGGTTACTAGAAGAGTACTCAAACCTTAAAGTCTCTCCTCATTTGTTAATGACAGTGATGATAGTTCTTAATGTCATTGTCGACTGCTGTTCACTTTACATGGTTAAAATAGTATTCTGTTATATTTTATTAAACATTTTAGTGTACCATTTGGTCAGAATCTTTTTTTTTTTTCTGGTTTTCCTCCTCTAAAACCTAGGTGCGTCTTATGGAGCGAAAAATACAGTAAGTTAAATAATAATTTCTGTAATATGATGTAGCTTTAGGATATGTGTCAGCACTTTTTCCACTTGTGCTTTCATGGGGAACTACTGAGTAAATAGATCTGAAATGCCAACTCAAACATATTTTTCAGGAACTCTAAGGCTGGGTTCACACTGCTGCCGGATGCGGCTTGCAGCAGGGGTCCAGTGCGTCCCTGTTCTCCATTTCAGGGATGAATACGGGCTGAATTTTTGCCTGAATTCGGCCCTGAAACATAGCCAAAAAACTCACAGGACTCCTTTGCAATCTGCTCCGCGGCCGCTCCCGAGATATGTGAACCGGCTCCATAGAGAGCCGGTCACAATCTCCTTTCATTCAAATTGGATGCAGTGAATCCACATCCAATTCGCACTAGCATGAACGCAGCCTAAGTAGTAGTATTGTACTATACTATACTCTTCCTTTACCAAAAGGACCTGCTCTGTTTTGAAAACCTACTGTTTTTGGGGCCCATATGGCTTTGACATTACAAAATAGAGTGATCAACCCTTTCATGACCTGAGTTTTTTAATTTAGACACCCTGACAAAGTTTAGCAATGTTCACATGTGTCAGTTAACTTGGCAGTAGTTATTTTTTTTTCCACATATGATCAGCACATATCACCCAGGTAGAAGACCTTGTAATAGAGATGTTGAGATTCCGGAGTTTAAATAATCTCATTGGTTGCTCTTACTCAGGCTTGCAGGGAGTACTATTTTATCAACTAATCCTGGAAACTAAATTTACGTGATGAGCTAATTTAAGTATACAGGACTTGGTTAGGTCACAGCAGGTGCATCACAATATTATTTTAACATATTTACTGCATGGTCATGCAAATACTTATTAAACTTTTGGTTGAAATTCTTCTTTCAGTTCACATTGATCATAGCATTGCAAAGTCTATTCCCGCTTTAGAACATGCATGAACTGAGTCATGTTAAGCAGCTGGCTCAAGGGATAGTTTTAGGGTTAGGACAAGTTCATGTACTTTATAGGGCTTTTAGTAGGGGAAATAAAACAATCCTTCGATTTCAGAAGCATGGTGGTAAAGTGTTCTTATTTGTAGTATAAGTGTTCTTATTTGTAGTAACCCATAGCAGCCAATCAGAATCTATCCCATACTGGTCTGACCGTAAATTCTGATTTTGAGTTATTGCAATTATAAGCCGCTTCTGAATAAGGCCATTTGTGTTTAATTATTGATTAATCAGTGTGTGCTACTTTGCTATGCGTATAGCAAATTTTGAAAAGAACTGCAGTGTGTTCTTCATTGTTCTGTTATAATTTATTTTTTAGAATGTTGAAATATGTGAGCATATTCTTGGAAACAGCCGCAAAATAGTTTTAAGTAATAATCAAATCCTCTTCAAATATAGTTCATGGTTATTTAAAGCCAAGCAAAGCCACTTGCTGAAAACATCATTCTTGCTTGCAGGTTGTGAAGTACATTGGGAATAATGACTCTTTCCAGAAATGTGTGTGATCTATTAATTCTGTAATATAATTTCCTATTTAATTTTGATTTTAATTACTGTAGGAGCTGGAACATCCATCCCTGGTAGAGCTGGAACTCATAATAGCTTCACAGAAATCAGAAATAAAATTTCTACAGGACAGACTTAAAGCAGCTGATCTCCAGTTAACTCAAGTAAATAATTGTAGAAGCACTGCGCTTGAGAACAGCATCCTGAGGGCTGGGAGAATGCGTGAGGTAAGAAAGCCTTTTATTGTCTGGTGCATTTGTGTCAAATCGAGGTTTTTCGAATCAAAATGCTTTTCCCACAAGGTCTGCAGGAACTAACTTTTTTTAATAAGTCTGCTTTGCTCATAATTTTTGCAACTGCTTGGAAGAATGATTAAACCATTTGCCAAAGGCTTGTTATCTTTGGTACACACCATGATCATAACCTTCTCAGCCTTACTCTTTAGCTGCTAATTTGTTCCTATAAACATTGCCGCCCTTTAACCCTCTGTTTGATCTTTTGCTTCCCTGAGCCTTATGGTAGTGCCAAAGCTTGGCGAAGCTTTGAAGAATATTATAAACAGAGCTTCAAATTTAATTATGAGGTGTGGTATTTGAGAAAGTTGGATAATACCCTTGGTTACTGTGGTGTGCTGTAACTTAAAGGGGTTGTAAAGGCAGAAGTTTTTTTTTATCTTAATACATTCTATGCATTAAGATAAAAAGCCTTCTGTGTGCAGCAGCCCCCCTCAGCCCCCTAATACTTCCCTGAGCCCCCATCTGTGGCCAGCGATGTCCACGAGTCCCTCGGCTGTCTGGGTCTCTCCCTCCTGATTGGCTCCCGCTGCTGTCAATCAAACTCGGTCAGCCAATCAGGAGAGAGAAGGGGCGGGGCCAAACTGCAGCTCCGTGGCTGAATGGACACTGAGCTGCAGCTTGGCTCAGGTGCCCCCATAGGAAGCTGCTTGCTGTAGGGGCACTCAACAGGAGGGAGGGGCCAGGAGCAGCGATAAGGGACCCGAGAAGAGAAGGATCTGGGCTGTCCTGTGCAAAACCACTGCACAGAGCAAGTAAGTATAAGGCCCCTTTCACACTACCACAACTTCAAAGTCATGCAATTTTGCGACCACGATTTTGATGCAATTTCAGGAAATGCCTGTGTAAACTTGAGACCTTTGGACCTCAACTCGCATCAAAGTAGTACAGGGACTACCGTATATACTCGAGTATAAGTCGAATTTTTCAGCCCTTTTTTTTGGGCTGAAAGTGTCCCTTCGACTTATACTCGAGTCCCTGCCGTCTGTCTGCATGATCAGCGTGTTCGGGACGACTTATACTCGAGTATATACGGTACTTTAAAGTCAGTGGGACTTGAAGTCGCACAGATATGAATGGTACTCATTGGAAATCATGGGGTACGACTTGTTATGCGACTTTGCAGTCACAAGTCGCAGCACAAGTGTGAAAGGGGGACTAATAATTATTTTATTTTTATTTTTTAAATGATACTTTACAATCACTTTAAAAATTTTAAGTTCAGGCCTGACACTTTCTGACACTTTTCTAGAAAATAACTTACTTGAAAGCAGATGTTATGGGAAAAAATACAATGAATTAAATTAATTTTAGTGCACACAGACACAAAATAATACCCAACCATTGAATGTCAACAAGCTACAGTACATTAAATTATCCATAGGCAGCACTTTAAAAGCCTTTACATGTTACCACTTTAGATTTTAAACAGGAGGTCTGGTGCTAGAATTATTGCTCTCAATCTGATGCTTTGACGTTTGCAGTGATACCTCACGTGTGTTGCGATTGCTGTTTATGTATGCGTGCAGGATTGACATCATCCCGGTTTAACCACTTCAACCCCAAGACATACTGGTATGTAGCAGGGCTAAAGTGATTAAGCTGGCCATGCACTATTAGATTTTTTTTCTTGTACATTTTGCAATAAAACTGCTTCCTCCATCCATGCTATACAGCATGGTTGCACGAATTCCCCTGCTGGGCTATTGTATTCTGACAGCTGCAGGCAGCGTCTGTCAGAATACTGAATTATTTGCAGCCACTGTCGGCTGACAATTTTTCATCCAGCTCCTTAACCACTTGACCCAGTCTAATTCGGACATTTCTCTCTTAAGGCCTCATGCACACAGGCTGTTAAAATAACGTTATGAAAACGCCAGTATTTTTCCAGTGATTTTTTTAAACTTTTTTCAGCATTTTTGCAATAGTGGTTTTTAGCATTTTTGAGCGTTTTTCCGCATTAGCATTTTTTAGCTTTTTTTTTTTTTTTTTTTTTTTTTTTCCATGGATCAAAAACGTTAAAAAACCTTGGTGAACGAAGTTTTTGAGCGTTTATCAGCGTTAGAGCGTTTTTACAGCTGAAAAACATCTCTCAGAACCCACTGGTCCTGGGTTTTTTTTACAGCTTAAAAACACCTATGCCATTTGCAGCTCAAAAACGCCTAGGTGGACATGAAGCCATAGACTAACATAGACAGGCCTTTTTAAGCTGCAAAAAAAGCTCAAAAAAGCAGCTGTAAAAACGTCTGTGTGCATGAGGCCTAAGTGTAAAAATCTGTAATTTTTTTGCTTGAAAATTACTTAGAACCCCCAAACATATATTTTTAAGCAGAGACCCTAGAGAATAAAATGATGGGTGTTGAAATTTATGTCACATGAAAATTTTTGGAAAAAACAAAACAAACAAAAGATATAAAAGATGATGTTCCGCTGAGTAAATGGATACCAAACTTGCCATGCTTTAAAATTGCGCACACCCGTGGAATGGCAACAAACTATGGTACATTAAATTGTCCATAGGCAATGCTTTAAAAATCTTTAGGGGTTACCAATTGAGAGTTACACATAAGGTCTGGCACTAGAATTACTGCTCTTGCTCTGACATTCACAGCAATACCTCATGTGTGACGTGATGGCCATTTACATACACTATATTGTCAAAAGTATTGGGACACTTGGCTTTACACGCACATTTAATGGCATCCCAGTCTTAGTCCGTAGGGCTCAATATTGAGTTGGCCCACCCTTTGCGGCTATAACAGCTTCAACTCTTCTGGGAAGGCTGTCCACAAGGTTTAGGAGTGTGTCTATGGGACTGTATGACCATTCTTCCATTTGTGAGGTCATTCACATGCCTGACGAAGGGGCCCTGCACGGCTACGAAAACATTGCACTTGTCTTTGTGATGTGATCTATTTGCAATAAAAACCTTTGGATAACTGAAGATTCCTGGTGTGCTGGCGAATATGTACCTTGACTTTGCATTTCCGTTATCCAGCTGGTAATCGCTGCAGCACCCATTACTGATGAGCCTTGTTTCCAGAAATGTGTGCGATAGGAAGATTGATAAGAAGGCACTGATGTTGGACGAGAGGGCCTGGCTCGTAGTCTCCGCTGTAATTCATGCCAAAGGTGTTCTATCAGGTTGAGGCCAGACTCTGTGCAGGCCAGTCAAGTTCCTCCACCCCAAACTCGCTCGTCCATGTCTTTATGGACCTTGCTTTGTGCACTGGTGCATAGTCAAGTTGGGAGCATAAAATTGTCCAAAATATCTCGGTATGCTGATGCCTTAAGAGTTCCCCCACTGGAAATAAGGGGCCAAGCTCAACCCCTGAAAAGCAACCCCACATCATAATCCCCCATTCACCAAATGATTTGCACCAGTCCTGACCTCAACCTGATGGAACACCTTTGGAAAGAATCAGAGTGGAGACTGCGAGCCAGGCCTTCTCATCCAACATCAGTGGCCTGACCTCACAAATGTGCTTCTGGAATAATGGTCAACCATTCCCATAGACACACTCCTAAATCTAGTGGACAGCCTTCCCAGTAGAGTTTTTAAGCTGTTATGGTTCCAAAGGGTGGCCAACTCAATATTGAAAATTACGGAGTAAGACTGGGTTGCCATTAAAGTTCATGTGTGTGCCTATATAAGATAAAGGCAGGCGTCCCAACACTTTTGACAATATAGTGTATGTGTGCAGTGCATATGGGCTTGTTCACATTTGAGTGCTTTAAAAATGTTTTTTTTTATTTATTTTATTTTATTTTAATTTATTTATTTAATTTTTTTTTACACTGTGCTTTTATTTTTATGTCTTTTTTCTTGATCAACTGTATTGCTATCACAAGGGTTTGGACAACATCCCTTGTGACAGGTCTTTTTTTTTTTGAAGACATGTGGGGTCTATTAGGCCCCCATATCTCTCCTTTGGCCTCCAACGCATCTGATTAAGCTGAGATCAGGAAGCTCAAAGCTGTACAAGCCAGTAACGGCTTGTAGATAAACAAACTAGATTGCAATCAGAGTGGTCACATTGGTACCGGGCTCCCCGATGGGACAGGAGAGACTGATAAAGGCAGTGGTCGGGGGGGAACCCTTTCCACTACCTATAAAAGTGATTGAGTGGCTCTATATTGGCTGTAAAAGTGATTGAGTGGTGTGGTTCAGTCTTGCACTGTAGGGAATCTCCGGCAGAAAAAAAAACAGTAACAGGATCATGTTTGTAGCTACAACCACGTCAATCCGAGGTCATGAATATATGTTGTATACAGCCTTTTGGGAAGTGGTTAAATCTTTCAGTTGATTGATGTAGGATGGGTAGAGACCTACTGAACCCCACCCCACTAAGTTAATTTCAGGCAGTTTATCAGGAACTAGCCGAAATTGGAAGTGTATAACCAGCTTTACAACAACCCTCAGAAATACCTTTTCACTGTTTTTGTTGTCTAAGGAAAATCTGATATCTGATTTGTTGCTTTAGGTGGTTGAAATACATCGCTTTTATTCATTTTTTTTTTCTATCTGTATTTCAGTTAAACTGACATTGAAATATGACAAGATGTGTGTTAGGGTGGAGTCTTATTCCGCGTACACACGATCGGACTTTACGGCATACTTGGTCCGGCGTACCGGATTTCGTCGGATAATTCGATCGTGTGTGGGCTCCAGCGGACTTTGTTTTCTCAAAAGTTTAACGGACTTAGATTTGAAACATGTTTCAAATCTGTCCGACAGACTTGAGTCCGGTCGAAAAGTCCGCTCGTCTGTATGCTAGTCCGACGGACAAAAACCGACGCTGGGGCAGCTATTAGCTACTGGCTATGAACTTCTTTGTTTTAGTCCGGTCGTACGTCATCACGTACGAATCCGTCGGACTTTGGTTGATTGTGTGTAGGCAAGTCCGTTCATTTGAAAAGTCCATCGTAAAGTAAGTCGAAAAGTACGCCGGACAAAGTCTGCTGTAAAGTCCGCTCGTGTGTACGCGGCATTATAGTTTTCTGCAGCAATGTCTGCTAAATTTTATCAAAAAGATAATGAAGGAATTTGACATTTTAGTCCAAGAATGGAAAAATCATGAATTGGATAGTTTTTTTTAACTCTAGATAAAATGTTGCAGATTTATATAAATATGTCCTATTTTTTAACACACTGAAATATGTATTTACATTTTATTTCTCTGGGTTCTTATTTGTTTCTAAACAAACAAATGCCAGATTGAAAGCAACTGTTTATCTTGCACCCAGTTGTTAACCTGTACGAAGGCCAAATATTTCTAGTCAGACACCTAATTGGTGCCTAGCTCTGAAATGAATAGGCCAGAGGTGACTATCTTTTGGCTTCACATGCCAGTGGCAGGCCAGGTTTTCTGCAGTTCATCAGTGCACTTTTCCGTATAATGAGCTTAGCTGTAATGAGGGCAATTTGCATTTGTAAATCCCAATCTGTTTGTGACATTGAGGTTCCAAGGCTTTCCACCTATGCTGTAAGCACAAGTTTTCCTTTTGGCTGTTCCTGCCCATTATAACCAGTGTCAATTATGTGCAGCATTTTGCATGCTGTACATTATGTTGTTATATTCTATTACTTAATTTTCATCGAACAAATGAAGTACAAACAATTCAGTGACTTATCACAATGCCACACAGACTAGTCTATGATGCAAACCGAAATGTTAAAAAACATGCAACAGAGATGGTTCATAGAATTTCAAGATCCATGTTACTTCATTATGGTCCTTTATGGTAATTTAAGTATGGATTATAAACTGTTCAGATAACAGATGTTATGCTTTCTTTGGATAACAGATGTTGAGATGACTGTCAATTGTTAGGTGATACAAGTTTGCAACTGGTGAGACTGCCATAATTTAATCACCCTAATGTTGGAAGGATCAGGTTATAAATGAAGAATCCTTTTGGTTTCTTTAGATTGTAATTTCAAGCACCAATTTTCATTCTGATTCATAAAATACTTGTCTAAAAATCACAACTGTCACCGGGTGACAAATGTCTTCAGTCAGAGTGGGAGTTTAATACCTGTGGATGCTGCAGTGTATCAGAACATGACTGTGCTGTCCAATATGCATCAGCATTTAATTCCGCTGCTCAGTATATCTGTGATCGAACACACCAAGCCTTACATACTCCCTATTCCTCCACACTACATATGGGTATGAGGCCACTTGTGATCAGGAAATGTGCAGATATTCTTGTAAGAGCTTCTATTGCCATTCACCTTCTAAAGATGCTAGCTGTCTAGCTAGTACATTGGCCATCTGAGTTGAGTAGAGTCTGAGTCACTGACCATCAACAAAATGCATATTATTAAAGTCTTACATTTGTATTTGCATAACTTGTTTCAGATAAGGAACACAAAACATTGAAGCAAGAGGGTAAAAGTGACAGCTGTCAAAATTGCAGACTGAGATGTGGAAATGATAGTCTCAATGTCTCTACCAGAGAAGGTTTTCTTTAAGCCTAAAATATACTTGAGTAGGGAGAGAGGACGCCCGGTGTCCAGAATAAGGAAACTCTCAATGAAGATTATAATCGTTTATTGGAAACCTACTCAAGTATCTTAAGTATCTTTTCAGCTAAAGCAACACCTCTGTTACACCAGTAAGGCAGCCCATATCTCCAAAGAGAGATCAACACCATCATTCACCTGAGGAACCTCCTAATATCTATCAAGAACCATTCTTCTGGTCCAGCATGTTATCCATCTTAAACTAATCTTTACGTTTAAAGGATTGGAGGATGCCTAGGGCCGGTTACGTGAGGAAGTGGTCTGCTGCTTCCATTCAGAAAGTATATGCAAAAAATATACCAACAGATTGGTCACATCAAATTATGCTAATGATTCCCTGTTAGACAACTAAACAAAGCCAAAAAAGAAGAAAAAGAAGTGACCTGGTAAACTAACTAGCTGCCAAGCCAGCAGGTCAATACTATTGTATAATAAAATTTGTTTTTAACCATTTGTCTACTGGGCACTTTCACCCCCTTCCTCCCCAGGCCAATTTTCAGATTTCAGCACTATCACAATTTGAATGACAATTGCATACTGCAACACTGCATCCAAACAGAAATGTTACCATTTTTTTTAGATAGATGGAGCTTTCTTTTGGTAGTAAATAATCACCACTGATTTTTATTTTTTGCTAAACAAATGAAAAAAGACCGACATTTTTGGAAAAAAAAAATTTTTTTCTTTGTTTCTGTTATTTTTTTTTAAATAGATTATTTTTCTTCAATGATGTGCGCTAATGAGGCTGCACTGATAGGCACTAATGAGGTGGCATTATTTGGTGGCACTGATTGGCACCGGTAGGCCGCACTGATAGGTATCAGTGAGAGGCATCACTGATGGGCACTGACAGGCATTACTGATGGGCACAGATTGGCAGCACTTGTGGGCATTGTTGGGGCTACGCTGATAATCAGGATGAATAGTGCCCTGATTATCAATGTAGATGTTCCCTGTGTGGATTTGCCGTCTATCAGCTCTCCTCACACACATGAGGAGAGGACTGCTGATAACCGGCAAATACTGTTTACTGGACACAGCTGGTCAAATGACAAGGAGCCACTGTGATTGGCATTTTACCCCGATTTGTGATCAGCTGTGCAGAATACAGCGATCACAGATGCATGCCGCAGGGGGCTTGCGAGCAGCTTGATCACGGGAGGACATCCGTAGATGCCCTATTAGCAATGTGAGCCCGTGCTGTAGCCATCTTTCAGCTTTAGCGCGGATGGGAAGAGGTTAATAAAGCATGATACATATGATCCCCAATGTTTTACATTCTAGAATGTATGATTTTTAAACACTTCAAGAATACTTAGTTGCAATATCTCTTAATAGTACATGCAATTTACAATTAAAAAAAACAAAACATTTTTTTTACTTAGGGCTTTTTTTTTCATCACATAGAGGGGACAAAGTCCCCTCTGTGTGATGATTTTTTAGTGACAGCTTATCTTTAATGAGACATGCAGGGTCCCCTGTGCTCCACTGAATGTAATGCAGTGCAGACCGCAAACTTTTCCGGCCAGGCAAACTGTCAATGGGGACCCGGAAGTGACCTCATACACGTCGCTTCCGGGTCAGAAGCAAGATGGGGAGGAGAGCGTATGTGTGTCCGCTCTCCTCCCTCTCCTCCAGGGCTAAATGTAGAAAAAAACTACCTGCCCAGAACAGTCTTGCCAATACAAGCATGCATCCTTGCAACAGTGAATGGGCTGACAAAAGCCCAGGTGCCAGGATGCAATTGAGATTTGTCAAGCCCTGGCTTAATGTGCTGTGCAAAATTGCTTTTTTTTTAGTGCATGTCAATGCTTCACATCAATGTGAACTGAAGCCATAGGTCATGAGTCTATTTGCCTTGTCCTTGTGCCAATAAAGCCTAACATGGATGGGGTAAACAACCCCTTAAAGCTGAACTCCAGGTATTCACCTAATAAAAATTATGGAATACATTTATGAGAGATATTTTTACATGTCAAAGGATTTATATTTTGATCAAGTCCTGAGGTTTACACAGCTCAGCCCCACATCACAGCTCTGTCCAGCAAAGGATAGTGTAGGTGATAGTTCTCTGTTGCAGTTTCATTTTCACTTTCAGGTCCCCACCCCTTAACCTGTTACTGGACAGTTGCACGGTCCACAGCACACTGATGAGCTCATCTTGTTGCTCTCTACTTCTACTACCATGCTTCTTGCACTGTAGCATAACTGGTTGACTCCTTGTGTTGCTTTTTCCCTTCCCCTCTCTGAGCCCTGATGTACAGACTGTGGGGCTGACACCAAGTCAAATGACAAAAATATGTCATGCAATAATATATAATGTTTAGCCAACGTTAAACACTACTGTAAAACATATAACCGCTGTGGTGAAATGTGAATTTGGAAACCGGTTGCGCTTGTTTTATGTGAGCTCACGTTGTACAGTTTGTCAGATATAACTTGTTTATGGGTTTGTTTTTTTATTACACTGGATTACCTTTAATATCCATCCTTCACATTTTTATTGCTATTGTGCTGATATAGTCCCCTGCACTTCTACTGTTTGCGGAAAGAAAAAAGAAATAACCATGCAGTGATTAAAATAATGTAATTAGCAATCAAACAAAAGGTAGGCATACCTCAGGGGTTATAATCTAAAATAAATTAAGACAGACAAGAGGAGCAGGTGCCTTTTTTCATACAAAAGACAAGTGACATCCAATTATAACACATAGTAATTAATATATTAATGCTGAGTGTACCATAATATGCTAATTTTTTAGCTATGGTGCAGTAGTTCTTGGTTCAGGGCTTCCTGTGCCAAAGACAAATAAAATCTGCAGCATAAGCCAAAATGTTCTTAACATATCATATTCATTCTAAATGGATAACCTAACTCTAAATTGTAACTTTTCTGCCCAATGGTTAGCACTTAACACACTCTCTCACCGTAACACTTAAAATAACCATCACTGGCACTTCTCCTGGTCTACTTTTTTTTTTTTTTCTTAATCATCTTTAGTTTTTAATCCAGGCACAGTGGTAGAGCACACTAGTCTGCTCATTCCCTTTGTCTTCAGTGACTGGACTAGGCATGCACTCAGGAGTTGCTTTGCCCTGGCACAAAATCGTGCTGTCCCATGTGTGGCTCAGTGTACAATTGCAGAAAAAATGCTGTTAGGCCAAGGAGAAAAAGCACATCCTTTGCTGTGACAATCACATGTCTTTCATTGACCAAGAGGAGTAGTTATAGATGTAAATTTTGACATTACCATTAACGTTTCATAAAAGGCTGATATCTGTTTATTAGTCTGCTGTCTGGTTTGCCTCGATTTACCGTAATGTTTTGGGGCCTGAAGAAGTGTGTGTTAAAATAGACGATAGAGCAAATTATCAAGGTACAAACAAAAACAAGGTTTTTCAGTCCTAAACCAATTTTGGTAAACATATCTACAATTAGCTGATTTCTTTCAGGAGGTTATCAAACAATAATTAACCACTTGCCGACCGCCTCACACTGATATACGTCAGCAGAATTGCAAGGGCAGGCAGAATCACGTACGTGATCTGCCTCCTGCTGACGGGGGGTCCGATCGGACTCCCCCCCGGTACCCGAGGCAGCCGGCATTTGTTCCCGGGCGATCAGAGGTGAGGGGGAGGCCATCCATTCGTGGCCACCCCCTCGCGATCTCTCCCGGCGAATGAAATCCTTCCTCTGCCTCTGTAATGTAAACAGAGGCAGAGGAAGTGATGTCATCTCTCCTCGAGCCGGTCTTTTCGTTCCAGCGCCGAGGAGAGAAGACATCAAGTAAGTGCACCAAACACTACACTTTCAGTAGAACACACTAGGCACACTTTTCACCCCCTATCACCCCCCTGTACCCCCTGTCACACTGACACCAATAGCAGTTTTTTTTTTTTGCATTGGTGTCAGTTTGTGACAGTTATAAGTGTTAGGGCAGTTAGGGTTAGCCCCCTTTAGGTCTAGGGTACCCCCCTTTTAGGTCCAGGGTACCCCCCTAACCCCCCCTAATAAAGGTTAACCCCTTAATCACCCCCCCGTTGCCACTGTCACTAAGCGATCGTTTTACTGATCGTTGTATTAGTGACACAGGTGACGCTAGTTAGGGAGGTAAGTATATAGGTTCGCCGTCAACATTTTATAGCGACAGGGACCCCCATATACTACCTACTAAAGGTTTTAACCCCCTGATTGCCCCCTAGTTAACCCTTTCACCAGTGATCACTGTATAACTGTTACGGGTGACTCTGGTTAGTTAGTTTTTTTTTTTTTTATATAGTTTATTATAGTTTCAGGGCACCCGCCGTTTATTTCCTTATAAAGGTTTAACCCCCTAATTGCCCGGCGGTGATATAAGTTATGTTTTTAGGGTCAGATAAGGTCTGCGTCGCCCCAGGCAGCTTCAGGTTAGCGCCAGTACCGCTAACACCCACGCACGCAGCATACACCTCCCTTAGTGCTATTGTATCTGAACGGATCAATATCTGATCTGATCAGATCTATACTAGCGTCCCCAGCAGTTTAGGGTCCCCATAAACACAGTGTTAGCGGGATCAGCCCAGATACCTGCTAGCACGTGCGTTTTGCCCCTCGGCCCAGCCCTGCCCAGCCCACCCAAGTGCAGTATAGATCGATCACTGACACTTACAAAACACTAAGCACACATAACTGCAGCATTTGCAGAGTCAGGCCTGATCCCTGCGATCGCTAACAGTTTTTTGGTAGCGTTTTGAATCAGTCGCTAACAGTCAGGAGCTTTTTTGCCTGTGCGTCTCACTAGTGTACCCCTTAATTTAGAGCCCAAAATGGCAAATCGAAGGTACACTAGTGAAGAGGCCTATACGTTTCTGAGCATGACAGTTAGTGAAGAGGAAGTCACTCATCTGTCAGATTCAGGCTCAGAATACGATCCTGTAGAGGACAGCGGCTCCATGACAGATAGCTCTGACGGCGAAGTTGTGGTCCCTGCCAAAGTCAGGCGTACCAGACCCCAAACTTCTTCTTCTGTCCTTGATGTGCAAGAACCGCAGGTCCCTTGTATGGAGCAGAGCAGTACTAGCGCCGCTATTCCTTCTGGTGAACTGGCAAGCACCAGCGACCTAGTACACCCTGGTCGTACATCCAGCACTGCAGTATCACGTGGTGACGTGGCGAGTCCCATAAGTGCAGTTCAAGCTGGCGAGGTGGCAAGCACTAGTAGTGTCCCGCTGCCACCAAGAAGACGAACACAGGCCCATCGTGCCCATAGTGCCCTTCCTGCTGCATTCGCCAATCCGAATTGGGAACCCACCACTTCTGCAGCACCCGTACTTCCCCCGTTCACTGGCCAACCCGGAATTCAGGTGGAAACAGTTGATTTTACGCCACTGGATTTTTATTCGCTGTTTTTCACCGAAGATCTCTATAGATCTATTGTGGACCAAAGCAATTTGTACGCTGGTCAACACATCGCCACTATTCCCCAGTCCTCCCTTGCCAGAGATTGGAGACCAATTACGGTCTCCGAATTTAAGATCTTTCTGGGCCTTTCCCTCAACATGGGCATAAATAAAGAGTGAGTTGCGGTCATATTGGTCCACTGACCCAATTTACCATATGCCCGTGTTCTCTGCCTCCATGACCAGGGCACGATACGAGCAGATTTTGCGGTTCATGCACTTCAACCACAATGAACTCTGTCGTCCTCATGGAGACCCTGAATACGATCGGCTCTACAAAATTCAGCCCCTCGTAAAGCACTTCAACCAGCGTTTTGCAGACTTGTTTACTCCCCATCAAGTTGTCTGCGTTGATGAGACCCTGGTTACATTTTCTGGCCGCTTGTCATTCAAACAGTACCTTCCCAGCAAGCGTGCCAGATACGAGGTCAAGATGTATAAGCTCTGTGACAGGGTCACAGGCTATACATGTAGTTTTATGGTTTACGAGGGCAAAGATAGTCACGTAGAGCCGACAAACTGCCCTGACTACATAGGAAGCGCTGGCAAGATAGTGTGGGACTTGGTGTCACCCTTATTCGGAAAGGGGTACCACTTGTACGTGGACAATTATTACACGAGCGTGCCACTTTTTAGTCACCTTTTTGATCAACAGATTGGAGCATGTGGCACCGTGCGATCTAATCACCGGGGCTTTCCCCAGCGGCTTGTAGATTCCCGTCTTAGGCTGGGAGCCTGCTTGCAGTGTAATAACTTGCTCGCTATGAAGTGGAGGGATAATAAGAATGTTTTCGTTTCTACCTCCCTTCCTGCAGACACGACGGTCCAAATTACTACGGCAACTGGTGTTGTGGAGAAACCCCTCTGTGTCCACGAATATAACCAAAATATGGGAGGGGTGGACCTCAACGACAGGTTGTTGGCGCCGTACCTAGTTGCCAGGAAGGCCAGACGCTGGTACAAAAAAGTGTCTGTTTATTTATTTCAATTGGCTTTGAACGCTCATGTGCTATACAGAGCTTCAGGACGAACTGGATCCTTCCTCAAATTCCAGGAAGAGATTGTCAGAGCCCTTCTGTTTCCAGGCGGTGCTCCACCTCACCTTCCCCAACCAAATGCAGTAAGCCAGCTGCATGAGAGGCATTTTCCTTATGTCCTCCCGAGTACCCCTACCCAACGAGCCCCCCAAAAAAGATGTCGTGTCTGCAGCAAGCGCGGATATAGGCGTGACACCCGGTATTATTGTCCCGCCTGTCCCGCCTGTCCTGACAATCCTGGTCTATGCATTGGTGAATGTTTTGAACGCTACCATACACTAGTTGAGTATTAGCGTAGGGTACAGCACTGCACAGACTAGGACACACTTTCACAGGGTCTCCCAAGATGCCATCGCATTTTGAGAGACCCAAACCTGGTACCAGTTACAAAAGTTAAAGTTGCTAAAAAAAGTGTAAAAAATTAAAAAAAATAAAAACACAAAAAAAATATAAAATAAAAAAACCAAAAATAGTTGTCGTTTTATTGTTCTCTCTCTCTCTATTCTCTCTCTATTGTTCTGCTCTTTTTTACTGTAGTCTATTCTGCAATGTTTTATTGTTATTATGTTTTACCATGTTTGCTTTTCAGATATGCAATTTTTTTATACTTTACTGTGTTTTATTGGTGACCATTTTTTTGTTTTCAGGTACGCCATTCAGCTGCAGAGCGGATTTATTTATCTTGACAGCAACAGCGTTTGCTCCCACGATATATAAAGCCGTGACTCCAGCACTGTCAGAGGTGATTTCACCACCACAGTTACATACTTCAGCATATATGCCGAAGCGTGGGGGCAGTAGTGGGTGGAGGAGCGATTTGCTCCTGCCTTTTGCGGGAGGATGCCCCCATGCTTCGGCATATATATATTTTAGGCACAGGTTGCGTTAAAGGTTTTATTTTTTACTGTTTTTTTTGTATTTGCTTTGCAGGTATGGTAAGTTTTACTGTTATACTGTAATGTTACTTTGTTTTATTGTTAACCATCATTTGCTTAGCAGGTACGCAGATTTATTTATGTTGACACCAACAGCGTTTGCTCCCACGATATATAAAGCCGTGACTCCAGCACTGTCGGAGGTGATTTCACCACCACAGTTACATACTTCAGCATATATGCCGAAGCGTGGGGGCAGCAGAGGGCGGAGGAGCGATTTGCTCCTAACTTTTGCGGGAGGATGCCCCCATGCTTTGGCATATATATACGGTGCATGTATGCCCAACATTAGAAATGGGTGGATGAAAGTAGGTATTCTAATGGTGGGCATACCCACCGATCAATCTCTTTTTTTCGTTCAGCCCACAGGCTGCATGAAAAAAAAGTTTACAATATATGCCCAACAAGGACCAGCAATGTGCTGGTATGTTGCTGGACTTTGAGTGGTTATACCAGAATGATGCCTGCAGGTTTAGGTATCATCTTGGTATCATTCTTTTCAGCCAGCGGTCGGCTTTAATGTAAAAGCAATCCTAGTGGCTAATTAGCCTCTAGACTGCTTTTACAAGCAGTGGGGGGAAATCCCCCCCCACTGTCTTCCATGTTTTTCTCTGGCTCTCCTGTCCCAACAGGGAACCTGAGAATGCAGCCGGTGATTCAGCCAGCTGACCATAGAGCTGATCAGAGACCAGAGTGGCTCCAAACATTTCTATGGCCTAAAAAAAACCGGAAGCTACAAGCATTTCATGACTTAGATTTCGCCGGATGTAAACGGCGCCATTGGGAAAGCATTTTATCACACCGGTGTGGTCAGATGCTTTAAGGGCAGGGGAGAGATCTAGGGTCTAATAGACCCCAGTTTTTTCAAAAAGGAGTACTTGTCACTACCTATTGCTATCATAGGGGATATTTTCATTCCCTGAGATAACAATAAAAATGATTAAAAAATAAATAAAAAAAATGAAAGGAACAGTTTAAAAATAAGATAAAAAAGCAAAAAAATAATAATAAAAAAAAAAAAAAGCACCCCTGTCCTCCCCTGCTCTCGTGCAAAGGCGAACGCAATCGTCGGTCTGGCGTCAAATGTAAACAGCAATTGCACCATGCATGTGAGGTATCACCACGAAGGTCAGATCGAGGGCAGTAATTTTAGCAGTAGACCTCCTCTGTAAATCTAAAGTGGTAACCTGTAAAGGCTTTTAAAGGCTTTTAAAAATGTATTTAATTTGTCGCCACTGCACGTTTGTGCGCAATTTTAAAGCATGTCATGTTTGGTATCCATGTACTCGGCCTAAGATCATCTTTTTTATGTCATCAAACATTTGGGCAATATAGTGTGTTTTAGTGCATTAAAATTTAAAAGTGTGTTTTTTCTCCAAAGAATGCGTTTGAAAAATCGCTGCGCAAATACTGTGAAGGCGGTGCTTGGTTTCGGGGCCCCGTACATGGCTAGGCTCCCAAAAAGTCCCACACATGTGGTATCCCCATATTCAGGAGAAGCAGCTAAATATATTTTGGGTGTGCAATTCCACATATGCCCATGGCCTGTGTGAGCAATATATCATTTAGTGACAACTTTGTGCAAAAAAAAAAAAAAATTGTCACTTTCCCGCAACTTGTGTCAAAATATAAAATATTCCATGGACTCAACATGCCTCTCAGCAAATAGCTTGGGGTGTCTACTTTCCAAAATGGGGTCATTTGGGGGGGTTTTGTGCCATCTGGGCATTTTATGGCCTTCAAAACTGTGATAGGTAGTGAGGAGTGAAATCAAAAATTTACGCCCTTACAAATCCTGAAGGCAGTGATTAGTTTTCGGGGCCCCGTACATGGCTAGGCTCCCAAAAAGTCCCACACATGTGGTATCCCTGAACTAAGAGCCCTTTCACACTGGGGCGGTTTGCAGGCGCTATTGCGCTAATAGCACCTGCAAACCGACCCGAAAGTGCCGCTACTTATATTCCAGTGTGAAAGCCCCGAGGGCTTTCACACTGGAGCGATGCGCTGGCAGGATGGTAAAAAAAGTCCTGCCAGCAGCATCTTCGGAGCGGTGAAGGAGCGGTGTGTATACCGCTCCTTTACCGCTCCTGCCCATTGAAATCAATGGGACGGCGCGGCTATACCGCCGGCAAAGCGCCTCAGCAGAGGCGCTTTGCGGTGGTATTTAACCCTTTCTCGGCCACTAGCGGGGGGTAAAACCGCCCCGCTAGCGGCCGCATACCGACGGTAAAACGCTGCTAATAATAGCGGCGTTTTACCGCCGACGCCGCCCCCGCCCCAGTGTGAAAGGGCTCTAAGGAGAAGCAGCTGAATGTATTTTGGGGTGCAATTCCACATATGCCCATGGCCTGTGTGAGGAATATATCATTTAGTGACAACTTTTTGTAATTTTTTTTTTTTTTGTCATTATTCAATCACTTGGGACAAAAAAAAAATATTCAATGGGCTCAACATGCCTCTCAGCAATTTCGTTGGGGTGTCTACTTTCCAAAATGGGGTCATTTGTGGGGGTTTTGTACTGCCCTGCCATTTTAGCACCTCAAGAAATGACATAGGCAGTCATAAACTAA
Source organism: Lithobates clamitans (assembly GCA_037952925.1). Lineage (NCBI taxonomy): Eukaryota > Metazoa > Chordata > Amphibia > Anura > Ranidae > Lithobates > Lithobates clamitans. The sequence continues at coordinate 859,435 of JBBGZY010000318.1, forward strand.
AAGCTGTGTAAATTCCAGAAAATGTACCCTAGTTTGTAGACGCTATAACTTTTGCGCAAACCAATAAATATACGCTTATTGACATTTTTTTTACCAAAGACGTGGCCGAATACATTTTGGTCTAAATGTATGACTAAAATTGAGTTTATTGGATATTTTTTTATAACAAAAAGTAGAAAATATCATTTTTTTTCAAAATTTTCAGTCTTTTTCCGTTTATAGCGCAAAAAATAAAAACTGCAGAGGTAATCAAATACCATCAAAAGAAAGCTCTATTTGTGGGAAGAAAAGGACGCAAACTTCGTTTGGGTACAGCATTGCATAACCGCGCAATTAGCAGTTAAAAAAGTGCTCTGGTCAGGAAGGGGGTAAATCCTTCCGGGCTGAAGTTGTTAAAATAACAACTAACACTGAACTCCTGGAACGCAGATACATATACTGTACGTGAACTGTTTTACTCGCCCAAGTATTTAATTTTAACCAGCACTGTGACCCAGGTGCCTTTGCCAGACAGTACAGCCTGGTCCTAGATCCCCACTGCATTATACTTTTGTGCAGTTAGGCAATAGAACGTGGTCTAGGACCTGTGTTTGGCAAGTGAAATAGCAGCAAAACACCAGTTTTACTGTTCCTGTGCTACTCCTTAATGAAAACTTGTTCCCTATTATAGTGGCACTCAGTGGCGGCTGGTGCTCCATCGGGGGGGTGGCAAATCTGGCAAATCTGAGACGTCTACCCCCTGGTCGCTCAAGCCCCCCCCCCCCATTTCCATCTCCTCTGTGTCCTGGCGGTCGTTGCTTCTCATCATGGCCAATGAGGTCTTCGGACTCCCAGCCAATTGGGTCTTAGGACTTCCGGCCAGTCAGGTCTCAGGACCGGCTTCCTGATTGGCTGGGAGGAGAAACAGGGAAACATTACCGAATATTGATAAAGTCACACAAGTGGATGGGCTCACTGCGTCCCGAGCCCATCCTTTTTTGGAATTCAATTAGAGCCTCAGGCTCTAATCACGTGCTTCAAAAAAATAAATAAAATGAATCCCATTGAAATACATGTGTCTGGTGCCCTGCATGTAGATTAGGGGCCGGGCGCATGGATTAGGGGGCGGCACCCTTTATGGATGGGTTGCTACTGGTAGCACAGTTGTGCAATAAATTGGTTCTGTGCTGCAGTGCAGGGGACTACTGGTGGCTGATATCCAGACAATTCAGGTTACGATGTTTCAACATTTAATAGTTAGCTGTAATGACTACATAACAATAGCGTTAAAATATTTCCTTTTAAGGTGTTCCTCGATTTCAATTAAAAAAACAAAAGAAAAACATAGTTTAAAGCTGGTAAAGGCACAAATATGATAGAACGTTTCTAAAAAAATATATATTTTTAGCTAGGTTCACACAGATGCTCAAAGAAAGCACTGTAAGCAGCCCCCAGTTGTTGCCCAGTGAATGCCATGGTGCCATTCATTTCAATAGTTTTGTGGATGGAAAGAAGCCTTAAAAAGTCATGGCTGCTGGATGCTCTCCTGCATTCACAACTTGTTTAAGCATATGAAAATGTGTTGTCAGTTATGAATTGTCATGCTAGTAATAAAAAGTAGTGGATAGACATTTGGAATCCTTTCAAACACCTAAAGGTTAAGGGGTTGTAAACCCTTGTGGTTCTTCACCTTAATCCATTCTATGCATTAGCCGCTTGCCGACCAGCCGCCGTCATTATACAGCAGCCAGTTAGCTCGTTCCCGCGAATAGCTGTAGATGTACATCGGTTTGTGAACTAAATTTTGTGGCATTGGCCAGTGGGGGAGCCAATCAGTGGGTCCAGCGCCTTTGTAAACAAGGCAGATCTCCATTCCGGAAGGGATATCACACAAATACTGTCTTTCTGCTATGCAGGAAGACAGATCTGTGTGTTTCCCCAGTCACACAGTCCCCCCATACAGTTAGAAAACACAAACAGGGAACACATTTAACCCTTGATCGCCCCTGATGTTAACTTCTTCCCTGCCAGTGTCATTAGTACAATAACAGTGCATATTTTTAGCACTGATTACTGTAATAATGTCACTGGTTCCCAAAAAAGTGTCAAAAATGTTAGATGTCTGATCTGTCCGCCGCAGCTTTGTGGTCCCACTAAAAATCCCTGATCACCGCCATTACTAGTAAAAAATAATAAAAATGCCATAAATCTATCCCCTATTTTGTAGACGCAATAACTTTTGCGCAAACCAATCAATATACGCCTATTGCAATTTTTTTTTTTTTAACCAAAAATATGTAGCAGAATACATATCGGCCTAAACTGATAAATACATGTTTTTTAACTTTTTTTTTTTTTTTTTTTGTGGAAATGTTTTATAGCAGAAAGTAAAAAATTTAGTTTTTTAAAATTGTCGCTCTTTTTTTTGTTTATATTGCAAAAAATAAAAACCGCAAAGGTGATCAAATACCACCAAAAGAAAGCTCCATTTGTGGGGAAAAAAAGGACATCAATTTTGTTTGGGTTCAGCGTCGCACAACCACGCAATTCTCAGTTAAAGCGATGCAGTGACGTATCGCAAAAAATGGCCTGGTCAGGAACTGCGTAAATCCTTCCGGGGTTAAAGTGAAAAACCTCTAGTGCAGCAGCCCCCCAGAGCCCCCTTTTTACTTACCTGAACCTGATCGTTTTATCAATGGGGACGAGTACAGCAGCTCCTGCCGCTGTCTCAGGTCCTCATCAGATAGATTGGCAGCAGCGCAGCCAATGACTCCCGCTGCTGTCAATCAAATCCAGTGACACATGAGCCGGGGGAGGGGCCGAGTCCTGCTGTCTGTGTCAATGGATGCAGCAGCAGGACTCGGGAGCGCGTCCGCACGAGTGTCCCCTTGGAATGCGGGTCTCCGAGGGGGCACTCAATGCAGGGAGGAGCCAGGAGCACCGTTGGGGGACCCCAGAAGAGGAGGATCGGGGCCACTTTGTGCAAAACCCTTGCTCAGAGGAGGTAAGTATAATATGTGTGTTATTTAAAAAGAAAAAACAAAAAAACCGAACCTTTACAACCCCTTTACCTCTTAGAGCAGTGCAATAGAAACATATATGTTCTTGTCAGGAGAACAATATTATACACAAATAAATTAGGATAGGGTTAATATTGGGTATGTCCAGATGTAGGCTACCCACATTAGGGGAGGGTGTGATTTTGTGCATTTTAATGTTGCATGAGGCAAGGAAAGAAGCAGCCATATATGAGAACCCATCCAAGTTTAATAGCCCTACTTTTTATATCTCTTACCTGGTTGTTATACAAAGCTGTATATAATGTAAGCACATATTCATGTCTCTAGTTAGCAACATTATAGTTAATGACCATATGGTCATTACAGTATAAGATGTTCTGTCTGTTGTATTTATATTCCTCAAGCATATTGTTCCTTCTACTTCACAGTGTGTTAAACTATTTCAAAGGGAAAAAATCCTTTCCCCCTAGTTTCCGGTTGTCCTATCAAGTGTAACCTTGGACCCTTATAGAGCAATTAGACCATCCTCTATCCCCTCCTTTGTAATGAGGTTTCTTACATTCCTGAGTCTATAACCCTTTAGTCTTCCCTAATGGGACATCATTATTCTGAAAGAAACAATGTAAATGTAAATGAATATTCTCATTAACGAGTCACAGAGAAACCTTTAGCGGTAGCACTGTGGTAATTCTGCTTGTTATTTCTCCAGTATTCCAGGCAGGATTTTTTTTATAATTCATTATTAGTATTCTCAATTACTTGTTCTTTAATTTTGCATGTCTTTCATAATCCAATGTTCAACTCCTTCAACCATGTCCTTGTTTTATTCTCCAGGTGCAACCTGTGAAACGTTCAAGGTCTCTGTCCCCAAAGGGCTTTTCTAGAGAGTCCGAAGAGTTAAAGAAGCTTAAGATAGCAGAAAAGAGGATTGAACATTTAGAGAAGACACTGCAGATTAAGGTGAATGCCATAAAGCTATATAAACCATGTCCTGCCAGTGAAAAATCTGACAGAATTAAAGGTGAAAAACAGCACTCTAATTGAGCTGAAGGTATTTTTCGGGGATAAACTGGAGACTTAAAGATTTGGCTTCAGGGGTATATTTTAATGTAACACAAAATATATTCATTTTGTATGATTTTCTTTCTAAACTGCTTACCTGATACAACATAATTCACTTACCTTCTCTTAACATCCATGCTATGCTGTAACAAACACATATTCTCACAAACTGAACATGAAATGGCCTCTTGTGTAATATCATGGATGACGGCCTATGGGTAAGTACTGTCTCTAAAAAAAAAAAACTCTTATTGTAATGGGATTTAAATTGTTTCCTCTACAGTTTAGATGTATCCATAGTATGTGACTGAACTGTGCATTGTGCAGCTAAACACAAGCCAAAAGTAGGCAGACCTTACGCTTTTTAGCGTTTAAGATTAGAAAACTAAAAGCTAATTGGTAGCTAATGAGTGTTCAGACAGTCTATATTACACTTTTATGCGTGAAACTCAATAATAGATTTTTTGAAACCTTTCACTAATCCTGTTCACTGTTTTTCTCAATTCAGGTTTTTTGGTCCTTCAGTGAATGGCAGACCTTACATACTTTCCCACGTCATGCCATCTTTTGTTACTTTTTTATGCATTCTGTATTTATTAATGTTTACATGAACAAGAGCTACAGAAACCGTAAAATAATTGACCAGAAGTATACGGTATATTAAAACACCAGATAGTATACAGAATAGAGGAACATCAATTGTTCAGTCAAAAACAGCCAGCATTCAAGGAATACAGGTTTGGAAGATAATTAGGATAAATAATACTAAAGGAAGCATGGCTTCAACTTGACAGTAGCTAGAAGACAACATTGTAATCAATAGTCCAGCATGCCATTCCCTTTCCTGTACAGGGTGAGTGGACAGCCAGAGAAGACTGAATAGAGGAAACATAAAAGGAAAATGGCCAACTCTGTATGGTAAAGTTGAGATTAAAAGTTATCAGTATCGATCTAGTTGAGCCAATGAAAGAAAGAGGGGAGTCAAGAACATACTGAAGAAGAAAAAAGAAAAAAACAGGGAGGGGGAGATTGGGGCATAGCTGACCTTGAACCAGAACCTTCTCAATGTATAGAAGACCACTCCGGGGTAGCTGGTAGAATGTACTGTATGACAATTGAGCCTCCAGATCACACAGGCATCGATTGTTTAAAGTCATCCTTACAAGTGATGTCTAGCCAATAGAGCCAGGTGGAAGTAAATTTAGACTATGCATTTTACAGTGAAGTGGTAAGACTTTCCATGATCCTTATCTCCTCCACTCCTCTAATCCACTGTTGGATGGTTGGTGAAGAAGAGGACTTCTTTACCAACTGGAAGGCTGGAATACAGGAAAGAGCAGTGTTTATCAGATGCTGCAGGACTGTTTTGCGATACATGTCTTTGTAACTAATTAGCCCATCTGTGATAGATTGAGTAATACTATAGACTTGAGACCAAAAAGAATCTAGGGCAGGGCAATGTCAAAAGATATGGAGTAGAGCTCCTGGACCTTGTCCATAGCGCCAGCAGATATCAGGGATGGTGGGATACATGTCTTGTATCATTGGAGTATGGTACCAGGGGGTGACTATCTTGTACCCAGATTCTTGGTACCGGTTACTAATAGAAGATTTGTATGACAGAGATAATTTTGATTCATTCTTTCAGGTTAATTCCCAAATCTATTTCTAATAGCTCAAGTAATCATGGCAGGTGTTTTGGAATTTTCCAGAAGAAGGGGTTTATAAAACCAAAAGTGTGTGTAATGTAGGGAGTAGCTGATTGGCTTTCCTTCTCCAGTGGGGTAAGGGCATGGATGAATTTTCCCAGGTCTGGTAACAAGCGCAAAAATTGCATCAATTGTAAAATTTTGTAGGCACCGAGAGAAGAAAAGTACAGAGCTTGGGCCACTTGAGCTGAATTGATCCAAGACAGGTGATGCGTAAAATGCATTGCAAGTCGTTTATTTCTGGCTTGTAATTGTGGAGATTTGTCCCCAGCACCTGGAAGAAAGACCTGCTTGCCAAGGACAGAAAAGAGGGGCGGGGTAATGGGTGCCAACACTTTTTAGCAACCCATTCCTGCGCAAGAGTGAAATAGCTCTGTAGTGGCTGTATTGCCTTGGACAATGTGGATAATTCTTTAGGTGCCTTGCTGCCCTCTAGGACTGGGGTTGTCTTGACCATACTGTGGAACAAACAAGAAAAGAAAAGAGAGCGCACTGACCTGGTGCATTATCCACCATTAATTTATTGTAACAACAAACTGGTTAACATGTCTACTCACAAACTCGAATATACAATTCGCTCAACAGGCCACATGCGTGGCTAATCTCTTTCAAAATGCCTGGAACACCAAGTCGGGTAGGGGGATCCAAATCCAGGTCCCTGCTTGCTGATGCATTTCGAAGGACAAACCACCTTTGGGGCCTAGCTACAAATGGTTTGATCAGCAGTATTTGTACCTTCACAGACACACCTACGACATGGAAGTCATGGTCCCTCCCAGGGAATGGAATGAGGGAAAGTGGGGAGAGGGAATGTTAGGATCATAATTAAAATGATGGTGAGACAAAGCTTACTATATATTCAACGCCAGCGTATCCTGAACTCCTCTATTTTATTCTTACAATAAATTAATGTTGGATAATCCACTAGGCCATTGTGCCCTGTTTTCTTTTCTTGCTTGGCCAACACTTTTTAAACATGAGTAAAACCTTTGTAGCAGAGAGGAACAACAAGTTATATAATGACAAAATTAAGAGCAAGTTTGGTTTAGGTTAATTTGTTATAGTTTTTATTTGTATTTTTCTTTTTACCCTAAAACCAGTGATAAGATATTTACCTGCTTTACTTCCCTATAACAAAGGTAATACTTTGGCTTATTGACTCATCGTTTATAGATGTGACCATAATATTCAATTTTGGTGTGGTCACTTCAAATGAATTTGTTTAAAAGTTTTGAGGTGTTGTTTGGTGTTTTGCAAGTGGGCTGTCTTTTTTTAAAACTTAATGACAAATATATTACAGCAATTGTGAAGCCTGGTAACCAAACACACATTAGGTGTAGTCCCATGTAACCCAGACTGCAGAATTAAGTAAAAATAGGGGGGGAGGAAGAAGGGGGAGATCCCACCTTCAATAAGTGGTTACTTTTTAGGGCTAATACTGCATGTATCCAGACTAAGTTTTATTTTAATCAATATGTAAAATCATAATATATATATATATATATATATATATATAGATATAGATATAGATATAGATATAGATATAGATATAGATATAGATATAGATATATATATATATATATATATATATATATATATATATATATATATATAGATATATATATAGATATATATATATATAGATATATATCTATATCTATATATATCTATGTATATATATAGATATATATATATATATATATATATATATATATATATATATATAATCTCAAAATTACAGCAAACACTTTTATCCTGTCTGTATAAATGCCGTATTAGCCCCAAAAAGTAACCACTTTTTGAAGGTAGGGTCTCACCTCTTCTCCCCCCCTTATTTTTACTCATGTCTTTTTTAAGACATTGAAGCAGCAAAAGTTAACATTTTTTTAAATTGTGCCAGGGGTATATAAACTTATGAGCAGAAATGCCTACATAATCTGAAACAAATCTACGTCTTCTGATGGGTCTCTCGCCGCACTTTTAACACCTTTCTACTTATCTCGTTAAACTCCAAACTGCAGTGTATTAATTGACTCATATTAATTTGTCAACCTAGATACAGCAAAATACAGAGCTTTGGAAAGCACATGAAAATCGCAAAGAAAGGTTGCTGGCATTACAGGCCAGTTATAGAGGACTCAAACAGCAAATCGAGAATGAGGAAGAGGGAGGTGCCAGGTGGGTTTCAACATTGTTATTTATTGATTTGTCTAGCTGTTCCAGGAAAAAATGTCATTCATGCTGCCAAGTTATTTACCATGGAACTATGAGCAAAGTAAAAATGTCATATATAATACAGGCTGTCACTATCACATTTTCTGAGTCCCTCTGTAAGGTGGCTATATTACTTGTTTCTCCTGTCGGTAGATCCATTGCTTTATACTTCCTCTCACCAACAGGATGGTAATTAGCAGTCCCACTATTGTTATTCGTTTTTACTTATTTATTATTCCGTACGTTTTTTGGCTCTACGTAACATCTGCATACTTTCAGCTATTAAAACCATTCAACTATTAAAATGTTCAGCTCTTTCAGCTGATGACGGAACTTTTTTTCTACTATTTTTACTTTTTAAAATATTAAGCTTTTTTTTAACATTGAAGTCAATGAGAGCGTGCTTCAAATCTTTAAAATCTTCTTCCGCTCCCAAAAGTTTTAGCTCCTTCATACTTTCACCTACAGACGCCAAACTTTAAAATGTTCACAAAATATTCAGCTATCTGGCTATATCTTTTCAGTTTGATATCTTTTACAGTTTTTGTGAAAAAGCTGTTTTTTTAGTGGTCATTTCAGGAAATTTTAGCTATTAAACAGAGCGTACTGTGCTGCTTTTGTTGCCATGGTTACCAAAGCTTCTGTTATACACAGTGATGGGCGGTGAGGGAGGCAGCTGGAGCATCTCAGCTCTGATTACAGAGCCCGGGGGAGGGGATAGACACACCATGTACTGATTTATAATATAGGAATATGATGGGGCAGTTTTGATGGGGCAATTCTGATGGGGCAGTTTTGATGGTGGCAATATGATGGGCCAGTTTTGATGGGGACAATTTTGATAGAGCAGTTTTGATGGTGGCGATATGATGGGGCAGTTTTGATGGGGCAATTCTGATGGGGCAGTTTTGATGGCAATGTGATAGGGGCAGTTTTGATGGGGGCCGTTTTAGCAATTCGGCTATTCAGCATTCCCACGCATTTTCCCCAGGAAACGCATTTTCTAGTTCTGTTAGGTCTGCAATGTTTTAGATGGGCAAAAAGTTTTAAATATACCGTACTTGAAGTGATTATCAAATAAAAGCCCAATACTTTTTCAGTTGTTAATTTTTTTTTTTTTAATGGTCCTTTAAAATTTGTAGTGCCTTTTTGTAAGATTAATCCAGTAATTTGTTCAGGCAGGTTAATAGACATTTATCACCAGAGCACATATCATCATTGCAAGATTTCTTTTCACCTTCTGTTTAATATAAAGTTTGAGATTTCCCATCACTTTTTTTTGGCCATTGTCACAAAGACAAATAGGATGATACTTCCCAGATGGGAACGTGTAAAGCAATAAAAACCTAACTGGCCTTCTAATTCTTTCTCTCTATGGCCAAAACAACAAAAAAAATGAAAGGTCTTGGCTATGCATACTCTTTAATTTTTTGTTATTTTATTATGTGATTATAGCTTGTGTGTTTCCTAAAATTTGTTGTTTTGGAAGAGCCCTATTGTGATATATTTGCAAAACTGGCTATATCCAATTGTTACTGGGCATTGTAATTGTCTTTGCTAGGGATGCACAAATCCTGGTATCTGTGCTGATACTGAGAATTTTCATGTGTACTCATGAAAATGCTCCTGATACTGAAACTGATACCTTGTGGTGCGATTTGTGTCCATACAAAATGAATGGGCGCAAATCGCACTGCAAAGAATTGCATGCAATTTGAACAGCAATGCAGTGCGTTTCCTGTCCAAATCACATGTGGTTTCCTGCACTGCTCCTGTGTGAACCCAGGTTGAAATCAATATGACAAGCCTGGGTTCACACAGGAGCAGTGGGGAAATCACTTGCGATTCGGGCAGGAATAGCACCGCATTCCTGTTTAAATCGCATGCGATACTTTGCAGTGAGATTTTGCGCCCATTCATTAGGTATGAATGCAAATCGCTCCGCAAAGTATTGGTACTCGGTATTGGAGAATACTTGACCAACAGTATCCGTACTCGATCTCGCCGATGAAAAAAACGGTATCGGTGCATCTCTAATCTTTGCATTGTTAAGCTAGTGAGAAATGCTTTATCATTGCTAAGTAGTTTAAAAAAAAAAAAAAAAAGATGTTTCTTCGTTATACAGTAAAGGGCACAGGGTCTTTAGTATTTTACTATGGGTGATGTGCAGCTACCTTCAGGTGATTGGACACTGCCAAAAAAAAAGCAATAGGAACATCTCCTATATATAACCCTCCCACTCCCAACTTGCTTCAGTTTTTTGCTAGTGTTCTTAGGCGATGGGAGTCTTCTCTCTACTGCGAGAACCTTTCCTCCCTTTTTTTTTTTTTTTTTTTTTTTTACCCTTTTTTCTCTAAAAGATTCTTCTGTGAAGATTTCTGGCTGCTTCATAGCCATTGCAGCTCTTTCGCACCTACTGAATTGGTTGACTTTGCTTATCGCAGATGGCAGGGGCAAGGGCTAAGATGGCCTTGATAGCTTAGACTCTGCACAATGCTCCAATGAGGGTCTAATCTCCACAGGGCTCCAGTACCCTTTGTTCAAACAGTTGCCTCCAATCTGACTCCCTGCTTTGGTCTGGGAACTCCACTGGCCATTTGACCTCACAGCCTTCCTCCTATTTATCCAGGGAGGAATTTTCTGCCAAAGGGTCTGATTTCACAGGTAACATTTTGTTCCCTTTTTGAAGCTATATATATGAGGGGTTACAAATGAATCCCCTCATTCTACCTTCCTGAATTGGCTCAAATCAACCATCAGGGAGGCACCAGACTCTCAAAGGGGGGTTGACTTGATCCTTTCCTGGGCAGAACTTCATGTTTTGACCTTGTCTGCCATTTACATCCCAGGTGTAAAAATTTAGCAGGCAGGCTTTCTCAGCCATCACTGTTTGGAACTGGGGGAATGGGCTTCCTATCTAGCGGTGTTCCAAGCCCTTTGCTGAAGTCTTGGGACACTGGATGTGGATTTTCTGGCTTCCATATTCAATAACAATATGGACAGGTTTGTCTCCACGCTCAGGACCCTAGGGCCTTTGCAGTGGACAGTATGGTGACTCTGTGGGATTAGTTCCACCTGATCTATGCCATTTAACTTCTCCAGCTTTTTCCTGGTCTGCTCAGCAGGATTGAGATGGTGGCCACTCCAGAGATTCTCTTCACGCTAAACTAGCAAAGAAGGACATGGTTCTCGGACATAATCAGTCTCTTGGCAGACTCTCCATGGTCTCTTCCAGATTGTCTGGACCTCCTTTCCCAAGGGCTGGTCCTCCATCCTGCTTCTTGCCCAGGTTCTAAGGAACAGGGGACTGTTGGTTTGGCCATCTGTACTCTCTTAAAGGCTAGTAAGTCATCATCTTACAGAGTCTGCCATCATGCCAGGAAAGACTATTTTGTGTGGTGCAAGACTAGAAAATTTCATCCTAAAAAGTACTTTGTGGACTGTTGTTTTTCTTTTAAGGTTTTTTGTGGTAAGAGTAAGGAAGCAATAAAAGCTCTGTAATGTATTAATGTGCTTTACTAAACAAAATGCTGTACATACAAATTATTATTATTATACACAATTTATATAGCGCCAACAGTTTATGCAGCGCTTTACAATGTAGAGGGGGGACAGCACAATTACAGTACAGTTCAATACAGAAGGGACAGGAGGGCCCTGCTCGTAGAGCTTACATTCTAAAGGGAGGGGGTGGTGATACAAAGGTAATAGATGCAGAGAGTGAATTGATGGGGGGTGGCTCAGAGACAGTTGTTAGGTGGGTGTGGGATAGGCTTCCCTGAATAAGTGAGTTTTCAGCGATCTCCTAAAGGTGGACAGATTAGGGGCTGATCGGATATACCGGGGCAGGGAATTCCAGAGGATGGGAGAGGCTCTGGAGAAGTCCTTAAGGCGAGCATGAAAGGAGGTAACAAGGGAGCTAGAGAGCAGGAGGTCCTGGGAGGAGGAGTGTAGGGGGCGATTTGGGCAATATCTGCAGATGAGGCTGGTGATGTAGCTGGGGGCGATGTTGTGGATGGCCTTGTATGTTATGGTTAGCATTTTGAATTTTATACAGTGGGGTAGGGGAAGCCAATAAAGTAGGGATTGGCAGAGAAGGGCAGCAGTCACGGATCGATTAGTGAGGTGTATTAGTCTAGCAGCAGCATTCATAATATACTGAAGGGGGGGTATCCTGCGTAAGGGTAGGCCATTAAGGAGAAAGTTGCAGTAGTCAAGGCGGGAAATAATCAAGGAGTGAATAAGTTGCTTCGCGGTGTCATTTAGGAAGGGTCGAATTCTGGAGATGGTGCGGAGGTTAAGGCGGCAGGATTTAACCAGTGGATGTGGGGGCTGAAGAAGAGGTCAGAGTCAAGGATTACACCCAGCACCCTGGCATGTGTGGAGGGACCAATGGTTGTGCTGTTGATCTTAATGTTAGTCATGGGGGGACCGGGAAGGAGGAAATATTACAAGCTCAGTTTTAGAAAGATTGAGTTTGAGAAAGTGGTGTAACATCCATACCGATATGTCATTCAGTAAGTTTGAGATCCGTGAGGAGATCAAGGGGGGTGAGTAGACGAGTGGAGAGATAGATCTGGGTGTCATCGGCTTAGAGGTGGTATTGGAAGCCATGGGAGGTTATCAACTGGCCCAGGGAAGAGGTATAGAGCGAGAATAGGAGAGGCCCAAGGACAGAGCCTTGGGGTACCCCAACAGAGAGAGGAAGAGGAGCGGAGGAGATGGAGTTGTAAGTGACACTGAAAGTGCGCTGAGATAGGTACAGTGGGGCAAAAAAAGTATTTAGTCAGCCACTAATTGTGCAAGTTCTCCCACTTGAGAGAGGCCTGTAATTGTCAACATAGGTATACCTCAACTATGAGAGACAAAATGTGGAAACAAATCCAGACAATCACATTGTCTGATTTGGAAAGAATTTATTTGCAAATTATGGTGTAAAATAAGTATTTTGTCAATATCAAAAGTTCATCTCAATACTTTGTTATATATCCTTTGTTGGCAATGACAAAGGTCAAACGTTTTCTGTAAGGTTGTCACACACTGATGCTGGTATGTTGGCCCATTCCTCCATGCAGATCTCCTCTAGAGCAGTGAGATGTTTTGGGGCTGTCGCTGGGCAACACAGACTTTTAACTCCCTCCAAAGGTTTTCTATGGGGTTGAGATCTGGAGACTGGCTGGGCCACTCCAGGACCTTGAAATGCTTCTTATGAAGCCACTCCTTTGTTGCCCGGGCGGTGTGTTTGGGATCATTGTCATGCTGAAAGACCCAGCTACGTTTCATTTTCAATGCCCTTGCTGATGGGAGGAGGTTTGCACTCAAAATCTCACGATACATAGCCCCATTCATTTTTTCATGTACACGGATCAGTCGTCCTGTTCCCTTTGCAGAGAAACGGCCCCAAAGCATGATGTTGCCACACCCATGCTTCACAGTAGGTATGGTATTCTTTGGTTGCAACTCAGCATTCTCTCTCCTCCAAACATGACGAGTTGTGTTTCTACCAAACAGTTCTACTTTGGTTTCATCTGACCATATGACATTCTCCCAATCCTCTTCTGGATCATCCAAATGCTCTCTAGCAAACCTCAGACAGGCCCGGACATGTACTGGCTTAAGCAGAGGGACACGTCTGGCACTGCAGGATCTGAGTCCCTGGCGGCGTAGGTTGTTACTGATGGTAGCCTTTGTTACATTGGTCCCAGCTCTCTGCAGGTCATTCACTAGGTCCCCTCGTGTGGTTCTGGGATTTTTGCTCACCGTTCTTGTGATCGTTTTGACCCCACGGGATGAGATCTTGCGTGGAGCCCCAGATCGAGGGAGATTATCAGTGGTCTTTTATGTCTTCCATTTTCTAATTATTGCTCCCACAGTTGGTTTCTTCACACCAAGCTGCTTGCCTATTGCAGGTTCAGTCTTCCCAGCCTGGTGCAGGTCTACAATTTTGTTTCTGGTGTCCTTCGACAGCTCTTTAGTCTTCACCATAGTGGAGTTTGGAGTGTGACTGTTTGAGGTTGTGGACAGGTGTCTTTTATACTGATAACAAGTTCAAACAGGTGCCATTAATACAGGTAATGAGTGGAGGACAGAGGAGCCCCTTAAAGAAGAAGATACAGGTCTGTGAGAGCCAGAAATCTTGCTTATTTGTAGGTGACCAAATACTTATTTTCCACCATAATTTGCAAATAAATTCTTTCAAAAATCAGACAATGTGTTTGTCTGGATTTGTTTCCACATTTTGTCTCTCATAGTTAAGGTATACCTATGATGACAATTACAGGCCTCTCTCATCTTTTTAAGTGGGAGAACTTGCACAATTGGTGGCTGACTAAATACTTTTTTGCCTCACTGTAGGAGGAGAACCAGGATAAAGCAGAATCAAAGAGGCCAAGGGAGTGTAGTTTGCTGATTTACACATACAAATGATTTACAAATATAGGAATACAATACAAGAATGACAGATTTATATAAACACATGCACACACTACCTAAATGTTCTAGTGAATGAGCATGAACAATGGTCTGTGTACAATAGGAATATGCTAAAGTTACTTAGATCAGGTTATAGTGGCTTCATGATCTCTGTAGGCAACCAGGACCCAGGCTATACTCTTAAGAGCAATTGCAGGAAATCGCGCACTAGTGTCATTCTCAGGTGAAGTTTCTTCTGGCACAGATCTTCCTTGATGTTCTGTCATTATGGAGTACGCCTGTCAGCTTATGCTGCTGGCCTTTTATTTGGAAAGTTTAGTTAGATAGTCCAACGTGGGTGTATGTTTTCTCACTACTTCCTTTACATTATTTTTTTATTGGTGAACCATTTCCCAATTCAACCTCTGGATGGCACTTTTGTATCATACATACCATAGATCAAATATGTCAGCGGGTCAAGCTATTGTTCACCTTGATTACCTGGATGCATTGTTTGCCCAGAATTCCTGTAAAATAAAGTGAACAGCCAACTGACCCAACATACAGCAATAGTATCTATTTTCCCATTGTTTGAGAGGGCAGCTTGTGCAAACGAACAGCATTAGCTTGAAAAACGTTCACTCACAGTAACCTGATGTTTGCTTCTAAAACAAACAAATATATATATATATATATATATATATATATATATATATAGTATATCTATCTCAAACGCAGCACAGGCACACACTCTGCCTTTCTCCAGTGGACTAGACCAGCATCTGACTTTGACTTTTAGCGCTATCAAGGAGAAGATCTCCACCCATGTCGCTAGGCCCTACTCTTTTAAAGACTGTTGGCCTCATTCCCTAGTTAAAGTATAAGTTCACTTTTAGGAAAAAAATTATAAATTCACATTTTTTTTAAATTAAATAAATAGTGCAGCGCTAAATCAATAAATTATTAAAGTGAAAACACACTAAACCAAGAAAACTAAAGCAGACACATGTGAAATATGCTGGTGTTTGTGAAAGTCGAATCTCTAGGTGATATAAAATTAGTCAAATATACATCACTAATATGCACATAGACAAGGATGTTGAACTTAAAACATGAATCAATATAATCCACAGTTACAAGGTTGTAAATCTAATAGTCAAAAGTGAGATTAAATAACATGCGTGATAAATATAAACAAGTCCCAATGAACTCGCAAAAGGAAAAAGAAACTTCAGCAGTAAGTACTGCAATTCGCACTGTGATAAGAAAAAAGTCCCTTTATCCAAGGAAAACGGATCACCCAAAGTGAATAGGTTGGCTCCTTACCAGCTAAACAGACCAAATAGTTTGTCCTAATAAGCCTAGGGAATTGGGTCTCCCAAAAACCATATGGACACTTCAAGGCTGTGGCATCTGTAACACCTGAGAGGATAGGAGGGACCAAGGCTGCTCCGCTGTGATTGGCGATGTCACTTGCACTGTGGCTTTAAGAAGCTGTTAGAGGAATATACCGGTACTCCTTTTTATCATTCTTGTCATTCTAAAGTGAAATCCATCCACTGTCTTCTGCGGTTATCCACTGTAAATTCTCAAATGCTGGACTTTCTTCACTAGTTCTCCCAACTTTGTGCCTTCCTCATCAGATCTCTCCACACACTGGTTATTCCCTGGGGACGATTGTCCTGGATCCAGTCCCTGATCTGGGATGATTGGAGAATTTACAGTGGATAACCGCAGAAGACAGTGGATGGATTTCATTTTAGAACCTTGTAACTGTGGATTATATTGATTCATGTGTTAAGTTCAACATCGTTGTCTGTGCATATTAGTGATGTATATTTGACTAATTTTATATCACCTAGAGATTCGACTTTCACAAACACCAGCATATTTCACATGTGTCTGCTTTAGTTTTCTTGCTTAATGTGTTTTCACTTTAATAATTTATTGATTTAGCGCTGCACTATTTATTTAATTTATGATTTTGGGTTTTGTATTGCAGACTCTTGGTGCTGGCTGCTTCTACTTATAAATTTTTTTTTTCTTGTTTAGTTGTTAATTTAATTTTAGCGCAGCATTTGGCCATCAGGCCCCTTTTTTCTGCACATTTTTTTTACCTGCAAAAAATGGTGCCATGCAGGTCTCCAGCAGATCTGCCAGTGTATCTGCTTCCGGTACATCCCATAGGGGTAAGCATATACAATCTGAAAGGACGTATGAATGAACTACCACAGCGCTCCACAGCACCGTGGTAATTTATTGACAACTACAAGCGGACAGCCGCAAAGTCTGCTGGACCTTGTAGATTTCCATGCACAGAGCCCTGAATATGGGTGTAACATGTTACAAAAAGGTGATCTTATCCTTTAAAGGATTTGTGCAGGGTGCACACTTCTCTCCCTCTGTATGTACCCTTGTGACTTTGTGGGGTATTACCTGTTTTTTTGGCCCTTCAGAGGCGACCTATCAAACCTGTTAAGGAGATACCCTTATCTGGCCTTTCTTGTTGCCTTTCTCATTGCCTAGAGGGTCTCCTCTCCTGTAAAGAGTCTTTTATAGGGTTACACAAGGACAAGGTTTTCCTGAGGCCTAGAGCCTCTTCTCTCCCCAATGTTATTTCCTCCTTTAACCTTAACTGGTGAAACATCTCAAGGAAATTTCCTTTCGCTATGGCACGCATTGTGAAAGTCTACCTCCCTGTTACCACTTCTGTTAGGCATTCAGATTCTCTTTTTCTCTATGCTTGTTTCTTGCTCCACCATTGTTGGGTGGATTAGACAAATCGTCATTCAAGTGTATGGCCTGAAGTATGAGTTCCTTCCTTCCCTATTAAAGCAAATTCTATCAAATTGTGCTTTATGGGCTTTTCAGCATCAAGCATCTGGTTCTTGGATTTGCAAGAAAGCCACTTTGTCATCTGTTCACATGTCTAAGTTTTAGCAGGTGGATGTTCAGGTCTCTTCTGATAACAGTTTTGGACATAAGGTGCTACAAGTTGTTCCCTGAGCTCTGTCGTCTTGTTTGTTACGTGAGCCTATTGGCGTGTGTTTGTTGTGTTGCCCACCCTTCAGTTAGACTGCATTTAGACACCCAATAGTTAAAGATCATAGATATTCTGGGTCCTGTACTGTACAACTTATGGGGCGTACACACGGTCGGACTTTTTGGCTACAAAAGTCCGACGGACCAAATCCGGCGGACAATCCGATCGTGTGTGGGCTTCCCCGGACTTTCAGCAGACTTTTCCAGTCGCAAATCTGATGGACTTTAGATTTGGAACTTGCTTCAGATCTTTACGTCGTAACTCCGCCGGACCCAGAAATCCGCTCGTCTGTATGCTGGTCCGACGGACAAAAACCGACGCTAGGACAGCTATTGGCTACTGGCTATCAACTTCCTTATTATAGTCTGGTGTACGTCATCACGTACGAATCCATCAGACTTTGGTGTGATCGTGTGTAGGCAAGTCTGGTCGTTAGAAAGTCAGTTGAAAGTCCGCCGAAAGTCTGTCGAAAGTCTGTCGGACAGGCTGTCGGACTTTTGTAGCCAAAAAGTCCGACCGTGTGTACGCCCCATAAGAAAATATGATTTTTGACTTGCCAGTGAGATCCATTTGTGTTAGTATAGTACAGGTCACAGGTGCCTTCCTTCTTTGTGATTTCAATATTGCTTTTTTTTGTTAGCCAGTGTCCAGTCACCAAACAGTAGCTGGATATTACCAGTGGTTAAAGACCAAAGATCCCTGTACTGTAGTCTAAGAAGCAGAATTTACTGATAAGCCAAAATTCTATTTTAGATCAATTTGTTGTGTTAGGTAATAGCTGTACAGTCTTAAAGCAAACCACATGATGGGAAAAAATGCTTCATCCATTTGAAATTCATGGGTGTGTTGGATGCCATGTCCTCCACTGTGTACTTTGGCTCTACCCGGCAGCTCCTACATCACTACCATTTTGTAGTCACATAGGGCCAACAAATGGAACTGCAGTGTGCAGTGGAGGACACAGCATCTGACACTTCTGGAAGTTTTGAACACCAGCTTTGTTTGTTGCTTGATGACCGAACAGTAAGAGAAGAAAAATCTCCTCTGTATGGACAAAGGCAGCTTAAAAAAATCTAAGGAAAAAATCTTTCGAGTGGGGACACAGAGCGCATGTAAAACCTGGCTTTGGCAAAACTCTTCTCAACCGGTTATCCAAAACCTAAAGAAAAACAAAAAAAATCAACTTTGGTTAAAGTCAGGCTTTGATGCAAAACTTTAATAAAAGATTTATTATTATTACCATTATGATATATAAACCAAGAAAATCAGGCGCTTCAATCTGCATATTTGTTACAGGTCATTGGCTTAGAGTAATGAAGCCAGGGGGCTAGCTTGGTAGCCAGGCAGACAGAATTTTTTTAAGAAGCATTCATCAGATGCAGCCTTAATGTGATTGATTGTAAAGGCAGAAGGTTTTTTATCTTAATGCCTTCTGTGTGCAGCAGCCACCCTAATATCTCTATCCAGCGATGGCCACGAGTCCCTTGGCCGTCTGGGACTCTCCCTTCTGATTGGCTAAGACCTAGCAGCACTGCAATTGGCTCCGGCTGCTGTCAATCAAACTCAGTTAGCCAGTCAGAAGAAGGAGAGAGGGGGCGGAGCCAGGCCGCAGCTCCGTGTCTGTATGGATACACGGAGCTGCAGCTCGGCTTGGGTGCCCCCATAGCAAGCTGTTTGCTGTAGGGGCACTCAACAGGAGGGAGGGGCCAGGAGCTCCAGCCAGGGACCTGAGTAGAGGAGGATCTGGGCTGCCCTGTGCAAAACCAATTGCACAAAGCATGTAAAAAAAACATGTTTGTTATTTTAATAGAAAAAAAAAAATGAGACTTTATAATCACTTTAATTCTCCCTCATTACATGTTTACTTACTTACTAAGATCAACACTCAATGTACCAAAACACCATTCTGATCAACACATCTACACACAGATTTGGTCAAGCCACACCTCTCTTAGAGCTCCTCTGCTAAATAAGGCATTGTTAAATTAAGATATTCAGTTGCTTGATCACTTTTATTAAGGATGTATTTATCTGACAGAGAGAAGGTTCATAGAAAGAAACTTGTTCGTGCAGATCCCTCCGAGCTCAGACACGAAGACTCAGATGCTGTATGGAATGAACTTGCACACTTTAAAAGGGAAAACAAGAAGCTGTTGGTGGATAGGTAGGTGTTTGTTTTATTCTGTACAATTCTGTTACAACATTTACCTTTTCACTGGCAGATAGTGGTCACGACAAAGTTTTTAGATTATCGAGTACAGTCAATATTTTCATTCTCCATCAGCTGGGGCAGCTGAGATATTTGTATTATGATACTATTACCCTAAGTTTAAACGAGTGCACTCTTTTACACTGTAAAATAATGCAGATTTATTAAAACCTTTTTTTTACTTTGAGTGTGTAGTCTACCATGGACCACACACTTTTAAAGAGTATCAAAAGTCAAAACTTTTTATTTTAATCATACAATTCAGGACCCAGGATTCTTAGACCATGGATTATATGTCATTACCTTCAGGTGATAGGACACCGGCAAAGCTTTACTGGAAACCACCCCCCAGTATACCCATGAAACCTGCCCACTCCGTGAGGCTCTTGTTTTTTGCTTGTGTCCTTAGGTAATGGACCCCTTTTCCTTTTTAGTGAATTTTTTTTTTTTTTTTTTACTTTTCATAATTTTTCCTCGTTTTTTTTTACTAATGCTTCTATCAAGATCTGACTAGCAATTTCTGGATCAGTTACCCCTACAGAATTGTACCCAGACCCTGTAACAGCAAGGCCAGCCTGTAATGTTTGCTTTGTACATGGAGCAATGTGTGAATTGGCCATAGGGTGCTATACATACCCAGGGCCTTGGTCCATTTCTATGGTATCCAGATCCTGAAAACAGCTTTTGGGGTTATGCCCACCGTGACAGGTAAAGCCTAGATTCTGACAGGACCAGCAGTGTAGACAAAGTAAAATACGGTTTTCCTGTACTTTTACCTACTGGTTCCTGTCTACACATATTTTGTTAGATTATTCCCTGAATAGGTAGTAGACTTACCGCCACCGTTTCTCCTGATGACACAGTGCGAGAGAGACACACACACTCTCTCTTTTGAGCACAAAAAAGAAGACTGTTCTTAGCCTCTCTCTATTCTGGATCAAGCCAAGTGGTTCTTATATAATGATTGGCCCAACTCAGAGAGGTATAGGTAGAGATGGATTGTTCTGGCTCTTTTGAGAGCTTTGGCTCCCCTGCATTCTACCTGAAGCCCTCCTCCTCTGCATTCGCTACATAGGGAATAAGTCACCATGGTAACTAAAAATAATCCCCTGGCAACCATGTCACCCTGCCCAAAGGCATCTGTAGGCTCTAACACCCAGGTCTCAGGCCTGTGACACCTCTGTGCTTGGTGGTGTAGTGTTAATAATTGTCAGTATAACGGCTGGGCATAGTTGTAATCAGTAGTCACAGATTTCCTCCTTGCACACCTACTTGTCAGATAGGAGGATACTGAAGTCTGCCTCTCCTTTCACTGCTCTGTTATTTAAAACTGCACCTCTCAGGGGTAGCCGGAAAACACTGGTGTCCTGTCTTTTTGTTTAATGATTACCACAATGGTTTTCCGCTATAAGACAATAGGGGCTTTATATACAGTACTGTGCAAAAGTCTTAGGCAGGTGGGGAAAAAATGTTGTAAATTAAGAATTGTTTTAGAAATAAAGTTTTAATAGTATATGGAAAGTAAATGAACAGAAGAGAAACTAAAATCAATATTTGGTGTGACTACCCTTTGCCTTCAAAACGGCGTCTATTCTTCAATTCTTCTAGGTACTCTCACACACAGTTTTTAAAGGAACTCTGCAGGTAGGTTTTTTCAAACATCTTGAAGAACTAACCACAGATCTTCTGTGGATATAGGCGTCCTCGAATCCTTCTGTTTCTTCATATAATCTCAAACAGACTCTATGATGTTGAGATCAGGGCTCTGTGGGGGCCAAACCATTGCTTCCAGGACTCCTTGTTCTTCTTTATACTGAAGATGGTTCTTATTGATATTGGCTGCATGTTTAGGGTCATCCTACTGCAGAATACATTTGGGGCAAATCACACGCCTCCCTGATGGTATGGCATGATGGATAAGTATCTGCTTGTATTTCTCAGCATTGAGGACCCCATTGATCATGACCAAATCTCTATTTGCAGAAATGCAGCTCCAAACTTGCAAGGATCCTCCACCATTAATCACTGTTGCCTGCAAACGCTCATTATTGTGCCGCCCCTTGCAAATAAATTGCCTTTTGTTACAGGCAGATATTTAAGATTTTGACTCATTAGTCCAGAGCACCTGCTGCCATTTTTCTGCACCCCAGTTCCTATGTTTTCGTGCATAGTTGAGTCACTTAGCCTTGTTTCCATGTCCTGTGCATAAAAACATAGGAACTGGGGTGCAGAAAAATGGCAGCAGGTGCTCTGGGCTGAGGAGTTAAAATTTTAAATATTTGGCTGTAGCAAAAGGCAGTTTGCTCATGAAGGGATGGAGAGAGTTAAAAAAATAAGTGTCTGCAGGCAACAATAGGCATGATGGGGATTCCTTGCAAGATTGGTGTTGCATTTCTGCAAATGGAGTTGGGGATTTGGTCAGGATCAATGGTGTCCTCAATGATGAGAAATACAGGCAGATACTTATTATTAGTATACAGGATTTATATAACGCCAACAGTTTACACAGCGCTTTACAACTTGAGTGTAGACAGTACAAATACAATACACTTTAATACAGTAGGAATCAGAAGGCCCTGCTCGTTAGAGCTTACAATCTTGTATCAAGAAATACAAGAGGTAATAACTGTGGGGGATGTGCTGATGGAGAAAATAAATGTACAGTTGTTAGGTGTGGCCAGCTAGGCTTCTCTAAAGAGATGAGTGTTCAGGTATCATCTGAAAGTGGACAAAGCAGGAGAAAGCAGGACAGAGTAGGGTAGAGCATTCCAGAGGATGGGAGAGGCTCTGGAGCAGTCCTGGAGGCGAGCATGGGATGAGGTGACAAGGAAGCTAGAGAGCAGGAGCGAAGAGAATGATTTGGTTGGTATTTTGAGACCAGGTTAGTGATGTAGCTGGGGGCCAGGTTGTGGATGGCTTTGTAGGTTTTTGTTAGTATCTTGAATTTAATTTTTTGGTGGAGTGGCAGCCAATGGAGGGATTGGCAGAGGGGTGTAGCAGACACTGAGCGGTTTGTAAGGTGGATGAGCCTAGCAGCAGTGTTTATGATGGATTGAAGGCGGGATAGCCTATTTAGAGGTAAGCCATTGAGGAGGGAGTTGCAGTAGTCAAGGCGAGAGATGACCAGGGAGTGGAATAGAAGCTTTGTGGTGACATTCGTTAGGAAGGGGTGTATCTTGGAGATGTTCCGGAGGTTGAAGCGGCAAGCTTTGGATAGTGATTGGAGGTGGGGCTGAAAGGATAGTTCAGAGTCCAGGATTACATCTAGGACCTTGGTGTGGGGGGACAGGTTGATAGTTGAGCCGTTGATTTTGACAGAGAAATCAGGGGAAGTGGCACGTGGGGGAGGAAATCTCACGAGCTCGGTTTTGGATAAGTTAAGTTTGAGGAGGTGATGTGACATCCAGTCTGTTTAGTAAGTTGGTGATGCGTGAGGACACTGATGGGGAGAGCTGGGGGGTGGAGAGATAGATTGGGGTGTCATCAAGGAAGAGATGATATTGAAAGCCATGGAAGGTAATCAACTGGCCCAGGGAGGTGGTGTAGATTGAGAAAAGGAGAGGTCCAAGAACCAGAACCTTGGGGGACCCTGACGGAGAAAAGAAGAGGAGAGGGGGAAGTAGACTTGTAAGTGACACTGAAGGAGCGGTGGGATTTTTTTTTATCTGTCATGTCATACCATCAGGGCGGGGTGTGATGGCCCCAAATTTTTTCTGCTGCAGGACAATGATCCCAAGCGTTCAGTCAAGAGTCAACCTTTGCACAGTTTTGTATATGCAAGGCAGTAAGATTGAACATTGCCAGATCAAAACCTCATTGCTGCTGGCTCCTAGATTTCAGAAACATTTTTTCAGACCTGACAGTTGGTTTGCATGACAGTTCTTTTGACATATAAAGACAAAGGATTGTGATCTTATTTGACACACCAGGAGAACTCTATGGTACAGACCCTGGTGGTAATGTTCAACTGCTTTTAATTACTTATCCTAACACTAGATGTAAACATCATTGTGGGATATTCTAGAGCTAGAGTGTAATCTGGATGTCTGCCTCCTTCACCCCCCAAAGAATTGGAGATTTTATGTTCATGTGTTTGTTAGCCACCCTCTGTTAAAGTGTGTGCATGTCTTTTTGCTGGTGCATATCCTAGAAATGTACAGTCGTAAATAAATACAGGGGTGAAGCCTTTAAAACATTTTTTTTTATACCAAACACTTTGATAACAACTTAAAATGACCCTGTCACTAGAGAAACTTGAAAAAAAGCCAGCTTGTAAAAGAAGGTTTATGCTTACCTTTCTGGCTGGAGAGGTGTTAAATATTTGTTTTTCAAGTGCCCCAGGTTCTACTACTACTACTACAAAATACTTATAGCTGTATCAGATGGCATCACTGCTGGGCTCTGTGGTTGCTTCTCCTCCATCCCTATGTATCACATAGTAGTAAATAAGTTGAATGGTGAGTTTAGAAACTACATTCTGCAGAGGGATACACTGGGGAAGCCAAGAGCTTTTCAAGAGAGGCTATAGACGGCAGCACCAATCATTCAGGAAAACCCCGGCAACACTAATCATTGTGTTCTGCCAGCAGGGAAGGCTCCCTGCCGGCAGAAGACAATAGCATTGCGGGATGGATTTCCCCTTCAACATGTACTGTGTTGATGGGGGAATCAAGCAATTTTCTTTTCTTCCTACTGTGGTGGAAGGAGAGAAAATTGCATAATCTGTGGCCTACCTTAGAGTCATGTTACTATTTGCAGTCAGTACAATTATTATTATTATACAGGATTTATATAGCGCCAACAGTTTACGTAGCGCTTTACAACTTGAGGGTAGACAGTACAAATACAATACACTTTAATACAGTAGGAATCAGAGGGCCCTGCTCCTTAGAGCTTACAATCTAAGAGATGTTATTTACAAGTGATTCATCAATGTCACAACAGTTCGCTAAATAATTTGTGGAAAGTACTAGTCCTAATCATTATTTCTTGTCTTTTAAAACACTAATGCCCTGTACACACGACCGGTTTTGCCGTCGGAATAAACTCTGACGGTTTCTCCGACGGAATTCCATTCAAGCAGTCTTGCCTACATACGGTCAAAGCAAAGTCCGACCGTCAAGAGCGCGGTGACGTAAAACACGTACGACAGGACTAGAAAAAGGAAGTTCAATAGCCAGTAGCCAATAGCTTCCATCTCGTACTTGCTTCAGAGCATGCGTCATTTTTGGTCTGTCGGAACAGCATACAGACGAGCGTTTTTCCCGATAGGAATTGGTTCTGTCGGAAATATTTAGAACATGTTCTATTTCTAGGTCCGTCAGAATTTTCTAAAAAAAAAGTCCAATGAGGCATACACCCGATCGGAATATACAATGAAAAGCTTCCGTCGGACTTTTTCTGTCGGACATTCTGCTCGTGTGTACGCGGCATAACAGTTTGCAACTATGGCATTTACCATATGTTTAGGACCACCATTTGGACCATACCCAACTCAGGCTTGAGTCTTATTCTAGGTTTGATTTGCAGTGCAAATTCAGTAAATCTTTACAAAGTACCAGATAGGTAAATTAAAGCCAGACTGAACCTGTATTTTAAATCTGCAAACTACATTCTAGGTACATCAAAATTAAAGGGTGTTTTAATGTACATATTGTTTTCTTTCTGAAGTAGCCACAACCTGAGTAGGAAATCCTAACCCATGCCTGCATGGTCAAGTGTTGAACCCTCACATTCTGTGGGGAAGCAGAGATTCCATTGCAGTGGTCTGCCACACTCCATACAGAGTCAGGCCTAGAGCTTTTTAATCAAGCGCATGCTCCCTGCTGATTGGAGAGTTCTAATGCTGGCCATACATTATACATTTTTTTTTTTTTTTACAATTTTCCTTTAGATTTACCAAAACCATATAATATGAGGTCAAACCTAAACACTTTCAATTTGTATGCAATCAGGCAGGCCCTTGCACTACATAGTTGAAGGTATTTCTAAAGGAAATTGTATAATGTATGGCCAGCCTAACTCTGACTCAGCAGGAGTGTGTCAGACCTCTGTAAAGAGATCACTGCTTCCACATGGAGAGCAAGGGTCACACTCTGCAATTGCTGGTAGGGGACAGGTTTTCCTACTGAGGCTTTGGCTATAGTTTAAAGAAATCAAACTATAAGACTTTTGTTTTGAAGCACCTGGAATTCGTTTAGCTGGTTTAAAATAAAAGTTCCGTTGGACTTTAATAACTAATTTCTTAAAATAGTTAGCAATACAAACTTTTTTTAAATTTCTTTTTATGTTTGTAAAGTTGCCATTTGATTTTTATACACTGATGAACAGCCCTGTCTTTAGAATCCCCAGTATGCTTTCCATTTAAGAAAACATTACAGGTAGCAATTCCTATGTATACGCAATGTTTTTTAAACACCAATGCCCTGTGATCATGTGTCATTATGCAAGTGTTTGTATCCCAATTGCATAACATTGTAGCCATAACATAAATACATCCTATGTGTCATGAGCTATGCATTATTTTGGATTCCATGAAGTCTTTGAATATGGCCATTGTCAGATAGACTTTTTTCATAATTGAAACATATGCAATAAAGTTTAGATTTTTTTTTTTCTCTGGCCATCGACACATGGCAACTCGATAGCCAATATAATACCACAAAATTCAGGGATTGTGTTAATTAATGTGGCTCTCATCTGTTGGAGGTGTCGCTCTTCATTAGCCTGTATTTTACACACTGCCTTGCTTCATTTCGGGAATGAGGTGGTGAGGGGATAACCTAGGCAGCCATGCTCGTTTGATCTCCCTGATACATACGCAATGTAGAATGCCTCAGCTCTCTTGGTTCCCTGCCCTGCTAATCCCAGCTGAGCTCATTATAATGTTGCCTCACTGCTACTCTCCGAGCCAGATCTGTCCAAGCTAATTACTGCTACCAGCAGAGCTGCCTGTTAAGGGCCTGGTGTGGATCTGCTAACATGGTCCTTGGTAGTGACCTGTAGAAAGCACAGGGGAATTTGCTTTCTTTCTTGCTGCGTACTGCCTGTCCTCTGGGCTTAGCTCTTATCCCTATCACACAGATGTCTTCGCTGCAGTCAGAGGAAAAGTTGGTGAAGAAAACTCATATTTGAGAAAACATGTTGCTACTGCTTTGATCTTCCGTAAATAGGAAGGTATGAGGCTCAGCTTGGAAAAGTGAGATATCTTCTTGGTTTAAAGAACGTAAACAGGAAACGATTTTCCCTGTAGGTGTTGGTTAAACAGCTTCCTAATATTTTTTTCTTTAATGCTTTTATTAATATTTACATTATTGCATAGACCCTTTGCTTAGGCCATTTTATTTCTACCATTGTTCTAGTAGTAATATTTCAATCTGCGTAAGTTCTTTGTCAGTGTACAGGTAATGTAGGTAGAATGCTGCTTTACAGAGTCCATTGGATTTAGTTAAAAGTGAAGTTATAAAGGTATAAAAAATAAGTTAAAGTATCCCATGCAGGTGACCGGACGTGTGGCCGGATGTTGGAGTGAGTGGAGGTGAGCGCGAGCTTCCCCCAGCCCGATGCCTCCGTGTCTATCTGCCGTGACTTGCGCCCGGAGTCTGTCTGTGTGAGCTCTCTCCCCCTGTGGCATACCTACCTGGCTGTTTGGCTCCCCCCCCCCGCTTGTCTGAGCTGGAGTGTGACGCGGGGACTGTGACACCGCCGCCTGGGAGAGGACAAGACCCGTGCCCCCGGGGTGGAGAGAGGGGAGTCGGGCTCTCTGCTCCCTGCCTGAGTGGTCGCCCGGGCAACGATCCAGCCATCAGCGGGAGGAGGCGGCTGAGACAGCGTGCGTACAGTGTGTGCACAAATATAGAGGAGTCAGAGCCACCCCCAGGAGCTTCAATATGTGAGTAACATCAAGGCGCTGCCTGTCAACTATTCCTACTGCTATTGCAATTGCCACCTATTGTGCTCATTGAAAAGCGGATCATCTCCACCTACCTTCCGCGGGGCGGGATACCACCGCGGATAGGGGGGGGCGAAGACAGTTTATTACACGGACTTCCTGCGTCTTTTTTCTATCTTGGCGATAATATACCCCTGTTGGCTGACGGAGGGCTGTGTTGGGGGAGGGGGTTGTAGCCCGGAGCATTGACAGAGCAGTTCTATCGGTCGATCTTTGGTTGGTTGACTACCTAAGTACCCGTCTGGAGGATATTGCTGGGTCTGTGATGTTATCGAGGGTGGTGTGAGGAGGTAGGTGGCGGGAGAAGGGGGGGGGAAAGTTGAGGTGGCAGCGTGAGTGCGGGAAGGAAGGGTAAAGAGGAGAGGAGAGGGGGAGCATAAATTCTGCGCACAGTTAAATCCTTCAATATATCCCTTGGACTAATATATTTAGAGATGACTAGGAAAAAAGGTGAAGAGATGCAGCCACAGGAGAACTCTAGCTCCCAAATGACCCGCACCTCAAAAGAGAAGGGAAATCAGGCAGCAGCGGCAGCAGCGGCTAAACTTGAAAAATTTGCGCACCCCTCCACCTCCACCACATCTCCATCCAAAAATATCCAGCACCAGCAGGACAGACCACAGGCAGGGGACAGGAAGAGCCTAGGAAAAGGACCAGCGATAATGCACGCAACAAAAACAGCGAGTAGTAAAAGCTCAGAGGGGGTGTCCGCAGGACTAGTGACCAATAATGCTACTGTTTACAACGCACCAGTAGAAGCGGAACCCACACTGAAAGACGTTTTATGCGCTGTCAACTCCTGTAAGGCCTCCCTAACAGATTTGTGCGCCCAGTTAACTGGGTTAAAGGAAGAGTTAATAATAGTAAGCCAAGAATTACAAAGAACTATCGCTAGAACAACAACACTGGAGGAGAGAGTAAGCCAGGCCGAGGACGATCTAATCCCATTAAAACGAGAGCTTAAGGCCTTAAAAGCGCAGATGGGTCTGCACAGCGCTAAAATCGAGGAAATGGAAAACAGGTCCCGCAGAAATAATATAAGGGTGGTAGGACTACCGGAGTGGTCCGAGGGCCCCCACCCCGAGGAGTTTTTTGAGAATTGGCTCAGGGGAATATTCGGGGTGGACACTTTCTCCCATCTTTTTGCTATTGAAAGAGCTCATAGAGTGCCAAGTAGGGCCCCACCATCAGGGGGATACCCTAGACCAATAATTATGAAGTTTATTAACTACAGGGATAAGGTGACCCTGATGCGCAGGGCCAGAGAATTGGGGGATATTCTGTACAACGGAACTAAGATTTCATTTTTTCCCGACTATTCCCCAGACCTCCAAAAACGAAGGGCTGAATTCAGGGACATTAAGCGTAATTTGCGGAATTATAAATTGGAGTATGCCCTGTTGTATCCCGCTCGCCTGCGCATCATTGCCCTAGGGACTACCCATTTTTTTGACACAACAACAGGGGCAACAAAATGGCTGGAAGATAATAAAAAGGACTTACTGAGTTAGGGGTGGAATAAAGGTCAGTTAGACTAGGAAAGGAAGGGAGAAAATGGTAAAATTATATATTTTTCTTTTTTCTTCACCCTTCCTTTTCCTTGTGTTAATTTTTCGGTTTTCTTAGAGCAAACAGCAGTGGACACGGGGGGGGGGGGGGGGGTGTGATAGATGGAAGCACGAACAAATGATGTGTTTACACGGTTTCTGAATGTTTTAAATACTGTTCTGAAAGTTTGGAGGAGGGTGGTGGGAGGGGGGGAGGGGGGTGGGAGTGTGATAGTGAGACACAGCGTATTTTGTTCTTCCACGAGAGGGGAGTTGTTCTTTGAATGGTTGGGAGGGGGGAAAAATCAGGTCACAAGTGCAGCCCCCAGGGCTAGCCTAATTAGGCAGGAGGGGGGGTCACGAAATGTGGAGGTGGGAGGGGGGTGAATACAGAGGGAGGGGGGGGGAGGGGAGTTTGTACTGAGACATAGGGTTGGGCAAAGGGGTGCTTGTAAATCTCATATAGTTAAGAGGGGGGGCCTCACAAAGGTAATGCATATTGGCGCACGTGTTTTTGAATTTGCAATCAGGGGATGCAGAGCGGAGAGAGAGGGATCCCCGGATACAGGAGTTCCTTGTACCTCTCCACTCTCTTTTCTTTTCCTTTTTTATCTTGGCTAGCACAATTATAGTATTGGCCGGTTTTGTAGTCACTAATTCACAAAGGCTTTGGTTTTTCTTTTTCTTTGGTATTTTTTTCTCTTTCTTTTTATTTTCTATCCTAGCTAGATGCCCTTAAAAACGCTAAAAATTGGCTCCTGGAATGTTAGGGGTATGAGCGACCCGGCTAAAAGGGCAGCGGTGTTCTTGGCGATGGAGGCGTATGGCGTGGAACTGGCTTGCCTGCAGGAAACCCATCTCACCAATGACACCAAACTATATGCTCGGAACTATAAATTTCAAGAGCAATATCATTCTGTCTATACCTCATACTCAAGAGGGGTGAGCATATTGGTGGGTAGGGGTATTTCATTTTCCTGCAGAGAAGCCAGGATGGACGCGTTGGGTCGCTACGTATTCTTGAGCTGCGTTGTGGAAAACAGACCACTAGTCTTAGCAAATATTTATGTTCCGCCTCCGTTCAAAACAGAGACCATTGTGGATCTGTTGGAGTTCGTGGATAATAAGGATGATGTACCTATATTTTTGGTGGGAGACTTTAATACTGTCTTGGACAATAAATTGGACCGATTCCCACCAGTGAATCGCCCAGAGAGATTACCAGAGGGACGTTTAGGTCAACTCCTAAGAGAGATAGGGTGGTGCGACCTATGGAGATCTCACAACCCAAATGTCCGGCAGTATTCCTGTCATTCAGGGACACACTCTACTCTTTCGCTCTTAGACATGGTGTTAGGTAATTATGAGGCCTTGCAATTAGTAAGGAACATAGAGTACAAGCCGAGGGGAATTTCAGATCATTCTCCCTTGACTTTGACCCTGAATTTAAATACTAGAATTGGCCGGAAACGGTGGACAATAAAACCGCTCTGGCTGGACTTGATAAGCTGCCCAGAAGAAGTAACCTCCAAATTAAAAGAATTTGTAACATTTAACTCAGGTACAGCACCTGAGGGGGTAGTGTGGGATGCCCTAAAAGCATTTCTCAGGGGCTTACTACACCAACAGGTTGTCAAAATAAAGAAAAAGTCAAAGGAATGGGAAGCGAGGGTCAGCAGGGAAGCTATGGAAGCAGAGGCGCAATATGTGGCGGATCCAACTCCTGAAAGGCAGGCGATTTGGCTCAATCGACAACAGGAGTACAGAGAGGTAATCAACAGAAAAGCAGAGAATAAAAGACTCTTCCAGAAACAAAATTATTTTGGTGAAGGGGAGAAAGTAGGCCGGACGCTTGCACTTATAACGAAGTCCAATTTATCTCCATCGGCCATTCCCTCGATTAGGACACTGGCTGGAGAGATAACTTCCGATCCCGCCAAGGTCCTAGAGACCTTCTCTGCGTTTTATAGAGACCTGTATAGGTCGCGTCGAGGGTCGGACCGTTGTAGCATGGACAGGTTTATAGAGGGGGTGGAGCTGCCTGTTCTATCGGAGGGGGAAAGGAGTGCGATGGAGTCCCCCCTGACTCTGGGGGAGCTGCAAGCGGCTGTCAGGGAGATGTCAGCTCAGAAATCTCCCGGCCCGGATGGCTTGCCATTGGAGATTTACAGAAAGTATGGGGAAGTGCTGCTCCCGGAGCTCTTAAGGGTATTGGAGCAGTCGTTCAAGGATGGACGGCTGCCTTTATCAATGTCAGAAGCTGATATAATAATGATCCCAAAAGAGGGGAAAGATCAACTGGAAGTCACCTCATACAGACCGATATCACTGTTGTGCTCAGATGCTAAAATTGTTGCAAGGGTGCTTGCAACTAGATTGAACAAATGCATCGCAAACCTGGTACACCCAGACCAATCTGGGTTTATTCCCGGTCGGTCTACTAGTATTAATATCAGAAGGGCCTACCTGAATGTCCAGGTGCCGACCGAGAATGCAGGGTCTACAGCCATACTGTCCTTGGACACTGCCAAGGCTTTTGATAGCCTAGAGTGGGAATACCTCTGGTGGGTACTTGAGAGGCTCGGATTTGGCCCTGTATTTATTGGCTGGTTAAAGATTCTCTACAGAAATCCCAGGGCAAGACTTAAGCTAAACAATGATTATTCGGAAAGCTTTTCCCTCGAAAGAGGGACGAGACAGGGGTGCCCCCTGTCACCCTTGCTGTATGTTCTAGCCATGGAGCCACTAGCGGGAGCGGTGAGATCTTCACCTGAATTGCAGGGATTCCTTAGGAGAGGGGAGGAAGAGCGAATAGCGCTTTTTGCGGATGATGTCCTATTTTTCCTTGGGGACACGGCTTCCTCATTGGAGAAGATCATACACCTAGTAGAGGACTTTGGAAAGTTCTTAGGGTTAACCATTACCTGGGAGAAATCGTCGCTCCTGCCGGTTGATCCATTGGCCAACCAGATCCCGACGAGCATGCCCCAACTGAAAGTCATTGAGAAAATGAAATATCTCGGCGTTGTGCTATCCAGAGACCCCAGTGCGTTTATTGTGGATAACCTGGCCCCCCTCCTGCAAAAATTCAAAAAGAAATGTGATATTTGGAGTAGACTCCCCCTGTCTGTGGCGGGCCGGGCTAATCTGATTAAAATGGTTTGGCTACCTCAGCTGCTATATTTGCTCCACAACTCCCCAGTTTGGATTGGAGAGAAGTGGTTCCAAAAAATTCAATCTCTTTTTGGGAAATTAATATGGAAAAAAGGGCAGGCTAGGATAGGCCTACAAAAACTGCAGTGCCCTACCACCGAGGGGGGACTGGGGGTTCCCCACCCTTTTACTTATTTTCTGGCAGCCCAGCTACAACAATTGGGCGGATGTGCTACGGATGGAGGGGGAAGCAGGAGCGCCCTAATTGCTTTGCAGGGTTGCCCACATAGCTCATTGGTGGAAGCACTGGAGGCAGAGTCACTACAACGAGAGATCCCGACTCTTAAATTGATCACTAGGGTATGGCAGACAACCAAGCGAATAATGGGATATAAAGGAACTTCAGAATACTCACCAATCTGGAATAACAAGAACTTGCAGGAATTACTACCTGTAGATATCAACAGGTTGTGGGGTAGGTGCGGGATAAGTC
The DNA here is from genome assembly GCA_037952925.1 of Lithobates clamitans. Lineage (NCBI taxonomy): Eukaryota > Metazoa > Chordata > Amphibia > Anura > Ranidae > Lithobates > Lithobates clamitans. Next base: position 892,226 of record JBBGZY010000318.1, read on the forward strand.
GGCTGATACAGTTATATGAGGGGGATATCTTGAAATCTTTCGAGGAATTGAAGTATGAGTACGGGATACCAAATCGCACATTCTATACCTATCTACAGATTAGTCATGCCTTGAGCAAGCAGTTTGATAGGCAACCCCCCACATGGTGTAAGATTCCGCTGCTACACTCAATAATTAAATCAGAGACTTCCAAGGGGCTAATCTCAGAGTCATACACTCAATTGATAAAGCGGACTAATACGCAGGTAGGCTCTCTAGGGGGTAGGGACAGGTGGGCAGCTGATGTGGGGGAGATAACGGACGCCGAGTGGAAAAAGATTCTGGAATTTGGAACGGAGGTGTCGGTCTCTCCCTCACAAATGGCTTCCCATCTGATGCTGCTACACAGATCTTATTATACCCCAAGGAAGCTCTTTATGTTTGGTCGCAGAATTAACGACGAGTGCCCTAGATGTAGAAGAACAGGTGATTTAATCCACATGATATGGCGGTGCCCAAAGTTAGTCAGATACTGGTCCGAGATTTTAAGGAAAATAAACACAACGTTCAAAATTAACTTAGTGCTTGACTCTAAGACCTGTGTGCTCGGTCAAGTTGATATAGGGTTGAGAGACAGGTACACAGCGGTGGCGGTAGCCAGATGTTTGTTCCAGGCTAGGAAACTAATTGCCCAGCTATGGCAATCAAGAACTCCCCCGACTTTGGAAGATTGGATTAGAACAGTCAATTCCACAGTTTGGAGTGAAAGGACGTTTTATACTAGGGCCGGTAATTATAACAAGTTTGTGAGGTTGTGGAATCCATGGGTCCAAGTAATGCCGTGTCCACAAGCAGTACTACTTGTGCGCTGAGAGAGCTTTTGTCCTTAGTAATGAGGTATAGTCATACTAGGTGCAACTTAGAGATTAGAGAGAACAATGCACAGATCTGTCGTTGCCCATCAGGCGCGCTCGGGTACTATGGGGGGGTTAATAAGGGAGGGTTTTGGGGGGGGGGAGGATTAGTTAAGCGTAAAGAAAGTAGAATACATAAACATCCATAACGGTAATGTTAGGTAATGTGGCCAATAGGCCCTGTGGTATAAGTTGCAAGCTATAAGTCCCGTAATTCGGGACGATAGATATTAAATGCAAATTGTAGTATGTTACCTTATATTATATTAAAATAAAAAAAAAAAAAAAATAAAAAAAAAAAAAAAGGGGGGATAATTACGGAAGGCCACAATGATGTGACTAGATAAGAGACATATATGAATACTAACCTGAAAGCAGTCTCTGGTTAAAGTTGACTGACGTGGCAAAAAAAAAAAAAAGTATCCCATGCAAGTTTGTGGCCCTTGACCCCTCACATGTTGTTACTTTATTAATCGTGAGTCAAAGAAAGTGAAGAATGCTTTTCAATTTTTATTATTATAAACCTGGGGAAATGCAGACAGATGAAAAATTAGGTTTAAAATAAAGCCATATCCTAGTGTTACCCGTGTCTTATATTTAAGATTTAATATCTCTCAGATATGATTTGGGTTAAATTAGAGTTCTTTGACAATGAGTGAAAGCTTTAACACAATAACAACCTTTATTGGTGAGTCTATCTAATACACAACCATCTATCTATAGTCTACACCAAGGAAGAAAATATTAGGTTAAAATAAGAGAATTACATGAAGGAATACAGAGTATATTCCTTAAAAAAATTAATCTTCAAACATATTTAGTTACAAGTAAAATGCAGACATTTCCTATAATTACCCTTTCCACCAAGGTTCCATTCTGATGGCTGCTCTCCTATAAAGTGTGTTTCCCTCCCATCTAGTGTGTGTATATCCTTACAGGCTGATGCCTTATTGGTTGGCGTAGCGTGGCTCTGATTGGCGAGCTTCCCTGTTGCTGGTTAAGGACTGGCTGCGTCTCCAATCCCTATACTTTTCATAAGTCAGCCCCCTTTAATGCAAATCCTTGTGACTATTCTGAGCAGGAGATTAACTTGAATGTTTCCGGGAAGTTAAGTATTGATTCCAGGTTGGCCTCCCTTCATTACATATCCCAGCATGGGATCCTTTGAAGTGAGTATATGTAAAACAATGAGGTTTGGATCCCATTGTATAGACAAACCTGGGCATCGACTTGTCTGGTCTTACCAGAGATATATGTGAAGATAATATGTTCAGGCCCGCATAGATCCAATCTAAATGAAATATATTCCTAATTACAATATTTTACAGTTATTAATGGGGATTTCACATAAACTCATAAGGCAACACTAGCTTATGGAAAAACATTTTTTTTGCACCTTAGACCTCATTCTATAACTTAAACAAGAAACTGCCCCATTAGATAGCTATATTATAGTTGTATTATAATTGGGACCCATTCTTGAGGGTGGGTCAAGAATTGACAAGAGGCCTTGGTGTATGTGGAAGAGTCAGTGAGGATGTGTTTGTGGTAGCAGACAGGCCCCCTTTCTTTATCTTGTCCATCTCTCTCCCTATTGTTTTACCGTATTTGCTTATCTGTAACTGTAATGTATTTATATCCCTATTGTAAATACATCCAACCCTTATTTTATGAGTTAGTTTTCCTTAACTAGAATCGTGACACCCCAAATCAGAGCACATTTTATATGTACACTCACATCAGTCTCTGCCCTCAAGGAGCTTACAATCTAAGGTCCCCAATTCACATTCATACATACTAGGGCTAATTTAGAAAAGAGCCAAATACCTACCAGCGTGTCTTTGTCATCTCTCTTGCTTTAGAAAAGCAAATAATTTTTTTTGTGGGGGGGGATTTTTTCTTTAGATTTGTTTTTTAGCAAGTTTCTTGAGCTGCTGCTGAGCTACTGAAGCTCAGGGCAAAGACTGCTGGGTGGGGTTGTCTCCTACCACCTTACCTATCTGCTGGGAAACTGCCAGGTAGACGCAAAAGATGTGGCAGGTCAGAGCCTTTGCCCTTTATGGGAGTTTAGATGTGCTGGACACCTGGTCCATTAGGGGTTAATTAGGGGAGCTCTCACTGCAGCTTGTTTGGTTGTAGCATGCGGTGGTAGACAATACTGCTTTGTTTGTTTTTTTTTTTCCATTTAGTGCTGTTGTTTTGCTAGGCTTTTGGTCCAGGGCACCCAGTTGAGTCTACACAGCCCACTTCCTGTTGGGACTTACTGCGCATGCACCATCTTTCAACGCAAGCAGGTCCACTTCACTGCTTCCTACCTTTCATTCAGCATACAGCTCAGCGTTCTTCTGAGACATTTAAGGGCTCCCTGCTGTCTACAGTCACTGCTCATGAAAGGCTTAACACCACCTGCTCTGCAGTGCATGGTTACGGGTACTCTGGTAGGACATTCCTCACATTCTGTGGTGGAACATGGGCGCAAAGGGGGTGGATTGGCTTATGCTCAGCTAATGGTTCAGAATTGGGTCTGCAGGATTTCCCCTGATTCTACAAGGCTGGACCATTGTACCTGTATTGAGTTGCTAACCTCCTCCTTCTTACCACCTTTAGGGGCGCCTACTTACTCTTAGGGAGAGTGACATTTTTACCCTCTATGTCTAAATTTATGGGGAAACATTTAGTCCTATTTGAGGCCACAGGGACCACAAGTGAATCCCCCTCATTCTCTCCCTCAAAGTCCACCTCTGATCTTCCTCTGTCTGCTTCTGGTATTCCTTAGGAATACCCATCCAAGTCAGAGGAGTTGGTACATGAGGTGGTTCAATTCACTGATAGATCTCCCAAATTTAAGACTACTGTTCTGTCCTTATTGGTGTAGTATACACATGCTTTGACCTAGAACAGCCTGTGTCGGCCTTGCTAAAGCTTACCAGCCTGGGTTCCCTAAAAACTCAGTCTGCAAAAACCTTCCCTGTAAACTCACTTTTACAGTCTTTTTTTACAGTGACTGGCCTTATCCTAAAGAAATCATCTCTCTCGAGTGTTTTGTTCAGCCATAATCCTATTGGAGATGGGTTCCTGAAGTAGTGGGTTGTGCTGGTTATAGAACAGGTTATTTCCTGTGTTAACAAGCCCTTAACGATCCCTGAGGATGTTCCAGTATTTCATGAATTTGTGAATAAAAGGTTAGAAGCCCTTTCCAGACCCTTGCTTTTTGTTGCAACCTGCCATTGAGACCACGTCCATCTGCCAGACCTCAGCTATCTTGGCCAAGCCCATGACTCAGAACCCTTGACCATATTGAAGGATTCTTCTGTCCTCCAATAACTGTCCTCCAATAGCTTTTGCCTGTGGCACTGTGCTTTGTGTTGATGGGTTATTGGATACACTTTGCCAGGTGTCGAGGATGTGTCTCATTTCAGTACATGGATCCTTGTACAGACAGTGTCATGTGCAGATGGCTTTTGAATAGGAATTGCTTTATGGCAAATCTTTGGACATCTCTATCAAGGAAGTCATTAAGAGGGGGGGGGGGGTGGCTGGCTGGCTGTTGTGTTGAGTACTGTTTTGCCCTTTGCCCTGGAAAAAGAAGGTAAAACTCTAGTAGGTAAATCTTTTCCCACCAAACCTGCCAAATCTGGAAAAAAGTTCTTCTCTCCATGAGGGAGTGTGGGAACATCTGTCTGCCTTTTGGTCTTTAGACATGTCAGATGCTTGGATGCAGAACACCTGGTTGGTCTCTGTCTTCACCCCACTTCATGCTGTCAGTCTTGCCAGCATTCCTGCAAAGGCAGGCAGACCCTCGCACTGCTCTGGAGGAACTTCTCTCTCAAAGAGTCATCACTATTGCTATAGAGAAAGAACAGTTCACGTATTTCCCCACACACACCTATTTGCCATCCCCAAAGCAAAAGGAGGCATCCGCCCAATACTGGATCTAAAGATTCTATACAGATTCCTTTAAATTTAATCATTCCGTATTGAATTCATTGCTTCCATAAGCAAGGATGCTAATATTCACATCCCATCTTTATGGCACATCAACATTGGCTGCATTTTGCTATGGGCACACAATATTACCAACTTGTTGCCCTTTCCTTTGGCCTGTCCATTGTACCTCTGTTCTACACCAAGGTGCTAACACCTGTTTTCTCTCTGGAAAAGTATGGAAAGGGTTTTAAATGGAGCCACAACACAAAATTGCTTATAAAATCTTTTTTATTAGAAAAAAATTTTGATTAAAAAAACATGACGCACATAATGGCTCCTGATAAAACATTTTTCATGAACAGAATATTTTACCATTACATGGAGAGATTGTTTTACATATACAAATACACTTCATAATCATAGTGCTTGTTGCTTGACATGTTTTTACTTTTTTGCTTGTCTGGGGAGTATAAAGGCTGTATAACAAATGTATATATCGCAATCGCTCCAAAAAGGCACTACTGAGAGCCCTAAAAGTTACCATAGGGAGGAGGACCAGCACAGGAAGTGGCAAAAGATCGCAGAGAGAACACACCAGAGCCAGTATAGCTTTCAGATTAAATGTCAGATCTTTAAGGAATGTGGACCGCAAACTAAGCCAATCCGAAGAGATAAATACCAAAAGTGAACCAAATTATCATGAAATGGAGATAGTAAGCAGTAACCAAGCCAAGCAGACAACCATAGACTATATAGTAACTCAAGAATGTCCCATCAATAGGACAAGTATAGGGAGCCTGGAGCCCGAGGATGCTGGTTCATGTCCTTATACTTGCCTATTGATGGGACATATTTGAATCGCTATATATTTTATGGCTGTATGCTTGGATTGGTTCTTGCTTATTATCTCCATTTGATCACAATTTGGTTTGCTTTTCGTATTTACCTTTTCGGATCTGACATTTATCTGATCTGACATTTAATATGAAAGCTATACTGGCTCTGTTATGTTCTCCCTGTGATCTATTGCCACCTCCTCTGCTGGTACTCCTCCCTATGGTAACTTTTAGGGCTCTCAGTAGTGCCTATTTGGAGTGATTGTGACGTATACATTTGTTACACATGCTCGACATGTTTAGCTTTTTTGCTTCTTCAGGAGCTGTAAAGCATGGGTAACAAATTTTGACAATGCACAGTTATACATTGCCAGAAGCAGTGCACTTTAGTCAGTATATAGTAAATATATGACCTTCAGTAATGTAATATAAACAGCACAAGAATGTGTAATTCCAAAGAACAAAACTATTGTAGATACAAATAATAAACAGGTTCCATAGCAGTCAAATAAACTACATGTACATCTGAATAGTAGATTAAATCATCAGAAGTGGTAAAATTCATCCGTAATTTACCTTCAGACTGTGCAGTTGGTGTATCGGTCCAGGAGGAGCAAAGAACCTGGGGAGCCAATGGGGATGACCTCCAGAGCTTCACCGGAGAGAGCAGGGCGGACCCCTATGTGTGAATAGTGGTGTTGTAAATATTTGAAATCACACTATACTAATAAAGATGCTTGAGGAAAGGGATGCAAGTGGGCGGGGAAGGGAAAGAAGGGGAAGGAAAATAGGTGGAGGGGGGAAAAAAGGTCAATGAGGAAAATGGGGGAGATGGAAAGAAGAGGTAAGAGAGGGGGAGGGGGGGATGGGGAAAAGGAAGTGGGAAAAAGAGAGTAGGAAAGGGAGAGAAAGGTAAAGGGAAATCAAGGAGATGAGGGGGGGGGAGGAAGAAAGAAGAAGAAAGGGGGAAAACAGAGAGGGGAAAGAGGGGAACCAGGGAAAGGGAGAAGGGGGGGGGAAGAAGGGGTGAAAAGGACAAGGAAAGGGGGAAAAGGGAAGGATGGGGCGATAGGGAGGGTTGGAAGGGAAGGAGTGGAAAGGGAATAGAGTGAGATGGGGAAAGGGAAAACCCGAGATAGGGAGTCAATTCAGGTAGGTTCTTGCCTAGTTTTATAAGGAAGCGCACATACAGGTGTTTGATGTGAAGTTGAGTTGCCAACACATTAAAAGTATATTCGATAGCTGGTACTGTGTGGCTGAACACTCTGTCTTTGAGATTCCAAACTGGACACAACAAAGTGTTGTGCACCAAACCTTAGGTATAAGAGCCCTAAAAAGCACATAAGTAAACAAGGGGAAAAGGGAGGGGGCTTCCTTTTAGAGTAGAACAAGATAAATAGAAGCCCTAATTCAATATATAATCAGCTGAACATCAGATAGAATGCTATGTAACTGCACGTTCTTGGTTAAAGCTCTAGGCTGATACGTTGGAACTCTACTAGTGTGCAATTACAAACACCCCATAATGTCACAATACTTTTATGATATATAAAGTGTGATCTCTCATATGTTGTATATGTAATGTCAATGTTCACTAAATATCACTTCATAAATGTTGTTGGTACCTTATCTTTAGGTTATTTTTTGATACTTATATGCTTTTTGTGCTACTTTAAAGGACCTGACGAAGCGGGGTTTCCCGTGAAACGCATAGGCCATACTTCTGACATTCTCTACCAGGATCTGCACACCCTGGATCAAAAGAAACAGTAAACTGTATTCTATTTCAGACTGTAATCTATTCTTAAGGTTTCCATTCATGGATGGAGAATAAAGTTTTTCTACATTTTTTTAAAATTGTGGTATAGATTGTTATTTCAACCCCACCGAGGCACACTGCCACTCTACCCTATTTTTAGTTTGAACTTTGTACTTTTTAGGGACGGTGCCTCTGTGGTGTTATAATTCTCTCACGCTTACCTCCACCCCTACACACTATACAGTGATGCATAGATGGATCATTGTAGCTTCTTATAGAAAAAATTGTATACATGTAAAAAAATAAAGTGAAGCAATTGCTACTTTGCCCAAAAACTCTACAGGTGATGCAGAAAGACTAATTCAAATAGAAAGAATTCATACCCATGAACTTTCAGTACGCATGTTCCTAGGGTATGTATCCAGAATAACTGTTTGTTTTGGGTACTTAGAAAGGATTACATGCTTTATATTTTTTATTCGTATTGGTCTCTTTTTGTGTGACTTAAGGGGTTTTCAGGTTAAATAGTAGTTTCATTATTATTGTTTATGTTTTTTAGATTTGGACATTTAATTCATGTGCAGGTGAGTGCACTTGCAACAGAAACAATTAAGTACTGTCCGTGATACTTTTTTTTTTATTTGCACTAACCGTCAAAATTGTAGGTTAGTGCAATTAAAAAAAAGTATCACAGACAGTACTCAATTGTTTTTGTATAAAAAAAGCTATGTTGATCTATCCATGCATCATTGCACTATTCTTTCCCCTTAGGCCTGGTTCACACTGGTGTGACACGACAGCCGTCCTACTTTGGATCCGACTTTGCCCTGCGACTTGAAGCCGACATATGAACGGGGATCTTGGATCCCCGCCAATACCAGGCACTGAGTTTGGTATGAATCTTGAGGGGGAACTCCACGCCAAATTTTAAATAAAAAACCGGCATGGGTTCCCCCCTCCAAGAAGCATACCAGGCCCTTCGGTCTGGTATGGATTTGAAAGGGCACCCTCTATGCCGAAAAAATGGTGTGGGGGTCCCCACAAAATCCATACCAGACCCTTATCCGAGCACGCAGCACGGCTGGTCAGGAAAGGGGGTGGGGATGAGCGAGTGCCCCCCCTCCTGAACCGTACCAGATCGCATGCCCTCAACATGGGGGAGGGTGCTTTGAGGCAGGGGAGCGCCCTGTGGCCCCCCACCCCAAAGCACCTTGTCCCCATGTTGATGAGGACATGGGCCTCTTCCCGACAACCCTGGCCATTGGTTGTTGGGGTCTGCGGGCGGGGGGCTTATCAGAATCCGGGAGCCCCCTTTAATAGGGGGGCCTCCAGATCCCGGCCCCCCCACCCTATGCGAGTGAGTATGGGGTACATCGTACCCCTACCTATTCACCTAGGAAAAAAGTGTCAATAAAAAAAACACACTAGACACGTTTTTAAAGTAATTTATTAGGCAGCTCCGGGGGTCTTCTTCCGACTTTAGGGGTCTCCGGCCTCTTCTCCGCGGTCTCCAGCCTCTTCTCCTCACTCTCCGGTATCTTCTGCCAGGCTCCTCCGCTATCTTCTGCTCTTTTGCCCGCTCTTTTGCTAGCGGTGGTCCAGTCTTCTCCGCCGTCTTCTTCCCTCTTCTCTTCTTCCGATGTTGACACGACGCTCTCTCCCACTGTAATGCTGTGTGCGCGGTCCACAACGACTTATATAGGGATGGGGCGTGGTCACCAGGTGACCCCGCCCCTTATGAAGTCACATTCCCAGCATACCCCGGGACTGTGACGTCATAAAGGGCAGGGTCACAGTGACATCACCCAGTGACCACGCCCCATGCCTATATAAGTCAATGCACACCGCATACACAGCATTACAGCGGGAGAGAGTATCGTGTCTACATCGGAAGAAAAGAAGAGGGAAGAAGACGATGGAGAAGACTGGACCACCGCTAGCAAAAGAGCGGGCAAAAGAGCAGAAGATAGCGGAGGAGCCTGGCAGAAGATACCGGAGAGCAGGAAAAGAATCGGAGAGTGCGGAGAAGAGGCCGGAGACCGCAGAGAAGAAGGAAGAGACCCCCGAAGACGATGTACCCCATACTCATTCACATAGGGTGGGGGGCCAGGATCTGGGGGCCCCCTTATTAAAGGAGGCTCCTGGATTCCGATAAGCCCCCCGCCCGCAGACCCTGACAACCAACGACCAGAATTGTTGGGAAGAGGCCCTCGTCCTCATCAACATGGGGACAAGGTGCTTTGGGGTGGGGGGGCTGCAGGGCTCCCCCCTGCCTTAAAGCACTCACCCCCCATGTTGAGGGCTTGTGGCCTGGTACGGCTCAGGAGGGGGGTGCCGCTTGCTCTCCCCACCCCCTTTCCTGACCGGCCGGGCTGCGTGCTCAGATAAGGGTCTGGTATGGATTTGGAATCCATACTAGACTGAAGGGCCTGGTATGCTCTTGGAGGGGGAACCCATGCCAGTTTTTTGTTTAAAATTTGGCGCGGAGTTCCCCCTCAAGATCATCAGAGCACAGGTCGCTTGCCAAAGTCCGATCATGCAAGACGGCGATCCGACTTTGATCCGGCTTCAATGATAACCAATGGGCTCAAGTAGGATCAAAGTCGGACCAACTTGTGTCGGACCAGTTAGGACGGCTCCCATAGGGAAACATTGATTTTCACACGTCATGCGACATGAGCTCCCAATGTCGGAGCGTTTGTCGCACTAGTGTGAACCCGGCCTTAAGGTGTAGTTATCTGATTTCACAGGTGTTTTGACAATGATATAATCTCATTACACCTGCTCCATTTACATATATTGTTAGATTCATTCACAACTAGCTTGACAAACAGCATGGTATGCTCAAAACTGTTTCTGTTACTTTGTATCCTCTGCAGACTGAATTAAGAATAGAAATGTGCTGCAAGTACTTGTCTGGACTTTAAAACATGGGTAATATGTGGGTAATTTTCTAGTTGTGTTGTCACTACTACATGTCTACTTCCAACAGATTGTATATATGTGTGTATGTATAACACACACACACAATATCTCTTCCTGTCTCCCTCCCCTTGATTGCCAAGTGGATTTCTGCCTCAGTGCATTAGTGGAATGTTTCAGGGTTAGCCATTTGCATTTGACATCTTTTCAGTGACACAACTACTGCATTTACATTGACAGAGCCTGTGGCAATGCTAACCAATGCCAACCTTAAAGAAGAGCATCATGATAATAATATTTAATTGTGCGTGTGCCTCAAGATAGAAAAAAAAATCAGTCATATTTTTACCTGATGAAAATGTAAAAGGATTAGAAAAAGTACTAGAATTTCATGATTTGCTCCTTAATTAAATGCTTATATAAGTGCTAATGTTTAATCACTGAATATAAAATTACTGGCCAAATTACATAATTTGATCATTTGTCCTTATTCATTATACTGAATAAGGGTTCAAAAATAATGTAACTGGATTTATCTCTCATTGACTTGTCAGGAACCAAGCAGCCATGAGGCAAATAGTTGTTCTGTCCAAAGGCAATCATTACTGGCACTTATTTTGCACAGCACATGTCCTCTCTGCACTTGTCCGTCTGGGACTTAACCTGTTAGTCTTATCTTGTCAATGAAACTTGACTGTTTTCAGGTACAAGACATTGCCTTGAAGGTATTTTGTAATATATTAAGGGTATGCCTTGTACAATATTTGTGAGGATTGTGCTTGACAAAATGCCCATGCCTGTGGATATGTTTATGCAGCTACCAAACAGCTGATCCTGTGGGGAAAAACAACACATATACAGTGTGTGTAGATATATACAGTGTGTGTATATATATATATGTATATATATATATATATATATATATATATATATATATATATATATATATATATATATATATATATATATATATATATATATATATATATATATATATATAATATGTGTGTGTGTATATATAACATTTAAAAAAAATAATGTTTAACCTTGATTAGACTTTTGCCTATGCCTAGCTAGTTGTTGTGCCTTTTTATGAAGTGCCAATGCAGGGCAAAGTAACTTGTTGGCTCTAATGACAGGTGTGCCAACTGCTTACATTTGCCTCTTCGAAAAATACCCAGAGCTTACACAGGGCTTATTTTCTTTTCCTCCTGTGGGTATAAGCCCTTTGGGAGCAGCAAAGTAAGTAAAGGCCATTTGTCTATGTTGGGCAAAGCAACCGGTACAATTTGATGGTATCAAGACCAAGCATAGGTTCATTTTAGGTGAACTTGGTTGCCCTGCCCATTTATGGCATTCACAAAGTATCTTTAAAGCTCAACCTTGACCTGTTTTTACTCACCTTGTCACAATATTTTACAATCTTAACCCCATGTGGGCGCCATGTAGGATTGTGTCAGAGCTTACACAGGGTTAATGATGCAATTCCCACCCGCAGGTGACAGTATTCAGGTCTAGTGATTGGCCACTCAGTAATAAACGAATGTAAGGAAAATGGTGTCGGGGAGTCAACTTTAAAGAGACTCTGTCACTTTGCTTTGAATAGGCAGAGTGACAAGAGTTTCTTTAAAATTCCAAATTTGTAGAGGAAAAAAAGAGGAATCATTTCCAGGTCATTGTATATATATCACAAGGATTTTAGCATAACAACCTATTAGATACTTAGCTGTTTCTGTTCTGTTTTGGAAATTCAGACTGCAGTTCTAATAACTTCCTGCTTCCGAAATGCTTAGTTGGCAGAGTGCTGTCTTGGTATTGTAATAAAAAGAACAATTACTGGGATGAGTCAATCACTTGAGGAGGGAAATTAATTGTTGGCACCAAGAGCCTGATGCAACAAGTGTAAGTTAACAAAGCAGTTAGGTTCCTAACCTATGACCTATCCCACACTTTTAACCTTTTGCTAAAGCCCCCCCACATTACAGTTTAATTGTGCAAACAGCATACACTCTGCCTAATTTTTACCTAAAATATACAGTGAGAGGGCCTACCTTAACAATCCATATAATCTGTAAGCTTTGCATCGTTGCAACTGCCCGCTGAATGTGACCCATTCATTTGCATAGTGCTGCACCGCAACAGCATGCAATGCACACGGTTACAGCACAGTGGTGTGGGTTAAAGCAGGAGAGGAGAAGGTGTCCTAATGCCTCCTCACCACCTGTCAAACACCCTTTGAAAAGTGATCCACTACTAGTGTAAACATGCCCTAGGAGAATCCAGGGAATATCTGTGAAACATTTTCTGGCCCCTTCTTTGCATTTTCTTTCAGTTTCAGAAATGCATAATTGGCTGCTTATTGAAAAAGAAATGTAATTTCACATAAGGTTAAAACACTAAATGCTTGTGTACTGTAGTAATTTTACTGTATATCAATCTTTAGTGAAAGAAGAGCTGTTAAATTTGTTTAGTTTAATTGTTTAGATATATTACACTAAGGCCTACTGGTGGAAGCTCACTTTTTGGTTACCTTATGGAAGGCAGTGCTAGAACAAGGTCCTCTGCTACCCAAGACTCAACATCTCAAAAGTGCTCAATATCTATGGCAGTGTTTCTCAAATGTATTTAACTATCTCTTTACAAAAAACAATGTTTAGGGATGATCCTCTAGTGTAAGTCAGATTTTACAAGTATCCTTGATATCAAGTGTAAATTTAGTAGGATACTTTTCTACCAAATTTTTAAACAAAAAGTATTTATGCAGATCTGTTCTAGATATGAGTTATTATTTGTTTGAACTCTATAAACTGCTCAGATGAATATGTTTACACAAGCAGAAGTACCCTTGAGCCCATCAGAATGCCTCATTTTTGGTACATGCACTACTGGTTTAGCACATGTAATTTGTAGCACATTACAAGAAGTAGAGGGACACTGCAAAGATCTACTTTTACTTGAATCAACTTGGCAAGTAGATCTATTACAGCATGAGATCAAAATGCACATTAATACCCTATCAACAGAAAAAAAAAACATTGCTCAGCTTGAAAAACGGTGTCCTGTCGTGTGTGACCACTACAGACATGATTTCAGACTTTGAATTTAATGAGGTGTAATACATTTTTATATGCTAATTTCCATTTCATCTAGACCACTAATAGGTATTACAAGTAATAAATCTCAGTTGCCAAAGCCCATGGTGAATTTTGACTTTGCATATTTCTTGAAGACGTACTGAGATCTTCAGTTACTTACAATTTCATATGCTTAGAGGTAATGAAGGCGAGACATTGTGTTGCTATAAAAAAAAAAAAAAAAAAGAGGCTTATTGTGTAGCTGTACAATAACGTGTGAAAAATGAAAAGATTACATTTAACACAGGATTGCTAATTTGTGATAAAACAAGGAATGGTACAGTAGAGTGTTCATGGCAACTGTTGACATCCATGGTTTTATTGTTCCCAGTAAACATAATTTATAGCCTGACCAGTAACTAATATCATTGTTGTCCTTTTGCTAACTTTTTGATAGTTTATCTCGACATTACTTTTTGAACTCGAAAATAATGTTTTTTTTCTGTTTTGTATGTTTTTCATCTCTCTTGAGGAGTAGAGATTGAGATATATATAGTACAAGCCTGTTTTAGTAAAGAGGAGGTTAAACTGCATAGCAAACTGGTAAAATAACTCATAAGAAGCGAAGTATAATTTACAAAGTTAAGACACCTTTTGCTATGTATCTGCATCTACTCTTAGAGATAAGGATATACCTTAGTAAAATACTTTAACTGCAACACTGTACCCAAATAAAATGTGTTTTTTTTCCCCCCACAAGTAGAGCTTTCTTTTGGTGGTATTTGATCACCACTGTTTTATTTTTTACTTTTTGAGCTATAAACAAAAAAGACTGTCAATTTTGAAAAAAAAAAAAAATTACATTCTGCTATAAAACAGATCCAATAAAAAAAAATTAAAACAGCTAATTTCTTCATAAATGTAGGCTAATATGTATTTTTGGTAAAAAAAATCCCAATAAGGGTATATTGATTGGTTTACGTGAACATTAGTGTCTGCATACTATGGGCTAGATTTATGGAATTTAGATTTTTTTTTATGCTAGTAATGGTGTCAATCAGTGACTTATAGCGGGACTGCAATATTGCAGAAGACAATTAGACACTGACTGAAACTTTTAACACTTTGCAGGAACCAGTGACACTAATACAGTGATCAGTGCTAAAAATATGCACTGTCATTGTACTAATGACACTGGCTGGTAAGGGGCTAAACATCTAGGGCAATTAATTGGTTAAATGTGGGAAGATACCCTAGAAAGTGTGTCCCCAGGAAGAATGGGGGCTGACAGGGAGGAGGACAACAGGGAAGATTAGAGCGAAGGGAAAGCTGATTAAGAGAGGTATAGGCTCCAGAAAGAGAGATATCATTTTGCCCCTGTACAAATCATTAATAAGACCTCATCTGCAATATGAAGTTCAGTTTTGGGCACCAGTTCTCAAAAAGGATATCGGGGAACTGGAGAAAGTGCAGAGAAGGGCAACCAAAACTGATAAGAGGCATGGAGGAGCTCAACTATGAGGAAAGACTAGAGGAGCTGAATCTATTCCCTCTTGAGAAGAGGAGATTAAGGGGGATATGATCAACCTGTACAAATACATAAGTGGTCCACATAGTGAACTTGGTGTTGTGTTATTCACTTTAAGGTCAACACAGAGGACAAGGAGGGACTCTTTACATCTAGAGGATAAAAGATTTAATTCCCAAATACGGAAAGGTTTCTACACAGTAAGAGCTGTGAAGATGTGGAATAGACTTCCTCCAGAGGTGGTTCTGGC
Source organism: Lithobates clamitans (assembly GCA_037952925.1). Lineage (NCBI taxonomy): Eukaryota > Metazoa > Chordata > Amphibia > Anura > Ranidae > Lithobates > Lithobates clamitans. Next base: position 907,415 of record JBBGZY010000318.1, read on the forward strand.
AAGCTCAGTAGATTGCTTTAAAAATGGCCTGGATTCTTTCCTAAATGTACATAATATAACTGGGTACTAACATTTATAGGTAAAGTTGATCCAGGGAAAATCTGATAGCCTCTCAGGGGATCAGGAAGGAACTTTTCCCCCCTGCTGTAGAAAAATGGATCATGCTTTGCTGGGGTTTTTCGCCTTCCTCTGGATAAACTGTGGATATCGCATTGTGTATATGGGATTGTATTTTTTTTTTTTTTGGCTGAACTAGATGAACTTGTCTTTTTTTCAACCTGATTAACTATGTAACTATGTCTAGTTGTGTGAGCCTGAGCTGTTGAGTCACAGCTTACTCCTGCCCTGGCTGTTCCTCAGTCATCTCAGCCTCTTGCCAAAGCTGATAATGAGAAAAATGTCCAGCAACTCCCATCCCAGGACTGCCAGTTGTGTAGGCCTACAGAATCAAGCTGTGGAGCTGTTTGTTAATAAATTGCTTGCTTCTTATGTGCTGCCAGGCTGTGGGAATCTCAGGGAGTTGCACAAACATGTCTGCTTGCAGAGTTTTGTGAACATATGGAGGGCCCAAGAGTGCGGGTTGCAGTACCGTGATGCACTGGAAGTTGAAAGGAGTATTGCCAAGTTGGAAATATTTGGGAGTGTCAAAGCCTCATCGATCAAATGACTTATCCTCTGCTAATGTTGAAAAGTACCATAGTTGTCTGGTAATGTGGGACTATCTTTCTGCTTCGGCTTGGACATTGAGATGTGGATTACACTATCACTATCCTGTATAGAAAGGGAAGGTCAGTCAAGATGTACTGATGAGAGTCTTTGCCGTACCACGAGAGTCCATAGTTGCCTCAAAACTTCTGCCCCAATTTTCTAGTTGATGGGACGATGGTACATTACGTTTATGTCTTCAATTTAATAGCAATAATTAATACTGATGAGAGTAAATGATCTTGCTTGTTTATTGTTTTGGGCCAGTTGTCTTATCCTTTGTTCCAGAGTTTGCACATGTTGGCTTGTGTTCTTGGATTGTCTGTAGTTGGATGTGAATTGTTACCTGTTTGCTACAGTTGTGGTGAGAGCCATTCATTGGTATTATAGCATGTGATGAGGAGAACTTGTAAATTCTTTTGGACTCTGACATTTTTTTAAAACTTTATTTTAGTGTGTTTAGTTGGTACTAGTTGGGGTATGCTCTATTTTTAGGATTGGCCAAGCCATTAATTACACCTACTACACCATCACAATTATAGATTTTCCATCAGATGTACAGTTGCTACACAAAAGGACCTTGTGTTAAAAGTGTTATACTTTTTCACCAGTAGATAGTGACGAAGTGCAAGATCGGGGTTGGACTCCTAAAATACACCTAAGAAAGCACGCTTTAAAGTTGAGTGTCATGGAGATTAGTTCATGTAAGAATGGGGCATCAGTGTTTGCTATCCTTTTTGTTCTCTTGTAGGTGGAGTATCTGACATCATGTTTGCATCTGGTGGACAATTACACTGTATTACATTTACATTCTCTGTTATCTGCCAATGTACTACTTGGCTAGATAGAAGTAGGATGGCTTTAACTATGCAATAAGGTATTACTTTGCACAAAAAGCCTATTTCATTTGGGGCAGATCTGCTCAGCGGAGGCAGATCCGCTCTGTGGAGTCCGTCTGCTCAGCGAGAGATTGCTCCGTTGATCTCTACTGAGCCGGCGGATGACAGGTCCGTCTCTGCTCACTGAGCAGGGAGGGACCTGTTAGAGCCCCACTGATTTCTATAGGGAGATCGTACAAAAATGGACAGCCTGTCCATTTTTATCGGATCTCATCCGATCCACCAGACGGATGACTGAACTTATCGCCATACGTCTGTTTTTAGTGGATCGGGTGTCAGTGGAGATGTGTCCTGCCCATAGGAGTCAATGGGTGGCCCGCTCTGATCCGCCTGGAAAATGGACAGGCGGATCCGAAAAGGGCCAAATGGAACCTGTCACTGCTTGGTCTTTGTCCTTTGTGATGTGGAACTATAAACATTTGTACATTTTTGAGTCTCATGTGGAATTTTAAATGTAATCTGTATTTTACGGTTTGTTTTCTCTCAATCAACTGCTCCCTTGCCCATTGTAAAACCAAAATACACAATTCTCAGAAATTAGAGTATTTTTCATTCCATACTTCGGGGATGAATTTTTTTCCTGATGGGGGAGAGTATAGGGAACCTTGGGTGCCCTTGGTCTAAATTTAGTATTGCCGCTAGGCTGTAGTCCGTCCGAGCGCTAATTATTATTGTTTCTGTGTTTGTTGGGGTGATTCTAAGTTCAGACTCTTGTTTTGCTTCTGCCTATTACTGGGGTGTGTTCTGCAGTAGATAGGGCAAAGAGAAAAAATGCAGCGAGTTATGAATGTTTGTTTATTTTCTCTCTGGCCAATTCTTAGGAGTTTTATTGCTAGTAATACATGCTGGGGAATTAAATAAATGTTTGGGGAAACCTTCCAGAAGGGTCTTCCCTCCCAAGCTTTGCTGGAGAGAATATAATTCTGGACTTTTTTGCCTCCCAGGGCTGCTGCCTGAGAGGGTATTGCTGATGGAAGGGCCTGGATTTAAGGAAACAGAGGTTGGCTTGTGTCTGGGGATTTTTTGTTGTCCCGCTGGAGGGTACATCCAGAAGTAGCAGGGCAGGAAGATAGCTGCTTGTATGTAGCATCTTAGGAGATGGCTTCTGTGCTAAAGAGTGCCCTGGAGAGCTGGGTAGAAGCTGCTGCCAGTGGATATTGCATGGTCTCACTGTTCATGCATTAAGGTACCTGTGATTGATTGCATGTAGCCTGGGTTTTGCCTGGTAGTCCTTAAATGGCCAGCTACATACTTTGCCAGAAGAAAGGTCTGGAGCTGTATTTTTGACTGTTTTGTGTATTCTGTGCCATAATCCTCTCCAGGAGAAAAAAAAAAACTTTCAAACTTTTTGAAGTGACTGCACCCAATTCACTTTCAAACACTAAAAAGTGAATTGTTCTGATAGCTGAAATGTTGGCCCAATGAGCTCAGGCTCCACCTCAACTGCCCACGGGTAAGGTGGTACTACAGACCCATACCATTTAGCAGCCTCAATGAGATTGCCTTAACCCCCTATGTGCTCTGCTTCTATGTGAAATAGCCTGTCCTAGCTGTCCTTTGGAGAGGGGCACCTGATGCTGCATTTCAACTGTACTAAATGCTTTCTACTCACATTTCACTCAGTTTCACTTTTATATTCACCCCATGTGTGTGGCTGCTTTCTATTTCTTAGTTGGCATTCTTTTTTCCTCCTGTAACACCCTCTAGTGTGTTAGGTTATTAGTGTAGCTAAACTTAGGTTAAGCCTGAGCTATGAATCTGGGTCAGGGTTCAGTTACTCAGGGCTGGATGACTCATCCTAACAGCCTCTCTGGTGCCTCCCCCTGTTTTCTGGGACATTGGATAATGTTCTGGACATAGTGGGTGGAGGCTAGGAGAAGCTTCTTGGAATAGGAAGGCTAGCCCTGGGTTTGAGCACCCTAACAGATTGGCCAAGTTGGGTTTAGATGTGGAGGTGGCAAGCTCAGTGGTGGCAGCCCTAGATGTTACTGCTACCCCTAACAACCGGGAGAGTAGCCCATCTAGTAGGCGTGGTAAGGGTAGCACAGGTAGGCCTAGTTAATTATTGGTAATAGGGGATTCTATAATCGGAAGGAATAATTTGTCACCAGGATCGCCTTAACCGAATGGTTTGCTGTCTCCCTTGTGTCAGGATTCGGCATGTGGTGGACTGGGTTGATAAATTACTGGGAGGGGCTGGTCATGACCCAGCTGTCTTGGTCCATGTTGGAACCAATGACAGAATATATGGAAGGTGGAGGCTCCTTCAAAATCAATTTAAAGAACTAGGCTGCAAGTTGAAGGGAAGGACCTCCAAGGTGATATTCTCTGAAATATTGCCTATGCCATGCGCAACACAGGAAAGACAGGTAGATTAGAGAACTGAATGCATGACTAAAGACCTGGTGTGAGAAGGAGGGATTTGGGTTTGTAGAGCACTGGGCTGACTTTTCATTGGGGTATAACCTATATGCTAAAAATGGTTTGCGCCTAAATGAAAGGTGGTCTGCTGTGCTGGGGGAGAGGTTTATGGGAAGGCTGGAGGAGTATTTAAACTAGAATTTGGGGGAAGGGGGTGAATTAGATTATAATGGGGCAGACGGGTCAGACAGGGGTCAGTCCCTATTGGTGGGTGGAATGGAGAAAGATGGGGGAAGGGCTATGGCTCCCATGTTACAAACAACCATTGGAATTAGAACTATTTGTACTAAAATAAAAAATATGCAATATAAATGTGCAAAATGTGGATCTGAATTTAAGTGTTTGTTCACGAATGCCAGAAGTCTGCAAGCAAAATAGGTGAGTTGAAAGCTCTGGTGCATGGGGAGAACTATGATTTAATTGATATTTCTGAATCTTGGCTCCATTCTTCACATTATTGGGCTATGGATATTCCTGGCTATGCTCTCTTTCGGAAAGACAGGGTAAAATGGAGGGGTGGTGGTGTCAGTCTCTATGTGAGAAGTGATCTCAAAGCGAGTGTGAAAGAAGACCTAGGTGATGGAGAGTGTGATGAGTCTGAAGCATTATGAGTGGAACTGTACATGGGTGTGTATACTACAAAGGTTATCATTGGAGTTTGTTGTAGACCTCCCAGTGTTAATGAGGGGGTGGAGACTCCTTGCACAGATAGAAAGGGCTGCAAGGGCATGGACAGTGATAATAATGGGGTATTTTAACTACCCGGAAATTGACTGGAGTAATGGCACTGCTGGAACACTGCTGGAACAGTTAAGGGGGTAAAATTTATAAACCTATTACAAAACAATTTTATGGTCCAGTTTATTGAGTCCCCAACTAGGAATCTCAAACCATGCAGAGCTTATTACCAATATTCATATCAAAGAACATCTGGGAAGCAGTGACCATAACATGATTTTATTTATTGTTCGCTGTAAGCAACCAACACATACAAGAAATTAAACACCTAAATTAAGGAGAGCAAATTTTCCAAAGATGAGGGCTGCTCTCCAAGACTTACACTGGGAGGGAATATTGACATCGATGAACACAGAACAGAAACGGGAATTCTTTAAAAAAGACTATGCAAACTCACTGCAAAGTATATTCCCATGGGCAATAAGTTTAAAAGGCTAAAAATAAAACCTATGTGGCTCATGGGCAAAGTTAAAAAAGCTATAAATAATAAGAAAAGAGCTTTTAAAAAATATAAAATTTAAGGAACATTATCATCCTTTAAATGTTACAAAGCGTATAAAAGAATATATAAAAAGGAAATCTAGGACGCGAAAATTCAAAATAAACTACAGATTGCAAAAGATAGGACAAACCCCTCAAAATTCTTCACATATAGTAACAGTAAAAACGTCAGGCCTGAGCATGTAGGCCCTGTACAACATAATCTGGAGCAGGTAACTGAAGAGAAGGCAATTTTTTTAAATACCTTTTTCAGCGCTGTGTATGCAAAGGAGCATGGGGAGCTCAAGTCCATAATGAAGATGGTATTGACACAGTCCCAAATGATTCACAATGGCTTAAAAATGATATGGTTCAGAAATATTTACATGGAATAAAGGTGGATAAAGCACTTGAACCAGATGGCATCCACCCATGGATCCTAAAAGAGTTAAGCTCTGTCATTTCAAAGCCATTGTATCTAATTTTTAGGGACTCTTTAATGACTGGAATAGTACCACTGGGTTGGCGTAGGGCCGATGTGGTGCCTATACTTAAAAAGGGATCCAAGTCTTTACCAAATAACTATAGACCTGTTCGTTTAACATCTATAGTCGGGAATATACTGGAGAGTTTAATAAAAGACCACATAGATGAGTTCTTGCTGGAAAAAAAAACATTTTAAGCAACAGACAACGTGGATTCATGAAAGACAGAAGTTGTCAAAGTAAGTAAAACCTTAGACAAAGGGATGGCTGTGAATATGGTATACTTGGGTTTTGCAAAAGCGTTTGACACAGTTCCCCACACACGGCTAATGTGTAAGGTAAAGTCTACAGGCTTGGAAAGATCAGTTTGTAAATGGATAGAAAGCTGGCTAAAAGACAGAATTCAGAGTAGAGTTAATGATTCTTACTCTGAATGGTCTACGGTTATTAGTGGTGTACCCAAGGTTTAGTGTTGGGACCCTTACTTTTTAATATCTTTATTAATGATATAGGGTTTGGGATTAAAACACCATTTCAGTCTTTGCAGATGACACCAAGCTATGCAGTGGAATAACGTCCTTACAAGATGTCTCCAACTTACAAGATGACCTCAATGCACTGTTTAATTGGGCAACTATGTGGCAAATGAGGTTTATTGTTGGTAAATGTAAAGTTATGCACTTAGGGACTAAGAATATGCATGCATCATACATACTAGGGGGAATCAATGGTGGAGAAGGATCTGGAGGTTTTGGAAGATCATATGCTTAATAATAGCATGCAATGCCAACCTGCAGTTTCCAAAACGAGCAAAGTTCTTTCTTGTATTAAGAGAGGTATGGACTCTAGAGAGAGAGAGTTCATTTTGCCCCTGTAAAAAATCATTAGTAAGACCTCATTTGGAATAAGTCGTTCAGTTTTGGGCACCAGTTCTCAAAAAGGATTATAGCTCAAAGGCCCATATACAGCCAGCAATAACCAATGGTGGGTGTCGGCCCCAATTCGTGTACAACATGGTCCATAGAGGAAAGGGGAAATGGTGAGGTACACTGGGGCTTTGTGACACCCAGATATTTTTTAAATAGTCACAGACAGTAATGAAAATATAAAACAAATAATTTTTTAAAAAGCTAAAATCTCACCTCTATCAGAGTAGAGGGCATCACTGAACATTAAAAATACAAATGGCATTAAACATGTACGAGGTAATACAGTGAATCCAAATAGACAATCTATTATGCTTTTTGCCAAGCGGCCCCAAAGCGTTTCGACCAGTGTGGTTTTCTTCAGGGGATTGCACTTGAATAGCACAATGTAGGATTCTGTAGCTGATAAAATGTACCCACTGCAAATTGATTGGTGATGCCGAGGAGCATCCAGAGTGGAGGTGGAGCATAGGAAGATTGCAAGATGGATAGAAAGCACTAGCAGCCCATGCTTTCCGGACACAAGGGATAACAGCCAGAAAGTAAAAGCAGTATACCTTCATGAAAACATGGGGTGGTAATAACGTGACTCAGCAAACAGTAGTAGAGGGTCACAAAAAATGATTTTGAAAATGTAAAAAATATCTGTGGGCCAAAGTCCAATGTCAAAAAGACAAATCAGTGTGGCAATAGGTAAATGATTCGGTTAATCCAGGCGACAGTCACCGATTGCTTGCAGCAACACACCAACTGCCAGCATCGTTGATGCATTTGTAAAGGGGTAAAACAATAGGGATGTACATGTACTGTTGATGTACCGATTTTCTTTATTTTGCCTAGACCTATACTTTAGGAGAGGCTATTGCCAGGCCATTAACTTTAACAACAATTTTAACATAAGCTTATATGTACATTTAACTACTTGTATGTATGTTATTTACCTGTAAAAAGCAGCCCTTGTGTTGACAAAAGACCTGAAACTGTTGCTGTGCACTGCCATCTTAGATGTGATGTAAGCAGCCCCAGCAGACTTTGAGCTGTTGTTCAAGTGACCCTCTATAGTATCTTCCTCTCAAGCAGCTGCATGAAAGGTTATGTAGAGAGGTTAAAAGTAGGGGTGGGGATGGTGGGGGGGGGTTGAGCACAGAAAGTAATTTAGACAATCCCAGAATAGGAGAGGGCTACGAGGGAGGGGACTGAGCGTGGGAACTGACTCTTCCTCGGGAAGTCAAATTACTTAACAAATTTAACGGCTGTTGCAAGTCATCTGAAATTGTATGCTGAAGTTCTGCTGCTGTGAATCCCTAACTACTTACAATTTAAGCCTACCCCTCTCCTCACTGCATCATGACTTGATTCAAATAAAATCAAACCTCTAATGCCGTGTACACATGGGCGGACTTTTCGACCAGACTGGTCCGACGGAACGAATCGGACACTCCGACTGTGTGTGGGCTTCATCGGACCTGCAGCTGACTTTTTCGGTTGAAAATCAGACGGACTTTAGTTTTAAAACATGTTTCAAATCTTTCCGATGGATTCGAGTCCGGTCGAAAAATGCGTTGGTCTGTATGCTAGTCCGACGGACGAAAACCGACGCTAGGGCAGCTATTGGCTATTGGCTATGAACTTCCTTATTTTAGTCCGGTCGTACGTCATCACCTACGAATCCGCCGGACTTTGGTGTGATCGTGTGTAGGCAAGTCCGTTCGTTCAAAAGTCCGTTTGAAAGCCCGTCGGACCTTTGATGCCGAATAGTCCGCCCGTGTGTACACTGCATAATTCAGCATATGTACTGTAGTATACTATGCTGTTGTACTATGCTTTAGCTGACGGCGAGTTAACAAAACAGAGAGAAATAGCTTTGTGTTTTATTCCAAAACTGAATTTACTTCTGTCAAAAGTTCTGTAAACTGCAATACAATCACTATCACTACTGTTTTTCACTATTCACAGGTGTATTGTTATTATGCTTTATATGCTATTTCTTTTCAGGTCACATGTTATTCAATTTTTTGTAATATTTTTTGTCTACATTCTGGCTATCGCAAGATAGCTTGAATTCAATTCTTATGTCTTTGTTTTTACACATAGCGCTACACTTTATTTACATTTGTTGATTTTTTACTTCTGTGTCTTAGAGGCGTGTTAGCCGCTTACTGTGTAATTATCCCTCTTAACATCATCGGAGCAGCGCTGTACTCACTCCTTATCCACAATCAGAGAAACTTAGAATTTCAATATGTATTACATGTGACACTTTGCAAATAAGTACATTAATAGTTAGTATACAGAAAGCTTATATTTAAATCATATATCAAACACATAACAGTGCAGTCCACGTGTAAAATGAACTTTGAAAAATAATAAATAGACTTACTGGCATTTGTGGGGAAATGAAAACTCATTTATGCAAGCATTTTAAAATAATATTTTTTTCTATCCTATATGTTGTGGCAAAGGTTTTTAGATTAGCATGATGGGAAAATTGTGAAATTTTTATTTCTGCTCTAGACATCACATTATGATCCTTCTTTTATGTAGTGCAACGATGTCCACATGTGTTCACCAAATGTGCCTTGCTAATTTACAAAGTGTATTTATATTAATGTATAATTCATCAAAAAAATCAATAAAGTGCAATATGAATGTCCAATTAATTATAAAAATTGTGAAAAGTTATTCATTTGCAAACATTTATTTGAAAACCGTAAATGAAAAGTTCATACAATAAGATGTCCTTGACTAAGTTTATGACATAATACCAAACTGAAATTCATTAAATTTCCATCGGGCATGTGTGATTACAACCATCACCACCACCAGGATGGCACACCTTTTGAAACAAACCTTTGAATCATAAAGGTCATACAGCGCTATTTAACCATTTGGCTGAAACTCTCTGGCAGATCAAACCTCTCCTTTGGCTGGTTCGCTACACAAAGCCGAATGTAAAAAGGCAGAGCCTTAACATCACCCGTTGTAGAGCAGGGAGAAACCTGCAGCTGATAGCTGAAGGGCTCAATCAGTTGGGCTGCAAAATTCCCCAGAGAGAGTGCTAGGAGGTTCTGTGAGGCACATTCATCCAGCAGAAAGCCTGCCCCCTGGGGAGTTGTTCTGCCTTATCCTTGAGCTGTCAACCTGACTCTGTGAAAGGTAGTGAAGGCGGAGCACCAGGAGGTTCTGTGAGGCACATTCATCCAGCATCACATTCTTCTCCCTCGTATACAGGTGACCATCACAGTACATTGGTTTTGATACAATTGGTTGATTTGTGTGATACACAAGATTCAGTGCCTGGACCGATTATGTACCAGACATTGTAAGTCCCATATGTGGCAGTGCCATACTCAGAAGGAGCAGAATGTTGTGTGTTAGAAATATCTTTATTAAGTGACAACTTTGTATTAAAAAACAAAACACACATTTTCATTTTCCAAAAACTTGTGGCAAGAAATTACATTTTCAAAATACTCATTATGCCCCTTAGAAAATATCTTGAAGTATTTCCTTTCCAAAATTGGGTAATTTTGTGGGTGTTGCAGGTGTACCTGGGCCTCCAATAATGTTATAGATAGTCAGGAAATTAGATGCATACTTTATGTAAAATTTATGCTCATTGAAAGCCCAAAGGTGCTCCTTGGATTTTGGGCCCCCTATGCAGAAAAAAAATTCAATTTGAAAAAACAAACAAAAAAACATGTGAAAAAAAATATACTAACTCAAACTCACCTCAGGCAATTGGGCAGTGGCTGCAGCACTGGGAACATGTTATACAGTATGTTCCACCCTAAAATCAGGTGGAACATGAAACATTTTTTCCCACAGGTGAACTTTTAAGATGTTTGGTGTTTTAAGGGTGTAATCTCAAGATAGAGCTTTGTATCTTTGTTTGTTCAAATTAATTAAAAAGATAAAAAGGGGGAATGCTATCAAAAAAGTCCTTAAATATTTTTCTGTTATTAGAAAGTTCAGTAAGTACAGAAACAACATGAAATATTTGACATAACCAGCCTTTTTGCCTTTCCAATTTGGAAGGAAAACTAGCTTGATTTTTTAAATTTTTTATTTAGCTGTGTACTTAGGGCATTGCCATGCTGCAAAATTAAGTTGACATCGATTAGATGCCTCTGTAAGAGAGAAGAATCTGATTGTATTTTTAAGAATTGAGGGTGTCAACAATTTTGATAATCACTAAAGAGTTTTCAGAAATGCTGTCCCAAACCTGCAGGGAATTTCCATGCTGTTTCCGTTGAAATTTCTGCTGAGACCTTGCTGATAGAAAATGACCACCTTGTGTCTTGTAGCTATTATCACTTTGCCATAGTGCAAAATCTGTCACATCTAGCGTTGCCTCACTTTTTAGGTATGGCTGTCCTTTGTCCTTTTTTATTCCCTCTGCACATTTATTTCTGTTTGTTAATCAGTTTTATTCAAACCACATGTATGTCAATGATCAATAATAAGCACCTGTTTTTTACAGTATATGTGCATGATCTAGCACTGGGCTATATGCCTGCAGAGACTGCATATTTATTTTTTTTATTTGGAAGTGGTCTACGATGTTCTAGTATTGCTTAGATGTTTGCAAAATTGATGGTTGGGACTCTAAAATATTTTTTTTTTATTGATACACCTATTCAGAGTACAAAAAAAACCTTTAAGAAAAATATTTTTATCAACTATATTAAATTAAATAGACCCTTTTACAGTACTGTGTATTGCAAAGGAAGGTCAGGAACACCTACAGAACTTCCTACCTGCAAATGCAGCTACCAATTTAATTTCCATTCCGTTCTATATTTTAGTACTCTCCCAGCTGTCTCACATCATTCGCATGACAATACCAGCAACAATGGTTCGAATTCCTTAATCAGTTAAGTTTTTTTTTCTCTCTCTCTCTCTCTCTCTCTCTCTCTCTCTCTCTCTCTCTCTCTCTCTCTCTCTCTCTCTCTCTCTCTCTCTCTCTCTCTCTCTCTCTCTCAGCCAACTTTGTACCACACAAATCCCTGTTCAATACACCAGGCAACTGCCATACATGATTAGTGACTTGCGGCAGTCTCCATCAGAGTAATAGTAAGAGGAGTTTGACTTACATTTAAATTCTCTATTTTTGCGTTTCCACTGACACTGAAAATTATACAAATTAAATTGATCCAATAATAATGGATCTGTGCACATTTAGCCCACAAACAAAGAAACAAAAAAGTGGCTGAATAACATTATCTTAAAGCTGAACTAAACCCTCCCATCCTTTACAGCCAAGGAAGCTGCCGGGTTGACAGTTTCGTTGAGAGCACAAGCAACTGTGACAGTTATCATTCACGGCATTCTGTTAAGTCATTGGGATTAACTTAATTTGAAGTTCTGGCTTGTAATGGCTAGTAAACAGTAGCAACTTATACAAATGTGAATATTGGTTGTAAAAGAACTGATAAACTGTTACTGAAAGAAAAATTATATCTTGGAGGAGGGGGCAGAAATCGTGTCCATTTAAACTGGATAGACCGGTTGAATTTGCTGGTGTATTAAAATAAATAAAATAAATTGTTAATATAATGTTCATACTAGTTATTTAAGCATTAAATATACAATATATATATATATATATATATATATATATATATATATGTGTGTACAGAAAAATACCTATATAAATCTTACACATTTAAATGCAAAAGCTGTCTGTTTACCCTTTATCTAAAATGTTTGGTAATGGAGAACTGTAGAAAAATGGGAGTTATCTTTTTAAGATTTGAAGCCGAATAAATGATATTCGTTTTTTTTTTTTTCATGGGCAAAAATCTGCAATATATCTTCAACTAAGTAAAGAACATAAGGGTTTCATATTCTACATGTTCTGCGCTTAAAATTTTATTACCACTTTGCAGTGATTTAATGATCATTATGTGAATTTCTTACAGAATGAACTTGGAAGAAGAAATAGATCAGTTAAAAGTGCAGGCATCAGTAGACAGAGCTACTATAGAAGAACTGAATACTTGTCTTCAACAAGAGAGAGAAGGTATTTTTTAAAATATTGAATAGAGATGGGACGACCACCCCCCGGTTCGGTTCGCACCAGAACTCTCAAACATCGCAAAAGTTCGGACCTGAACCCCATTGAAGTCTATGGGACTTGAATCAAAAGTCGCCATTTTGAATGCTTATGTGCTCGTTATTGGCCATAAAAAGGGTATGGGGGCCTGGGTACTGCCCTGGGAGACATTTATCAATGCAAAAAATGTTTTTAAAAAAGATAGTTTTTAAAGGAGCAGTAATTTTAATAATGCTTAAAATGAAACAAAGGAAAAATTCCTTTAAATATAGTGCCCGAGGATCCTCTTAGCCTGCTTGTAAAGTCCTGCATCTGTACCATGTAAAGAACCTGCTGGCAATACAGGAGACGTGGCCTGGTATTGGGGGGTGCTTGCTGGCCAGGAATCATGCTCGAATAAGCGTCTGGTATGGATTGGGGGGGGGTTCCCCCCCTCCCTGTGTTTTTTTTTTTTTTCACTTTTTTTTTATTGCCATCAATTTTGTTTTTCATTCAGCTGTCAGAGAAGGAGCCCATTGACAGCTGATGACTAATCCGTTGTTTAAGATGCAGCGACCGGCTTCCCAGCCCTGCTTCTTGACAACAGCTATTCACTGTGCCCAGATTAGGTAAAGCTTTGCCCAATAAGGGCTTAGAATGCACTGGCAGCGCCCAGTGCATTTTGGTGTGCTCGGCGGGTGAATATCCCGTCGAGCACCTTGCAAATTCAGGTGTTCGCCGAACAGGCAATGTACACTCAACACTAATAATGAATAAGTGAATAACCTGCTCCTTTCCTATAGTATTTGTTTCTCTTTATCCTGGCACGTTTGCCATTAAATAAAAATACTGGAAAGAAGAAGGTATGTGGTGGGGGAAAGTTCTCTTTCAACTAATATTTAATTTATAATGGCGGCCATGAGAAGCAGCTTTATTCAATGGCAATTTTCTTGTAATGCCAGCCATACGTGGATCGACCGGCCGAATGTTGATTCATATATGGGCAAGGAGGTTGTACAGAAATCAATCTACCAATCGACTTCTGTACAGCCATCCTATGGGCTCTTCCCCACTCAATCAGTGCTGCTGGTTATAGGCGGCAGTGCTGGTGTATTCTGACAGCGGGGAAGTCTCCTTGCTATCAGAAAACAAAGGCTCATCGGGGAGAATTCCCTCATCAACACATTCGAGTGAGTCCTTTCTTCATTTTTTGAATGAAAAAAAAAAATGAAAAAAAAAGACAAATGTAGAAGTTGCTTTATTCTTTACACATATCAGGCAAGTATGCATTAAAGTGGAACTAAAGTTAAACGAAAATGACATATAATACTTCAAGTTTTGATTCTCAAGTGATTCATCCTCTTTCTTTAAAATTCTGTGTACATTTAGTCTCCATAAGTAGTTTAGAATTGTTACAGAAATCCCATCTGCATTAATTTCCTTTGTACCTATTGATATGACTGATCTCTGATTGGGACTCTAAAACAAAGTTAATACTGCAGCTGCAGGAACAGATTCACAGGACTCAATCACTGTGTTTAAAATGTCCGTACAGTGAAAATGTATTATTACATGTTATTTTATACATAGATAAGAAAGGGGTGGTGTGAGATGTTATTAAAAACTAACAAATAGAAATATGTTATTAAAAGCGAACAAATAGAAATTGATTATTAAAAACTAGCGAATAGAACAATTGCAAAAGTAAAATTCTAGTGTAATTATTTATTCTTTTCATTGCTTCAATTCCCCATCCTGTCCAGGAAGGGAACCATGACCATGCCATGTCACCTTCAGTGAACAGCTCTCTTTTGAACACTAAAGGGTATTCTGGACTTTGATCTGGTCACACTGTATCTTTGCGAACAGCCAAAGCAGGTACTAACTTCCCAATATAACATGTCCCTGTAACATTAGTAGGAAGCCAGGTGTAAGCTTTATTTCCACATATATAATATAACCTTCTACGTATGGACAGTATGCCTGCTCCTAAAAAACTGCACCACATTCTTTAAGTATATAGCCAGACATGTTGCTTCCCACTGCTTTAATAAGAAGCTGATGAATGTACCGTATATACTCGAGTATAAGTCGAATTTTTCAGCACATTTTTTAGTGCTGAAAGTGCCCCCCTCGACTTATACTTGAGTCAAGCACTTTTCTGCAGCAAAAAATTTAATTTTCCGAACCGACTTTGGGGCCCCGTATCTCAGGGCCACTTGGTGCTAGGAACTCCAAATTTGGTGTGCAAACCCAGTGGACCTGGTACCACAACATATCCAAAGCTGAAGTTCCTAGCACTAAGTGGCCCCGAGATACGGGGCCCCAAAATCGGTTCGGAAAATGTCATTCTCTGCTGCAGAAAAGTGCTTGACATTTTCTGAACCGACTTTGGGGCCCCATATCTCAGGGCCACTTAGTGCTAGGAACCCCAAATTTGGTGTGCAAACCCAGTGGAAATGGTACCACAACATATCCAAAGCTGAAGTTCCTAGCACTAAGTGACCCTGAGATATGGGGCCCCCAAACCGGTTCGGAAAATGTCATTCTCTGCTGTAGAAAAGTGCTTGACATTTTCTGAACTGATTTTTGGGGCCCTGTATCTCGGGGTCACTTGGTGCTAGAAACCCCAGCGTTGGAAATTTTATGGTGCTAGTTCCACTGGGTTTGCACACCAAATTTGGGGTTCTTAGCACTAAGTGGCCCTGAGATACAGGGCCCCAAATTCGGTCAACTGTGTCCATCTGCTGCAATGTCATTTCGGGGACCCTTTGGGTTCAGAGACCCCAAATTTTGGCTGCAGCTAGGGGGCATCTAGGAACCCTTAACTACCGAGTTTGAAGTTCAGGGGACCTATGGCTGCAAATGGGCACAGTGAGGCTGCAAATGGGCACAGTGAGGCTGCAAATGGGCACAGTGAGGATGCAAATGGGCATTGTTGACCCTCTTTTCCACTTACAGTAGCTGTGCATTTCTCACCCTCGTCTTATACTCGGGTCAATAAGTTTTTCCCATTTTTTTGTGGTAAATTAGGGCCTCGACTTATACTCGGAACGACTTATACTCGAGTATATACGGTAAGTAGCAGAAGCCTCATATGCTTCCTGTGCAGCACTAAGTTTGTTTGCAAACCCAATTGGATTCTTTCTAGGATCTCCCAATCCCTCTAATATGGCTCTCATATCTTGGGGACTAACAGGTACATGCCATTTAATTTGAGACTTACTGTCAACAGCATTACCTTCAAAAACGAATTGGGTTCTGACAGGATAAACTGAAACAGATTGCTCTATGCCAGGGGCAGAAGGGCTGGCATCTCCCTTCCTTCTCTCTTCATCTTACTGCCACAATTTGGAAATTATGGTTTGCTCTGGAAGTTCAGACACTATCTCTCTTTCTCTGGCCAAAGCCTTAAGTTCAGAGAGATCTAGTTTTGCATATGTGCCTTTTGATTTATGCCAATCATCTGTTTCTAGGATACGAGCCAAAATCCTCTGTGTAGGTTGATATGGGGCTGTTAAACCTCTGCTCTCTACTATAGTGCATAGCTCATCTTTTGTGTGTTCCATGTAATCTAATTCTTTTGCTTTTGTGCGTGGACCCCTTAAAGCCAAACTGGCAGCCACATAAGATGGGGGGTCCTCCTCTACAGAGTCTTCTGGCCAAACATAGTAAACTTGGGCAGTACTTTTATTAAATATCTCCGTCAAGCCAGTTTGATTTGCTACTTTAGCTTCTGTCTCCCATGTGCAAGCTATTCTCCACGTTCCTTCATTGCACAGTAGTGGGCCATAAGTGTGCAGAAAAGTTTGCCATACTTTTAAATCAAAAGTCCCTTCATATTTTAAAGGTTTAGCTGTTCCCTTTGTCCATTCTACCCATTTATCTAGGGGCTCAGTATAGGCGGAACTGTACCTTCGGTTCATATATTCTCTAGCGCTCATCTTGCGCTGGGCATTTTCTGAAGGCCTCTCTCCCTTCATTCCCTTAATTAATTTAATGTCCATAATGACTGGCCAGTCTTCTCTACTTGTGCCTATACCCTCTTGCCTCTAAAACAAATAGTACAGCAAATCTGCAGATTTACAAGAATAGTCTCCACTTGGATAGAAGGGGTTTATGACAATAGACAAAACACTCATTAAGAGACCCTCCTCGTCTCTTCTCTTCTCTGTGAGTTTTATCTGACCCTACCATGCGCCTCTGACCCAGGTCGCCCACAAGGAGTCAACACAGGGAACTGCAGAGGATTTTCCCTATCCACACACAGTCCAACCCGTGAAGGGGGACACATACACATTCACACACACATGTTATCCAACCAGAAAGGTCCGAGAGTGGTCTGGTTTCCTTGAGAACCGACAGATAGGACATATAGGAAAGGGAAGAAATATAGCAAGCTTAAGAGCAGCTTGCCTAGCCGGCGTTTGAGGTCTTTATTTCCCGATGATCCCAATCGAAGCACGGTTCCTTCTGGAGACTCTGCCAAACTCCTGATATGACTCGCCAAGCTGATATGACTGATTTCTGATTGGGACACTAAAACAAAGTTAATACTGCAGCTGCTGGAACTGATTCACAGGACTCAATCACTGTGTTTAAAATGTCCGTACAGTGAATGTCCATGTCACTATTTAGATGCACTGAGAGAAGAAAGCATAATTAATAGCGAGTGATAAGTCTTAGCGAAGGAACACATCCCCCTGGCATCTCTTTTAAAGGGCATGTTCATCTCACTGGCCATTGGATGGTGCAGACTTTTGTTGTAAGGTGCTGATCAGTTGCTTGATTACTGTTCCAAAAGAAGGTCTGATGGAATGTGTTCAAGCAACTGATGGGCAGACTGCATAGCTAAAGCCTACTTCTTTGGAACATGCGTGTCTAAAGGGTGTCGAGGGATGTGTTTTTACTTTTGCAATCAACAGGAACCTGATTATCACCCCCCCCCCCCCCCCCCCGATGGTATGGAAAGCAGGAAATGCTAAAAAGCAGCTACAGAGATGACCTGGTAATATGCACACATTTTTTTATAAGTAAGAAAAAATATTTGTTTCTGGGATTGTGAATATTTGTGATATTGAAAGATTGAGCTTATATTCCCCTTGCTCAAATTTGCCTTGGTATTGTCCAAAAAACCAATGTCCAACAGAGGCAAAAAAAAAAAAACTATTCCCAGACGCTGCACTTAAAGGTCAAAAGCTATATTTGACACTTATAAATACAAAGACTATATTGGCCAGAAAAACCAATATTGGATGATGGATGACAACAGGAGAAGAGAATTATGGAAGTATGAGTCTAAAGCTGGCCATACATGGCCTTAGTTTTTTTTTTTGTTCAACCAGCAGCCTTAATTTAAAAGGAGAATAACCTGATTCCCCCATCCACACATTTGATGGGCATGCAGGAATCCTCCCCACTGTGCAATTGTATTCTGACAGCATATAGACACACCCAGCCGTCAGAATACACAGATCAGCGCTGCAGCCTATTGCCTGCAATGCTGATTGAATGGAAACATACGGTTGAACTGCAGTCGAGCAGTAGATCGGCTTCTGTTCAACCACAGTAGCCACACATGGATCCAAATTCAACCAGTCCCGTTGAACCGGCCAAATTTCAATCCATTAATGGCCAGTTTAGGTTTGAGGTGTTTCATAATAAAAAGAAGCTGAAAAATGTATAAAAAAGCTGCCCTCTAAAGTTTTACCTCTTGCTGCTGCATCTGGTCCATCATGCAGCAAGAAAACCGCCTGAAACATACTTCTAAGCTTTACAAAATCTATTTTGTGAAGAAACTGGAGAGTACTATCTTTTGTGGACTGAACAAATGCAATCTCCACATCTCAACCCTATATCAACCTTGTGTAGAAAAAAGTTTTACCACAAACTTGACTTACAAGCCAATCTCACCTCTTGGAAGAGTTAGGCACAATTTACATATATGTAAATAGGATGCATTTCAAAGCGAACTGGACTGGCTTTCAATGGAGCCGGTTTACACATGTCCCGGTCGGCTGCGGTCCATTTTTGAAATGAGTCCTGTGCGATTTTGGGTCCGGTTCAGGTGCGAATTTGTGTAAAAATTTCCACTTGAATCGGTGAACAAAACCGCTCCAGACTACAAACCGCAGCCAGACATGTTTGAACCTAGCCTTACATAATAGGTTGAAATTTCCCCTGAGCATCTTCAAATATTGACAGAATGGCTCAGGTCTTCCAAGTTGCAATTTTTACCAATGGAAGATTTTTTCATTAATGTAAAGTGCGATGATTAGAACAGTTCAGTTTTATTAAACACATAGAATGTTGTGACATTTATTGGCTATATGTTTTGCTTAATTTAATTCTTTATCATATGTGTGTTTTGTATAGGGGTAAAGTGCTCTTTTAACTCTCATCTGAGGATTTATTTAAGTAATAAACCTGTAAGAAAACTCCTGCTGTGGAAAGTTAACAGCTGAAATGAATTTTCATCAGCTGTGTGTCTTACGCTAAGTGAGATGTAAATGTATTCAGCAGTTCTAAGCTATGGGGCTAGACTGAAAAATACAGTACCTTGGAGATAAACAAAGGATATTAATGTAACAGTACTCTTCTACCCTGCTGTGTGTTTAAAGTTTTACCTGTGTTGGATGGTAACATCTTTTGAATAATGCTTAATTTAGTTTACATGCATACTTTTTAATTGGCCTTGACATGATCCCGAGACAAAAGAAATCTCTAATTCAGTCTAACAAACAAGTCACTGTTTATGCCCAGAGGAAAACAAATCTGTGGAGCATAGTGATACGTTGTTTTCTTTCTGCATTGGAATTTTATTTTCCACACCCATTTAGTGTGTTTGCATAGGATTGGAAAAAAAATGTTTGTTTTGTTTTTTTAAAACCTTAGTAGTAGTTAGTAGTAACAAGAGTCTTAATTTTATCTAGGCAAATGTCACAGACAGTTTTGGGTCTTGGAAGCACGGTCCTCTCCTCCAGCTCTGCTGTGTGGAAGAGTAACATATTTTTGCTAGCACCTTCTGGGACATCGGGAAAGCATGGTCCAATTTGCTCCTTTATTTTTCCCCCACTGGAGCAAATTGGATCATAATTTATAGGGCCTTTTTTTTGCTTCCCTCTAGATCAAGTGTGGGTATAAGTTTCTTTACATTGTTTTCTATTTATTAGTTTTCTATTGGTTGAACTAGATGGACTTCTGTATTTTTTTTAAGGCTCAACTACATAATCTTTTTTTCTTACTCAGTCAAGATTCTTCTCTACATCACTGCTAGTGTTTGCCTCTTCGATCACAGCTGTGCGATTGTGAATGTCCTGACTGGCATTTACAATGCCACAATCGGACCCCACTGGACTAGAAATAGCCTGGAAGTGTCCTTCAGGTAGGGCACTTTACAGACTACTTAGTGGTAAAAAATTTAGCTGCAGAGAGCTTTCCAGTCCAGAGGCACTAGCATTGCTCCAGCGCTTTCCCTTTCTCTAAAGACTAATTTTGTGTGTAAAGCCCCGTAAACACGGACCGAATGTCAGGACACATTTCTGTGTTGTAAAAAAATGAGACAAAGATAAATAATTTCAGAACCTTTTCCACCTTTAATGTGACCTATAAAACTTAATTGTACAACTTACCGTATATACTCGAGTATAAGTCGTTCCGAGTATAAGTCGAGGCCCTAATTTACCACAAAAAAAAATGGGAAAAACTTATTGACCCGAGTATAAGACGAGGGTGAGAAATGCACAGCTACTGTAAGTGGAAAAGAGGGTCAACAATGCCCATTTGCAGCATCACTGTGCCCCTTTGCAGCCATAGGTCCCCTGAACTTCAAACTCGGTAGTTAAGGGTTCCTAGATGCCCCCTAGCTGCAGCCAAAATTTGGGGTCTCTGAACCCAAAGGGTCCGAAATGACATTGCTGCAAATGGACACAGTTGCCTGAATTTGGGGCCCTGTATCTTGGGGCCACTTAGTGCTAAGAACCCCAAATTTGGTGTGCAAACACAGTGGAAATAGTACCATAAAATTTTCAAAGCTGGTGTGTCTAGCACCAAGTGGCCCCGAGATACAGGGCCCCAAAATTCAGTTCAGAAAATGTCAAGCACTTTTCTGCAGCAGAAAATGACATTTTCCAAACCATTTTTGGGGCCCCGTATCTCAGGGCCACTTGGTGCTAGGAACTTCAGCTTTGGATATGTTGTAGTACCAGTTCCACTTGGTTTGCAAACCAAATTTGGGGTTCCTAGCACCAAGTGGCCCTGAGATATGGGGCCCCAAAGTCGGTTCAGAAAATGTCAAGCACTTTTCTGCAGCAGAAAATGACATTTTCTGAACCGATTTTGGGGCCCCGTATCTCGGGGTCACTTAGTGCTAGGAACTTCAGCTTTGGATATGTTGTAGTACCAGTTCCACTTGGTTTGCAAACCAAATTTGGGGTTCCTAGCACCAAGTGGCCCTGAGATACGGGGCCCCAAAGTCGGTTCGGAAAATGAAATTTTTTGCTGCAGAAAAGTGCTTGACTCGAGTATAAGTCGAGGGGGGCACTTTCAGCACAAAAAAATGTGCTGAAAAATTCGACTTATACTCGAGTATATACGGTAATTGAAAAACAAACTGAAATCTTTTAAAGGTGTGTGGGGGGAATTAAAAATAAAAAAACTAAAATAATGTGGTTGCACAAGTGTGCATGCCCTCTTATAACTGGGGATGTACCGGCAATCAGAATTAAGCAATCACATTCAAACTCATGTTAAATAGGAGTCGGTACACACCTGCCATCATTTAAAGTGCCTCTGATTAGCCCCATATACAGTTCAGCTGTTCTAGTAGGTCTTTCCTGACATTTTCTTAGTTGCATTCTACAGCAAAAGCCATGGTCCACAGAGAGCTTCCAAAGCATCACAGGGATCTCATTGTTAAAGGGTATCGGTCAGGAGAAGGGTACAAAAGAATTTCCAAAGCATTAGATATACCATGAGGTGAAGACAGTCATCAAGTGGAGAAAATATGGCACAACAGTGATATTACCAAGAACTGCACATCCCTCCAAAATTGATGAAAAGACAAGAAAAAAACTGGTCAGGGAGGCCTACAGCAACATTAAAGGAGCTGCAGGAATATCTGGCAAATACTGGCTGTGTGGTACATGTGACAACAATCTCCTGTATTCTTCATATGTCTGGGCTATGGGGTAGAGTGACAAGACGGAAGCCTTTTCTTACCTTTTCTGATGAAACAAAGATTTAACTTTTTGACCATCATTCCAAAAGATATGTCTGGAGCAAAAACAACACTGCACTTCACCAAAAGAAAACCATACCCACAGTGAAACATGGTGGTGGCAGCATCATGCTTTGGGGCTGTTTTTCTTCAGCTGTAACAGGGGCCTTAGTCAAGGTAGAGGGAATTATGAACAGTTTCCAATACCAGTCAATATTGGTTCAAAACCTTCAGGCTTCTGCTAGATAGTGGAACACGAAGAGGAACTTCATCTTTTAGCATAACAATGACCCAAGGCATATGTCCAAATAAACAAAGGAATGGCTTCATCAGAAGAAGATTTTGGAATGGCCCAGCCAGAGCCCAGACCTGAATCCAATATCCGATTGAAAATCTGTGGGGTGATCTGATGAGGGCTGTGCACAGGAGATGCCCTTGCAATCTGACAGATTTTGTTTTTGCAAAGAAGAGTGGGCAAATATTGCCAAGTCAAGATCGACCAATACCCCAAAAGACGGAGTGCTTTAATAAAATCAAAAGGTGCTTCAACAAAGTATTTGTTTAACCACTTAAGGACCGAGCCTCTTTCTGAAATTTGGTGTTTACAAGTTAAAAACAGGTTTTTTTTGCTAGAAAATGACTTGGAACCCCCAAACATTATATATTTTTTTTCCAACACCCTAGAGAATAAAATGGCGGTCGTTGCAATACTTTCTGTCACACCATGTTTGCGCAGCAGTCTTACAAGCACATTTTTTTTTTTGTAAAAAATACACTTTGTTAAATTAAAAAAGAAGACAACAGTAAAGTTAGCCCAATTTTTTTTATATTGTGAAAGATAATGTACGCCAAGTAAATTGATACCCAACATGTCACGGTTCAAAATTGCGCCCGCTCGTGGAATGGCGACAAACTTTTTTTTTTCTTATTTATTTTCTTTTATTTTTTATTTTTACACTGTTCTTTAAAAAAAAAAAAAATGTGTCCCTTTTATTCCTATTACAAGGAATGTCAAAAAGACCTCAGATCTCATATTTACACTAAAATGCAATAAAAAAAAAACAAAAAAAAACAAATGTCATTTGAAAAAAAAAATGTCCTTTAAGAGCTATGGGCGGAAGTGATCTTTTGACGTCGCTTCCGCCCTGCAATGATCTGGAGATGGGTGGAGGCCATTTTCCCCTCACTCGTCTCCATACCAAGCCAGGGAGAGGAACCGATTGCCTCTGCCGCTACCGGCAGCTCCGGTAAGCGGGAGGGGGGCCCTCTCCTGCCGCCGTTAAAAGCGATCTTGCGGCGAAACCACCGCAGAGACCACTTTTATCTGATAGCGGACCACCCGCTGAAGAAGAGGATACCGGGGTTATGGCAGCTAGCTGCTGCTATAACAACGATATTCCTCTTCAAAGTAGCGACGTAAAACGACGGCGGTCCGTAAGTGGTTAAGGGTGTACACACTTATTCAACCATATTATTTTAGTTTTTTATTTTTACTTCCCTCCACCTAAAAGATTTCAGTTTGTTCAACTGAGTTCAGTTTATAGGTCACATTAAGGTGGAAAAAGATCTGAAATGATTTATCCTTGTCTAATTTTTTTTAAATCACAGAAACCAGACATTTTAATAGGGGTGTGTAGACTTTTTATATCCACTGTATTGTCCAGATAATTTCTGACCCTGCTATGATTAAGGCCCTCTGAAGGCAGAAACATGTAAGCTGCTGGCTTTTTGGATTTTTTTTTTTACTTCTGCCTATACAAAAAAAAAAATATATATATATATATTTTATGCTGTGAAGGATCTGAGTCACCGATTGCATCTGTTCTGTTTCAAATCTTTGTCCCTGGATGAGAGCCTGAAACTGAACCCCATAGACTGAATGCTGGATCTGCCTAAGCCTTAGCTGCTCCCAAGCCTTAACCTGCTGAAACTGTGCGATACTGAATTGCTCAAGTCGCTGACTGATGAGCTTTCCCCTGAAGGGTTGCAGTCTTCTGCTCTTAGGCCTAGGTTAAAAGATGTGGTGCACCACCCTATAAAAATGGAAGATCAGCCTGTTGCTTCTACCAGTGCTGTATCCAGCCTTTTGTTTTGCAGGGCCTCAGCACTTTCAAAACCTTCCCTGCACACCATCTATTTGAGTTGTTTCTGTATAAAGATTAACCACTTTAGCCCCGAACCATTATGCTGCCTAAGGACCAGAGGTCTTTTTCCAATTTGGCACTGCGTCGCTTTAACTGCTAATTGCGCGGTCATGCAATGCTGTACCCAAACGAAATTTGCGTCCTTTTCTTCCCACAAATAGAGCTTTCTTTTGATGGTATTTGATCACCTCTGCCGTTTTTATTTTTTGCGCTATAAACGGAAAAAGACCGAAAATTTTGAAAAAAAATGATATTTTCTACTTTTTGTTATACAAAAAATCCAATAAACTCAATTTTAGTCATACATTTAGGCCAAAATTTATTCGGCCACATGTCTTTGGTAAAAAAAAAGTTAATAAGCGTATATTTATTGGTTTGCGCAAAAGTTATAGCGTCTACAAACTAGGGTACATTTTCTGGAATTTACACAGCTTTTAGTTTATGACTGCCTATGTCATTTCATGAGGTGCTAAAATGGCAGGGCAGTACAAAACCCCCCCAAATGACCCCATTTTGGAAAGTAGACACCCCAAGGAAATTGCTGAGAGGCATGTTGAACCCATTGAATATTTATTTTTTTTGTCCCAAGTGATTGAATAATGACAAAAAAAAAAAAAAATATTTACAAAAAGTTGTCACTAAATGATATATTGCTCACACAGGCCATGGGCCTATGTGGAATTGCACCCCAAAATACATTCAGCTGCTTCTCCTGAGTATGGGGATACCACATGTGTGGGACTTTTTGGGAGCCTAGCCACGTACGGGGCCCCGAAATCCAATCACCGCCTTCAGGATTTCTAAGGGCATAAATTTTTGATTTCATTCCTCACTACCTATCACAGTTTTGAAGGCCATAAAATGCCCAGATGGCACAAAACCCCCCCAAATGACCCCATTTTGGAAAGTAGACACTCGAAGCTATTTGCTGAGAGGCATGTTGAGTCCATGGAATACTTTCTTTTTTGACACAAGTTGCGGGAAAGTGACAATTTTTTTTTTTTTTGCACAAAGTTGTCACTAAATGATATATTTCTCACACAGGCCATGGGCATATGTGGAATTGCACCCCAAAATACATTTAGCTGCTTCTCCTGAGTATGGGGATACCACATGTGTGGGACTTTTTGGGAGCCTAGCCGCATATGGGGCCCCGAAAACCAAGCACCGCCTTCAGGATTTCTAAGGGCATAATGTTGTGATTTGACTCCTCACTACCTATCACAGTTTTGAAGGCCATAAAATGCCAAGATGGCACAAAACCCCCCCAAATAACCCCATTTTGGAAAGTAGACACCCCAAACTATTTGCTGAGAGGCATGTTGAGTCCATGGAATATTTTATTTTTTGACACAAGTTGCGGGAAAGTGACAATTTTTTTTTTTTTTTTTTTGCACAAAGTTGTCACTAAATGATATATTGCTCAAACATGCCATGGGCATATGTGGAATTACACCCCAAAATATATTCTGCTGCTTCTCCTGAGTATGGGGATACCACATGTGTGGGACTTTTTGGGAGCCTAGCCGCATACGGGGCCCCGAAAACCAAGCACCGGCTTCAGGATTTCTAAGGGCGTTAAGTTGTGATTCCACTCCTCACTACCTATCACAGTTTTGAAGGCCATAAAATGCCAAGATGGCAAAACCCCCCCCCAAATGACCCCATTTTGGAAAGTAGACACCCCAAGCTATTTGCTGAGAGGCATGGTGAGTATTTTGCAGCTCTCATTTGTTTTTGAAAATGAAGAAAGACAAGAAAAATGTATTTTTTTTTTCTTTTTTCAATTTTCGAAAGTTTGTGACAAAAAGTGAGGTCTGCAAAATACTCACTATACCTCTCAGCAAATAGCTTGGGGTGTCTATTTTCCAAAATGGGGTCATTTGGGGGGGGGGTTGTGCCATCTGGGCATTCCATGGCCTCCGAAACTGTGCTAGGCAGTGAAGAGTGAAATCAAAAATTTACGCCCTTAGAAAGCCTGAAGGCGGGGCTTTCGGGGTCCCATGCGCGGCTAGGCTCCCAAAAAGTCCCACACATGTGGTATCCCCATACTCAGGAGAAGCAACAGAATGTATTTTGGGGTATAATTTCACATATTCCCATGGCATGTTTGAGCAATATATCATTTAGTGACATCTTTGTGCAAAAAAAAAAAAAAAAAGATTTGTTTCTTTCCCGCAACTTGTGTCACAATATAAAATATTCCATGGACTCGACATGCCTCTCAGCAAATAGCTTGGGGTGTCTACTTTCCAAAATGGGGTCATTTGGGGGGGGTTTGAACTGTCCTGGCATTTTATGCACAACATTTAGAAGCTTATGTCACACATCACCCACTCTTCTAACCACTTGAAGACAAAGCCCTTTCTGACACTTTTTGATTACATGAAAAAAATAATTTTTTTTTGCAAGAAAATTACTTTGAACCCCCAAACATTATATATTTTTTTTAAAGCAAATGCCCTACAGATTAAAATGGTGGGTGTTTCATTTTTTTTTTTCACACAGTATTTGCGCAGCGATTTTTCAAACGCATTTTTTGGGGAAAAAACACACTTTTTAAAATTTTAATGCACTAAAACACACTATATTGCCCAAATGTTTGATGAAATAAAAAAGATGATCTTAGGCCGAGTACATGGATACCAAACATGACATGCTTTAAAATTGCGCACAAACGCGCAGCGGCGACAAAATAAATAAATACATTTTTAAAAGCCTTTAAAAGCCTTTACAGGTTACCACTTTAGATTTACAGAGGAGGTCTACTGCTAAAATTACTGCCCTCGTTCTGTCCTTCGCGGTGATACCTCACATGCATGGTGCAATTGCTGTTTACATTTGACGCCAGACCGACGCTTGCGTTTGCATTTGCGCGAGAGCAGGGGGGGACAGGGGTGCTTTTTTTTTTTTTTTTTTTTCCTCTTTATTATTTTTTTGCTTTTTTATCTTATTTTTAAACTGTTCCTTTCATTTTTATTTTTTTTTAATTAATTTTATTGTTATCTCAGGGAATGTAAATATCCCCTATGATAGCAATAGGTAGTGACAGGTACTCTTTTTAAAAAAAATTGGGCTCTATTAGACCCTAGATCTCTCCTCTGCCCTCAAAGCATCTGACCACACCAAGATCGGTGTGATAAAATGCTTTCCCAATTTCCCAATGGCGCTGTTTACATTCGGCGAAATCTAAGTCATGAAATGCTCGTAGCTTCCGGTTTCTTAGGCCATAGAGATGTTTGGAGCCATTCTGGTCTCTGATCAGCTCTATGGTCAGCTGGCTGAATCACCGGCTGCATTTTCATGTTCCCTGTTGGGACAGGAAAGCCAGAGAAAAACATGGAAGACGGTGGGAGAGGGGGGGCATACCCTCCCACTGCTTGCAAAAGCAGTCTAGAGGCTAATTAGCCGCTAGGATTGCTTTTACATGAAAGCCGACCGCTGGCTGAAAAGAATGATACCAAGATGATACCTAAACCTGCAGGCATCATTCTGGTATAACCACTCAAAGTCCAGCAACATACCAGTACGTTGCTGGTCCTTGTTAGGCATATATTGTAAACTTTTTTTTTCATGCAGCCTGTGGGCTGAGCGAAAAAAAGATATTGATCGGTGGGTATGCCCACCATTAGAATACCTCCCTTCATCCACCCACTTCTAATGATGGGCATACATGCACCATTTATATATGCCGAAGCATGGGGGCATCCTCCCGCAAAAGGCAGGAGCAAATTGCTCCTCCACCCACTGCTGCCCCCACGCTTCGGCATATATGCTGAAGTATGTAACTGTGGTGGTGAAATCACCTCCGACAGCGTTGGAGTCACGGCTTTATATATCGTGGGAGCAAACGCTGTTGCTGTCAAGATAAATAAATCCGCGCTGCAACTGAATGGCGTACCTGCTAAGCAAATGATGGTTAACAATAAAACAAAGCAACATTACAGTATAACAGTAAGACTTACCATACCTGCAAAGCAAATACAAAAAAAAAAATAGTAAAAAATAAAACATTTAACGCAACCTGTGCCTAAAATATATATATGCCGAAGCATGGGGGCATCCTCCCGCAAAAGGCAGGAGCAAATCGCTCCTCCACCCACTTCTGCCCCCACGCTTCGGCATATATGCTGAAGTATGTAACTGTGGTGGTGAAATCACCTCCGACAGCGTTGGAGTCACGGCTTTATATATCGTGGGAGCAAACGCTGTTGCTGTCAAGATAAATAAATCCGCGCTGCAACTGAATGGCGTACCTGAAAACAATAAAATGGTTACCAACAAAACACAGTAAACGGTAAAGTATGAAAAATCTGAAAAGGAAACATGGTAAAACATAATAACAATAAAACATTGCAGAATAGAATAGAGTAAAAAAGAGAAGAACAATAGAGAGAGAGAGAACAATAAAACAACAACTATTTTTGGTTTTTTTATTTTATATTTTTTTTGTGTTTTTTATTTTTTTTAATTTTTTTTAATTTTATTTTTTTACACTTTTTTTTAGTAACTTTTAACTTTTGTAACTTTTGTTCCAGGTTTGGGTCTCTCAAAATGCAATGGCATCTTGGGAGACCCTGTGTTAGTGTGCCTAGTCTGTGCAGTGCTGAACCCTACGCTAATACTCAACTAATGTATGGTAGCGTTCAAAGCATTCACCCATGCAAAGACCAGGATTGCCAGGACAGGAGGGACAATAAGTCCGGGTGTCACGCCTAAATCCGCGCTTGCTGCAGACACGACATCTTTTTTGGGGGGCTCGTTGGGTAGGGGTACTCGGGATGGCATAAATAAAATGCCGCTCATGCAGCCGGCTTACTGCATTTGGTTGGGGAAGGTGAGGTAGAGCACCGTCTGGAAACAGAAGGGCTCTGACGATCTCTTCCTGGAATTTAAGGAAGGATCCAGTCTGTCCTGAAGCTCTGTATAGCACATGAGCATTCAGCAAAGCCAATTGAAATAAGTATACAGACACTTTTTTGTACCAGCGTCTGGCCTTACGGGCAACTAAGTACGGCGCCAACAACTTGTATTCGTGGACCCTTGTATTCGTGGACACAGAGGGGTTTCTCCACAACACCAGTCGCCGTAGAAATTTGGGTCGTCGTGTCTGCATGAAGGGAGGTGAGAACGAAAACATTCTTCTTATCCCTCCACTTCATAGCGAGCAAATTATTATACTTCAAGCAGGCTCTCTCCCCCAGCCTAAGACGGGAATCTACAAGCCGCTGGGGAAAGCCCCGGCGATTAGGTCGCACGGTGCCACATGCTCCAATCTGCTGATCAAACAAGTGACTAAAAAGTGGCACGCTCGTATAATAATTGTCCACGTACAAGTGGTACCCCTTTCCGAATAAGGGTGACACCAAGTCCCACACTATCTTGCCAGCGCTTCCTATGTAGTCAGGGCAGTTTGTCGGCTCTACGTGACTATCTCTTCCCTCGTAAACCATAAATCTACATGTATAGCCTGTGGCCCTGTCACAGAGCTTATACATCTTGACCCCGTATCTGGCACGCTTGCTGGGAAGGTACTGTTTGAATGACAAGCGGCCAGAAAACTTAATCAGGGACTCATCAACGCAGACAACTTGATGGGGGGTAAACAAGTCTGCAAAACGTTGGTTGAAGTGGTTTACGAGGGGCCGAATTTTGTAGAGCCGATCGTATGCAGGGTCTCCACGAGGACGACAGAGTTCATTGTCGTTGAAGTGCATGAACCGCAAAATCTGCTCGTATCGTGCCCTGCTCATGGAAGCAGAGAACAAGGGTGAATGGTAAATTGGGTCAGTGGACCAATATGACCGCAACTTACTCTTTTTATTCAACCCCATGAGGAGGGAAAGGCCCAGAAAGGTCTTAAATTCGGAGACCGTAATTGGTCTCCAATCTCTGGCAAGGGAGGACTGGGGAATAGTGGCGATGTGTTGACCAGCGTACAAATTGCTTTGGTCCACAATAGATCTATAGAGATCTTCGGTGAAAAACAGTGAATAAAAATCCAGTGGCATAAAGTCAACTGTTTCCACCTGAATTCCGGGTTGGCCAGTGAAAGGGGGAAGTACGGGTGCTGCAGAAGTGGAAGGTTCCCAATTCGGATTGGCCAATGCAGCAGGTAGGGCACTATGGGCACGACGGGCCTGTCTTTGTCTTCTTGGTGGCAGCGGGACACTACTACTGCTTGCCACCTCGCCAGCTTGAACTGCACTTATGGGACTCGCCACGTCACCACGTGATACTGCAGTGCTGGATGTACGACCAGGGTGTACTAGGCCGCTGGTGCTTGCCAGTTCACCAGAAGGAGTAGCGGCGCTAGTACTGCTCTGCTCCATACGAGAGCCCTGCGGTTCTTGCACTTCAAGGACAGCATAAGTTCGGGGTCTGGTACGCCTGACCCTAGCAGGGACCACAACTCTGTCGTCAGAGCTATCTGTCATGGAGCCGCTGTCCTCTACAGGTTCGTATTCTGAGCCTGAACTTGACAGATGAGTGACTTCCTCTTCGCTATCTGTCATGCTCAGAATCCTGTAGGCCTCTTCACTAGTGTACCTTGGATTTGCCATTTTGGCCTCTAAATTTAGGGGTACACTAGTGAGACTCACAGGCAAAAAAGCTCCTGACTGTTGGCGACTGTATCAAAACGCTACCAAAAAACTGTTAGCGATCGCAGGGATCAGGCCTGACTCTGCGACCGCTGCAGTTATGTGTGCTTAGTGTTTTGTAAGTGTCAGTAATCGATCGATACTGCACTTGGGTGGGCTGGGCTGGGCTGGGCCGAGGAGCAAAACGCAGGTGCTAGCAGGTATCTGGGCTGATCCCGCTAACACTGCGTTTCAGGGAACCCTAAACTGCTGGGGAGTATAGATCTGATCGGATCAGATATCGATCCGTTCAGATACTATAGCACTAAGGGAGGTGTATGCTGCGTGCGTGGGTTTTAGCTGTACTGGCGCTAACCTGACGCTGCCTGGGGCGAAGCAGACCTTATCTGATCCTAAAAACTTAACTTCTATCACCGCCGGGCAATTAGGGGGTTAAACCTTTATAGGGTAATAAACGGCGGGTGCCCTAAAACTATAATAAACTTTAATAAACTGTAATAAACTACAAAAAACAAACTAGCTAACCAGCGTCACCCGTAACACTTATACGGTGATCGCTGGTGAAAGGGTTAACTAGGGGGCAATCAGGGGGTTAAAACCTTTAGCAGGTAGTATATGGGGGTCCCTGTCGCTATAAAACACTGACAGCGAACCTATATACTTACCTCCCTAACTAGCGTCACCTGTGTCACTAATACAGCGATCAGAAAAACGATCGCTTAGCGACACTGGTGACGGGGGGTAATCAAGGGGTTAACTTTTTTTAGGGGGGGTTAGGGGGGTACCCTGGACCTAAGGGGGGGTACCCTAGACCTAAAGGGGGCTAACCTAACTGCCCTAAAACTTTTAACTGACAAAAACTGACACCAATGCAAAAAAAAAAAAAAAAATGCTATTGGTGTCAGAGTGACAGGGGGTACAGGGGGGTGATCAGGGGGTGATGGGGGGTGACAAGTGTGCCTGGCGTGTTCTACTGAATGTGTAGTGTTGGTGCACTTACTTGGATGTCTTCTCTCCTCGGCGCGGCGACGAAAAGACCGGCTCGAGGAGAGATGACATCACTTCCTTTCCCTCTGTTTACATTACAGAGGAAAAGGAAGCATTTTCATTCGCCGGGAGCGATCGGGAGGGGGTGGCCAACAATGGATGGCCTCCCCCTGACCTTTCATCGCCCGGGAAGAAATGGCGACCGCCTTGGGCATCGGGGGGGGGACCGATCGGACCCCCCACCCGCGGAAGGCAAATTACGTACCCTGTACGTGATTTTGCCTGTCCGTGCCACCTTGCCGACGTACATCGGCGTGAGGCGGTCGTCAAGTGGTTAACCACTTTAGCCCTGGAGCATCTGGCTGGCCAAAGAACAGAGCACTTTTTGCGATTCGGCACTGCGTCGCTTTAACTGACAATTGCGTGGTCGTGCAACATGGCTCCCAAACAAAATTGACGTCCTTTTTTCCCCACAAATAGAGCTTTCTTTTGGTGGTATTTGATCACCTCTGCGGTTTTATTTTTTGCGCTATAAACAAAAAAAGAGCGACAATTTTGAAAAGAACGCATTATTTTTTACTTTTTGCTTTAATAAATATCCCCCAAAAATATATTAAAAAAAACATTTTTTTCCCTCAGTTTAGGCTGATACGTATTCTTCTATATATTTTTGGTAAAAAAAATCGCAATAAACGTATATTGATTGGTTTGCGCAAAAGTTAAAGTGTTTACAAAATAGGGGATAGATTTATGGCATTTTTATTAATATTTTTTTTTTTTTTACTAGTAATGGCGGCGATCAGCAATTTTTATCGTGACTGCGACATTATGGCGGACACATCGGACACTTTTGGCGCCATTCTGGGACCATTAACATTTATACAGCGATCAGTGCAATTAAAAATGCATTGATTACTGTGTAAATGTGACTGGCAGTGAAGGGGTTAACCACTAGGGGGCAGTGAAGGGGTTAAGTGTGTCTTAGGGAGTGATTCTAACACTGGGGGGGTGGGCTATGTGTGGCACGACACTGATCACCGCTCCCAATTACAGGGATCTGTGATCAGTGTCCTGTCACTAGGCAGAACGGGGAAATGCTTGTTTACATTTAGCATTTCCCTGTTCTTCCTCTCCGTGAGACGATCACGGGTATCCCCGCGGACATCGAGTCCGCGGGACCCGCGGTCGGACTCATGGAGCTTGCGGCGGGCGTGCGCGCCTGCTATCCAGGCCTCGTGAGATCACGTACGATAACGTGATTTTGCGCAGCGGAGCCAACCTGCCGCAGGAAAACTGCGGCGGCTGGTCCGCTAGCGGTTAAAAGCACCATTATCTGTTCTTTGCACCTCCCAAACTTTAGATGGCGCTGTGTCCACTTAAAGTGGTTGTAAATCTGCCACTCCTAGCCCCCCTGCATTGGAAGTTTGAATGCTTCTTTGTTCTTTAAAAAATAAAACATTTTGAAGAAAAATATTTGTGCCAGAAAGTGGTTGTAAACCTGGAAATTCAAATACAAACCGAAATCTAATAAAGCAGAAGGGCACAAATTATTTTTGCATAATATAGCTGGTAGAAGCACAGCCTGTTATCATTTGTAATCCTCCCCATTGTATGAATTAAAAAAAACCCAGACGCCATGAAAAAAGTGGTGGCGCCATGCCCCTTTTCCTTTCCTGTGGAGGATGTCCCTTCCTTTAAGGATCCCACTGATAAAAGACTGGAAGCCCTCCATAGGGCCATATTCTCTTTGACAGACTCTGCCTTGCACCCAGTTCTTGTCAGGCCTGTCAGTTGTTTTGGCTGTGTTTCCCTCCCTTCATTTTGACTACATTTCACTATCCACAAGGTTTAGAGCAGGAATATCCAATTAGCGGACCTCCAGCTGTTGCAAAACTACAAGTCCCATCACGCCTCTGCCTCTGGGTGTCATGCTTATGGCTGTCACAGTCTTGCTATGCATCATGGGAATTGTAGTTTTGCAACAGCTGGAGGTCCGCTAATTGCATATCCCTGGTTTAGAGCTTTATCCTTCGATGGACAATGGAGAAAGAAAATAAGATTTTTTTACGTACTGTAGAAGCCTTGTCTTGAAATCATTTGGAGGGGCCCACCCTCTTTGTTTATAATCATGCTCTTGGTACTGGTTTTCTACTAAACTGAGGCATGCAGGTAGTAGGGAGGGTTACATGCTGGTCAGAAAAGTATTATTGGCTATGGCACTGTCTGTCACCCACAGAAATACATGGTTTTGGGCCGATAAATAGTTAAAAATCAATGCTTCAGATGGCTGCTGCTCTCCCATATACAGTAGCTAACAAAAGTGAGTACACCCCTCACATTTTAGTAAATATTTTAGTATATCTTTTCATGTGACAACACTGAAGAAATGACACTTTGTTACAATGTTAAAGTAGTGAGTGTACAGCTTATTATAACTTGTTAGTGTTACAAGGTCTCAAGTGTGAATGGGGAGCAGGTGTGTTAAATTTGGTGTTATCACTCATACTGGTCACTGGAAGTTCAACATGACACCTCATGGCAAAGAACTCTCTGAGGATCTGAAAAAAAGAATTGTTGCTCTACATAAAGATGGCCTAGGCTAGAAGAAGATTGCCAAGACCCTGAAACAGCTGCAGCACGATGGCCAAGACCATACAGCAGTTTAACAGGACAGGTTCCACTCAGAACAGGCCTCGCCATGGTCGACCAAATAAGTTGAGTGCACGTGCCCAGCGTCATATCCAGAGGATGTCTTTGGGAAATAGACGTATGTCTCCTGCCAGCATTGCTGCAGAGGTTGAATGGGGTTGGGAGTCAGCCTGATGGTGCTCAGACCATACGTCACACACTGCATCAAATTGGTCTGCATGGCTGTCATCCCAGAAGGAAGCCGCTTCTAAAGATGATGCACAAGAAAGCCCGCAAACAGTTTGCTGAAGACAAGCAGACTAAGGATATAGATTACTGGAACCATGTCCTGTGGTCTGATGAGACCAAGATTAACTTATTTGGTTCTGATGGTGTCAAGCATGTGTGGCGGCAACCAGGTGAGGAGTACAAAGACAAGTGTGTCTTTCCTACAGTCAAGCATGGTGGTGGGAGTGTCATGGTCTGGGGCTGCATGTGTGCTGCCGACACTGGGGAGCTACAGTTCATTGAGGGAACCATGAATGACAACATGTATTGTGACATACTGAAGCAGAGCATGATCCCCTCCCTTCGGAGACTGGGCCGCAGGGCAGTATTCCAACATGATAACAACCCCAAACACACCTCCAAGATGACCACTGCCCTGCTAAAGAAGCTGAGGGTAAAAATAATGGCCTGGCCAGACCTAAACCCTATTGAGCATATGTGGGGCTTCCTCAAACGGAAGGTGGAGGAGCGCAAGGTCTCTAACATCCACCAGCTCTATGATGTCGTCATGGAGAAGTGGAAGAGGACTCTAGTGGCAACCTGTGAAGCTCTGGTGAACTCCATGCCCGAGAGGCTTAAGGTAGTGCTGGAAAATAATGGTGGCCACAAAATATTGACACTTTGGGCCCAATTTAGACATTTTCATTTAGGGGTGTACTCACTTTTGTTGCCAGCGGTTTAGACATTAATGGCTGTGTGTTGAGTTATTTTGAGGGGACAGCAAATTTACACTGTTATAAAAAGCTGTACTCTCACTACTTTACATTGTAGCAAAGTGTCATTTCTTCAGTGTTGTCACTTGAAAAGATATAATAACATACTTACAAAAATGTGTGAGGTGTGTACTCACTTTTGTGAGATGCTGTATATAGGTCCTGAGTTCATCAAGTAAATATATAAAAAGCAAACTGAAGAAGCTGCCACCATCTGAGCATACAACTGTTTATTAAAATCAAAAGTAAAAATAAAATATTGCACTCACTGTAAAAAATCTGGGGAACACATGTCACAAGGCTTTGCAGTGAGCGCAATATTTTATTTTTCCTTGTAATTTTAATAAACAGTTTACCGTCAGAGGGTGGTGCCCTCTTCTGCTTGCTTTTTATATGCTGATCCGGCCTATCATTTATTTGACAGGGTCCTATTTTCCCCTAGATAAGTCTATGACCTTATGGGTCCCTCAATGTACTCTAAGAAATGAATTCTACTGTGATTATAAGAATCATGTTATTGTAATGTTTATGGGACATTTGGAGATGTACTTTTTTTTTGTGTATTACATTATTTTTTTTAAAACTTATTATATCACACAAAGTGGACTAAAATATAAAAGTTGGTGCCAATTGTTGGTAACAATTTAAAAACTGTTGTTAACATGGTTAGGAGCACCAGTATATTTTTTGATGGTTGAAGGAAATCTTACATGAAGGGTTGTTGAATATTTCTCTTTGCCAAACCTTAAGGCATGCACCTTCTTGTAGCTAATGAAGACTGCAGGAAGTAGGCATCTATCATAGATACTAGATATTGAGGCTTCCAGAAGTGGTCAGCTTTGATTTTTAAGTGGTAGTTCTACTTAGACTACTTTCACACTGAGCCGTTTTTCAGGTGCTAAAGGACTCAAAATAGCGTCTGTAAAGCGCCTAAAAAACGCCACCCCTGCAGCCCCAGTGTGAAAGCCTGAGTGCTTTCACACTGGGGCAGTGCGCTTGCAGGACGTTAGAAAAAGTCCTGCAAGCAGCATCTTTCGGGCAGTGAAGGTGCGGTGTATTCTGTATCAATGGCCACCGCTGCCAAAGCGCTTCGGCAGCAGCGATTTGTATTCGGCGATTTGTATTGGGCGCTATTAACCCTTTATTCGGCCGCTAGCGGGGCTTAAAAGCACCCCACTAGCGTCCGAAAAGCACTGCTATTACAGCGGTAAAGCACCCCCCTACACACACACACACACACACACACACACACACACACACACACACACACACCCCAGTGTGAAAGTAGCCTTATAGTATGCGCAGACAGTGTTTCTTGCTGTATTTTTCCTCAGCATTTACTGTGTTTAAAAGCAAATGTATAAAGTATGCATGTGGTCCTTCATCACAAGGCTATTGAGTCCAATGGTGATGTTAATTGTTGGCCTTTTGAACCTGTCCTACAGCATACTATTCTTGTGAACACTTGGATTTACTGTTTTTCAAGTAGATATGGGATTCACAAAAAAAAAAAAAACCCTTGTGCTGGCAAGGGCAAACCCAGGATGGGCAGATAATATATTCTTGTAATAGTTATTTCTGAGGTTAATAAGTTTAGTTACTCTGTTCTTCAGCAGATAATTTGATTTTCACATGGTATATAAGCTCAAGACTGATAAAGACGCTGTGCTCCTTGGGGCCATGAATGGCTAATATAAAGGTTTAAATTATTTGAGATTACTAGAGGAACATGAATAATACTAAATAAGTTTTTCAAAAGTAGCGTTTTAATAATTATGCGTATGTGGCCGAATAGGTTTTCAAATTCTTATAAGCCAAATAATGAACAATTCATAGGGAAATTTTTCAATAGCATAATATATAGACATATAATAAAAACACCCTGACTGTATTATGATCTAAACATTGAAGGTTATTCCTCAAAAGGTTTCATTCATAAATAGCGGCCAAATGGACTGTTTTGATAATTTTGCTTTTTTTGTTGGTCTACACTGCTGTTTTACAGTAATTTGTAACCCTAAATTCCTTTCATTATATAGTCATAGAGTTAGGTGCACTTTTATTTACCTGGGCAACAGGGAGGCAGGCTAGGGAATGATTCCTATCTCAGAGCTGTACAAAGTGGGTCCCCTTGTGCCCAAGTTAAAGGTCACATGATACAACATACTAGCTTTGGGTCATGTGACCTGAATCGTGAATACCAAAATTAAAAAGCACAAAATTAGACCAGCTGCAGTAAAAAATTGCCAGAGGCAAAGAAGAATAAATAAAAACAGTCCACCGCGCTCGGTTTAAGGCAATATATACACATATATGGAACAGTCCCAATATAAGGTGATATAAAGTGCCCGTGTTAAGTAATGACAAATCTGTTCCAATGTGCTCAGACTGGGTGCCCCATATAGACAAAAAGTCGGGAAACATTGGAAGGAAGGGAGCACTTGCTGCTGGAGAACTTGCTGTTAATGCAATGCAAAGTGCAAGCAGTCATAATGTTTGTAGACTATGTTGGAATAGGATATGTCTTATGTAGCATCCTGTAGGGAATTTCACACAGATGATGAGGTATACCAAGATAGAGGATCTGCTAGAAGTAATTTGCTTTAGAAAACTTCTCACAAATAGATTGTCCAGCCACCAATATGTGAAGAGAAAGGACGCTTAGGAAATTTGTCCTCCATATGTAGGAGGAGTTTAAGTGTCTTTGTGAATTTTTTTTTTTTTGTTTTTACAAGCTGTTTATTGAAAAATAGAAATGAGCAGTACAAAATACAATGACAATGTACATAAGAGAAAGTACATCAACAACATGAATAAAAAATGCATACAAAAATAAGAAATTAGAAGCGCAAGAGAATATCTGAAACGTAATGACTACACTTTAGACAGATACATAGTCAGAAAAGAACCTGTATGCACGGAGCCAGCAAAAAATAAAATAGTGGACATATACAATTTCGGGTTAAAAGCATTAGATGGTGGGTAGTCCACATAACCTCATATACACTGTATTACCAAAAGAATTAGGATGCCTGCCTTTACACCTACTCCTAAACCTTAGCTTGGAGACTGCGAGCCAGGCCTTCTCGTCCACATTAGTGCCTGATCTCACAAATGTGCTTTTGGAAGAATGGTCAAACATTCCCATAGACATGCTCCTAAACCTTGTGGACAGCCTTCCCAGAAGAGTTGAAGCTGTAAAGGGTGGACCAACTCAATATTAAACCCTACCGGCTAAGTCTGGGATGCCATTAAACTTTAGATGCATGTAAAGGCAGGCGTCCCAAGCGTACGGGAGAACGGGTATAACCTATCTTGTGAAGTACACTGTATTCAAAATGCACTGCTTTGTGATCTACTGTGGGTGATGATACATTGTTAACCCCAAATGTAGATTGCAAACGCAGTGGACACCAAAAAAAATAAGTATTAGAAAAATAAGAGTGCAGAGATCAGGAGTGCGTTACGCTTAGAATGCAGGTATCAGGATTGCATTACGCTCAGAATGCAGGAATCAGGAGTGCGTTACTCTCAGAATGCAGAGATCAGGAGTGCGTTACGCTTAGAATGCAGGTATCAGGATTGCATTACGCTCAGAATGCAGGAATCAGGAGTGCGTTACTCTCAGAATGCAGGGTTCAGGAGTGCGTTACTTTCAGAATGCAGAGATCAGGAGTGCGTTATACTTAGAATGCAGGGATCAGGAGTGCGTTACGCTCAGCATGCAGGGTTCAGGACTGTTACGCTCAGAATGCAGGGTTCATGAGAGCGTTATGCTCAGAATGCAGGGATAAGTTGTGTTACGCTCAGAATGCAGGGATGAGGAGTGTGTTGCACTCGGAATGCAGGGATCAGAAGTGTATTGCACTCGGAATGCAGGGATCAGGAGTGCGTTACGATCAGAATGCAGGGTTCAGGACTGTGTTACGCTGAGAATGCAGGGATGAGGAGTGAGTTATGCTCAGAAGTGCAGTGCACTCAGAATGCAGGGATCAGGAGTGCGTTATGCTCAGAATGCAGGGTTCAGGACTGTTACACTCAGAATGCAGGGTTCAGGAGAGCGTTGCGCTCAGAATGCAGAGATGAGGAGTGCGTTACGCTCAGAATGCAGGGGTCAAAAGTGCGTTGAGCTTGGAATGCAGGGGTCAGGAGTGCATTGCGCTCAGAATGCAGGGATCAGGAGTGGGTTGTGCTCAGAATGCAGGGATCAGGAGTGGGTTGCGCTCAGAATGCAGGAATCAGGAGTGCGTTGCGCTCAGAATGCAGGAATCAGGAGTGCGTTGCGCTCAGAATGCAGGAATCAGGAGTGCGTTGCGCTCAGAATGCGGGAATCAGGAGTGGGTTGCTCTCAGAATGCAGGAATCAGGAGTGGGTTGCGCTCAGAATGCAGGAATCGGGAGTGGGTTGCGCTCAGAATGCAGGAATCGGGAGTGGGTTGCGCTCAGAATGCAAGAATCAGGAGTGTGTTGCGCTCAGAATGCAGGAATCAGGAGTGTGTTGCGCTCAGAATGCAGGAATCAGGAGTGTGTTGCGCTCAGAATGCAGGAATCAGGAGTGTGTTGCGCTCACAATGCAGGGATTGGGGGGCGGGCTGGTGATGTGAAGGGTGGTAGAGGACACTGCTATAGCAGTGTCCACTACCCCCTTCACACCATCCAACACACACACAGTAGTGTCCTCTTTTCCCCATTCCCTCCCATAGCATCCTACCTGTGCACACAGGAGGCCAAGAGGCAGCACAGTTCTGGACAGGGACGGGCGGGAGCTGGCAGAGTGACTTTTCATATCAATTAGCTAGTGAATGGTTGCTTAGGACCTATCAGTAGTTAACTTAAAGCCCCCATTTAACTATATGCCTATAAAGCAAAAGTATATACTCTCTTGCCACCTGTTCAATTGAACGCTGCTCTGTTAAAGAGGAACCGTTTCTACTGAACTCATCACTTCCTAGAGTGTTGACTTTTAAGAATGTTACCCCAGCATTTCACATTCATAATGTGTGCCTCTTGTACTATGTACAGTACTTGTATTAAAAAGAATACTGCTGTCCCTTCTATTGCTTCCTTTGTGTGAAATACCTGAAGATCCTGCCAGTTCCCCTGCTTTCTTATTTTAAACTGACCACGCTAGGCATGCAAGCACATCAATCTCAGCGTGGTTCATTTTCTGACTGTGCTGGGAGCAAAATCTGCCTGTCATCCAGTGGCCAGATTTGTGCGGACACCCACACCCTGCACAGCCATTTTTTGGGAAGATCAGTGTACGTTTCTCCACCCCCACCTCTCTATGCCCCTTATGCAGCTGAGAACAGAGGTTACGTGATCACTTCTAAAACAAAGGTATTTATCATTTTGATATACTGTTAAATAATACTGTACTGTGTTTTTTTTTTTTTATTAATTAAAAAAATAGAAAGTAAATTAAAAGAGAAATGCAGAACAAATCTATATTTTGTGATCGCCCTCTGCCTTGAAAACAGCAGCAATTCTTCTAGGTACACTTGCACACAGTTTTTGAAGGAACTTGGCAGGTAGGTTGTTCCAAACATCTTGGAGAACTAACCATAGATCTTCTGTGGATGTAAGCTTCCTCAAATCCTTCTATCTGTCTCTTTATGTAATTCCAGACAGACTTGATGTTGAGATCAGGGCTCTGTGAGGGCCAAGCCATCACTGCCATAACTCCTTGTTCTTCTTTATGCTGAAGATAGTTCCTAATGACATTGGCTGCATGTCTGGGTTCATCGTTCTGCTGCAGAATTTGCAAAGTTCTGCAAATTTGGGGCCAATCACAGGCATGATGTATCTGCCTGTATTTCCCAGCATTAAGGACATCAGTAATCCTGACCAAACTTCCAGTGTGCGTGCGTGTATATGTATGTGTGTGTGTATATATATATATATATATATATATATATATATATGTGTGTGTGTGTGTGTGTATGTGTATATATATATATATATATATATATATATATATATATATATATATATATATACATAAATATATACAGTGCCCTGAAAAAGTATCCATACCCCTTGAAATTTTCCACATTTTGTCATGTTACAACCAAAAGCGTAAATGTATTTAATTGGGGTTTTATGTGATAGACCAACACGAAGTGGAAGGAGAATGATAAGTGGTTTTCAAATTTTTTTACAAATATGTGAAAAGTGTGGCTGCATTTGTATTCAGCCCCCCTGAGTCAGTACTTTATAAAACCACCTTTCTCTCTGCAACTACAGCTGCAAGTCTTTTTCGGGATGTCTCTACCAGCTTTGCACATCTAGAGAGTGACATTTTTGCCCATTCTTCTTCGCAAAATAGCTCAAGCTCTGTCAGATTGAATGGAGAGCGTCTGTGAACAGCAATTTTCAAGCCTTGCCTCAGATTCTCAATTGGATTTAGGTATGGACTTTGACTGGGCCACTCTAACACATGAATATGCTTTAATCTAAACCATTCCATTGTAGTTTTGGCTGTATGTTTAGGGTCCTTGTCCTGCTGGAAGGTGAGCCTCCGCCCCAGTTTCAAGTCTTTTGCAGACTCTAACAGGTTTTCTAACAGGAAGATTGCCCTGTATTTGGCTCCATCCATCTTCTCATCAACTCTGACCAGCTTCCCTGTCCCTGCTGAAGAAAAGCATCTCCACAAAATTATCCTGCCACCACCATGTTTCACGGTGGGGATGGTATGTTCAAGGTGATGTGGAGTGGTAGTTATATGCCACACATAGCGTTTTGCTTTTAGGCCAAAAAGTTCTATTTTGGTCTCATCTGATCAGAGCACCTTCTTCCACATGTTTGCTGTGTCCCCCACATGGCTTTTCGCAAACTGCAAACGGGACTTCTTATGGCTTTCTTTCAATAATTTCTTTCTTCTTGCCACTCTTCCATTAAGGCCAGATTTGTGGAGTGCACAAACAGTTGTCCTGCGGACAAATTCTCCCACCTGAGCTGTGGATCTCTGCAGCCCGTCCAGAGTTACCATGGGCCTCTTGACTGCTGCCCTGATTAATGCTCTGATTGCCCGGCCTGTGCGTTTAGGTGGTCAGCCATGTCTTGGTAGGTTTGCGGTTGTGCCATACTCAATCCATCAACCAAAAATGGAAAGAACAGTGCTCTGTGAGATGTTCAAAGCTTGGAATATTTTTTTTATAACCCAATCCTGCTTTAAACTTCTTCACAACTTTATCCCTGACTTGTCTGGTGTGTTCTTTGGCCTTCATGATGCTGTTTGTTCACAAAGGTTCTCCAACAAACCTCTGAGGGCTTTACAGAACATCTGTATTTATACTGAGATTAAATTACACACAGGTGGGCTCTATTTACTAATTAGGTAACTTCTGAAGGCAATTGGTTCCACTAGATTTTAGTTAGGGGTATCAGAGTAAAGGGGGTTGAATACAAATGCACGCCACGCTTTTCACATATTTATTTGTAAAAAATGTTGAAAAACATTTATCATTTTTCTTCCACTTCACAATAATGTGGCACTTTGTGTTGGTCTATCACATAAAATGCCAATAAAATACATTTACGTTTTTGGTTGTAACATGACAAAATGTGGAAAATTTCAAGGGGTATGAATACTTTTTCAAGGCTTTTTCAATGATAGGGTCATGTTTTATTGTGGGTTTGAAGGAACGGTCTGAATTTCGATCCATGTATGACCATTTCCGTTCATTAGAAGTCGACCTATTGATCGACTTTTTCTGAAAGGCCTCCTGGAAAATTATGCTTGGATCAGCACTTGCAGCGAATGAGCAAAGTCTCTGTCACGTACATTTCAGCGGAGTCCGACATGACGAGGGTGGCCTCTTGCACGGTCCCGGTCCTAGCACCCCTGGAGGTTGAGACAGGGCTGCTAGGGTGGCGAAAGGGTGCAGGTGCCTGCTGGCAGGATCAGGAACACCGGCGCCTACGTGGAGGAGGTGGAATGCTGATCACAGGGTTGGTTTAGGAAAAGTCCAACAGGAACACTTGCAGAGTCAGGGGCAGGCAGGAGTTGGCAACGTGCTGGCAGTAAGGTACACAATCAGCAGGCAGGCTCGTGGTCGGGGACTGGCGGTGGTTGGCAACAGGCTGGCAGGAAAGTACAAGATCAGGAGACAGAGCCGTAGTTAGAAGTCCATGCCGGGGTCGGTACAGGAAGCCGAAGCAGGCAGAGATGCAGGGATAATCCGAGAGAGTAGTCGTGGAAGCCAGAAGTTCAGGATCAGGGTAATCAAACAAGACAGCAGCAAGAATACAGGAACGAGCTGAGACAATCCAGCACTGACACTAGTACACTGATCATTTAAATAGGGCGCCTTGCGCCGTGATTAGTTGGCGTGCGAACGTGCCCGCGCTGACGTGCACTCGTTTGAATGGGTGTGCCAACGTGCGTGCCTGGTCCGGGGCCCACTCGTTCTTGCCGTACGTTTGAGCGAAGACTGCTGGCTGGCGCATGGGAACGAGTATTTGTTGCGATGGTTCTCTGACGTTGCCCCCTCCTTATGGGCAGCCTCCGGATGCCCATCTGGGTCCTCTTTTCCGGATGAGAGTGATGAAAGGCTTGTTTAAGTCTTGGGGCATGGAGGTTTGTCTCTGGTTCCCAGGAATTTTCTTCTGGACCAAAACCTCTCCACTTAATTAGATATTGATTCTGTCCCTGCCTTCTCCTGCAATCTACAGTGGTCTCAATCTCAAACTCCTCTTCATCCACCATTATAACTTCTGGGGGCCCCACCTTACGATCCAGAAAGGGATTAACCACATCGGGTTTCAACAGGGAGGCATGAAACACAGGGTGGATCTTAAACGAGTCGGCAAGTTCAAGTTCATAAGCCACTGGGTTAATTTTTCTCTTGACCGGAAAAGGTCCCAAGTATTTAGGTCCCAATTTCCTGGACGGACAGGCCAATTTCAGATTTAATGTTGAAAGTCACACACGGTCACCCACTTTCAAATCCAGTTCTCCTCTCCTCCTGTCGACGAACCTTTTATTATTTTCCTGTGTCCTGGAAATGGTCTCTCTCAGCACCTGGTTATTGGTAGCAAGGAAGTTTAGTCTGTCCTGAACAGCTGGCAATGGAGAATCCGGAATCAAAGTTGGCAAGAAAGAGGGTTGAAACATATAGTTTGAGAAGAAGGGGGATTGATTGGTGGCTGCATGGGCAGAGTTATTGAATGCAAATTCCGCCAAAGGCAGTAGTGAGGCCCAATCTTCTTGGGTAAAGGAGGTGAAGCAGCGCAGGTATTGTTCCAGCGTTTGATCGGTACGCTCAGTCTGCCCATTGGACAGGGGGTGGTAAGCCGAAGAGAAATTGAGTTTGTTGCCCAGCGCTTCGCATAGTGCTTTCCAAAATCTTGAAGTGAACTGCACTCCACGATCTGAAACTATGTCACTAGGAATTCCGTGCAGTCTAACCACCTTTTTAATGAAAACTTTAGCAGTTTCCGTTGCTGATGGGGTCCCTTTAATGGGGATAAAATGTGACATCCTGGAGAGGCGATTCACCACCACAAAGATGGATGAAAACCCTTCAGATGGAGGGAGCTCTACAATAAAATCATTGCGATTTTATCCCAGGGTCTTTCAGGAATGGGTAGTGGTCTTAATAAGCCCTATGCTTTGCTTTTGCTGTTCTTATTCCTGAGGCAGATTGAGCAGG
This sequence comes from Lithobates clamitans, assembly GCA_037952925.1. NCBI lineage: Eukaryota > Metazoa > Chordata > Amphibia > Anura > Ranidae > Lithobates > Lithobates clamitans. The sequence goes on from JBBGZY010000318.1 coordinate 952,340, forward strand.
AACCAACATATTTCCTGCAATCCCTTGCTAGGCTAGGCCACCAAAAATGTCTCTGGATCAAATCCTTTGTCTTGTATCCCCCGAAATGGCTGGCCAATGGGTAGTCATGGCATACTTGTAGGATGGTAGTACGCAGATTCTGTGATATGAAAACTTCATTGCCCTGCCAATAGAGTCCATCATTTTCCTGAAGGTTCATATCTGGGGGCAGAGAAATTCCCCTTGATGCTTGACGAATCTGTGACATTAGGTCGGCTTGTGTAAGTAGAAAATTTCCAGCCTGTAGGATGGTATCTGTTTGGGGTGGAACTTCAATTTCCGTAAACATACGCGATAGCGCGTCAGGTTTCACATTCTTGGACCCGGGCCGGTAGGTTATATGGAAACTGAAGCGTAATAAAAAAAAAAAAGAGCCCATCTTGCTTGTCTGGGTCTGAGGCGTTTGGCGGTCCTGAGATATTCCAACTTTTTGTGATCCGTGAAGATCAGTATTGGGTGTGTTGCTCCCTCCAAGAGGTACCGCCACTCTTCCAGGGCTGATTTAATTGCCAACAGTTCTCGGTCTCCCACATCATAGTTTCTTTCTGATGGCCCTAATTTCTTCAAGAAAAAGGCCACAGGGTGCATCAGAGCCTTAGGTCCTTGGCGCTGGGACAAGATAGCCCCTACAGCGCTTTCTGAGGCATCCACTTCCAGGATGTATGGAAGAGCGGGGTCAGGGTGCTTCAGTACCGGGGCAGAGGTAAAAAGTCTCTTTAATTTGCCAAAAGCAGCTTGAGCTGCCTCTGTCGATTGACAACGGTTCTGTTTCTTGGTGAGTTGAGTGATGGGCATGATGATACCAGAGAAGTTTTTAATAAATTTCCTGTAGAAATTAGAGAAACTGATGAACCGTTGTAACCCTTTCTTATCAATTGGAGATGGCCAGGACATTATAGCTGCGTCCTTTTGAGGATCCATTGCCATACCTCCCGTAGAGATTACCAGTCCGAGAAAGTGAATGGTCTGCCGTTCGAATTCACATTTTTCGGCCTTGGCATAGAGTCCATTTTGTCTTAATCTAAGAAGAACCTGTTTCACATGGTCACGATGTAGTTCTAGAGAGGCCGAGAAAATTAGAATGTCGTCTTGGTAAACGATCATGAATAGGTCTAGGAAGTCTCTGAAGATATTATTTACAAAATGCTGGAAGGTGGCCGGGGCGTTGCATAACTCAAAGGGCATAACGAGGTACTCAAAGTGGCCAAAACGAGTCTGGAAGGTCGTTTTCCACTCATCTCCCTCTCTGATTCTGATCAAATTGTAAGCACCTCGTAAATCCAGCTTAGTCAATATCCTTGCAGAGCGGAGTCTCTGGAGCAGTTCTGGAATTAGAGGCAAGGGGTAGCGATTTTTAACGGTAATCCTGTTTAATTCTCTGTAATCCACACATGGACGGAGTGAGTGGTCTTTTTTCTCGACAAAAAATATTCCTGCCCCGGCTGGAGAAGTAGAGTGTCGGATGAACCCTTTCTTGAGATACTCATCGACATAATCTTTCAAGACCAAGAGTTCAGGCTCTGAAAGGGGGAAAATCCTTCCAAATGGAATTTCTGCTCCTGGTAAAAGTTCAATCGGGCAATCGTAGGCCCGGTGGGGGGGAAGAGTGTCTGCTTTCTGCTTATCAAAGACATCCAGGAAATCATGGTACACAGATGGAACAAGGTCTTGGGATTCAGTTACTGGTTTAAGACAGCCAACAACTGGGGCAGTATGATGGAGAGACTTGAGACAGTTGTGGAGGCAGTAGGAAGACTGGAAGACCACCCTGCCTGTTGCCCAATCTATCTGTGGGTTGTGTGCTTGCAACCATGGCATCCCCAGAATGATCGGAAAAAGTAGTGAAGAGATAACGTCCAAGCACAACAGTTCTTGGTGGTTAGAAAAAATGTCAGCGGGCAAGGGTTGAGTTTCTTGGACGATGGGCCCAGATTTAAAGTTGGACCTATCAGCTAATCGTATGGACAGTTTCTGTTGCTTAGATCGCAGAGGAATATTGTGTTGCAGGACGAAGGCATGGTCGATGAAACGGCTACAGGCGCCTGAATCATTTATGGCCTGGACTTGAAGTACCCCTCCTGGAGGCTGTAGGGAAACAGGAACAGCAATGTGAGTAGATCTTGATAGAGTCAATGCACAAGGATCAAGAGGAGGAGAGTCACACTTACGAGTCTCATTGGGGCACAGGTTTGCGTAATGACCGGCTCCTCCGCAGTAGAGACAGAGATTATTAATGTGACTGCGCTGCTTTTCCTCTGGTGTCAATGGTGAACGAAGCAGGCCTAATTGCATTGGCTCTGGAGCTTCAGTGATGGGAGCAGGTAGTGGGGTTGCAGAGATAGGTGGGTGGCTAGGTACCCTGGGTAGCATCCACATGGGCCGGTACTGGCTTTTTTTTTTCAGATCTTCGCTCCCTCAGTCGACGATCGATTTGAATAGACAGTTGGATCAGCTCCTCTAGGGAATTGGGGATCCCCACACAAGCTAGTTCATCCTTAAGTGCCTCCGAAAGTCCTAGGCGGAACTGAAAACGGAGAGCGGCATTGTTCCATTGTGTGTCGGAACTCCACCGTTTAAAGTCTGTAACATAGTCCTTCACGGGCCTACGACCCTGCTGGAGGGTGTGGAGGCTGGTCTCGGCTGTGGTGGTACGTTGAGGATCATCATAAAGCTTAGCCATTTCATCCAAAAAAGAGTCCATAGTATTCAGCAAGGGGCTGGCTTGTTCCAGTAGGTGATGAGCCCAGGTCTGGGGTTCTCCCTGCAGTAATGAAATGATGAACCCCACTTTGGTGCTTTCTAAAGAGAAGGTGCGGGGCTGTAGCAAGAAATACAAATGGCAGGCATTTCTGAAAGCGCGGCATTTGCTGCGATCTCCCATAAACCTCTCAGGAGCAGGGACACGTAGCTCTGGGGGTGGCACCACTACTGTGGGTGTAGAAGCTGAAACAGGTGATGCAGGTGCTGCGGCTGTCCGGTGCGCTGAGGTGCTTGGAGAGAGAGACTCCACTCTTTGTTCGAGCCATTGGTAGCCATCTTGTAGGCCCTGGACGGCTTGAGTGAGGTTTGTAATCTGTTGGCACAGAGCATCCATAGCAGAGGCCCCCCTTTCGGACTCCATGTGGCTGGATTGTACTGTCACGTACCTTTCAGCGGAGTCTGAAATGACGAGGGTGGCCTCTTGCACGGTCCCGGTCCTAGCACCCCTGGAGGTTGAGACAGGGCTGCTAGGGCGGAGGAAGGGTGCAGGTGCCTGCTGGCAGGATCAGGAACACCGAAGCCTATGTGGAGGAGGTGGAATGCTGATCACAGGGTTGGTTTAGGAAAAGTCCAACAGGTACACTTGCAGAGTCAGGGGCAGGCAGGAGTTGGCAACGTGCTGGCAGTAAGGTACACAATCGGCAGGCAGGCTCGTGGTCGGGTACTGGCGGTGTTTCGCAACAGGCTGGCAGGAAAGTACAAGATCAGGAGACAGAGCCGTAGTCAGAAGTCCAAGCCGGAGTCGGTACAGGAAGCAGAGGCAGGCAGAGATGTAGGGGTAATCCGAGAGAGTAGTCGTGGAAGCCAGAAGTTCAGGATCAAGGTAATCAAACAAGACAGCAGCAAGGATACAGGAACGAGCTGAGACAATCCTCTAGGTATGAATACTGAATTGAATACGCAACCATTCTTGAATCAATGAAATATGTCCCTTTTTAAGGCAAACTCTGTCCTTCTTTCCACCTATTTACCCTTCACCTCCCTCTATTTATTTATTTTTATTTATTTCAGGTACTTATATAGCGCCGTCAATTTACGCAGCCCTTTACATATACATTGTACATTCACATCAGTCCCTACCCTCAAGGAGCTTACAATCTAAGGTCCCTAACTCACATTTATACATACTGGGGACAATTTAGACAGGATCCAATTAACCTACCAGCATGTCTTTGGAGTGTGGGAGGAAACCGGAGTACCCGGAGGAAACCCACGCAAGCACAGGGAGAACATGCAAACTCCAGGCAGGTAGTGTCGTGGTTGGAATTCGAACCAGCGACCCTTCTTACTGCTAGGCAAACGTGCTATCCACTACACCACTGTGCCACCCCCTCTTCTATTCTATTCTATATATCTCTTCCCCTGGCTTCTTCTCTCCTTTCGTCTCCTTTCTTCTCACTCTTCTCTATTCCTTCTACATACTTATTTTATCCTCTCCTCATAATAGCCCCTCTTCCTGCATGTTTGAGGATACAAATATCTATTTGCTATAGAACGCATAACCCTTATAGATCCTGGACTTTACCTTGATACTTGTGTCTATATGTTTTATGTTCCTCATAGTCAGAAAGGGGTTAAAATAGTAAATTGTGCAGCACTTTTGCTTACTTCTTTATATTCTTACCTAGGAACGTTACTAGCTAGCAATTGAGTGCCTCGGGGATCGGTACAGGTCCCTTGACAGTTTGTTTTGTTGGCCATGCAATCAGGACATACCTAGTGTTGATGACGGCCGAAAAGTTCTATGGCATAATACCACTTTGAACTTTGTCTGATATACACAATCTGTCCAACATTTACTGTCATCCTGGCACAGGTTGCTAAATCACTGACTAGATCCACGCTAACGGCTACGTGGACATCATTGTAATAGGAGCCCACTCTTGAATTGTCTATTTCTAGGTTATGCCTTTACAACATGCAACCAATGTGACTTTATACAACCACAGCATGTCTTGAAAAAACTTATAGACTAGCACCAGCTGTCCTCCCCAGTATTATTTAATCCATCTGGCCCTATCATTTATGATGATATAACACTAGTCAGCTTCAGCTTCATTTGCCCCCCCCCCCCCCCCCCTCGGGGACACCACACACATGGTCACCCCTGTATATTTTTGTTTATACACAGTTTATTTAGGATTATTGGTGTTTTGCCATAGGGGTCTCCATGTATGTGTGGATCACTGCAGGTGCCTACACTGCATGTTTTTCTTGTGTGTCATTTTATGTGTATGGGTTGTCTTGTTAGTCCTTGTTAGTTTGTCTGTATGTACTTGTGATTGTTTCTCCTGGTGTACCACCTTATGGTTGGTGACGGGGGATTGTTGATGTTTTAGCTTCCACTGAGAAGCAATACTTTTGTATATATCATGTGGTTTTGGTAAATTAATACAATTTGGTATTTTTTTATTACCCACTCTTCTCTTATTGCCCTCTCTGACCAATAGTAGCAATCTGTATCCCTGGGTTACCCACTCTGGTGTATCTTCCCAGGGATGGTTTTTGTACACTGGTAAACATACCACGTAGTTTAGACCATTGCATACTATCTCCTTATTGGGTGTTCTGAGGTTGCAAATAGGACTTGTTACTGTACTTACCTCGGGGTTAGGTGCTTTAGTCAACTTACCACTAATGCCCCCAATACTACCCTCAGGAATTTGTTCCTCGCTGACTATCTCTACCTCTAGACCCTCCCCCATCACCTAGTTTAAAAGCCCCTCTAAGTTGTCGGCCACCTTCACTCCCAGCCGATCTGCACCTTCCCCATTTAGGTGCAGTCCGTCCCTGCTAAAGAGCTGGTAACCGACTGAGAAGTCAGCCCCATTCTCCAGGAACCCAAACCCCTCCTTTCTACACCAGCTCCTCAGCCACTTGTTTACTTCCATAATCTCCCTCTGTCTTTCTGGTGTGGCTTGAGGTACCGGTAGTATTTCTGAGAATACTACCTTGGAGTTCCTTTTCCTCAATTTAGCTCCTAAATCCCTAAAATCGTTTTTTAGGACACTCCATATTCCTCTGACTTTTGTCATTGGTGCCAACGTGCACCATGACAGCCGGGTCTTCCCCAGCCCCTCCCAGTAATCTGTCCACCAGATCCGTGATGTGCCGAACCCGAGAGCCCGGTAGACAACATACAGTTTGGCGCTTCAGGTCTTTATAACAGATTGCCCTCTCTGTCCTTCTAAGAATTGAGTCCGCTACCACCAGAATCTGTCTTTCCTTTCCCTTGACTTTACTCCCACCCTAAATATCTGAAAATAATAATGCGCCAACCCAAAAGTGAAAGAAGCAGCCAACACGACAATTAGACAAATTGTGGATAAATAACGTGAGTAAGGTGTGGCGCTAAAAACGTATTGTTCGTTATTGGGCAAGACCTACCAAAATGTCAATCTGGAAGTCAATTTTGCACAATAACATTTTTTTTTTTTTTGAAAAGAACATGTTTATTCGTGTTCATGACATACATAGATGTCGTATACAACATACAATTACAGGCGTGAAATGCATTGCACATCAAACAAAAAATGTGTTCACAGTGTATCTCGGGTTTGTTGTTAACCTATTGTATTCCATGCAATATCATAACACAACAGCATTAGTTACTTTTATTAATCCTATTTCGCTATCATAGTGTACACTGGAATATGAGAGTATTACAAACTGTATAGTTTATCATAATTGCATTACACCACTGTACCATGTCAACATCAAGCTATTCCGTACATGTCTCGCTAGCTTCAAGCCATTTATCCCATACTCTATTGTATTTGTTCGGGCATCCCCTATGTTTGTATAGCAATTTTTTGTTGGGCAGTGATCTATTGGTCTCAGCAATCCAATTTTGGATTGAGGGAGAGTGAGGCCACATCCAGCATTTGGCGATTACTTTTCTGGCACAGAAAAGAGTTTCCTGTAAGAATGTGGCCTGGTATTTCTCGATTGTGATATCTGGTAGCAGTCCCATAAGGCATAGCTTGGGATCCACCTGCACTGGAGAGCCCATTTGGTCATGTAAAAATTTGATGATTTGTGCCCAGTAGCTCTGGATATGTGGGCAGGACCAGAGCAGGTGGAAGAAAGAGCATGGGCTGTCTGCACATCTTGAGCATTCAGGGCTCTGGTCGGGGCGAAATTTTGTTAGTCTGGCCGGAGTAAGGTAAGACCTATGGACAATGTATAGTTGGGTAAGACGGTCAGAAAGTTTAGGTGACGCTTGTTTAACATTTTCCAGTATCTCATCCCAGTCCGAGTCGTCTATTGGGCCAATATCCACCTCCCATCTGAGCTTAGCTGTGTCAACAACTGTCGCTACCGTACATGTGCGTATAGTGGTGTATAGGGTGGAGATTAATTTCTCAGGGTCCTCTCCCATGATTACATCAACCATAGGGAGCATTTGTATGTTGGGAATCCTGTCGCAAATTGGGTTTTCAGCGCATGCCTTAATTGGATATATCTAAATTTCATGTGTAAGGGTAATTCAAACTCATCTTTTAGCGATTGAAAGCTTCTTACACCCAGAGGGGAAATCACCTGAAACAGGTACACTATACCCTTTGTCGCCCATGTAGTCGCTCCCGACATTTGGTTCAATTCTGGTAGTTGTGGATTGTGCCATAGTGGTGTGTGTGAGTGGAAAAAATCCGCCCCGACGAGTTTAAGTGCACTTTCCCAGACGCTCTTGTGTTGGTGCAACAGGGGGTTCTGAACAGCCCAGCCCCTCCTGCTGCCTCTGCCTCTAAAGATCACCTGGAGAGGGGAGTGGGCAGCTGAGTTTGGTTTCTTACAAGTCAAGGATTGGTATCTAATGGTATCAGTTTTGTGGAGGTGGTATAAGTGTGAAAGGTGTGCCGATATATAATATGCATGTAGGTCTGGGAGAGCCGTACCTCCTGAAGAGGTCGGGTTTTTCAAAGTGTGCCACGCCAGCTTATGCCGGCTGGTTCCCCATATAAATGAGTTAAGAATATGATCTATTGCTTTAAAGGTTTTAAGAGGAATAAGAACTGGCGAGTTCCACATTATATACAAGAATTTTGGGAGGAGTACCATTTTGAATAGATTAATCCTACCCTTAATTCCCAATGGGAGTCTTGCCCGTGATTGTGTACGCAGTTTTAAATATGCAAATAATGGCTCAATATTGTTGGGGAGAAATTCTGAGGGCTCTTTGGTGATCCGTATACCTAGGTATTTAAAAGATGCTACTCTTTGTAGAGGTAGGGATGCGGAGGGGTGTGTGGGTGCCGTTGGGTCCAGAGGCATGATCTGTGATTTGGTCCAGTTTATACTCAAACCTGAATGCCTACCAAAGTCCTCGATAGTCTGTAGGGCAGCCTGGAGAGACGGGCCGGTATCCTGCAGGTATAACAGCATATCGTCTGCATATAAGCTCACCGTCTCTACCAGGTTCCCCAGTCTAAGACCCTGAATGTCTGGGTGTACCCTAAGGGATATAGCCAAAGGCTCAGCTGCCAGGGCGTAAAGGAGTGGGGAGAGTGGACACCCCTGTCTGGTTCCCCGTTGAAGTGGAAAAGGTGTCTAGGTCCTCCCATTCACAAGTACACTGGCCTCTGGTGAGAAGTACAATAGTTGTACCCACTTGACAAAGTTAGGACCAAAACCAAACCCCCTTAGGCACTCCCACAGGTACTCCCATTCCACGGAGTCGAAAGCCTTGGCGGCGTCTAGCACCACCACTGCTCTGTCCCCGACGGTGTCATGTGTTGCTTGTATGTTAATATAGAGCCTACGCAGGTTCATAGCTGTATTTTTCCCAGGCATGAACCCCGTTTGGTCGGGATGGATTATAGATAGGATAATGCGATTAAGGCGGAGAGCTAATATTTTGGCTAGAATCTTGATATATGCCTGAAGGAGCGAGATTGGGCGGTAGGACTTTGGATAGTGGGGGTCTTTGCCTGGTTTGGGGATCACTACTATTACTGCTTGTCTAAGGGATTGTGGAAGAGACCCGGTCTCAAAGATATGTTTATACAGTTTTAACAATTCAGGGACTAAAATTTCGGAATAGGTGGCGTAGAAATCTAGGGGAATACCATCTCGCCCGGGGGCTTTGGCTGGGGCTAATGAAGCTATCGCGGCCGCTATCTCGTCAGTCGAGATTGGGGCCTCCATTTCCTGCATCTGGGGCACTGATAATTTAGGAAGGGGTATGTTCTGAAGAAAAGCCTGGGTCTCCTGCGCAGCAGCCCCCACCTTAGAAGAGTATAGATCAGCATAATATCTACGAAAAATGTTTGTTACCGTTTCTGGGTCCGATGTTATTGTGCCTTGAGGGTCCTTCAAAGAGACCACCACCGGGGGGCTCGTGTCTTGTCTTGCTAAATATGCCAGGAGCTTGCCCGCCCGTTCCCCCTGCTCAAATACCCGTTGTTTAGAAAAGAGAAGTTTCTGGTTAGCTTTGTCAAAAAGGAGTTGGTCTAGCACTCTCGTTCGTAGTTTAAGCAGGGATGCTTTAGCAGGTGTTGGGTCTAAGCTAAATTCTCTGGTGTCGGTGTCTAGTTGTTCGGTAGCTTGAGTCAATTTGAGTTTGGATGCGGTTTTCAGTCTGTTTATACGGTGGGAGATAATCGTACGGACATGTAGTTTAAATGATTCCCATATCATACCCATAGGAGCGTTGTCGCGATTCGTATTGAAATAGAATTGCCATTCCGAGCTAATATCCTCCTGGTCTTCAAGTACTGAAAGCCAAAAGGAATGTAAACGCCAGTTGCGGGGCCCCGCGGGGGAAGCAATGCGCAAGGTGGCCCAGCAAGGGGCATGGTCTGAGAGGGATCTAGTATGGTACCCAGATTCCGTAAGGGACGGTACAAGTGTGTCTGAGATTAATATTAGGTCTATTCGGGACATAGAGGAATGTGTCGCCGAAAAGCATGAGTAGGCCTGAGTATGTTGATGTCTGCAGCGCCACGCATCAGTTAGAGAAAAGTCACGCAGCAGACGCCCAAATCTAGTGGTATCCGGGACTGGGCCGCCTTGTTGCATACGTAGTCTGTCCAAAGAGGGGTTCACTACCTCGTTAAAGTCACCCAACCAAATAGCAGGTGTTGCAGGATACTGTGCCATGTATGTTAAGCCCTCAGTAATAAGGCTAGAATTATATGGTGGAGGAATATAGAAGGCCATAAGTAGGTATTGCGAGCCACAAATTGTACACTGCAGAAAAATGAACCTGCCCTGGGGGTCCGTCCGCACCGATACAAGACCAAACGAAACTGATTTGGCAATAAGTATGGATACTCCTCTGGAGTAAGGAGAGTGGGTGGTATGATACGCCCAACCTATCCATGGGCGCTTCATTGCCAACTGGAGTTGGCCTGTGATGTGCGTTTCAACCAGTACTGTTATGTCTGGTCGATATGACTTGAGGCATCCGAAAATTGCGGTGCGCTTAACCCTGTCTCAGATTCCTCTGACGTTCCAAGTCAGAAACTTGATGTCAGTCATCCTCCAACAGACATGCATTTGTGTGGGATCAGCACGAGACCACCTCCCAGGGCAAGTCCATATACATTCATTACAATAATAGGGCGTACACACGGCCGGACTTTGTTCGGACATTCCAACAACAAAATCCTAGGATTTTTTCCGACGGATGTTGGCTCAAACTTGTTTTGTCTACACACGGTCGCACAAAGTTGTCAGAAAATCCGATCGTTCTAAACGCGGTGACGTAAAACACGTACGTCGGGACTATAAACGGGGCAGTGGCCAATAGCTTTCATCTCTTTATTTATTCTGAGCATGCGTGGCACTTTGTCCGTCGGATTTGTGTACACACGATCGGAATTTCCGACAACGGATTTTGTTGTCGGAAAATTTTATCTCCTGCTCTCCAACTTTGTGTGTCAGAAAATCCGATGGAAAATGTCCGATGGAGCCCACACATGGTCGGAATTTCCGACAACATGCTCCGATCGGACATTTTCCATCGGAAAATCGACCGTGTGTACGGGGCATCAGTCTTAATTTATGGCATCGTATCAGTGTTAAGTGCATTTTATGTTCACGCTCCTTATGTTGCATTAAAATAAAATCCATGTTCTTTAAAAATAATAATAACTGAAACATAACCCCTACCCCCCTCCCAGCCCTCAGCCACCCCAACTTAGCTGGGACATCAAACCCATAACTAGTGCCACTACCTTTGAACAGAATACAAACTGTATGATCCAAGGTAGTGCACAACAACCCTAACGTCCACAGTGAAGGCCTATTCGGCTACACTCTTGGAAGAGGGTTAAACCTTTTAGTAAGGGCAAATAAACACTGGGTTAAAACCGGGAATAAGAGACGTTCTCTCTTCCGGTTGTGGCATATAGAAATTGTAATCAACCTGGAATATATCGCATGGGTTAAGAGCTGCTTATCCCCTGTATACCGTGTTGTAACTTATGATCTTCTCCTTGTTTCTTTCATGGGTGATGGGTTAGCGCAAGTTCCTATAAAGTGGAAGAGAGGGCCGTATAGTGGTAGTTCATCAGTGTGGGTGCGCATCCTCAAGATGGAAAAGTTCAAGGCCCAGCAGAACTCTAATTTAGGTCCCATGTTCTGTGTGATGGTTTTGTCTGGCAATGGCTTGTATATAGCTGGAACATGTGTATAATTCCAGGCACTGGAGTGTGCAACGGGCAGTTCCCTGAGCGCCAACATATCTTGGGGCAAAAAGTTATTCCAAAGGTGAGGTTACAGCGTCTGGTAATGCCAAGCCACCACATATTGCAGAGGTTTAGGTGACTGTAGATTGCATATGAATGCGTTAGCTTGGATACTATCACAGAGTCTCACCTTTACATATTGTTGCTTGAAGATCAGTCTTGGGCCGGACGGTTCCGATCAGCATCACGATGGTCCAACCACTCCGATGCCTGCACTGGGTCCTCAAAGAAATAGGCACGATCGTCTCCAGCCACGCGGAGTCGGGCGGGGAAGAGCATAGCGTACTTCAAGTGGTGGGCCCTGAGGCGCCTTTTTACCTCCATGAATCGGGCCCTCTGTTTCTGTACTTCGGCAGAGAAATCCGGGAAGGCCGACACGTGTCCCGATTGAAATGGGATGTTACCTTTCAGCCTGGCGAGGCGTAGTACAGCATCCCGGTCTTTGAAGTTTAATAGCTTCGCTATAAACGTGCGCGGCAGGGTCCCTCCAGGTGGGCGGCGCGCCGGCATACGATGAGCCCGCTCGACTACGAAAGTCCCAGAGAAGGCCTCTCTGCCATATGCGGAGATTAGGAGCTTTTCTAGGAAGGTAGCTGGATCAGGTCCCTCTGAGCCCTCCGGGAGACCAATAAAGCGTAAGTTGGATCTGCGGGCGCGATTTTCTAAGTCGTCATGCTTCTGTGCCAGCTGCTGAATTTGGCACTTTAAATCCTCCTGAGAATGTTGCAGGGGATAGAGCGTGTCTTCCGCCCGGCTGATTCTGGTCTCTGTCTCAGTAACTCTTTCCCTGAGCTTGGTCATGTCCTGCCTTAATTAGAGATATGTCCACTTTAACCTTTTCCAACTTCGTTGTGAGGGTGGATTGGCAAAGGGATATCGCCTCGAGCACCTTGGCTGTATCAGCCGTCCCCTGGTCAGCTTGGGGAGCCGCGTGCTCTGGTGAGGAGGCGCCATCTTGCCGCTCATGGTCGCGTTCCGTTCTACGGTACCTGTCCAGAGACGAGGAGGTGGCTGTATTCCTTTTTGGCGGAGACATGATCTAGACTGTGCCCAGCTGCAGACTCGCGGGAGTGCGGAAGAAATGGCTATTTCGGGGTCTCAGGATATCGGGTAAAGGATCTGCCACAAGCGGAGCTCTGGTCACTCACGTCCTATCTCATTCCCGTCCAGGCCACGCCCCCCCCCCACAATAACATGTTTAGTGAAACAGGACTGCTCCTGTGTATAATCTTAATATGATTATATCTGTGAGATGTCTATTGGTATGAAAAAACCAAAAGATAAAGAATATATGTATTCAGAATCGAATGTCTACAACTCCAAATGATATAAACAAAAGGATATTACATTCATAGGGAGAGTATATACCCCAGTCGAAGTCCTCGCGGACGAAACGCGTCGGTTTTGTTATGCCTGTCTTGCCACAACTGAATTGAGCGCTTATTTTATATTCACCCTGTACCTGGTCTCTATTTTTGTCTTTATGAGCCAGAGTGTGTTTTATTGTAAGACCTTTTATTAAAGCTTTGGAAAGCTGATTCACACTATGGGGAAGTCTTCTTTTTGATCCTTATTTTTGAGGGCCAATACCCACTACATGGAGATTGATCATTGATGAACGGTTTTAATCTACACCATGGAGGTCGGGAGCCAGTGAGATTGGAGGAGGTTGTTCAGTGAGTGCCACAGCCTTTCATCCTTCCCGGTTGCTGTGGATACAGTGCTGCACCCATCATTTCCTGCTCTATCGTAAGCCTGTCTGACTCCCAAGCCGCTGGCTGGCGAGTCCACCACTGCTGGTAAGGGTATTTTTACCTGTCCCTATCTACATACAAGTTTGATCACCATACCTCACAGAAGCTATTCCCGGATTCAGGGGTCACACACAATTAATCCCAGTTGTTGTCGTTTTCTGGCCAAGTCTTCAGATATTTGCCTTATACACCTGTGATGGACTTTTATTTTATTTTTATTTCAATTTTTGTACGTACCTTTTAATTGTAATTGTGGTGGCTACACTATCAATATGTATAATTTTTCTTGCTTTTGAGTTGCACTTATTAATTTAAGGTTCTTTTGCACCATTGAGTTTCCCGTTATAGGCAATTTAATATAGGAAATGATCTATAGATCTCCCTATGAATGTAATATCCTTTTGTTTATATCATTTGGAGTTGTAGACATTTGATTCTGAATACATATATTCTTTATCTTTTGGTTTTTTCATACCAATAGACATCTCATAGATATAATCATAGAAGTGATCATCCCACAGATACACAATTTTATTTTGATAGTTAAGATTATACACAGGAGCAGTCCTGCTTCACTAAACACTTTATTGTGCAAAATTGACTTCCAGATTGACATTTTGGTAGGTCTTGCCCAATAACAAACAATACGTTTTTAGCGACACACCTTACTCACGTTATTTACTCCCACCCTAACTGGAGGAGTTATTCCCCTGGCAGCTAGAGGAGTCACTCAGCTCCAGCAATGCTGGTCCCTGACTGGTTTCACCAATGTCAATGGGGCGTACTCATTGTGATGTTCCAGCCCAGGACCGGCCTCCCTGGCACTTTCCCCTCTACCCTTCCTGACTGTCATCCATCTATTCTGCTTTGGTGCCTGCCCCTCTTTATCTCCACCCACCTCTGTACTGGCACCTGCCAGGTATGATCCCAACTCTCCTTTAGTATGGAGAGTCTCAGTGTTGACAGTTGCTTCCCTAGATTCAGAGTCTGGGCTTCCAGAGAAACAACATGCTTACATTTTGCACAGCAGTATTCTCCCTTGATTGGATGATCAAGGAAAGCATACATGCCGCAAGATGCACACTGGGTCGTATCTCCACACCCACGGGGCATCATACCCACTAATGTAATGGGGAATTGGGGATTATAACCTGTCCAAATTAACGAACAACTAGCTTCCTGACACTAAAATACTCAACAATACACAGGTACTCAACATTACAATACACAAGTACTTGCAGCACATGTGCACTCAACACTCGTGCACTCACAGAACACGTGCACTCACGGCACTCACGTACTTCCAGCACTCGTGTACTCACAGCACACATGCACTCGCCCACTCACAGCTCACGGGCACCCACAACACAAGTGCTCTCGCAGTACTCGGGTACTCACAGTACACGTGCACTCACAGCACACAGATACTATTGAGTGGGGTTTACATCCACTTTAATCCTGTGTTCCTTAATGTATGCTGTACTACAAGGAAAGAATTGTTAATTTGGAAAATGTGTTCAAGAATATCACCTTTTATCTATCAGCAGTATTTGAATCGAGATCCAATGTTTTCCTGTTCAAATATTTTGAAAAGGCCATCCATTTCCTTGGGGTGTACTTACTTTTTACAATTTTTTTTTATGTGTTTAGTATTAGCAATTGAGACAGCAACATGGAAAGTGCAGTAACTCAGAGCAGCTAACCGGAATTGCATTAATCTGGCTATAGTAAGTGAAACCTGGCTCCTGTGGGTTACTAGCTTCTTCACTTCATCCATGTTCATTGTACTGCCTTAATAGAAAAAAAAGTTACATTTTGTACTGACCAGTTTTTAATTCTTGGCCTTGTTAGAAGATACAAAACCTGCTGTGTTATCCATGCAGTTTTTAAAGATGGTAATATTATCATATGTCTGTATTTGTATTTTTGTGTTTACTACAATATGACTTTCTTTCCAGTTACAGTTTTTACCAGTAATTGTGATACATTAATGCCATGTAGTTTCATTCACTTCTTAAATGGCAAAGCTGGTTGATGGACAGGCTCTGACCCAAACAGTTCACGTTACACATTTCTTAATCGATGTGCTTTATCCTACAAAGTGAAATAAACGTCTGCTGAATGTGTGGAAAAAAGAGGTTTAAAGTTTTACTCCATCCTAATTCTGTTACGATTTGCTTTGTTCACCAATCACTCTGATCCTCCTAGCAGGGGGACAAGACCCGGAGAATAAAACTGTCTGAGACTATAGATAAAAAGGCAATGAATTTTGCTTTCAAGGCAAAAGACGGTGCAGTCTATAAAAGAATGAAAACAGGAATAAAAGTACAGTATCTTTAACCTGTAGATGCATTGTACCTTTGTAAAGTTCGTACTGTATAACAAAAAAAGGAAATAACTATGATGTTCCAAAGGCTTTGTAATTGTATGACACTAGACTTTGAAAAAGGTCAGTGCTTAGAGACTGTCCAAAAACTTGACAAGAAAATAGATCAATTTATTCAGAATAGGTAGAGTTCTCATTGTTTTTGTGATGACATAACAAACTTGTCATCGTGGCTTCTGTGTGAAGTGACTTTTTATATTTCTACATATGTAATTTTTGTTTCCTTTTATTTTTGTTACAGAGTTGCTCTTAGGACTTGGCAAAGAAGAAAATGTCAAGAGCAGCACTCCAAAGAAAAATACAGGAGATACTGTACAGTACACATTGCAGAAGGTACTTTTATCTCATATAAACTTAAAGGGAACACCCTGATTTCCTTGTTTTGCAGACAATTTTAAAGGCTGAGTTCATCTTTTGAGAAACAAATAATGAACAAACATATTTCTGCAGAAAACAAAATGTGCATTTATTTTTTTTTTCTATGGTCAGTAGATCGCAGGTGCAATCTTAGGCTCCTGCAGACCCTCACTACAGCTGTCTACCCATACCTTCTGTACGGGCAGACAGTTACTAAAGAGCAGGAAGAATCCATGAACTATAAGCCATCTGCCGTGGTGGAAGACAGCACTTGTAGTTCATTCATTTACAGATTGCTGTGAATGAATGATGCTGCTGTGTGAGCTGCACTGTTTTTGAGAAGAGACTGCAGGGAGAGGAACCCCCTGCCCCCACCACTGTCACGGGGGCGTGGAGGGAGTGGGGCTGCTGGAGCATGTTCTACCTCAGCCCTCAAATTTTCCACTCACCTACCCTCATTTTGCGAGTTGAAAATGAGGGCTGGCGAGGGTGGGCTGCCTGGAAGCGGGGGCGGTGGGCGGGCGAGTACCGCCGGCATGCGGGGTTGAATGGGAGCCGTTCTCCCATCGATCAAGGAGGGAAAGAGAGAGGAGAGCAGGCGGCTGCATTATCAGAACACCGGGACCTCGCTGTAACAGCTTACATTTCAATTGCCCTGTGTTCACCGCACTCAGCATGACATACAGCCCCGCCTCCTGGCCCCGATACTTTGGTACACAGATCACACGTCCAATCCCGGGACGTGTGACATATATCAAAGTCCCTGGGCCAGGAGGCAGGGCTGTATGTAATGGCGAGCGGCGGGAACACACGGCAATAGAAATGTAAGCTGTTACAGCGATGTCCCTGCTCTCTGATAATCCAGCCGTCTGCACTCCTCTCTCTTCCCCTGCACAGGTAGATGCATTGTTGGGCATAGGCAGGCTGCATTGTTGGGGACAGGCAGGCTGCATTGTTGGGCACAGGCAGGCTGCATTGTTGGGCACAGGCAGGCTGCATT
This sequence comes from Lithobates clamitans, assembly GCA_037952925.1. NCBI lineage: Eukaryota > Metazoa > Chordata > Amphibia > Anura > Ranidae > Lithobates > Lithobates clamitans. Next base: position 969,329 of record JBBGZY010000318.1, read on the forward strand.
GTTGGGCACAGGCAGGCTGCATTGTTGGGCACAGGCAGGCTGCATTGTTGGGCACAGGCAGGCTGCATTGTTGGGCACAGGCAGGCTGCATTGATGGGCACAGGCAGGCTGCATTGATGGGCACAGGCAGGCTGCATTGATGGGCACAGGCAGGCTGCATTGATGGACACAGGTGAGGCGGCATTGTTGGGCACAGGTAGGCTGCATTCTTGGGCACAGGTAGGCTGCATTGTTGGGCACAGGTAGGCTGCCTTGTTGGGCACAGGCAGGTGGCATTGTTGGCCACAGGTAGGCGGCATTGTTGAGCACAGGTAAGGGTCCATTGATAGGCACTGATAAAGTTGTTATATTATATTGACTTTATACTGATAAAGTTAATATTTATTTTTATAACTTAATTCTGCATAAAACATTTAAGTGTAATTTCATGAGATAATTTATGAAGATGTGTTTAGGGGTGGAATTAGGGGCGGGGCATGGTAGGGGTTGGGTGGGGCAACTGGTGGCGAGTACCCCTTGAGACCTGGCTAGTAGCTCAGGACTTGAAATTTTGAGCCCTGTTATACCTTACACCCTAAATATGGTTTTAACGTGTAACATGCTGCTAAAGGTGAGCTTATCCTTTTCAAGAAAATGTTTCTGTATTTTCTATATGTAATGTTACCTGTAAATAGTGTGGAAGGGAGACCAGCATATATAAGGGTTTTCCAGTTTAAAAAGTGTGATTCAGCATCTTTCCCTGCCATTTAGCAACATTGGAGACTCTGAATTAAATAGCATCCCTGTATTATGGGCTTCTGACCTCAGATATTGCATTGCATACTAGCACATTATGAAATACCTTAAAACAAAGCCCTCCAGTGATGCCCTGTCTACGCTAACCGGGCTTCCATCTTCCCCCGGTCTTCCTTCGGGGTTTGTGAGCTCCAGCTGTATAAATGTCTGGGGCCGCGATGACGTCACCCATGATGCATGCATGTGGGCGCTCTCGGCTGCGGCACGGAGCTCTGAAGGTCCGGAGCAGTATGCTGGACCTTCAGAGCACATGCGCCATCGACGTCACCGTCTGCATCCAGTGTGAATATCTTATTTATTACAAGACAAGAAATTAGATGTTTTTTTACAATGTACATAATTCTGGCCATACGCTGGTTGAATTTTGTCCAATTCCACAGTCAAAATTTGAGCCACAAGCAGCCCTGTCGACACCATGTGGCTCAACAAAAGTCAACTGAAAAATCAAGGGAGTTGGCTCATAAATTTTTGGTCGAACAATCACTACATCCTCTCAGGTATTCTGATATCCTTGGGTACCTAGGCTGTTCAAATACAATAGCCAGCAGGGAAGATTCCTCAATCCAGAAAACAAAACGTGTATGGCTAGCCATAGTTATCTTTTAATATCCATGTAAATCATAGGCATGCACAACCTATTGCATTAGGGTGTGCACCCCAAAGCTCAAACACACATAATATATAGTTGTGCTCAAAAGTTTGCATACCCTGGCAGAAACTGAGAAATTTTTAATATTGAAAATATGACTGATCATGCCAAAAAACTTTCTTTCATTTAAGGATAGCAATCACATGAAACCATGTATTATCACATAGTTTTTTGGATCCTTTTAAAATCATAATGATAACAGAAATCACCCAAATGGCCCTGATAAAAAGTTTACATACCCTGGAATGTTTGGCCTTGGTACAGACACAGAAGGTTGCACACACACTCAGGTTAAAATGGCAATTAAAGGTTAATTTCCCACATTTGTGGCTTTTAAAATCACAATTAGTGTATGTGTATAAATAGTCAATGAGTTTGTTAGCTCTCACATGGATGTACTAAGCAGGCTGGACACTGGGCCATGAGGAGGTAGAAAAGAACATTCAAAAGACCTGAGTAACAAGGAAAAAGCTTTGAATATGCCAGTCAGTACTGTTCAGTCACTTAAATGGGTTGTAAACCCTCATGTTTTTTCACCTTAATGCATTCTATGCATTAAGGCGAAAAACCTGTAGTGCTGCAGCTCTCCAGTGCCTCAGTTTTACTTACCTGAACCCGGTTTTCTTCTCCCCAGGGACGAGCACACCAGCTCTAGCTGGTGTCTCGTGTACTGATAGCAGCACAACCATTGTCTCCCGCTGTTGTCAATCAAATCCAATGACGCGGGGGCGGGGGCGGGGCCAAGTCCTGCTTTCTGTGTCATTGGATGCAGAAGCAGGACTTGGGAGTGTGCTCGCACTGATGTCCACCATAGGAAGATCATTTTTAGAAATGATAAAAAATCAATTAAGTAAAAAACTTTATGTAAATTAATGATAAAAAAATCAATAATAAACAATCACTAGATAGTAATTGGTGTTAATCAATACCAACTATATAGCCTAATCATTTGGGCTATATTTTACCACGTATAGATATACATATAGAGGAGTAAGTACACCTGTACAAAACTTGTTGTATATAGGGAGAAATTATGTATACAATATGATATATTATATGATATGCCAAAACCTATTATTATTCATTTTAAATTTAGCATTTGGATTAAAATTAATGATGGAAATAAGATTCTCTATGTCTAGCAAGCTAGCAAGCAACCATATTATTATAAATATAAATAATAAAAAATATATAATATATGATATAATACAAAAATACCTCTATTTGTACATTAAATCAATAATTAAAATGAATTAACTAAAAATTAAAAATACATATATATATATATATATATATATATATATATATATATATATATATATATATATATATATATATATATATATATATATAATATATATAATATATATATATATGAAACCTATTAGAAAGGCAAAAAATATTCCTAAGGGCAGCACAAGGGTCATATGTGGATATTCAAATAACTTATTAAAACTTATAAAAATTCCTTAAATTGCTAAAAAATTAATAAACTGGTTAATAGAGAAGATGTTATTATAATAATATTAAAGTGTTACGCTGTTATTATAATAGAGTATTAATTTCAATGCCTTCATTGAGGCCTCCTGGCGATGAGGAATCCAAGGAATAAATCCAATAATTTTCTCTCTCGCATAGTCTTTTATAACATTCAGCAGTAGGAAATGTTTTGGGAATGGCTTCTATAACCCAAACACGTAATCCTAAGGATGACTGTTTGTGAAATTCTTTGAAATGCCTCGGAACACTATGTTTATCAATGCCCTTTTCTACAAGATTCTGATGTTCCCCAAACTGTTTTCGAAGTGTACGAATGGTATGACCCACGTAAAGCAGGCCGCATGGGCAGGTCAAACAAAATACTACATATTCAGAAGAACATGTAAAAAATCTGGTATTGTATACGGTTTACCTTTGCAGAAAAATTCTTTCTGCCTATGTGTCACATGAGCGCATGTGAGACATAGGGGTTTTTTACACTGGTACATCCCTTTTAATATTGAGAAATGTTAAGGGAGCACTAGTGGTGGGGCATAGTGTTTTCATTTTGCTGGGAGCTATTTGGGCTTTGATGTTTTTTTGCTCATCTGTATGTGATGAGAGGTCGGTCACTGACTATAGATTAAAGGTGGGGATCCTGCCTCAATATTAGGCCAGTGTCTCACAAAGATCTTTTCCTTCTTCCTAAATTTTTTATGGAATTGCGTGACAAATCGGACAGATTGAGAACTGTCAACGGGTTTGGCATCTCTACCACTCCAAAGGTCTTTGTGGAGATAGTGTTGTAAAGCATCTTCAACAATTTCATCCGGGTAACCCTTTTCTTTAAACTTTGTCTTAAGTAAATGACCATGGGTGTATTAATCTTGTATACGAGTACAGTTGTGTTTAAGTCTACAAAACTGACTTCTAGGGATATTGTTTACCCAACGGGGATGATGACAACTCTTGAAATGTAAATAGGAGTTGCTGGAGGTGGGCTTTATGTAATTCTGTGCACAGATGATGTTGTTTTGATGGAAAAATTCTAAGTCCAAAAAAGGCAAGCTTATTACTATCAGATACGGAGGTAAATGACAGTCCCATAGTATTGGTATTGCAGTGTTGTACAAAAGCGGGAATGGATGATTCGGGACCATCCCAGATGATGACCACATCATCAATGTAAGTCCGTAGTAAACTAAGTGAGATGCATATGGATTATTTTGCTGAATGCGGTGGTGTTCCCAGTAACCCATAGTGAGGTTTGCGTAGCGAGGGAAAATGTACCCCCATAGCTGTGCCTTAGGTCTGGATATAGAAGTCACCATTAGACTCAAAATAGTTGTGTGTTAAACAGTATACTAGGATTTCCAACAAAAAATGTGTTTGTCGTGGATTGAGTAGTGGATCCTCATTAAGATAGTACTGTATGGCCTGTAGTCCAACAGTGTGTGGATTTGAGGTATACAGGGAAACCATGTCTAATGAGAGCCAGCGATATGTCGGCTCCCAAGAATAATGCTGTAACATATTCAATAGATGGATACTGTCCTTAATATATGAAGGGAGATTTTGTACTATAGGTTGCAAGAAATGATCTATGTATATTGAAAAGTAACTAGCAACGCTTTCCATGGCTGCGACTATTGGCCTGCCAGGAGGGTTTACTGAGTCTTTATGTATCTTGGGGAGGTGATAAAATATGGCCTTTTATAAAAATCGTGTTTAAGAAATGCAACTTCAGATTTTGTAACAATACCCTCCTCCGCTGCTCTTTTTAACCAATTTGTGGGCTTCAAGCAAAAACTTGGGCAATGGATCAGTGGGCAGTTTTTTGTATGTGGACCTATCTGATAGAAGCCTGGCTGATTCGGACTGATAGTCTGTGCGATTTTGAAACCACAATTCCTCCCCCTTTGCTAACCTACTAATCAACTGTCGATTATCAGTGAGCTCCTTTAAGGCCTTAGATTCGACAGCTGTCAAATTAGGAGTATGTGTATATATAGTGGACTGTTGACATAAACGAAGAATATCAGCAAAAACGACCTGGTAAAACTTTGGACATAGGGACCTTTGGCAAATGTAGGGTTACATATGGATATGGGTCTGAATGTAGTATGCTGAATCGGTGGGGAAGTGGATAGATGTTGAGTAAGTAATTCGGCATAGTCGTCTATACTGTAAACAGTATTGACTGGCAAATTCAAAGCTTTGGATATCTTTTTATATCCTTTTTATATTCTTTTCCATTTTTTCATTAACTTGTTACGCATGTCTTTTGACTATTCTTATCTACCTCCTCATGGCTCAGTGTCTAGCCTGCTTAGTGCATCCATGTGAGAGCTAACAAACAAATTGACTATACACAGACACTAATTGTGATTTAAAAATCCACAAATGTGGGAAATTGACCTTTAATTGCCATTTTAACCTGTGTGTGCCACCTTCTGTGTCTGTACCAAGGCCAAACATTCCAGGGTATGTAAACTTTTTATCAGGGCTATTTGGGTGATTTCTGTTATCATTACGATTTTAAAAGGATCCAAAAAAACATGTGATAATAAATGGCTTCATGTGATTGCTATTCTTAAATGAAAGACAGTTTTTTGGCATTCAATATTAATGCCAACATTTCACAATTTCTGCCAGGGTATGCAAACGTTTGCGCACAACTGTATATACACTATATTGTCAAAAGTATTGCCTTTACATGCACATAAAATTTAATGGCATCTCGGTCTTAGTCCGTAGGGTTCAATATTGAGTTGGCCCACCCTTTGCAGCTATAACAGCTTCAACTCTTTTGGGAAGGCTGTCCACAAGGTTTAGGAGTGTGTCTATGGGAAATTATTTGACCATTCTTCCAGAAGTGCATTTGTGAGGCCAGGCACTGATGGACGAGAAGGCCTGGCTCGCAGTATCCCCTCTAATTCATCCTAAAGGTGTTCTATCGGGTTGAGGTCAGGACTCTGTGCAGGCCAGTCAAGTTCCTCCACCCCAAACTAGCTCATCAATGTCTTTATGGACCATGCTTTGTGCACTAGTCCAAATCATTTGGTGGCGGGGGGATAAGGGTGTGGGGTTGTTTTTTAGGGGTTGAGCTTGGCCCCTTTGTTCCAGTGAAGGGAACCAGTTGGCATACCAAGATATTTTGGACTATTTAATGCTCCCAACTTTGTGGGAACAATTTGGGGATGGCTGCTTCCTGTTCCAACATGACTGCACACCAGTGCACAAAGCAAGGTCCATTAAGACAGTGACTTGGAAAGGGCGGTGGAAAATTAACTTCAACTGCAAAAATTCACATTATAATAGTAACTAAAACATATAAAATTAAATGTAACAGTCTAAAAAATAAAAATTCCAAAGTGCTATAATGGTGAGAACACTCCAACTAAAAAGTTGTTGCACTTGAAGTTAATCTGTATGGCAAATATCTATAGGAGGGGTTTCCACCATCCCTGATAAGTTTCGTTTTATACAGTATGTCTTATTTTCAGTTTGATGTGTATTATTCTTTTTCGTACATCACGGGACACAGAGCCACAGTATTTACTGAATGGGTTATATAGGCACCTCTAGGTGATGGACACTGGCACACCCTAGACAGGAAGTTTAGCTCCCTATATAACCACTCCCCTTACTGGGAGTACCTCAGTTTTTTCGCCAGTGTCTAAGGTGTTGGTCACGAATAAAGACGTGCTGTGCAGAGCTCCACTGGAGAAATCTTTGCTGGGGCAGGCCATGCAACCAGATCCATTCAAAGTGTCTTTTCCAGGCCAAATTGAATGGTACCCGGGCCTCGTGTCCAAAGAAACAAGGGTTTGCCTGTAACGCTTCTCTTTCTAGAGAGCTGGACCCCGGGATCCAGTGTTTGTTTTTTTCAGCCATATTTCCTTGGCGGGGTGCTTTACAGGCCCAGGAGTGTGGATCCCCGATAACAAGGGACCCCATTTTCTGAAGGTTTTTTAATGGAGCCCACCGTGAGTGGTGAAGATTGGGTCTGTTTGGTTTACCACAGAACCCTGCAGCCGGATAAGGTAAGGGAGATTCCTAAGGAATTTTTCTAATTCTAGTGGGTTTTCCCCTTAAAATGTAAATGTTGCTATGCCTAAAGTCGCCACTGGGGCTGTCAAGAGCACGTACCTGTTCCATGCTTGTCAATCTTGCTCTGTGTCACAAGCTGCACGCTTCCTCCGAGCCCAAGGTCCAGGTAGGATGTGGGAAGGGTTTTTTTTTTCTTTCAGGAATGTCCCCCCACAGCTTTTCTTCCAGGCTAGAGGCCATGGGTCAGTCGGCGGTATGCCGTACCGCTGCCACCGCCATTACGGCGGCTCTCCATCCACCTGCCCTCCTCTCTCCTCCGCCCCAGCCCCCCTCCACCTGCGATCCGGTCGGATCGGAGCCCCCGCTCGTGCGGGAAATCTGTTCAATGCCCACAGCACGGGCCATGCATAGCTATAAGGGTGCACTTTTTGCAGGTGCACACAGCTAAAGGAGGGACACAGCAGATGGATGGCATGTGAGTGTGGGTGACACAGGCAGGTTTTTTCCTCAGCCATGAGTGGATTAGAGGAAAGATTAGAAGCCTTTATCTCATCTTCACAAAGTAGAAGAAAACGCATTAGGTCCCCTTCTACCACCCAGGACCCTCAAACAGAGGAACTCTGGGAAAGGGGAGACAAATCCCCCTCAGGGGACCGGAATGAGACTGATGACTCCTCTTCTGAGGAATAAAGTGGGGAAGGAACCTCTTCAGCTTCACAGGCTGAGAAATTGCTGGTGCATTCTCTTACTGAAATGGTCCACTCCACATTTAAGTTACCCGTAACTGAGTCGGTTGAAAAGCCCACTTCTTCTTTGGGTTCACCGAAGCCTCCTCAAGCTGTGCATGCTTTTCTTGTTCATTCATTGCTGGAAAAGTTTATTTATTCTGAGTGGGATCACCCAGATAAACATTTTTTCCCTCCTAAAAAGTTTTCAACACTTTATCCTATGGAGGAAAAATTTACAAAGATATGGGGTATACCAGCAATTGACGCTGCTATATCCTCTGTAAATAAAAGTTTGACTTGTCCTGTTGATAACACTCAAATGCTTAGGGATCCACCTGATAAAAAAATTGCAATTCCTGTTAAAAAACATTTTTTCCTTGGCATGTTCAGTAGCTCAACCTGCAGTGGCGGCAATTGGGGTATGTCAATCCTTGAGAGACCACTTGAAACAGGTGCTCAAGATTTTCCCTGAACAGCAGACCCAGGAGTTAGCCGAGCTGCCAGTGGCTTTGTGTTTTGCAGTTGACGCAATCAGAGATTCTATCCTTCAGACCTCTCGCCTTACGCTTGGGTTGGTGCATATGCGTAGAATCTTATGGCTGAAAAATTGGTCAGCCGAAGCGCCATGCAAAAAGCTCCTGGCTGGTTTCCCCTTCCACGGTGCAAGGCTGTTTGGGGATGATTTAGACAATTATATCCAAAAAATCTCAAGTGGGAAAAGTACCCTTTTGCCAGTTGAGAAAAGGAGTAAACGTTCCTCATTTAACGGGCTCTTTCTCCAGTGCCAGGGGCATCAGCCTCCAGGCAGTCGCAATGGCCTCCACCGTTAAGTTCAAGAGGTAAAACTCAGTCAACCCCAGGGACAAAAGAAGTCCTGGGGGAGGAAATCTACAAGACAGAACACTAAAGCCTCTTTATGAAGGGGCGCCCCCTCTCGTTCGAGTGGGGGGGGGAGACTGCTACAGTTCTCAAGGGTCTGGCAGGAGGATTTTCAGGACAGATGGGTGGTCTTCACAATAACTCTAGGCTACAAACTAGAGTTCTGAGAATTCCCATCTCCTCGTTTCCTCAGATCAAATGTTCCCAAAGACCCATAGAAAAAGAAATCTCTCTTTCAAGCGTTGGAGTGACTTTTGTCACAAAAAGTAATCATGGTGGTTCCTATAGAACAGCAGGGGTTGGTGTTTTACTTAAACCTTTTCATGGTGCCAAAGCCAAATGGAGATGTCAGACCCATTCTAGATCTCAAAGATCTAAACCGATTCCTAAAAATTTGATCTTTTCGCATGGAATCAATCCAATCAGTAGTCTCCATCCTACAGGGAGGTGAACTGCTGGCATCAATAGACATCAAGGATGCATACCTGCATGTACCTATTTTCCCTGCTCATCAGTAATATCTGCGTTTCGCAGTGGAAAAACTTAATTTTCAGTTTGTAGCTCTACCTTTCGGTCTAGCTACTGCACCTCGGGTGTTTACAAATGTCCTGGCCCCTCCTCTGGCCAGATTAAGGGCCCAGGGTATAACGATTATAGCTTACCTAGACGGACCCGCTCTTAATAGATCGGTAGCCCGCTTAGATCAAAGCTTGGTCACCACAGTCAACTACCTGGAATACCTAGGTTGGGTCCTCAACCCAGAGAAGTCTTCCTTAAAACCAGTAAGAAGACTAGAGTACTTGGGTCTGGTTATAGATACAACTCAGAACGGGGTGTTTTTACCCCAGGCAAAAATCAGCACCATAAAGGAGCTGGTTCAGGTAGTCAGGACAAAAAAGGGTCCATCTATTCGCCCTTGTATGAGATTGTTGGGAAAGATGGTGGCTTCATTCAAAGCAGTTCCCTATGCTCAGTTTCATTCGAGACTGCTACAAAACAGTATCCTGTCTGCCTGGGACAAGAAAGTCCAGGCGCTAGATTTTCATTTGTTGCCAATAGTGTGTCAGAGCCTCAGTTGGTTGGTACCCGAGAATCTGCGGAAAGGGAAATCCTCCTTACCAGTTACCTGGAAGGTGGTAACAACAGATGCCAGGCTTTCAGGTTGGGGAGCAGTTCTGGAAGAGACGACTGTCCAAGAGAAATGGTCCAAAACCGAGAGGACCTTACCCATCAACATTCTAGACATTCGGGCAGCGTACCTAGCCATAATGGCCTGGACATTCAGGTTGCAGGGTTGTCCTGTCAGGATCCAATCTGACAATGCCACAGCATTGGCTTATATCACTCACCAAAGGGGCACCAGGAGTCGTGCAGCCCAGGGAGAAGAAAAACCAGATCCTAACGTGGGCAAAAAAGCATGTGCCGTGCATATCGGCAATCTTCATTCCAGGGGTAGAGAACTGGCAGGCGGACTACTTAAGTTGCCAGCAGTTGTTCCCGGGGGAATGGTCTTTTCACCCCGACATCTTCCTGGCTATATGCCAAAGATGGGGGATCCCGGACATAGATCTGTTTGCGTCCAGGTTCAACAACAAGATCGACAACTTTGTGTCAAGAACAAGGGATCCACTCGCATGCGGAACAGATGCTTTGGTGACCCCATGGGATTAGTTCTCACTGATTTGTGCATTCCCTCCTATTCTGCTGCTACCACAACTTCTTCGCAGGATCAAGCAGGAAAAGAAGTCGGTGCTTCTGGTGGCCCCAGCATGGCCCAAAAGCTCTTGGTATGCAGAAATAGCAAAGATGGCGGTAGGGCCCCCATAGGCCCCACCACCACGTCCAGACCTGCTATCGCAGGGACCAGTGTTCCAACCTACCTTGCAAACGCTAAATTTACTGGTTTGGCTATTGAAACCCATATTCTGAAGAATAGCAGGCTTTCAGGTTCAGTAATATCTACCTTGATTAATGCAAGGAAGCCAGCTTCAAGAGTCATTTATTATAGAGTCTGGAAGGCATATGTTTCCTGGTGTGAATCCAGGGGTTGGCATCCCAGAAAGTATGTCATAGGTAGAATCCTTGCTTTTCTGCAAATGGGGTTAGAGATGAAACTGGCCTTGAGTACTATCAAAGGCCAGGTCTCGGCCTTATCGGTATTGTTTCAGCGTTCGCTTGCTTCGCATTCTTTGGTCCGAAGCTTTATACACTGTTGGAGCACCCCTGAACCCTTGGGACTTTGATTTAGTTCTGTCGGCATTACAGAAACAGCCTTTTAAGCCGATACAACATATTCCCTTGGTCCTTTTAACAAGGAAGCTAGTTTTTCTGGTAGCCATTTCCTTTGCAAGAAGGGTATCATAATTGGCGGCTCTTTCTTGTAAAGAGCCATATTTAATTATTCACAAAGATAGAGTAGCATTGCGTCCTCATCCTAGCTTTCTACCAAAGGTGATTTCAGGTTTTCATCTAAACCAGGATATTGTTCTGCCTTCATTTTTTACAGAATCCTGTTCTACGGAAGAAAAGTCACTACATTCTCTGGATGTAGTGAGAGCGGTCAAATTTAGAGACGACTGCTCAGGTTCGAAAAATCGGATGTTTTGTTTGTGTTGCCTGAAGGTCCTAGAGAAAGACAGGCAGCGTCAAAATCTACTATTGCTAAGTGGATTTGGCAAGTAATTATTCAAGCTTATGGTTTAAAGAGGAAAGTTCCACCTTTTCAAATCAAAGCGCACTCCACCAGGGCTGTTAGTGCTTCGTGGGCAGCGCATCACCAGGCCTCCATGGCTCAAATCTGCAAGGCCGCAACTTGGTCTTCAGTCCATACATTCACCAGATTCTATCAGGTGGATGTGAGAAGGCATGAGGATATCGCCTTTGGGCACAGTGTGCTGCAGGCAGCAGTATAAGGTCCTCAGGTCTGATTGCACCCTACTTTTTGTTTGTGTCTCCCTCCCCTCAGATAGCATTGCTCTGGGACATCCCATTCAGTAAATACTGTGGCTCTGTGTTCCGTGATGTACGGAAAATAAAATAGGATTTTTATAACAGCTTACCTGTAAAATCCTTTTCTTCGAGTACATCACGGGACACAGAGGACCCTCCCCTCTTCTAATACACTTATATTGCTTTGCTACAAAACTGAGGTACTCCCAGTAAGGGGAGGGGTTATATAAGAAGCTAAACTTCCTGTCTAGGGTGTGCCAGTGTCCATCTCCTAGAGGTGCCTATATAACCCATTCAGTAAATACTGTGGCTCTGTGTCCCGTGATGTACTCAAAGAAAAGGATTTTACAGGTAAGCTGTTATAAAAATCCTATTATTTAAAGTTGCGTATCGCAGAGACCGATATTGTGGTAATTTTGAAGTTTATTGAGAGTTCCATACATTAGAGGGTCCTACCATTATTGTTAAGTTCTTGATCAGTAAGTTAGTGCTGCGCTTTTTTTTTTTTTTTTTTTTTTTTGTGGTGTGGTAACACATAACAGTGCTTAGCGGCAGGCCTTTTACTGACACTTTTTTATTTTACCTCCAGTATTTTATTTTAAATAGTGGTGGGGTGATTACCTATTATACTAAAGATCTGCATGTGGAATTTATAAACCTCAACAGATTTCAGTTGTGCCCCATCAGGCCGGCCCCCATGGACAATGTGCCTAGCTGCTGAGTTTGTCGCCCCCATCCCCGCACTCAGTGCACTGATGGGCAGCACTGATGGGCACTCATAGCCAGCACTGATGGGCACTCATAGCCAGCACTGATGGGCACTCATAGCCAGCACTGATGGGCACTCATAGCCAGCACTGATGGGCACTCATAGCCAGCACTGATGGGCACTCATAGCCAGCACTGATGGGCACTCATAGCCAGCACTGATTGGCATTGATAGGCATCACTGATTGACAGCACAGATTGACATCACTGATTGGTAGCACTGGTGGGCACTGATGGGCACCACTGATTGGTAGCACTGATAGGCACCACTGACTGACAGCACTAATTGACATCACTGATTGGCAGCACTGATGGCCACTGATTGGCAGCACCGATGGTCACTGGCAGCACTGATGGCCACTGATAGGTGGCACTGATTTGCACTAATGGAAGGCACTGGCACTGATGGGCACTGATAGGTGGCATTGATTGGCACTGATAGGTGGCACTGATTGACACTGACAGGCGGCACTAATTGGAAACACTGGCACTGATTGGCACTGACAGGCAGCACTGTCACTGATTGGCGCTGACAGGCGGCACTGGCACTGATACTGATTGGCACTGATGGGTGGCACTGATTTGCACTGACGGGTGGGTCAGCGGCACTGATTGGCACTGATGGGTGGCACTGTTTGGAAGCACTGACAGGCATCACTGGCACTGATTGGCACTAACAGGCGGCACTGGCACTGATTGGAACTGACTGGCGGCACTGATTGGAAGCACTGACAGAGTAGAGGGGGATTTTCACAATGAGCAGATTGTGCGGCAAGCCCGCCCAGACTCCATCCCATTGGCTGGTGTTTGATAGCTGCTTGGTCCCACCCACCCCCGACATCAGACATCACCGCTGAATTTTTGACAGGCGGTCTCTTTCCCTGCATGCAGTTACATTACATGACAGTGTCACACACTGAGCAGCTTTGCCAGCGCACTATGGATCGACACAAAGTAGCGTCCAAATGGATTATTTATTGCATGATCACAACACAATGAGAGTGCAACGTTTCGGAGTCAAGCAGGACCCCTCGTCAGGTATGTGATGATCACATCTACTTTGTGACTTGAACCAGTATCCAGCTGGTTGTTGCTGCATCACCCAAACTTTGAGAGCTTATCCAGGAACATGTGCAATGGGAATATGAAGTATTACCCTGAGCAGCTTGATGCACGATCTGCTCAATGTGAAACTCCCCCTCTACTCTGTCAGTGCTTCCAATCAATGCCACCTGTCAGCCCAGCGGGCAGATCTTGGGAGACAGCCGGCATGGGGCTACACCAACACTGCACGGGGGATTCGGGTGTGCCCAGGCCTATGATGTAAATTATTGCAGAAGGTTGCATTATCCTTTGTCATATATAGACTTGTAAACTACTCATTGATGCAGACCATGTTAGATGAACACAGAGATTGTCAGATACAGACATGGTGACAAATAGGTATGGAGTTGCACACATTTGTCAGCTTCCATTCTTAGGTGATTTTTTTTGGATGGGTAAAATGTTTTTACATCTATGGTACAATAAGCCATGTTGACCATGACAGATTATCCCACTTTTGGACATACTGAACTGATTGGGTTGACTGGAATGAGGGTGGTGGGAATCATGTTGGTGGTGTTTTCATTTTATAAGCAACATGTTCAGACAATATTGGGTCCTACATTTTTATTTTACAAATGATGTCATAGATCTATGGTTTCCAACATCAGTCCTCAAGTACTCACCAACAGGCTTTTTGGTGTTTTAGCAGCCATAGATACCAATCCATTGGCATTAACCTTACCCAGCACCTGGGTAAGGTGAAGAAAATCCTGTAAACATGATCTGTCCGAAGTACGTGCGGACAGAGTTTGGGAACCCCTGCCAAAGGCACTTTGTTCTATCTATTTATCTATCCATCTATCTACTGTATCTGTCAGTGGACATTCAATACTCCAAATGTTTTTAAGCATAGAGTTTATCTATCAATAGTAGATCTTTCTCCTGTGTTTCTCAGTTGTTAAGAAGTTTTTTTCCAGAGTAGATTTTAAAGGAAACAGTGAGTTGTTTCACACTAAACCCAGGCAGTAATTGCATATCTAGAGACCCGTGTAGTGTCTTCCGTTTATTTACCGATAATGTCGTGGAAGAAGTACAGCAATTTAGAGCAAATTATTTGATTGCTTGTACTCAAACAAATGCCATATGGCCAGGTAATGAATGCTGTCATCTTGTTATTATGGAATGACAAACATCATGTTAGCATAATAACATACTGAACAGGAAATGCTCACTTTCATTTATGTAAAGGTGGAGTGAGTAATTGGAATTATTTGAGTACTGCAGTTTGGACTGTCACCCGGTTGTTCTAAGTTATCATCTTTATATCCTAACTCTAATTTTATTTGCCAGGTATAAATTTTCATCTCTGCAGATGTAAAATGCTACATTGCTAAGAACGGGTCTAAGCCCAGAAGGCATGTTCTATTTCCTTTTAATCATCTTGACTAACTTGCAGTGTATAACATTATGCACATAGATAAGGAAAACATTCATACAAATTTAAAATACCAATAGCTTAAGGGGACAGTACTGTGCACCAACAATTCTGTTAGTTTTGAAGAATATGCTGTCACATGATTTCAAGGGAGATGAAATATCAGAATAATATTTCAGGGGCATTATGCTTCTTTTTTAACATCTAACTTTGTTCCTAACCTAAATAAAACACAAAACAGACAAGGCATCTTATGCATATATTTCTTATTCTACACATTTCACTTTAAAAACAGATATCGTATTCAACGGTGTATAACACACACAGGCGTATAACATGCACCCTAATTTTAAGAGGGAAGTTTCAGGAAAAAAACATATTTTTTAAATAAACAACTTTGAAGCAAATTAAGGTTCAGTGCCCATCAATGTCCATCTGCAGCCTGATTGATGCCCACCTGCAGCCTGATCGATGCCCTCAACGCAGCCTGATCGATGCCCTCAACGCAGCCAGATCGATGTCCACCTGCAGCCTGATCGATGTCCACCTGCAGCCTGATCGATGTCCACCTGCAGCCTGATCGATGTCCACCTGCAGCCTGATCGATGCCCTCAACGCAGCCTGATCGATGCCCTCAACGCAGCCTGATTGATGTCCTCAACGCAGCCTGATCAATGTCCTCAATGCAGCCTGATCAATGTCCATCTGCAGCCCATCAAAGCAGCCTGATTAATTCAGTTTTTTTAGCCCAATTTGCAGCCTCACTATCTCTCATCAAAGCAGCCTGAACATCAGGAAATCACCAAACCGTCATCTCTCCACTCGGCTCTCATGTCACACACGCAGTCCCGCCTTCGCCATTGGCATTGGACCAGCTCCTGTGATAGACAAAACACTGGTCCAATGCTGGTGGTGGAGGCGGGACTGTGTGTGTGATGTGAGAGGAGATGACGACTCTGTGAATTCTGGCGGCACTTGTCCCCCTCCTTCCCCTCCGAAGGTACGCTGTCGGCGTATAACACGCACCCCTGATTTGCCCTCTATTTTCAGGGGGAAAAAGAGTGTGTTATACGCCAATAAATACAGTACTTGTATTCGGTCTTTTTTGCAGTTCAAATTTATGCATTTTACACACATTTCAAATATCTTTGATTTCCTGCCATTTTCTACAGAATGTAGAGGTATCTTGAAAGAGTTAGTAGGGTAAAAATGTTTTGTTTGTTGTATGTTTGTGTTTTGTTTTTGTTTTTTGTTTTTCCTCAGTGTTTGTAAACCTAAAATCAACATGTACTCTTAGGATACTCTTACACCTATCTGATCATACTACATGTTACCCCCATATTTAGTGTATAACATGTTAAGAATCTGTCCCCTCTCTTCCCCCCGCCCTTGTAACAGTGGGCTGAGGATCAACTCCTCACTGTCACTATTCAAAAAGAGCCTTGTGAACGAATTAAATACCTTTGCAGCTGACGGCTTGTAGTTCTCAATGAACTACCAGGGCACTGATGAATGCTCTAGGTAGTTCATCGATGTCTTCTGTCATTTAGTAGCTCCCTGCCCTTATTGGAGGTACGGGCAGATAGCTACACAGTCTGCAGGACCCTGCCATTACACCCACGATCTGCATTTATTTATTTTTTTGTAAAGGTCAATTTATCCTTTAAGCTTGTAAAAAGCTTGCCTAAAGAGACTGTCAACAAATCAAGAAGTTGCAAAGAGAAATTAAGAGACAAAGAAAAATCTAGTATTTTAAATACTTGCATACAGTGTTTTTCCATTCCATAAATTATTTTTCATTCACTTTCAGTGTGCGGGCTGAACTTCCCTCAGTTCCTTAGCGCGGCCCCGTCCTCCTTGCACGTCATCTTTTGGGAGTGCCTAATTTGCCTCCCTGCATAACCTTTTAAGTTTCTTCTTCTTTTTTGTTGGACTTGTGTACAAATCTCAATAGCTATAGTTACATTTACTGTACACACATAGGGTAAGGAGTCAGAACAGTGAATCATCCCTGTTACACTACCCACATTTTCATTCAGAGGCAACATTTGCAGTGCTTTCTCTTAAAAAAACTGTAATGTCCTGTACACACGGTCGGACATTGATCGGACATTCCGACAACAAAATCCATGGATTTTTTCCGACGGATGTTGGCTCAAACTTGTCTTGCATACACATGGTCGCACAAAGTTGTCGGAAAATCTGATCGTACTGAACGCGGTGACGTAAAACACGTACGTCGGGACTATAAGCGGGGAAGTAGCCAATAGCTTTCGTCTCTTAATTTATTCTGAGCATGCGTGGCACTTTGTGAGTCGGATTTGTGTACACACGATCGGAATTTCCGACAACGGATTTTGTTGTCGGAAAATTTTATAGCAAGCTCTCAAACTTTGTCGGAAATTCCTATGAAAAATGTGTGATAGAGCCCACATATGGTCGGAATTTCCAACAACAATGTCCTATCACACATTTTCCATCGGAAAATACTATCGTGTGTACAGGGCATTATAGTGCTCTGATAATTTCTCATGTATTAAATGAATATTTTTAAAAGAAATATCGTATGTATCTGACCCAAAATTATTAGTTTGTCTTTAATGAAAAATTTGAGACATAATTGAATTTAAAGTGATTGTAAAGTCTTTTTTTTTTCTATAAAGATACCAAACATGTTATGCTTACCTCCTCTTTTGCAGTGGATTTACACAGAGCAGCCCCGATCCCCCTCTTCTCGGGTCCCTCTTCTGTGCTCTTGGCCCCTTCCTCCTGCTTGCTATGGGGGCACCCAAGCAAAGTCACAGCACCCTCTGTCCATTTATTTAAAACCCAGCTCCGCCCCCTCTCTCCTCTGATTAGCTAGCTGACATTGATTTACAGCAGTGACAGCCAATGGTGTCGCTGCTGTTTCTCAGCCAATCAGGAGGGAAAATCTCGGTTGGCTGAGACACTTGTGGACATCGCTGGACAGAGAAGGAGCTCTGTTAATTGTTAGGGGGGCTGAGAGGGGCTACTGTACACAGAAGGCTTTTTATCTTAATGCATAGAATGCATTAAGATAAAAAACCTTCTGCCTTTATAACCACTTTAAATCTCACTGCCTTTCAGTGTGTTTTTAACATACATCAAATATTTTCAACACAAAGTAAATTAGTTCATGTGTCCTTTGCCTTCCTCAGTAGTTATCACTACAGTAATATACTAGTGTATTTATTTTCAAGAAAAAATAAAAAAAAGCCTAGCAATGTACAATTCACTTCCCAGAATAAAGCTCTGTACATATGTTATGAATGAAGCCTGACCCCATCATCCAATATCAGATCAATTTCTAATAGGAAGTATTGTAACAATACTAAGAATCCATATAGAAATAGCCCAACAGTCCCACGCAAAGAACTACCAGTGCCAGGATGTGGAGCTAATAGCTGCTGCTCTGACTTTTGAATGCTATTTTTTCACTGTAATTAAACTTTCTAAATGTCTAAATTTTTCCTACCTTAGCAGTTAAAAAGATCTTGCTTATCATGATTTCTTTTGCACACCAACAGTAAATCATTGTTTTTGTTCAATAAATGACTTTTATAGCTTTTTAGCCTCACACCTAACAACAGAGGTGGATGCCATCAAAGAAATCCAAATAGACAGCTCATGTGTTGCATCGATAGGAAATCCCTGTGGTGTAGTGAGTGCACATATTGTGTCTTGCATTGTAACTATATCAATTTCAATAAAGACAGAGATTACCAGCACAACCATACATCCTCATATACACTGACTTTAATTTGACAATTACGACATGCAATGCTTACACATTTTAGAAGAACCTGTCCCTTGTCATAACATGTGACGCAGTAAATTTCCTTAAATACACATTGGTATTGAGTGGAAAATATGTCAAAATACCTATTTCTTTATGATGATATTGGGATGTGCTGGTAATACCTATTTTTATTGCTAGTGGTAAGATTAGAGATGTAATTTAACCACTTCAATACCAGGCACTTATACACCTTCCTTCCCAAGCTAATTTTCCGCTTTCAGCGCCGTCGCAATTTGAATGACAATTGCGCAGTCATGCAACACTGTACCCAAAGAAATGTTTTATCATTTTGTTCCCACAAATAGAGCTTTCTTTTGGTGGTATTTGATCACCTCTGCGATTTTTTTTAATTTTTTGCGTAACAAATAAAAAAAGACCGAAAATGTTGAAAAAAAAAAAAGTTTCTTTTGTTTCTGTTAAATTTTTTGTAAATAAGTAAGTTTTCTTCTTCAATGATGGGCACTAATATGGCTGTACTGAAGGGCACTGATATGGCTGTACTGACGGCACTGATGATGTGCACTGATAGGCGACACTGATGGGCACTGATAGGCGGCACTGATGGGCACTCATAGGTGGCACTGATGGGTACTTATGGATGGCACTAATAGGTGGCATGGGTGGGCACTGATGGTCACTGACAGGTGGGTACTGATGGGCATGGATGGACACTGATGGGTGGCATTGCTGGGCATCACTTGTCTGTACTGATCAATAATGTTGCCAGTCAGTGCCCATTTTTGGGCACTGATTGACATGTATTGGGCATATTTTTTTTATATGTGGATGGCCATGGGGTACATACCTGGCCGTCCACATGCTGGGGGCTTCCCTGATGGTCCTGGCGGCTTCCCTGGTGGTCCAGTGTGGGCATCTGCAGGGGGGGGAATGCGCTGATAAACAATCAGAGCAGACCCCCCCTGTCAGGAGAGCCGCCGAATGGCTCTCCTCTACTCGCGTCTGTTACACGCGAGTGAGGAAAAGCCGATCAATGGCTCTTCCTGTTTACATCGTGATCAGTCGTGATTGGATATGGCTGATCACGTGGTAAAGAGCCTCTGTTGGAGGCTCTTTACCGAGATCGGTGTAGCAGTGTGTCAGACTGATCGCCGCAGCGGCTGTTTTCCTGCTGGATGTCATATGACGCCCAGTCAGGATAACTGAACCACCGCCTGGCCGTCATTTTGCTATAGGCCGGGCGGGAAGTGGTTAAAGTCTACGCACTGTAGTTTTACCGCTACAGTGAGCCAACTGTGCAGAATCACGTGTATATATAAGTGATTCTGCATTTCTGGGTAGAGGGCGCACTCCCACCTGCTCCGCTGTGCTGTCCATGGCTCCAGCATATGCCAATCAGCGGTTCCTGGCCAATGATTTATGGCCAGAATCCGCTCGTTGGAGCAAGTCACAGGAAAGAGCTTTATGTATGTAAACAACACAAAGCTCTCTTCTGACAGTGGCGATGTGCAGGGTTTTTTTCCCTGCAAAGCAGGGAATAAAAACCGGCACATCCCTTAGTAAAATCAACACACATTACACATAGTAAACATTGTTACACAAACATTTAACCCTTTTATTGCCCCAGATGTTAACCCTCTCCCACCAAGTGAAGAAAAGTAATCTGGACAGCTGCACTCCAATATAAGCCTTTATTGTAGCAGATCAATGTTCATGTAACAGCAGAAGCAGGGTAAGACAGCTGACGCGTTTCACAACATCATCGTTGCTTAACCAGTTGCCGACCGCCGATGTACGTCGGCGCAATGGCACAGGCAGGCATAAGGTCTTACCTGTACGTCCCTGCCTGCCTGTGGGCTAGGGGTCCGATCGGACCCCTCCCGGTGCCTGCAGCGGTCGGATTAGTGTCAGGAGCGATCCGAGTTTAGGAGGAGGCCACTGTTTCATGGCCACCCCCTCACGATCGCTCCTGGCGAATGACAAGCTTCCTCGGCTTCTGTAATGTAAACAGAAGCGGAGGAAGTGATGTCATCGCTCCTCATGACACCTTTTCGTTCCGGCTTCCGAGGAGAGAAGACATCAAGTAAGTTTGCACCAACTCTATACTTCCAGTAGAACACGCAGGCACACTTTTCACCCCCCGATCACCCCCCTGTACCCCCTGTCACAGTGACACCAATAGCAGTTTTTTTTCTTCTGATTATTGCATTGGTGTCATTTGTGACAGTTATAAGTGGTAGGGCAGTTAGTGATAGGCCCCTTTAGGTCTAGGGTACCCTCTAACCCCCCCTAATAAAGTGTCAGGTTAGTGCCAGTACCGCTAACACCCACGCACGCAGCATTCACCTCCCTTAGTGGTATAGTATCTGAACGGATCAATATCTAATCCGATCAGATGTATACTAGCGTCCCCAGCAGTTTAGGGTTCCCAAAAACGCAGTGTTAGCGGGATCAGCCCAGATACCTGCTAGCACCTGCGTTTTGCCCCTCCGCCCAGCCCAGCCCACCCAAGTGCAGTATCGATCGATCACTGTCACTTACAAAACACTAAGTCAGGCCTGATCCCTACGATTTGGTAGCATTTTGATACAGTCGCTAACAGTCAGGAGCTTTTTTACCTGTGAGTCTCACTACTTTACCACTAAATTTAGAGCCCAAAATGGCAAATCGAAGGTACAGTAGTGAAGAGGCCTACACGTTTCTGAGCATGACAGATAGTGAAGAGGAAGTCACTCTGTCAGATTCAGGCTCAGAATACGAACCTGTAGACAGCAGCGACTCCATGACAGATGGCTCTGACAACGGAGTTGTGGTCCCTGCCAAGGTCAGGCGTACCAGACCCCAATCTTCTTCTGCTGTTGAGGTGCAAGAACCGCAGGGCTCTCGTTTGGAGCAGAGAAGTACTAGCGCCGCTATTCCTTCTGGTGAACTGGCAAGCACCAGCGGCCTAGTACACCCTGGTCGTACATCCAGCACTGCAGTAACACTTGGTGACGTGTCGAGTCCCATAAGTGCAGTTCAAGCTGGCGAGGTGGCAAGCACAAGTAGTGTCCCGCTGCCACCAAGAAGACGAACAAAGGCCCCTTGTGCCCATAGTGCCCTTCCTGCTGCATTCGCCAATCCTAATTGGGAACCCACCACTTCTGCAGCACCTGTACTTTCCCCATTCACTGGATAACCCGGCATTCAGGTGGAAACAGTTGATTTTACGTCACTTGATTTTTTTATTCGCTGTTTTTCACCAAAGATCTCTATAGATCTATTGTGGACCAAAGCAATTGGTACGCTGGTTAACACGTCGCCACTATTCCCCAGTCCTCCCTTGCCAGAGATTGGAAACCAATTACGGTTTCCGAATTTAAGATCTTTCTGGGCCTATCCCTCCTCATGGGCATAACCAAAAAGAGGGAGTTGCGGTCATATTGATCCACTGACCCAATTCACCATATGCCCGTGTTCTCTGCTTCCATGGCCAGGGCACGATACGAGCAGATTTTGTCGTTCATGCACTTCAACAACAACGAACAATGAACAACAATGAACAATGAAATCAACCAACGTTTTGCAGACTTGTTTACTCCCCATCAAGTTGTCTGCGTTGATGAGTCCCTGATTAAGTTTTCTGGCCGCTTGTCATTCAAACAGTACCTTCCCAGCAAGCGTGCCAGATACAGGGTCAAGGTGTATAAGCTCTGTGACAGGGTCACAGGCTATACATTTAGTTTTATGGTTTATGAGGGAAGAGATAGTCACGCAGAGCCGACAAACTGCCCTGACTACATAGGAAGCGCTGGCAAGATTGTGTGGGACTTGGTGACACCCTTATTCAGAAAGGGGTACCACTTGTATGTGGACAATTATTAGTCAATTTTTAGTCACTTGTTTGATCATCAGATTGGTGCATGTAGCACCGTGCGATCTAATCGCTGGGGCTTTCCCTAGCGGCTTGTAGATTCCCGTCTTAGGCTGGGGGAGGGAGCCTGCTTGAAGTGTAATAACTTGCTCGTTATGAAGTGGAGGGATAATAAGAATGTTTTCGTTCTTACCTCCCTTCATGCAGACACGACTGTCCAAATTACTACGGCGACTGGTGTTGTGGAGAAACCCCTCTGTGTCCTCGAATATAACCAAAATATGGGAGGGGTGGACCTCAACGCCCAGTTGTTGGCGCCGTACCTAGTTGCCCGTAAGGCCAGACCCTAATATAAAAAAGTGTCTGTATACTTATTTCAATTGGCTTTGCTGAACGCTCATGTACTATACAGAGCTTCAGGACGGACTGGATCTTTCCTTAAATTCCATAAAGAGATCGTCAGAGCCCTTCTGTTTCCAGACGGTGCTCTACCTCACCTTCCCCAACCAAATGCAGTAAGCCGGCTGCATGAGAGGCATTTTCCCTATGTCCTCCCAAATACCCCTACCCAACGAGCCCCCCCAAAGAAAATGTCGTGTCTGTAGAAAGCGCGGATATAGGATATAGGCGTGACACCCGTTATTATTGTCCCTCCTGTCCTGACAATCCTGGTCTTTGCATTGGTGAATGTTTTGAGCGCTACCATACACTAGTTGAGTTTTAGCATAGGGTACAGCATTGCACAGACTAGGCACACTTTCACAGGGTCTCCCAAGATGCCATCGCATTTTGAGAGACCCAAACCTGAAACCGGTTACAGTTACAAAAGTTACAGTTATCAAAAAAAAGTAAAAAAAAAAAAAAATACACAAAAAAAAATATAAAATAAAAAAAAACAAAAATAGTTGTCGTTTTATTGTTCTCTCTCTCTATTCTCTCTCTCTATTGTTCTACTCTTTTGTACTGTATTCTATTCTGCAATGTTTTATTATTATTATGTTTTATCATGTTTGCTTTTCAGGTATGTAATTTTTTCATACTTTACTGTTTATTGTGTTTTATTGTTAACCATTTTTTTGTTTTCAGGTACGCCATTCAACTGCAGCGCAGATTTATTTATCTAGACAGCAACAGCGTTTGCTCCCACGATACATAAAGCCGTGACTCCAGCGCTGTTGGAGGGGATTTCACCACCACAGTTAAAAAAAAGAGCATATATGCCGAAGCATGGGGGCAGCAGGGGCGGAGGAGCGATTTGCTCCTAACTTTTGGGGCGGATGCCCCCATGCTTCGGCATATATAAATGGTGCATGCATGCCCATCGTTAGAAGTGGGTGGATGAAGGGAGGTATTCTAATGGTGGGCATACCCACCGATCAATCTCTTTTTTTTGTTCACCCCACAGGCTGCATGAAAAAAAAAAGATTACAATATATGCCCAACAAGGACCAGCAACATACTGGTATGTTGCTGGACTTTGAGTGGTTATACCAGAATGATGCCTGCAGATTTAGATATCATCCTGGTATCATTATTTTCAGCCAGCGGTCGGCTTTCATGTCAAAGCAATCCTAGCGGCTAATTAGCCTCTATACTGCTTTTACAAGCAGTGGGAGGGAATGCCCCCCCTCCCACCATCTTCCATGTATTTCTCTGGCTTTCCTGTCCCAACAGGGAACCCGAGAATGCAGCCGGTGATTAAGCCAGCTGACCATAGAGCTGATCAGAGACCAGAATGGCTCCAATCATCTCTATGGCCCAAGAAACCGGAAGCTACGAGCATTTCATGACTTTGATTTCGCCGGATGTAAACAGCGCCATTGGGAAATTGGGAAAGCATTTTTTCACACCGATATTGGTGTGGTCAGATGCTTGGAGGGCACAGGAGAGATCTAGGGTCTAGTTTTTTCAAAAGAGAATACCTGTCACTACCTATTGCTATCATAGGGGATATTTACTTTCCCTGAGATTACAATAAAAATGAGTAAAAAAAAAATGAAAGGAACAGTTTAAAAATAAGAGGAAAAAGAAAAAAAAAAGAGCCCCCCCCCCCCCCCCCCTCCCCTGCTCTCACACAAAGGCGAACGCAAGCGTCGGTTTGGCGTCAAATGTAAACAGCAATTGCACCATGCATGTGAGGTATCAGATTGAGGGTAGAGTAATTTTAGCAGTAGACCTCCTCTGTAAGTCTAAAGTGGTAACCTGTAAAGGCTTTTAAAGGCTTTTAAAAATGTATGTAGTTTGTCGCCACTGCACGTTTGTGCGCAATTTTAAAGCATGTCGTGTTTGGTATCCATGTCCTCGGCCTAAGATAATCTTTTTTATGTCATCAAACATTTGGGCAATATAGTGTGTTTTAGTGCATTAAAATTAAAAAAGTGTGTTTTTTCCCAAAGAAATGCATTTGAAAAATCGCTGCGAAAATACTGTGTAAAAAAAATGAAACACCCACCATTTTAATCTGTAGGGCCTTTGCTTAAAAAAAATATATAATGTTTGGGGGTTCAGAGTAATTTTCTTGCAAAAAAAATATTTTTCATGTAAACAAAAAGTATCAGAAAGGGCTTTGTCTTCAAGTGGTCAGAAGAGTGGGTGATGTGTGACATAAGCTTCTAAATGTTGTGCATAAAATGCCAGGACAGTTCAAACCCCCCCCCAAATGACCCCATTTTGGAAAGTAGACACTGTTTGTTTAACCACCTCAATACAGGGAACTTACACCCCCTTCCTGCCCAGACCAATTTTCAGCTTTCAGCACTCTCACACTTTGAATGACAGTTACTCAGTCATGCAACACTGTACCCATATGAAATTTGCGTCCTTTTTTCACACAAATAGTGCATTCTTTTGGTGGTATTTAATCACTAGTTGGTTTTTTGTGCTATAAATCAAAAAGACCGTAAATTTTGTGAAAAAATGCCTTTTTCTTTGTTTCTATCATAAAATTTTACAAATCAGTAATTTTTCTTCATAAATTTGGGCCAAAATTTATACTGCTACATATCTTTGGTAACAATAACCCAAATTAGTGTATATTATTTGGTCTTTGTGAAAGTTATAGAGTCGAACTATGGTGCCAATCTCTGAAAATTGATCACATCTGATCACACCTGATGTACTTAAGGCCCATCTCATTTCTTGAGACACTAACAAGTCAGGAAAGTACAAATACCCCCCAAATTGACCCCTTTTTAGAAAGTAGACATTCCAAGGTTTTAAGTAGCATGGTGAGTTTTTTAAGTTGTAATTTTTTCCCACAATTCTTTGCAAAATGAAGATTAATTTTTTTTTTTTTTTACAAAATTGTCATATTAATAGGTTTTTTCTCTCACAGAGCATATGCATACAACAAATTACACCCCAAAATACATTCTGCTACTCTTCCCGAGTATTGCGATACTACATGTGTGAGACTTTACACACCCTGGCCACATACAAAGGCCCAACATTGAAGTAGCACCTTCAGGCGTTCTACGAGCATAAATTACATCTCATTTCTCAACCACCTATTATACTTTTGAAGGCCCTGGAGCACCAGGACAATGGAATTGCCCACAAAATGACCCCATTTTGGAAAGCAAACACCCCAACATATAATCTATGAGGCATAATGAGTCTTTTGAACGGTTCTTTTTGAACACATTCTCCTACTCATCCTGAGTGTGGCGATACTACGTGTGAGACTTTTACACAGCCTGGCCACATACAGAGGCCCAACATTGAAGTAGTACCTTCAGGCGTTCTAGGAGCATAAATTACACATCTCATTTTATTCCTACCTATCACACTTTTGAAGGTCTTTGAGCACCAGGACAGTGGAATTACCTGCAAAATGACCCCATTTTGGAAAGCAAACACCCCAACGTATATTCTATGAGGCATGGGCTGCAGATAGGTACTCGGGTACTCTGATGGGCTGGGGACAGGTACCCGGTTACTCTGATGGGCTGGTGACAGGTTCTCGGTTACTCTGATGGGCTGGTGACAGGTACTCGGATACTCTGATGGGCTGGTGACAGGTACTTGGTTACTCTGATGGCCTGGTGACAGGTACTTGGTTACTCTGATGGCCTGGTTACAGGTACTCCGGTACTCTGATGGGCTGGTGACTGGTACTCGGGTACTCAGATGGGCTGTGACAGGTTCTCAGATGGGCTGTGACAGGTACTCGGGTACTCAGATGAACTGCGACAGGTACTAAGATGGACTATGACAGGTACTCGGGTACTCGGATGAACTGTGACAGGTACTCAGATGAACTGTGACAGGTACTCTTGTACTCGTATGGACTGTGACAGGTAATTTGATGGGTGATGACAGGTCTTCTTTATTGGGAGGGCAATTAGTGTTATTGGTGTACACTGTAAGCGGTAACGAGATGTTACCGCAATCTCCTTCTCACACACAGTCAGTGTGTTAGAAAAATGGTGAAGTGTTCAATACCTTTTTTACCTGCTGTATATTTTATAGTTTGACACTTTCATGCAAACCAATCAATATACACTTAATGGGAATTTGTTTACCAAAGACATGTAGCAGAATACATTTTGGCCTAAATGTATGAAGAAATTTGATTTTTATTTATTTTTTTTTATTTAATATGTTTTATAACAGAAAGTAAAAAATTATGTTATTTTTTTTTTTCAAAATGTATGCTCTTTTTTTGTTTAGCGCAGAAAATAAAAATCCCAGTGGTGATCACATACCACCAAAAGAAAGCTCTATTTGTGGGAAAAAATAATATAAATTTTGTTTGTTTACAGCTTTGCATGACCGCACAATCGCACCGTATTTGCGCAACAGTCTTTTTTTTTTGGAAAAATAAATTTTTTTAAATTAAAAAATAAGACAACAGTAAAGTTAGCCCAAGTTTTTTTTATATTGTGAAGGATGATGTTACGCCAAGTAAACTGATACCCAACATCACTTTTCAAAATTGCGCCCGCTCGTGTAATGGCGACAAACTTTTACCCTTAAAAATCTACATAGGCGATGTTTAAAAAATTCTACAGGTTGCATATTTTCAGTTACAGAGGAGGTCTGGGGCTAAAATTATTGCTCTCGCTCTAACGATCGTGGTGATATCTCACATGTTTGGTTTGAACACCGTTTACATATGCGGGCGCTACTCACGTGCGAGCTCGGCGGGACGGGGCACGTTAAAATATTTTTTTTTCTTATTCATTTTACTTTTTAGAAAAAAGAAAGTTCATTTTACTTTTTGTTCTTTATTTTTACACTGTTTTTTTTTTTTTTTTTTTTTTTTTTTTTTTAAATGTGTCACTTTTATGCTTATGTAATCATCCTTTGTGATAGAAAAAAAAGCATGACAGGCACACCTAAATATGAGATCTGGGGTCAAAAAGACCTCAAATCTCATATTTACACTAAAATGAAAAAAAAAAATGTCCCTTTAAGATCTATTGGCGGAAGTGACGTTTTGACGTTGCTTCCGCCCTGCAAT
Source organism: Lithobates clamitans (assembly GCA_037952925.1). Lineage (NCBI taxonomy): Eukaryota > Metazoa > Chordata > Amphibia > Anura > Ranidae > Lithobates > Lithobates clamitans. The sequence goes on from JBBGZY010000318.1 coordinate 997,206, forward strand.
GGTATGGAGCCGGGTGAGGCCATCTTCCCCTCACTCAGCTCCATACCACACAGGGAGAAGCATCCGATTGCCTCTGCCGGCGGCTACGGTAAGCGGCGGAGGGTCCCTTTCCCGCCACTGATAAAAGTGATATCACAAGCTGCTGCCATAACAACGATATTCCACTTCAAACAGCCGACTTATAATGATGGCGGGCAGTCGGCAAGTGGTTAATGTACAAAAAAACAAAGAGAGCGAGACTTTAAATGAAGTACGCAAGGGATAAGGTTTTGTATTGAATTGTACTAAACATATCTGTGATATATAATATAAAAGATATACATACACGTGACTAAATACCTGCATGATCTAAAATTACTCTAATCCCTAATATTGAAGAGGGACGAGAAAATATCCTAAATAAAAACTTTATTATACATTGAATACATCATTCATAAACAATCCATACGAAACCGGCAAATACATGATGGATAATGGAACCCAATGTCTTTTGGCTATGAAAAATTGGTACAGTAGAAAATACACTGATATAACACATGATTGAAACACGACATCTGTTGGCTCAGCGCGTTTCGTGACTTAGCATCACTCATCACGAGCCAGCGTGTAATGTGTCTCTGCAATGACTTGGATACATTTCCAATTGATCCAGCATATTCACAAAGGGTCAAATGAAGAAGTTGGGGGAACCCCATATAATACTTACAAGGTATCTATATGTTGATGATATGGTACCGTGGGTCATGAGTGCCCCCATACACAGAACATCTCTTCTGGGAGCTGAGATAGTCTGTTCCGCGACGGACAGCCCACACAGGATGCATCAGGCAGTGAATGATGAGTTAACATGGTGCCAAAAACAAACTGTAGCTGCAAAAATGTATGGTATGTGTTAAACCAGGGGTGCATGACACTTTTTTTCCCCTGCTTACTTTATTTAACTACAAATATTTCTGGGTCAATGGAAAACACTGCTGCTTGCTATGGGGGCTCGATCCCAATCCGAACTGTGAGCATCAGCGCAGCACAGTTTGGCCCCGCCTCAGGCTCCCTTCATCCTTTTTTTCTTTTTACATTTTATTTTTACATACTGTGAACACAGCAGTACAGTGTCACCATAGTGACACTTTTACTGCTCTGGGGAGGTGATCAGGATTTTTCTTCTCTGTGATTGATTTTTACAGTGATGATCTGATCACTGTTATAAACAATAATGTTTATGAATGGCATTTATTCATGTGCCATTGAGTACTATTGTAATTGCTGTGATTGACTACAGCTATCACGTGGTACAGGTATGTTGCGATTGGCCCCTGTACCGTGTGATTGCTGTTTCCAATCACTGAGATTACAATAGTACAAAATGAATTGTACTATTGATCTGTGATTGCTGTGACCAATCGTAGTGATCACATGGTACTGGCCCAGTACAACGATCTATCTTCCTGACACAGTGGGTGACAGATCCAAGGAGCACTCTTGGAGGACGTCATATGATGTCCACCCAGGATTAGAAAGCTTTCGCCCACCGGTCACTTTACAATGGGCTGGACAGGAAGCAGTTAAATATATAACACTATTCTGTATAAATATATACATGTTTTATTTTTCAAAATGCTTCCATTTTAGCCAAATTATAACTGCAAATGTTATACTTTATTTTATTTGTACTAGATAAGCTATTTGGAAAAGAGGCTGATTGCATTAGAAGTAGACACAAAAAGACTAAAGGACACTAAAGATGAATTAACAAAACAAAATAACTCACTGAAGACATCTATCAAATTCCTTCAAAAAGATGCAGATTTATGGGAGAAAAAAATGCAGAAAATGCATTTGGAAATTTTAGAGGTAAACCAGGCCAAAGAGACCCTAGAGAAGAAGAATAATGAACTGAACAGTGAAGTTGCCTCTCTAAAAAGACTTGTGGCAGACAGTAACAAACTGAAGAATAAAAATCGTGACTTGCTGAGACAGATTCATATCTTGCAATGTACACTGGAAAAGACCACAGTCCCACTTTCCTCACAGGAATCAAACAAGCAAGGCCGCAGGAAAGAAGCAACAACCAAGGTTAAACAGAATGCAGCCAGGAAGATCTCACTGAGACGTCACCAAGCTTTTCTTAATCAATCCATCAAGGTTATGAGCGGCGTGTTTGAGAACTTCAGCAAAGACGGCTGGGAGGATGTGAGCGAAGACAGGTACGGCTCTCATTAAGTCTGCTCTGTAGAGGGGACATTGTGCATATGCAAAGCACAGGCAAATGGAGATTGAATTTCAACTACTGTTGATTTGGTATTCAGGAAAAAAAAGCTGTCAGATCCTTTGAAATATCTTGGGAGGTCTTGTTCTGAGCTTATTGACTGAAATTTGCATGCAAAATTAGCCACAACTGTATGAGCAGTTGAATAGGTGCCAGGAAACCCAAAAGAAGGCAATGCTTGATTTCTTCCAGTGATGCTATTTTCATGCAGTCATGAGGCTTGAAATTGACAGTTTGGCAGGTTGATTTAATTTGCTGGCCCTTTGCATATTCACCACTGACAGCTAAGGATTCCCAGGCAAGTCTACTAAGTCCATTTAGTTATCTTGTGACATGTCGATCCTGGAGGAAAAGCCTCCCCCCCAACCTCTTTCATTTAGTTAGATAAATTTTAAATGACCCATTTCAGCTTGCTACCAGATGTCTACAAGCTGTTTAACATCCTTTAAATTAAGACCCATCCACACTAATTATTTCATGTATGTTTTATGCATAGTCATTGTACAAAATTTAATTGAACGCTGCATAAAACATTTTTTTTCTTGTTCCAAAAGCTGTAGTCTTTTTGCGTTATTAATATTTTTGTTTTGCTTATGTTAAAGTCTAATCATTGCTGGTTTGCAGATATTTTTTTTTTTTTCTATTTAGGGATGGACAAGGGCGGTTTAGCAAAGAAAAGATTGACTACAATGTTAATGTAAACTTGCTGCAGCTTGCTAGGACGATCCTTATGTTTGTTTTGAGGATGTATACAGTATATGTGTGTGACAGAAGGTTAACAAGTTCATTATTATCTGGTATGCAAATTAATCTGGAAAACAAATGGTTGGTTCCAACTACAATACCTAAACCTAACGATATCAAAAGAATTCCTGCTCTCTTCAAGATCTAAACAGAGTGTATGATTTGCTAGTATTGCTTTTCAATAATGAAACGATTTATACAAATACTTGGGTTTTGTATTGGCATTCAATGGAGCTGTCATGCAGTTTAGTTGGTAAATGATCAAAGAGTGGCTATAAAATCAGAAACGCACAATATTTTTGCAGAGTGAGAGGAAATAATACATTTCACAGTTGTTATCCAATAGGGTGACCCCATTTGGATATTTCCTCCTGATCTTCTCACCTGATATATTTTGGATTAGTGCATTGAACTAACAACTGTTATTAGGTCAGATTTTGAGTGAATATTTCACCAGTGGGAAGGAAGGCAAGAATAACATTTTGTAAGAAGCTCATAACATTACCTACTTTATCCAAAAGTTAAAGTAGAACTAAAGGCAAAACGTGTTTTTCTCCATTTTAGATAGAATAAAGGAGGGTTGCTGTGGGGAGATTTCACTCCACTTTCTGTCCCATATGACCAAAACTGTCCCTATTGGAAAATTTCCCCTCTATTGTTCAACAGACAGCCCAAAATTTGGGATTTTCTTTCACTTTCAGTTATCAGTACAATAAGCAGGACTTATAGAATGAATTTTCCTCTTGGGGGGCTTACTTTAGTTTCTACCTTTTTTAAAGTTGATCAATTTAGATTAATGGAACCTGTGAGAAATAAATTACACTAACCAATAGAGCTTAATGATTAATCTAATCGACATACATAATGATTAATTGTGACATGATAATGATTAATCGTTAAAGTATCGCAATCTTGATTCAACCCCCCCTCACGATCTTAATCCGGCATTTTCATGATTCATGTAACAAATGCAGAGCAGTTCTCTGCTCAGAGGTGTCAAAAAAAATAAAAAGCTGGCAAAGTTTATCACAACATTGCTCAGCGCTGAGAGATAAACAAAACATTTTATCATTTGGTTCTTTTAGATCAAAGGTATGAACTTCAGTCTGTCAATGAGGTCAGTTTAACCACCTAAAGACTAAACCTTTTTCTGACATTTGTTGCTTACAAGTTAAAATCAGTATCTTTTGCTAGAAAATTACTTAGAACCCACAAACATTATATATATTTTTTTAGCAGAGACCCTAGAGAATAAAATGTCGGTCATTGCAATATTTTATGTCACACTTTATTTGCACAGCGGCCTTTTAAACTCACTTTTTTGGGAAAAAATACACTTCAACGGATAAAAAAAAACTAAACAGTAAAGTTAGCCCAATTTTTATGTATAATGTGAAAGATAATGTTACACCGAGAATTGTGATCTTTATTCTAAGCAACAAAATTGTGATTCTCATTTTATCCAGAATCGTGCAGCTCTACTAACCATTTTTTTTTATTTAAGCAGAAATAATATAAAAATAAATTTAAACTAATCTTAAAGTGGAGGGCCACCCTGAAAAAAAAAATCACCAAAAATCCTAAAAAATTTTTTTTTAAAAATTTGAAAAAAAAACTTACCTAAACCCTTGTTGCTAGGCAGTCTTCCTAATCTGCCTCTTCCTATTCCGCGGTGAGTTCTTCTCCTCGGTGAGCGGCCCCGTTGTCTTCCGGGAACTGTGTGTGTTCCCAGAACACCACGGGGCCATTCACAGAACGGAGCGCCGTGCCACTCGCGCATGCGCAGTAGGAAACTGGCAGTGAAGCCGCAAGGCTCCACTGCCTGTTTCCCTTTCCTAGGATGGCGGTGCCGAGACCCGAGAGCCAAGGGATGGGTCGGCTTCGGGCGGCCGACATCGCGGGCACCTAGGACAAGTACTTATTTAAAGTCAGCAGCTACAGTGTTAGTAGCTGCTGACTTTAATTTTTTTTTTTTTTTAGGACGGATTCCCGCTTTAAAATTCCCATTTTATTTGGATCAGAAGGACAGGAGTTAGTATTTAGAAACCATATTTTTAGCAAAAAAGTCACTTTTGGTTGCCATTAGTGTTACTAAACTCACATCGTGGAAAAACTATCAATAAGTTGTGTATTACATGCTTTTTGTACTCTGTCAGTCACTAAGAGATTTGTTTTCTGTATTCTGGAAAAAACCTGGTTGATCTTGCTGTTCTTCATCTCCCCCTCCTGTCCATGTCCCCAATTCAGCTAGGGATTTTGCAGAGCAGTGTTGGCAACTCTGATCGGTTTATAGTGTGTTCAAATGCTGAGCATTTTCCTCCCTATCACATCTGAGCGGCCCATGTGACTATAGAGTCACACATGTGGGCGTACACACAGTGGTAAATGACAGCCCACTCCCTTCCTCCTCCTCCATACTCACTAACCAGCTAAGCACAATGAGGGCAGGATATTACATGTAGATTGGAGGCTTCATCTCCCTCTTATTCTAAGATACAGGCTGGAGGAGCATGACACAGCCTGTGACTGGCAGAAATCTGCCCACACCATGTTATTGCCAAAAAATAAATATAAGATTTGATTTCAAATATATATTTGTATGTCAATTTAAAACCGTTTATGGATATGAATTTTTTTTTTTACTGTGTATTCCAAAAGGTGTTTTTTTTTTAACATATGGCCAGCAGCAGAGGACTAGAAGCTCCTCCTGCTTACATTTCCCTGCATACAGGCTGGCAGAGAGCTGGGTCATGTGACAGCTGTATGTCGATTAGATAAAATGTACTTAGAGGTTTTGTTAAAATAATTACAGTGCCGTTATCCATATACAGAAAAAAGAAGGGACAATGTAAATGAAACAGGGTGTGTTTAGTATCACTTTAATAAGAAAAAGCCTGCTGCTTTCCAAGCCTAGGCAGCCTAGATTGTACACCCTCTGCCTACTAATCATTAGAAACTATGGCAAAATAGGAGCAATAAAAAGGCACCAAAGGAGGCAGAGCCTGTATATGAAGTGAGCAAATATAGCAAGCACATATACCGTATTTATCAGCGTATAACACGCGCCGACTTATAACACGGACACCAAGTTTAGGAGGGAATTATAAGGAAAAAAATGTTTTAAGGAAAAAAACTTACATTTAAAGGCCCATCAATGCAGCCTTGCACAGCGTCCATCTGCATGCTTGTCCAGTGTCATTTGCAGCCTTGGTGTCATTTGCAGCCTTGGTGTCATTTGCAGCCTTGGTGTCATTTGCAGCCTTGGTGCCATTTGCAGCCTTGGTGCCATTTGCAGCCTTGCAGTCATTTGCAGCCTTGCAGTCATTTGCAGCCTTGCAGTCATTTGCAGCCTTGCAGTCATTTGCAGCCTTGCAGTCAGCAGCCTTGGTGTCATTTGCAGCATTATCAGTGTCCATTTGCAGCCTTGCAGCTTTGTCAGTGCCGATCTGCAGCTTTTCTGTGTCCATTTGCAGCCTTGCCCAGGCTGCAGTGACTTGTCAGTGTCACTGCAATTTTGAAAATGGCGCCGCTGGCGCCAAAATACACAGAGCCAGTCCTCGGCTCTTCTCGGCGGCTCTCGGTCACTTTCGGCCACTTTCGGCTCCACTCGTAGTCCCTCCCGGGATGGGCGTGACTGTGAACGGAGCTAGCCGAGTACACTCGGCTATCTGTATATGGGCGGCGCTCGAGTGGAGCCGAAAGTGGCCGAGTAGAGCCGAGGACCAGCTCTGTGTATTTCGGCGCCGGCGGTGCCATCTTCAAATCGGCGGCCGGCGATCGCTCCGCTCAGTCAGTGGGGGATCTCAGGGGATCGGCGTATAACACGCACCTGCTATTTTCCCCTGATTTTAAGGGGAAAAAAGTGCGTGTTATACGCCGGTATATACGGTATTTATTTTTTTAAGAAATTGAACACAATTTAATAAAACAAATCTTTTTCACATATAGTAGATTGGAATATATGTTAGTATATCTGCAGTTTTGGTCTATGTTTATTATCTGTTATAAATTGGACAGTAATAAAAAAAATTAAAAAATCTGTTTTTTATCGTAGCGATGTTGAAAGTGAATCATCTGAGAGTCTGGGACATGTGATTGTACATACTAGTGGTAAAACAACAGATGAAACCGATGTTGTGGAAGAATGTAATGATGATGAAGATCTTCCAGATGAATGCAAGAGATTGAACAGGGCTGAAAAATATATTCACAGGGTAAGTTTGTGCTCAGATTTGCCAACCAGATACACCTTTGCTCACTTGTTTAATAATTCCATTTATTTAGGGTTTTTTCACACTATGTCCAATGATATGTACTTTTCTGCACTGTTTAAATGCAGGGCACTGAAGTGGAGTGGTACTTTAAGAACAATGGTTTTCTATGTGTGTTGTTCACATCACAACGTTGCGAACAAATGCAGTCCACTGTTAAAGGCAAAATGCATGCATTTTAACACAACGCACATAACTCATGTCAGCACAACTGAAGTATTGGAGTACTTTTTTTAACACTATAATCCTTCCTTCCAGGGAACTGGGAATGACATAAAGGGCCCAGTCACACTTGTGCGACTTGTCATGTGACTTTGGACATGACAAGTCGCAGCCCATTGTTTGCAATGGCACCTATTCAGATCGGTGCGACCTAAAATTGAAGTGATTTTAAAAGGTTGCGCTTCAAAGTCGCCCTGGAAATTGTGCAACTTTGGAGACCTGCTAATGTGAATGGAGCCAAAAGGACATAAGATTGCAAAATGCTCATCAATGGATAAACAATAAAATGCAGGCAAACGCAAATAAATACAATACACATAAAACTCAACACAAAGTGCAATAAAAATGCATGCAAATTCACATTACTACATATGCATTTTCAGTGTATTTTAGTGCATTTAAGTGCTTTATGTTGTGAAAGGAACCATACAGCTCATTCACACTAGAAACTATTTGTTTTTAAGCATTTCCACATCTGTCTTGAGTATGCGTTTGCAGTGTATTTTTGGACGCATTTTTAGCATGACAGGGGAAGGTCATCAACTTGTTTTTTTTTGTTCCCGGGGGTTGCATTTATGTGCTCTGTGTTGTGTTTGCATTGTTTATGCACATGTGCGTTGAGAAAAAATGCAGTTAGCTTTCCTTTTTTTTTTTTTACTGCAACACTGGGCAATAATGTGAACTATGCTCATTACCTAACATTCAATTTCAAAAACGCATCCCACTGCATTTGGTGTGAATTGGCCCTAATGGCTCGTTCACACGTTTTGGGGTGACCTGCATTTTTCTGCGGTGGATAAACACAGGTCTCCGCAAGGGCCTGTTCACACTGCAATGCTAGTATGATGTTGCAGTGCAGTGTTTGAAAATGCAACATGTCTGCATTTTTCCACATTTCACTGGATACCACTGCATAGCATCACACTGCTGTGCAGTGCCAAGGGACTTTGTTTTTACAGGAGACGCATTTTAAAACCTCATCAGTCTCAGTTTTGCCCATTTGTTATTATGCCAAGTGGTATCTTTGTAATAACCCAGTAAGTACGTTTTTTAAGCGGAACTCCACTTTAAATATAAAATCAACAAAATGCCATTTACTTTGATCAATGTGTATGCTCCTAACCATGGACAGATCCCTATGCTGCTTGCCCTTTTGTATAAGGTACATACCTTGGCGGAAGGGAGGGTAGTATTGGGAGGGGATCTAAATATCTACTGGATTCATTATTAGACACAACCTCAACCTGTCATCGCCTTTCTCTTTCCCTAGTTAATCGATTAAAGCGCTGCCTACATGAATTTCAATTAGTAGATATGTGGTGATTATTACATCTAACTGAATGGGACTACACCTGCCATTCTCTAACTCATTCCACTTACAGTAGGATAGATTTATTTTTTGTCTCGCATAATATGCTTAGCTGGCAACCACAGGCGTCTATTGGATCCCGACTTTGGTCGGATCATTTTCCACTCTTTTTTCGGTCATTTTATCATATTTCTCTAAACCAGTGGCATCTTGGAGGCTGAACGGAGACCCTCTTAAAAGATAAACTGACCTGCGAGTCTATTAGGCATACAATCTCTCACTTTGTATCAGATCATATGCAAGACACAACAGCGCAACCACTCAAATAGGAGGCATTGAAAGATGTCATTAGAGGGACCCTCATTTCAGAGGGTGTCCACTTGATAAAAGAATGCTCTTTGGAAATCACGCGTCTTATACAGGCAGTTCACACCTTAAAGCATGCCCATAAACATACCGTTTCGGCAAATCTTTTCCAACAACTGTAAAGGAAAAGTAAGGATCTTCTTCAGCTACTTGACCAGATGTACTATCAACATAAGGACTGCACACGTAGAATTAGCTATGAGTTTGGTAATAAGATTGGTAGACCGTTAGTGAATTCTATATGTCTAAAAAAGGACCTACATATATATTCCTAGACTTTGATGTCCTAAGAGGGGGCTGGTGCAATCATCCAAAGGGATTACTTTGACATTTCATGAGTACTATAAGACTCTTTATAACATCTCTAATCCCCTCACAAACTCCACTAATACGGGGGTCCCAATACATGTCGACCACGGCCCTGCCTAGACTAGCTCAATCTGCTGCTTCTTCATTGAATACACCATTTACTACTGAGGAAATTTTGCTAACGATTAATGCTCTTCCTTTGGGCAAGAGCCCGGGCCCAGATTGTTTTTCAGGAGCTTTTTATAAACAATTTCAAAACATTTTAGCGCCTATTTTGGATTCCACTTTCAACTCAATCTCTGACGCGTGCGCTTTTTTCTCACCAATCGCAGGAGGCGCATATTACTCTTATTCATAAAGATACCACCCAATTTCTTTAATTAAAGTTGATCTCAAAATATATGCCAACCTATTGGCAGATAGACTTCAGTCGGTTATTCCATCTATTATCAGTGCTGATCAGGTTGGTTTTGTTCCTACTTGCGAAACATGAGATAATACGATTAAAATAATATCGCTTATCTCTCATTGTCAATCACGAAAGATCCCTCTCTGCCTTCTTTTACTTGACACGGAAAAAGTGTTTGATCATTTAGACTGGGCATTTTTTAAAGCAATGTTGGAGCAAATTGGTTTATTCCCGGTTTTTAGCTACAAAATATTGGCTCTCTATTCTTGCCCTATGGCTAGGATTAGGGTTAATGGTGTACTCTCGGATCCAGTTCATATATCTAATGGGACCTGTCAAGGATGTCCACTTTCACCACTTTTGTATATATTAGCAATGGAACACTTGGCGGTAGCTCTGCTCTCCAATAATTCAATACAAGGCGTGGTTATCGCTGGCAAGCAATATAAGATTTGCTTGTTTGCGGATAATCTCCTGCTCCATATTACCAATCCGATGGTAGCCTTCCCCTCACTTATAAAGGAATTAAAACTGTTTGGCATTTTAAATAATTTTTTAATTAATGCTGCTAAATCATATTGCTTAGATATTTAACTTCCTGCGGGCACTCAAGATTATATTGCAGATAAATTCCCATTTCAGTGGGCGCAGCACTCTATCCAATATCTAGGAGTCCAAAAACCATTGCAACTTCAACTGTACGAGCTGTAACTGTAAATTATTGCCCGCTTCTGAACACCATGCAGCAGCATTTTAAGACATGGTCATCTATGCGTCATTTCTGGCTAGGACGGATATCCCTCTTCAAGATGGATATTCTCCCTAGATTTCTTTACATTTATCAAACAGTTCAGATTCGGATCCCACGCTTATTCTTTTGACTGGCACGCTCTCTATTACTTAAGTTCTTTTGGTCTAGATCGTTGGCTAGACCAAATGATATCCTGAGACCATTTTTATGATGGATTGGGCAAGGAGTGGCTTTGCAGGAACCTGACCAAGTTTGAGGAGCTGTGCCTTTCTGACCAAAAATGACCACATGCCCTTTCTAAAATTTATGGAATTCTCCTATCTCATGCATTCACGCATTCTATATCTGGGACTGGGATCGGTGAGAATTAGGCCACAAATTGCGCTCTGAGGAATGGGATAAAGTTTTTTTTCTTACATTTAAATCAACCTTAGCCTCCCACTCGCAAGAAAGAAACTATAAGATCTTAACCAGATGGTATACCAGACCAATGCTGGAGATGCCTGGCAATAAAACCATATTGGTCGATCATATTTTGCCTAGGTCACTTGATCACAGGGAAAATCTGGTCAGAGACCCCAGAGGTTGCCCTTCTATCCCTGATCCCAGGATTCACTAAATCCATCAAAAAGGAAATATTTAGGTTTTTACTGATGGCAGGTAGATCTCTGATACTCAGATATTGAAAATCAACGGTAATGCCAAAAATATGGGAATGGGTTGTAGAACTGAATTATATCATGCTCATGGAAGAGCTTAGTAGCTTTAGCCAACGAAAACAATTTTAAGTCCAGGGAGGTCTGGACCCCATGGTTGAAGTCTATTGATTAATCTCCTATATTCTTGCCTTTTATGAGTTAATAGGCATCGGGACTTTTTCGTCAATAATTTTATCTGCTTGACCTGCTGGGTCAGACACTCTGAGGTATTAGATAAATGCATATATACAGACGTATATGTATATATATATATATATATATATATATATATATATATATATATATATATATATATATATATATATATATATATATATATATATATATATGTATGTGTGTGTGTATATATATATATATATATATATATATATATATATATATAATATGTCAACCCCTTAACTCATTAGATGCCTTTTGCACCACCTTTATTTTTTTACCTCTCCTTTTCTCCCCTTAATTTAGACCTCCCCTTTTATTCTGTTGGAGAATGATGGCTTTGGAAGCGAACACAGCATCACATAATTGAATGCTGACATGGCTGTTGCTGCATGACATGATGAAACGCAAAAAAAATTTTAAATGTTTCTTTAGATCAGTGGGAAGAGCCAAAGACACATTTTTTTTCAATTTTTTCCTTCCAAATGAACTACATAATTGTATGGATTGTTTGGACTGACAAATGTAAACCTATATTTAAAGGAACCATGCTGAAGCTGCTGTCGCTGACCATCTCAATTAAATGTGAGTTGATTGAACTTAATCTGCATTCTTATTCTGGATCAGTAGCTCAGTAGATATTGGGAGTTGTTGAAGCCTTCTGGTTGGCATGATAGCCAAGCAGATTGCTTTTTTAGTATGTAGATCAGCAAAGGCAACCTCCCTATTTCTGTCAGCACAGGATTCCTTTAAAGAAACAGAGGCGGTCAAAGCTAACCTATTTTGATACTACAGTTTCACTACTTTCAGTAATTTTCTGGCTTGGAAAAGCATGCGCATCAGGTGGTGTTTTTCACTAGCAGTATAATTTGTTCCAGGCTTGTGATTTGGATTAGAACATAACGAATATGTTAACCCAGCATTTCGTATTCCTGATGTGTGCCTGCTGTATGTGTACTTGTATAAAAAAAAAGTATCCTGTTCTCTTTGTATTGCTTCCTTTGTGTGAAGTCCCTGTCAGTCCCTCTGCTTTCCTATTAAAAACTAACCACACTAGGCATGTGAGCACAGCATGGTCAGTTTTCTGGCTGTGCTAGGAATGCAGCCTGCACTCCTCCAATGATCAAACTGGTGCTGATACCCCCCCTTAGCCTTTCACTGGGAAGTTCAGTGTACTGCTGTTTCTCCCCTAGCTCTCTAAGCACATTATGGAGCTGAGAACAGAGAGTATGTGGTCACTTATAAAAAAAAAGTACTTATGTTTTTTATATGTGTGCACAAATAATTTGCCTTTTATTAAACTGAATGAGTTGTTTTACAAGGTAAGGGTGCACATTTCTCACCCGGATGGGCCAGCCCAGGTGTCAGTTCCAGGGCACACTGAAAAAATTCAGGCTCAGTCTAAAAGTGTCTTTTTGAAGATCTATTGTGGTACTTGAACACAGGCAGGTAGAGGGATGGGGGTGCAGGATACTCCACATGCACTTAGGCATTAGAGGACAGATTCCCAGGCAAAGTCCTTCAGTAGCAGCCTTAAAGGGTAAGTTCACCCTTAAACTCTAAAACGTCCCCCGTCAGGAGGAACGTTTCGGAGCATTTTAATTGGTCGGCGCGGTCACACGGGCAGCACCGACCAATCATATCCTGCATAGCCTGTCCTGTCAGCGGGGAAGAAGTAGAGAAAATGCCGTGGGGATTTCTAAGCCCCAATCCGGTGAGACAGCTATAGCAGGGCTCAGAACAGGATATCTCCACACTCCAGGTCAGCAGGATGGGGGGGTGAGGAAGGTGCCCTGTGTAAGTTCACCTTACAGATTTTTCTGTAAAAGGGACTTACGCTTTAGGTATTGCTGGACCTAGCAACCTCTGGAATCTAAGCCTCAAAGCACAGGCATACCTGTAGCTCTAGGCAAAAGGTCCTACTCAGTGTCCAGAAAAGGGTCTCCAACCAACCAGCCTCTCGGCGACACTCTTTAGTGAAAAGAGTCATTATCCAGCCAAGCATTCTAAGGTAGTGTCCTCCAACTAATTCTCTTGAATCCAGGCTCATTCAGGCCCTCAGCCAAGCACATGCTGAGGCCTAACGGCAACAGCTCTTCAGTAACACAGGTTGCCTCCCAGGGGCAGAGGCTCCAGGAGAAAAGACTCTCTTAATAACCCTCCTAAACCTTTTTCCTCCCACTAGCCTCACCACCTAGGCCTACTTCCCAGGGATTGGTTGAGGTAAGATAAATATTCATAACCCAGTGGATGACTTTTCAACTGTACTTCTGGAAGCTTCTTTCAGAGGCAGTCAGGAGCAGTCAATCACCAGCCTAGGGTGACTTGACCAGTCCTAGAAAAAAGATTGTTGCTCAGCTGGGTGTCCCATCACATCTGTCACAGTGCACAAAAACATCTGTCAGTCCCTCATCACATCCCCCATCACTGCCGGTGACCGTTCAACATCTGTCTTTGCTACCATAGCTTGTGGACTTTACAACTTTCACACAAACCAAATAATATATAATGATTTGGGTTATTTTTACCAAAGAAATGTAGCAGCATCATTTTTGGTCAAAATTTATGAAGAGTAATTACTTATTTGCAACATTTTTTAACGGGAACTAAGAAAAATGCACGTCTTTAAAAAAAAATGTGATCTTTTTTCATTTGTAGCGTATGAAATAAAGACCCCAGTGGCGATTAAATACCACCAAAAGAAAACTCTATTTGTGTAAAAAAAAAAAAAAAAAAAAGATAAAAAATTCATATGGGTACAGTGTTGCATGACCGCGCAATTCTCATTCAAAGTGTGACCATGCTGAAAGTCGGTCTGGGAAGGAAGGGGGTGAAAGTGCCTAGTATTGAGGTGGTTAATGATGACCTAATAGTTCAAACATGCAATTACCAAGTTTTTCACTTGCAAATGCCCTCACCCAGTCTGACCAATCAAACCCCAGTCCACTGAACTATGCCTGTCTGTTCTGAGCCATGATGTGTTTTTTTTTTTTCCCAAAACAATGGTCTGCCATATAATATAACTTCAAGACTTGCACACTTTGATATTTGTAATGGAGCCCAAATGTGTATTTACAATTAAAAGCATTTGTGCACAGGCATATTAGTTTATCAGAACAGGCATCTTGTCTCTTTAGTTGACTTTAAAATTCATAATTTTCATTTATTGAGCATTTTTTCCTTTCAGCATATTAGAATGCTAACTACATCCTATTATCTTAGTATATTTTTTCATAGTTATATTCAGCAATCACCTGAAAGATATTTTTCATAATTGGTGCACATTTAGAGACTCTGCTTTAATCCCAGTGTTTTCATCATAACAGATATTTCTGAGTATTCCTGAAATGCTCATTGTTATTTTATGCACACAACAGCAATACTTAACTGTGTGGCATTTGAACAGGAGCTCCTAAATTAAATTAAATGCCCTTGTGATAATAAATTCAATAGCTTTATTCATGATCTGCTATGGTTAGTTTATTTCTAACTGGATCTGTATTACTATTCAGAATTACCACATCAGATTTATATAATTGGTTACTAGAAGTATATTTAATTTGAATTTATTTGTGCCCCTCAATTGCATTTTCTGCTAATGTCAAACAAGTCATATTGTCTTGGATGTAAATTAGACCATGGTTTCAGTTTCTTTGCTAAAACTAAAAAAAAAAAAAAAAAAAAAAAATAAAAGAGTTCACTTGCATCATACTCGGCACACTTTTTATTACTTGTAGGATATACTGTAAATCCCTGAGTTACATGCTGTGTGCTGGGTTCATACAGTCTTACCCTACTTGTTTCATGTTCGAACTGCTTGTGTACAGTAACACTTGTGTACCCAAATGGAGCTTTGATTTAACATATCAGTCCCTCCCTCTTGTCAACAGGGACCTCCATGTTTTCAGGTCTTCCTAGATGCTTGTGCTCAGTTAAAAGTGCATTCTGCCCACAGGGGCTTTAAGCATATTTTTAAATAACAAACATGTCTATACTTACCTCCTCTGTTCAGTGATTTTGCACAGAATGGCTCTGATCCTCTTCTTCTTGGGTCCCCCGCGGCGCTCTTGCCTCCTCCTCTTCTCGAGTGCCCCCATAGAGAGCCGCTCTCCCTGGGGGCACTCGTGCGGCTGCGCTCCCGAGTCCTGTTGCTGCGTTCATTGACACAGACAGCAGGACTCGGCCCCCCCCCCCCGACTGCTATGTAACTAGATTTGATTGACAGCATTGAAGCCAATGGCTCCTGCTGCTATCAATCTATTTAATGAGGACCCGGGACAGTAGCTGGAGCTGCTGTGCTCGACCCTGTCGCTGGAAAAAACAGGTTCAGGTAAGTAAGGGAGTAAGGGGGGGGGGGCTCTGGGGGGGCTGCAGCAGCACAAAAGGTTTTTCACCTTAATGCATATAATGCATTAAGGTGAAAAACCCAGAGGGTTTTCAACCACTTTAATGACACTAAATGCTGGTTTAAAAAAAAAAAAGCAGTTTAAATATGTATTTTAACTCATAAAAGTACCTTCTATTGCTCTCAGACTCCTCCAAATATAAATAATTTTTTTTATTTTTTTGCTGCTGTGATCCAGCTTCCTTGTTTAGAGGGTGGCTGTATCCATTCTCTGATTCCACTGTTTGTAGGAATGGAGCCACACTCTCTTGCTGGCTCCCAAAATGGATTATGGACCACTACGGGATTTGTATTGTGAATAGAGCAGTGCATAAGGGACAAATAGGGAAAAATAGGTTACAGAGCCATTAAGTAGTTCATATGTATAGATTGTTTTTGGAGAATAAGCAGAGCACTTACCCTCTGTGTTCAGGCAGATAAGCACTTACCCTCCTGTGTTCAGTATCACTTTAAACAAAACCGAGCCAGTGGCCCTATCACTGGCTTATATTTCCAACAGTCTGTCTCTGATGTAGAGTTTTTTTAAGGCACCACATTCTTCTGCCATTGTCTCAGATTTACTAGGGTTGTTTCAAATCTTATTGATGCAGTGTTTTTTACCCTGTATCAGCCTGCTGTCACAGGCCTTGGATTTGCTACAGCTGCTAGGACCTTTCCGTTGCACCCACTTTTTGAGTCATTCCTTTATTTGAACTGGAATATCCTGAAGGATCCTGGGCCCCACCAGATAGTGTGTCGAAACATTTCCCTTTTGAAAGGGAATTTTTAAATCGATGGTCTGTTCTCACAGAGGATTACATTTGTGATCCACCTTAACAGGAATACCACTAGTCTGGTCAAGAGTGTGCTCATCGTTCAGGATCCCACTGATATTCTTGTTGACAGGATAGCTGATATTATAGGCCAAATATCCAGAATGTGCCAAAGTACACGTGCCAAGAATCCTATGGCTCAGATGTTGGTTCCCACAGAGCATCAGTGCAAGGAACACCTCTTGCATATGCTACTTGTTAAGGAATTCCTCTTTGGCACATCACTGGTCAGCTTCACAAAGGAAGTCATTAAGGGATGAGTGGCCCTAGAAATAATAGGTAAAGAAGGCAAAATCTCCATCCTGGGAAAAATATCCTTTCTTTTCTTTCAGGGCTCCAAGGAAAAGCCTGGAACTCAGTTCTGCCATAAGTCCTTGTTACCCTTTATTATAATTAAGATTTAATATCTCAAAGATATGATGTGGGTTAAATGAGAGTTCTTTGACCAAGAGTGAAAGTTCTAATATAATAACATTTATTAGTAAGTAGTTGAAAGCGTCTATCTAATACACAAACATCTATCTATAGTCTTACACCAAAGGAGGAAATAGTAGGTTAAAATAAAAGAATACAGAGTATGTTCATCAAAATACAAACCACAAACATATTTAGTTACAAGTAAAGGGCATACCTTTCCCATAATTACCCTTTCTTACCAAGGTCCCATCCTGATGGCTGGTCTCCCCAAAAGACAGCGTTCCCTCCCAGCTAGTCTGTGTATATCAATACAGGCTGATACCTCATTGGTCGGCATAGTGTAACTTCTGATTTGTTAGCTTCCCTATACTTTGCCTAAGTCAGCCCCCTTTAATGCAAATCCTTGTGAGCCAGAGATTGACTTGAATTTTCCCGGGTAGTTAAGTATTGATTACGGGTTAGCCTCACCTCATTGCATATCCCAGCATGGGATCCTTTGAAGTGAGTTTGTGTACAACAAGGTTTAAATCCCATTGTTTGTACACAAAAGCCTGGGCCCCGTCTTATCTGGTCTTCTCACAGATATGTGTGAAGATGCTATCTTCCAGCCTGCATATATACCAGCTAAATGATATATATTCCTTAGGGGTGCGCATCTTCACTGGTCTCATGATTCGATTCAATTACGATTATCTGGTCAACGATTCGATTCCATTCCGCGATGCATCACGATTACCGACAAGCTCCCACTTCCGCTTGGGCAGCCTAGGCGGCCCTTCCACCCTGCAATCTTCTGGGAAACATCACAGTTCCCAAAAGATTGCCCGGCTATGGAGGACAGCGCAGTGAGACATGCACACCCGGCTGTGAAGCTGCAAGCTGTCACAGCCGGATGCCCACAGTAGTATTGCCAGCGCTGTGGACAGGCAGGGAGAGAAGGGAGGCTTTGGGTGGCCACATCGCTGGATTGTGGGACAGGTGAGTGTCTTTTTATTAAAAGTCAGAAGATACACTTTTTTTTGTAGCTGCTGACTTTTAAAAACAAAATTGACTGGAACTTCCCTTTGAATTAGAAATAACCTCACTCCCTTAAAAAGTGCAGTAATCCGGTGCACTGCAGGGTACAGGCATTTACACACACTGCTGCTGGGAGGTCAGGAGGGAATACAATCCACAGATGAAAAACAGCCCTGTGAAGTTCCCTGTACTGTCTCTGTGCTGACCAGTGGCAGCTGGTGCTCAAAATTTTTGGGGGGGCGCAAACAAACTGAAAAATACTGAACCCCCGCATCAAACGCAGCCACCTGTGCCCGTCAAACGCAGCCACCTGTGCCCGTCAAACGCAGCCACCTGTGCCCGTCAGACGCAGCCACCTGTGCCCGTCAGACGCAGCCACCTGTGCCCGTGAGACGCAGCCACCTGTGCCCGTCAGACGCAGCCACCTGTGCCCGTCAAACACAGCCACCTGTGCCCATTAAATGCAGCCATCACTTCACTAACCCCCCCTACACACACATACAGTGCACGGGCCACCACTGGTGATGACAGTTCCTTGTCATTCCTGTTTGCACCTTCCAGCACACTAGGAGTTAACAGTGGAATGTGCACAGGATAGCCAGGGACCTGTCAGCACGGAGCGGGAGGTGTGTTCAGGGGGCAGAGCGGCTCCCACTCCGTGCAACTGAGGAAGAGGAAATCCAAACTGTACAGCAAGGACCCCCGGGGGGCGAATACAGGGGGAGATGTCTATGGAGCCATACTGACCCAGAACGGAGATCGATATAGCTTACCACACATAGCCCAGGGGGTGGCTACACAGCGTGTTTTGACACAAGTTAAACACTGTGTCACATGCTCCAAGGTGAGCGCAATCACTGTGGGGGGGCACTGAGGCACATCACGATTATCTATGACACTGGAATTCAGCTCATTGGAGGATTTGGACGTTTATTGATTTTTATGGATACGGAAGCTTTTTTTAATTGTGGACACTATTATGAGGATTTTACAGATTAAGAATTATTGGGTGTATCTATTAAGACGCATTGAGCGTTTATGTTTAAAAGTTAATATCTGCATGTTGCACTTTATATGAGTTTTGCATATTTAGGTTTGTCACTACATTTGGTATTCAATATATGCACTAATATATATTTGGGCACTATTAAAGGTGCATGTATGCACATTTCACTTTAATTGTTCACATGTATATATACATACTATATGCACATTGCACGTGAATAGTGATGTAAATATTCTTAATATTTTTATTTCACAAGTGATTTTGGATATTACCCCTTATGATATATAATCAAGCGCAGCGCGAAAAATTTTTTTTATGTATATTCTTTGCACGGTTATGAGTACGTGAACTGCGTCTGCTGCTAGATATTCATCTCTGATACATTTTTTCATATAGAACAACTCTTTACTGCTTGTATATTGAGAATAGGATATTGTGGCTCGCAAGACTTCTATCCTTTGTATCTGTTGGCCTTTGCAGCCATCTGGTCCCAAGGCATTTCAGACATTTGGATCTAGGATGTTATATCCAGAGAGTATGAAGGTGAAGTTTTGGTCTCTGTGTCCTCCCAGTTTCATTTTGTCAAACCTGCCAACATCCCTGCATAGATTGCTAATGCTACTCTGGCGTAGCTCTTCTCCCAAAAGGTCATAGTCATTGTCTTTGAAAAGGAGAGGTTTTAAAGTTTCTATTGCAACCTGTTCATCGTCTCAAAAGCAAAAGGTTGGCATCCACCCCATACTGAATCCAAAGGTTCTTAAAGTGGATGTAAACACCATTCATGAAATTGGAGCTGGGCACATATATCTGCAGTGTTTTCTTAACTCTCTTCAAAGCATTATGTCCCGTAGCTGTCTCTTGCTCCGTAGCTCTGTTATCAGCCTGATAACTTCACACACGTTCTCCGAGATGGGAGATAGAAGTGTGTGTCGGGGGAGGTTGCTATAAATAGATTAGCAGTCAGCTTGCTGTCTAAGAGCAGAGCTATGCACATTCCTTTCTTCCTTTGCCTATGAGGAGAGGGGGTGTGTGCCTTTCCTCCAATCAGCTTTCTTGGCTGTATGCCAATAATCCACTCCCAGTGCTAACCAGGAAGAGAAAAATGTTAACAGGATGTGCACTTTCTAAGGATATATACAGATGAAGACAGCAGATATAAATGTAAAACTTATTTAGTGAGATTTGTTTCATCTCTGTGTATCATCTGAGGCTGTTCACTTTGCTGGGTATATGTGAGGATTTACATCCACTTTAACTCCTTCTTGCAGCTACAAAAATTCTTCAAGGAATTTGCCAGGCCAGTCATTGCCTCCATCCATCCAGGAGACCTTCTGGCCTTTGTAGACCTCAAACATGCCTACTTGTACAGTCAGGTCCATAAATATTGTGACATCTACACAATTCTAATCTTTTTGGCTCTATACACCACCACAATGGATTTGACATTAAATGAACAAGTTGTGCTTTAACTGCAGACTTTCAGCTTTAATTTGAGGGTATTTACATTCAAATCAGGTGAACGGTGTAGGAATTACAACAGTTTGTATATGTGCCTCCCACTTTTTAAGGGACCAAAAGTAATGGGACAATTGGCTGCTCAGCTGTTCCATGGCCAGGTGTGTGTTATTTCCTCATTATCCCATTTACAAGGAGCAGATAAAAGGTCCAGAGTTCATTTCAAGTGTGCTATTTGCATCTGAAATCTGTTGCTGTCAACTCTCAATATGAGATCCAAAGAGCTGTCACTATCAATGAAGCAAGCCATCATTAGGCTGAAAAAACAAAACAAACCCATCAGAGAGATAGCAAAAACATTAGGTGTGGCCAAATCAACTGTTTAGAACATCCTTAAAAAGAAAGAACGCACCGGTGATCACAGCAACACCAAAAGACCCGGAAGACCACGGAAAACAACTGTGCTGGATGACCGAAGAATTCTTTCCTTGATGAAGAAAACACCCTTCACAACAGTTGGCCAGATCAAGAACACTCTCCAGGAGGTAGGTGTATGTGTGTCAAAGTCAACAATCAAGAGAAGCCTTCACCAGAGTGAATACAGAGGGTTTACCACAAGATGTAAACCATTGGTGAGCCTCAAAAACAGGAAGGCCAGATTAGAGTTTGCCAAACACCATCTAAAAAAGCCTTCACAGTTCTGGAACAACATCCTATGGACAGATGAGACCAAGATCAACTTGTACCAGAGTGATGGGAAGAGAAGAGTATGGAGAAGGAAAGGAACTGCTCATGATCCAAAGCATACCACACCTCATCAGTGAAGCATGGTGATGGTTGTGTCATGGCGTGGGTATGTATGGCTGCCAATGGAACTGGTTCTCTTGCATTTATTGATGATGTGACTGCTGACAAAAGCAGCAGGATGAACTCTGAAGTGTTTCAGGCAATATTATCTGCTCATATTCAGCAAAATGCTTCAGAACTCATTGGACGGCGCTTCAAAGTGCAGATGGACAATGACCCGAAGCATACTGCAAAAGCAACCAAAGAGTTTTTTAAGAGAAAGAAGTGAAATGTTATGCAAAATGGCCAAGTCAATCACCTGACCTGAATCCGATTGAGCATGCATTTTACTTGCTGAAGACAAAACTGAAGGGAAAATGCCCCAAGAACAAGCAGGAACTGAAGACAGTTGCAGTAGAGGCCTGGCAGAGCATCACCAGGGATGAAACCCAGCATCTGGTCATGTCTATGCGTTCCAGACTTCAGGCTGTAATTTACTGCAAAGGATTTGCAACCAAGTATTAAAAAGTGAAAGTTTGATGGATGATTGTTAATCTGTCCCATTACTTTTGGTCCCTTAAAAAGTGGGAGGCACATATACAAACTGTTGTAATTCTTACACCGTTCACCTGATTTGGATGTAAATAATTAAAGCTGAATGTCTGCAGTTAAAGCACATCTTGTTTGTTTCATTTCAAATCCATTGTGGTGGTGTATAGAGCCAAAAAAATTAGAATTGTGTCAATGTCCCAATATTTATGGACCTGACTGTATGTCCTCATCTTCCCGACGCATCAACACTACGTCTATATTGTTCTGGACACACAACATTACCAATTATTTGCTTCTCCCTTTGGCCTGCACCTCAGGCATTCACCAAGGTACTAGCCCCTGTGTTTGTTCTGCCACACTCCCTGGACATGTACTGTTTATATAGTGGGTTATCTTGGTGTCCTTCTGAGGGAGCAGACAATTCAGACTCTGCCAGCCATTGTGCTTCAGACTGCGTCAACTTCCTGGCTTTCAGGTTCCACAACAAAGTGAGCAGGTCTATCTCCAGATCTAAGGGTCTTCTTCCCTGCACAGTGGATGCTCTGGAAACTCCATGGGATCAGGTTATTCTCATCTACACCCTTCCTCCTCTTAAACTCCTTCCATGCCTGATCTGTAGAATTGCAAGGGACGGCATTCCATTGATTTTTATTGCACTAAATTGGCCCAGGAGGACGGCATACTCTAACCTTATCAGTCTCTTGACAGTCTTTTCGTTGGCCCTCTCAAGTGTCTGGCTCTTTTGCCCCAACACCCTGCTTCTTACGTGCTGACTTCATTGACCTCTTAAGAACAGGTTATTCCTATTGCTCTTGAAAGCCAGTGAAATTAACATCTTACAAAGTCTACCATTGAGTTTGGATAGCCTGTTTCTCTTGGTGCAGGGCAAAAAAAATTCTATCCCAGGAAGTTTTCCATGGGGTGAATCCTGTTTTTTCATCAGTCTGGTCTTGACCAAATTTTGGCTTTGAGTACCACCATGATTCAGATTTTAGCATTTAGCATTCACGTTTTTTTTTTTTTTTTTCAGAGACCGCTTTCCTATCATTCCTTAGTGAAGACCTTCATGTATGGTGTTTCTCACATTGTTCCTCCTGTATGTTCCCTAGTGACTCAGTGGGATCTCAACCTAGTTCTGTCGGTTCTTCAGAAAAACTTTTTAAACTTATTAGGGATAAGTTGCCCTGGAAAGAGAGGGCATCTGGTCCAGTGCTGGCGTGCAGCCCTTTTAACCAATCCCATGTATTGTTCCTCCTTAATGTCTCTGCAGGTAAATTCAGCATCCATCCATTTTGACATGCTCTCTGTGCAAGGGTGTGTGTGTGTGATGCTTTTAACCACCTCAATACAGGGCATTTTCACCCCCTTCCTGCCCAAACCATTTTTCAACTTTCAGCGCTGTCACACTTTGAATGACAATTGCGCGGTCATACAACACTGTACCCAGATGAAATTGTTATCATTTTTTCCCCACAAATAGAGCTTTCTTTTGGTGGTATTTTATCACCTCTGCAGTTTTTATTTTTTGCGCTATAAAAAAAAAGAAGAGCAACAAGTTTGAAAAAAAACACAATATTTTTTACTTTTTGCGATAATAAATATCCAATTTTTTTTTTCTTTAAAACAAATCTTTTCCTCAGTTAAGGCCGATATGTATTCTTCTACATATTTTTGGTAAAAAAAAAAATGCAATAAGCGTATATTGATTGGTTTGCGCAAAAGTTATAGCGTCTACAAAATAGGGGATAGATTTATAACATTTTTATTTATTTATTTTTTACTAGTAATGGCGGTGATCTGCGATTTTTATCGTGACTGCGATATTGCGGCGGACACTTTTGACACATTTTTGGGACCATTCACATTTATACAGCGATCCATGCTATAAAAATGCACTGATTACTGTATAAATGTGACTGGCAGGGAATGGGTTAACACTAGGTGGTGATCGAGGGGTTAACTGTGTTGCTAGGGAGTGTTTCTAACTGTAGGGGGAGGGGACTCACTAGGGGAGGAGACCGATCTGTGTTCCTCTGTACTGGGAACATACCATCGGTCTCCTCTCCTCTGACAGGACCGTGGATCTGTATGTTTACACACACAGATCCATGGTCTTGCTGTGTTACCGGCAATCGCGGGTGCCCGGCGGACATCGCGGCCGCCGGGCACGTGCACCAGGTGCCCAGTGACACGGCGGGTGCGCGCGACTGCCGTCGGCGGCGCACGCGCGCGCCCCCTGGTGGGCCGGGAAAGCGAGGCCGTCATATGACGCCCGCCCGCAACGAGAACTGCGCCGCCTGGCCGTCAATTGTCAGCAAGCAGTTAAAGTTTTTTTTTTTTTTTTTTGTTTAATTTTATTTACTGCACTAGATCAGTGGTGTAGCCAGGGGGACAGATAAGTGTTCTTTTTCTTTCCAGGGAGGCATTTTTTGTTTTTTTAAGATAGAGACAGCCTCATGGTTTTCCAAATAATTGCAGCTCTTCACATGAAAGCAGTATTTGTCTGGCTATCTCTGGAATCAGTACTCTCCAGGTCACTGACCCAAATCCCCAAATTATGCCAAGTAAAAGTAAAATCGGTGATTTTGATCTCTATAAATTTCTAATGCCAAGATCGACATGGCAGCCAAGAAGATCAGCAATGGAAGTCTCAATATTTCCTCAGTAGACATGTTCCTTAACCCCCCTGGCGGTATGATTATGTCAAATTTTTGCATCTCAAAGCGGTATGTTTTGCATTGAAATTTGGCATTTTATATTGTAGGCCTGTAATTCTTAGTAATAACACACTTAAATCTGTCCAAACAAGAGTCTAGTAGACATCCCGGGTATGTTAAAGTTTGAAACACAAAATGTCCATACATAAAGTGCAAAAAAATATATATATATTCAGGCGTCAATGATGCAGAAATTTTAAAATAGTAACAGTTCTAAAAGTAGATGAATCGCGTCTTCCAAGGAGAAAGTGCTGGTAAATTAAAGTGCTTGAAATCACATCTAGCAGCAGTGACAAGGTGACTTTGCATCTAGCACAAAAAAAGTGACGGAGTGACTTTGATGAGTGAGTCTTTAGTGCAAATACACCTATGGTTATGATGACCCCTTACCTTACTGCTGTAAGGTAAACAGTATATCATAAATAGCCTGGGGTTATTCAGATGTTGTATCCTATAAGCGATCTCTCTGAGTGTATGTCCTTCTTAGTTCCAGGTTGCCTATAGCCCAGTATAAATATCCCATATACTTGTCATATATTCCTCTCAGGATGGATATTATGGGCCAGTGCAAAAGAAAGAAAGGAGACTCCAATAGTGAAGTAAGTTTAGGAATTTAAATTTATTAAGGCAGCAGGGTAAACTGCGGTACTCACATAGAGGCAAATGCAGCAAAATACAAACGCGCAGCGAGCTTGTGATAAAAAAAAGTCACCTCCGTTGTCCGTACATTCGTAGGAACTTATACAACTTGATACAACATATGGATAACCCCAGTCTATTTATGATATGCTGTTTACCTTACAGCAGTAAGGTAAGGGGCAATCATACCCATAGGTGTATTTGCACTGAAGACTCACTCATCACAGTCACTCTATTTTTGCACTTTATGTATGGACATTGTATGGTTTACATAAGTTGATTTGCAGTGAAATCTCACTCACAGCTTTACCTTTCTTTTTTTTATCGATTTATTTATGTACTTTACACTATTGTTATTTATGTTATTTAGTAGCATGGTATACTCATAGCACTTTAGAGCACGTTAGTATATTTTGGAGCTCAGCACCATATATTGGTTTTATTTATTTGATTCTCTTGGGCTCTGTTTGCTGCAACCAAAATACCTTTACTTTATAGTTTTAGTGAGCGTGGGAATATCCCTTGTTTTAAAGTTTGAAACACGAAACCATAAATTATAATAAATAACTATAAATAATTATAAAAAATAATAATATAACAATAATAAAATGAATTTCCCCATAATTCACTATCGCTCAATTCTGCAAGTGTTTTAATTTACTATCGCTGTTTTCTAGCTGGTCTAAAACCACTTTTGACGTAAAGGGACACTTTTTGGTTGCCATGGACAATCTCAAGTTTACAGGCAGAAAGGAAAGAAAGGACAGTATACATAACATAAAACCGCATACAGGGCACTGGACAAAGCATAAGGGATGTGAAATTATTTGATACAGTAATGTAATCTGTAATATTACAGTGTACTGTATGTGTTACGATTTGTGTACTTTTTGAATTTGCCGCCGGGCTCTGCCCCCAGGCGTCACGATGCTCGCAGGGAACATTGCAGGATCCTGGTGACAAGGTAAGTAACCTGGACCAGGATCCTGAGATGCAATCCCAAGTGTGGCTTGGGGTTACCGCTAATGGTACTGAAATTTAACCCTGAGCCACACTCGGGATTACCACCAGGGAGGTTAATACAAAGGAGGTCAGGAGTAAGACAGCCTACAGTATTCTGGCAGGATTGTCAAACTGATTAACATTGTCCCTAATGGATGAATTTACAATTTGTTTCCATAGTAAGAGTTTCTTTTAATTTTTCTGCAGAAAGAGTTTTGGGACATACGGTCAAAGAAAGTAGGAAATTTAAAAAGATGTCAATTAAGAGTGAAGTGTGATCCATCTGCAAAAAAAGGTATGTAATTTTCTGTCAGAATGCTACTGCTGTTTTTTTTTTTTCTTTTTTTTATTTCAACATCTTATTCTTCAGTAGAGCTTTTCCAAAATAGTGATTCGGCATTGGGAAAAAACTGGTTTACTGTTTATTTTCGAGTATAAGCCTAAACAGGCTTACATTTAAAAACTGTGAGCATTAGAGTTTCCATGGCATTCTGCACTGTAAATTGCTAATAAGGTGATTTTTTTTTTACAGTAGTTGCTGAATGGGATTGCCTATCCAAACTTGACTGCTTTAAAAAAAAAAAAAAAAAAAAAAAAAAAAAAAAGCTTTGCTATTGCTTATCACACATATCAGCTGCAAGCAAAGGCAAGTGGGTTATTGTAAAACAAAAAAAAAGTACCCATGCTCAGTTTTTAGTTTCAATACATTTTTTATTGTAGAGAATAAAGCTACCATACCATTTTACGTTAATTGCAAAAGAAAAGTAACAGGTTTACAATTACAGTGTGAGGAAGGTGGGAGGGGAAACAAAGAAGAGGAGCTGGTATGACTTTGCCGTGAAATAAGCTAAATTGTAGAGAAAAGAAATAGGATTGCAACATTAATTTCATAATGGCGCATAGTGAATGGGAAAGGCATGGAATCCAAGGCCTATGCAAGAGAATTTCGTAAACTATAATGCCTCGTACACACGAGCAGACTTTTCGACGGACTAGGTCCGACAGTCTTTCCGACGGACTTTGCAGCGTAGGTCCGCCGGACTTTCAAACGAACGGACTTGGACACACACTCACACCAAAGTCCGACGGATTGGTACGTGATGACGTACGACCGGACTAAAATAAGGAAGTTGATAGCCAGTAGCCAATAGTTGCCCTAGCGTCGGTTTTAGTCCGTCGGACTAGCATACAGACGAGCGGATTTTTCGACTGGACTCAAGTCCGTCGGAAAGATTTGAAACGCGTTTTATTTCTAGGTTCGTCGGACTTTTGGGGAAAAAAGTCCGCTGGAGCCCACACACGATCGAATTGTCCGACAGAGTCCGGTCCGCCGGACCAAGTCTGCCGGAAAGTCTGCTCGTGTGTACGCGGCTTAACAGGAAGTAGCAATCAGGATGGTAATGTGCAACAAGGATGTTGTAGCCAGGAAAACCAGGTAATCGTCCATGTTTTTACAGACAGATACACACACTAGCTAGATATCTAAACACACGTACAGATGATGTTTAACTCACCGAAGGACCGTCAGCATAGCACTTCTGCCTCCATATGTCTTGTCTTGATGCTCTTACTTCATTTTGTAGCACCAGGTTCATTTTAATTAAATTGTTACTGGAATAAAGTATTGTATAGTATTGTAATAAAAATTATAATTTTTACAAATGTTCTTATATTTAGCACGAAAAGACCATAAAAAAAAAAGATGCCCTTGCACTACTTCAACATCGTTACTGGAAAGAGTTGCATCTTTACAACACCAAGTATCTGTATTACAGAGAGGGAAACAGGCTGCCACAGCCTCTGTGAGCAAGTTGAATGAAGAAAAAATAAAACTAGCAGCTGAACTGCAGCTGGCACACCAAAGACTTCAAATCAGCAAGCAGATGGTAAAGGTAAGGAATGTTCTTTGCTTTGCATAGAGCAGGAAAATCAGTGAAATAATTGCAGTTTTCAAATAAGACACCAAACACATCAATAATGTTTTTTTTTTTTACTTTGCATTCGTGTCACATCTGTGTGTATTTTTTTTTTTTTTTGTATTTTCTGTAATAAGTGAAAAGAAAATGGACACTATTGTATTCTTTTTCTAAATGATATACTTTGAGCATTTGTTTTCTTCTGACTACCTTCTCCCACCTGGTCACAATCATGTCTTCATTGCTGCATGGATTTCTTCCCAAGGCAAGAATGTTCTAGTGGGCAGCTGTTCTGTTTATCAGGCTGGGTTCACACTGGTGCGACACGACAGCCGTCCTACTTTGGATCCGACTTTGCCCTGCGACATGAAGCCGGCATGTGTCCGACTTTCAATGAACGGGGATCCGACTTGGATCCCCGCCAATGCCCGACACTGTGTTTGGTATGAATCTTTAGGGGGAACTCCGCGCCAGATTTTAAATAAAAATCCGGCATGGGTTCCCCCTCCAAGAGCATACCAGGCCCTTGGGTCTGGTATGGACCTTGAGGGGAACCCCCTACGCCGAAAAAACGGCGTGGGGGGTCCCCCCCAATCCATACCAGACCCTTATCCGAGCACGCAGCCCGGCCGGACAGGAATGGGGGTGGGGACGAGCTGGCGGCCCCCCCCCTCCTGGACCGTACCAGGCCGCATGCCCTCAACATGGGGGGTTGTTGCCTTGGGGGAGGGGGGCGCGCTGCGGCCCCCCCACCCCAAAGCACCTTGTCCCCATGTTGATGAGGACAAGGGCCTCTTCCCGACAACCCTGGCCGTTGGTTGTCGGGGTCTGCGGGCGGGGGGCTTATCGGAATCCGGGAGCCCCCTTTAATAAGGGGGCCCCCAGATCCCGGCCCCCCACCCTATGTGAATTGAGTATGGGGTACATGGTACCCCTACTCATTCACCTAGGGAAAAAGTGTCAATTTAAAAAAAAAAACACTACACAGATTTTTAAAGTATTTTATTAGACAGCTCCGGGGGTCTTCTTCCGACTTCGGGGGTCTCTCCGGTTCTTCTCCGCGCTCTCCGGGTCTTCTGCCGGGCTCCTCCTCTCTCTTCTGCTCTTTTGCCGCTCTTTTGCTAAAGAGGAGGAGCCCGGTCTGCTGCCTTCTTCTCTTCGGGGGTCTCTCCGGTTCTTCTCCGCGCTCTCCGGATCTTCTGCCGGGCTCCTCCTCTCTCTTCTGCTCTTTTGCCGCTCTTTTGCTAAAGAGGAGGAGCCCGGTCTTCAATCTTCTGCCTTCTGCCTTCTTCTCTTCTCCTGATGTTGACACGACGCTCTCTCCGGCTAGAATGCTCTCTGTGCGCTCTGCTCTGACTTATATAGGCGGTGACCCCGCCCTCTTATGCCGTCACAGTCCCTGGGCATGCTGGGACTGTGACGGCATACAGGGGGCGTGGTCATCACCCGATGACCACGCCCCCTGTATGCCGTCACAGTCCCAGCATGCCCAGGGACTGTGACGGCATAAGAGGGCGGGGTCACCGCCTATATAAGTCAGAGCAGAGCGCACAGAGAGCATTCTAGCCGGAGAGAGCGTCGTGTCAACATCAGGAGAAGAGAAGAAGGCAGAAGGCAGAAGATTGAAGACCGGGCTCCTCCTCTTTAGCAAAAGAGCGGCAAAAGAGCAGAAGAGAGAGGAGGAGCCCGGCAGAAGATCCGGAGAGCGCGGAGAAGAACCGGAGAGACCCCCGAAGAGAAGAAGGCAGCAGACCGGGCTCCTCCTCTTTAGCAAAAGAGCGGCAAAAGAGCAGAAGAGAGAGGAGGAGCCCGGCAGAAGACCCGGAGAGCGCGGAGAAGAACCGGAGAGACCCCCGAAGTCGGAAGAAGACCCCCGGAGCTGTCTAATAAAATACTTTAAAAATCTGTGTAGTGTTTTTTTTTTTAAATTGACACTTTTTCCCTAGGTGAATGAGTAGGGGTACCATGTACCCCATACTCAATTCACATAGGGTGGGGGGCCGGGATCTGGGGGCCCCCTTATTAAAGGGGGCTCCCGGATTCCGATAAGCCCCCCGCCCGCAGACCCCGACAACCAACGGCCAGGGTTGTCGGGAAGAGGCCCTTGTCCTCATCAACATGGGGACAAGGTGCTTTGGGGTGGGGGGGCCGCAGCGCGCCCCCCTCCCCCAAGGCAACAACCCCCCATGTTGAGGGCATGCGGCCTGGTACGGTCCAGGAGGGGGGGGGCCGCCAGCTCGTCCCCACCCCCATTCCTGTCCGGCCGGGCTGCGTGCTCGGATAAGGGTCTGGTATGGATTGGGGGGGACCCCCCACGCCGTTTTTTCGGCGTAGGGGGTTCCCCTCAAGGTCCATACCAGACCCAAGGGCCCGGTATGCTCTTGGAGGGGGAACCCATGCCGGATTTTTATTTAAAATTTGGCGCGGAGTTCCCCCTCAAGATCATCTGAGCACAAGTCGCGTGCCGAAGTCGGATCATGCGAGACGGCAATCCGACTTTGATCCGACTTCAATGATAGTCAATAGGCTGAAGTAGGATCAAAGTCGGACCAAAGTAGTACAGGGAGCATTTCTAAAGTCGGAACGACTTGTGTCGGACCAGTTAGGACGGCTCCCATAGGGAAACATTACATTTCACACGTCATGCGACATTAGCTCCCAATGTCGGAGCGTTTGTCGGACCAGTGTGAACCCAGCCTCAATGCTGTGCTGAGTCTGCAATTTTATTAGCAACTTTAGACCTCACCAATTAGTCACTTAAGTGCCATGGCTCACATTATATGCACAATCAGCATAGAGTAGGCCAGCAGGACGTCAATATTAGGTGAAAGTGTTTTTTTTTTTTGTTTTTTTTGTGTTTAAGGCTTCTAAATGGTAATATTTTCTGTTTTGTTTGAAATGAAAAAGACACATGATTAGTGTTTAAAAATGTCCACAGTTTCGGGCAAGCTGCGTTGCCGTCATTATAAATATTTTGTATTGTCTGTTTGTCTCTTACTGGTGCTTCATAATCCGGGCTTTTGAAATTAGGCTGGTTCATTATTGTTTCCAGTTGGTTTTTATAACTTATTGCATTTAAGAATTTGCACTGCTTGGGGGCACATGTGCAAGATTGCCAATGCCAATGACATGCTTTGAAGGTTCCCCATACCACCCACACAAAGACACTGCTATACTACAACATACACAACCTGCTCCAGCGATCCTGATCGCTCTCAGTATCAGCTTCACTTGCTCCACCTGCAGCAGTGGTCAACACCAGTATCAAGGTTATGAAAAAGCCAAAATCTATCTGAGATGTGGTGGTCAGACTCCCCTCTAAGATGGCATCAGTGGCAACTCCTCCTTCAGCTTCTCCTGCATCTCCCAGCCTGTCAGCTCCCAAACACACTGAGGACTTTATCCCCCCTTCCTCTGTGGGTGACAGCTCACATGTTCAATTCCAGCAGAAGCTGCTATAGAAAATCAATTTCATGCTGCGGAAGACTTTACGGACTTTCCGGTGCCAGATTGACTGCCTCTCTAAAGAAATTAGAGATATTGGACAACATACAAGAAATCTGGAAGGCAAGATGGAGCACTTTGGTTCAGTGCTGGAAGAACAAGTCCGAGAAGTAGCTGATGTGTGACATGAAAATGACTTACTCGCATCTCTCTTGGAGAATGCTGAGAATAGATCCTGCCACTCCAACTTGCGAATACAGGGTCTTCCCAAACATATCACAAACTTTCATTCAGTGGTCACTACACTCTTCCAACAACTGGCACCCTCTATCCTCATTGAGTGCTTAGAAATGAATGGGGTCCACAGCGCCTCACCCATAGAACATCAGACAGACCGCCAGGAGGCATGAATCACCTGCACTTTTTTTGCTTTAAAGAAACCCTCCTTCAAACTGCTAGAGACACTCAGACCCTATCTTTTCAGGGATATAATTATTTGCTGTACCAAGATCTCACACCCCAGATCATCGCCTGCCGTAGAGCTATGAAGTCTCATCTACAAATTATTTTCAGCCACAAGATCTGCTGCAGATGGGGCTTCCCTTTTTAGTCTCCTTTTTTCTTACTGAGGGAATCAATATAGTGGTGTAGCACTGAAGAAATCCAAGACCACCTGGAACCCATTCAACTGTGCTCTTCAGACCTGGACCCTCTTTCAATGGGACACAACTGTTAACTCTCAAGGACACCATCACCAGATCTAGAACACATTATAATGCTCTTTAACCATGGGGCAAACCCCTGCACCACAATGAAGAAGAAGTTTCAGCAACTCCCAGATCAGCCAAGCCTCAAGTTACCCTGGGTGCAATACACACCACAGTGTATTTATTGTAACTCTGTCTGCGCGTAGGTAAAATACTACCTTTTATAGTGCAAAACGCCCAGTTGTCTTTGCAATGGAAATCCTCAACTGTAAATGTTATTTTATGTTTCTTTTTTCTGATCTATTTCTAGAATTATCACATATCTTGGTCAAGTGGATATTACTCCCGGGTGAAATTATCCTCTACCAGTGTTCACTAGCTCTTCTATTCTTTGCAGGTTTATGCATTCCCCATTTTTATAATTCTAACATCTGCTGAG
Source organism: Lithobates clamitans (assembly GCA_037952925.1). Taxonomy (NCBI): domain Eukaryota; kingdom Metazoa; phylum Chordata; class Amphibia; order Anura; family Ranidae; genus Lithobates; species Lithobates clamitans. The sequence continues at coordinate 1,030,042 of JBBGZY010000318.1, forward strand.
GTTTTTCAACATGTCCCTCCCTACATGAAGTGGTAACTCTTGTTAATGCTGTAATAAACCTAATCTTTAAGTTACATTTGTTTCCATATGCTTGCTGTCTTTATTGCCTGTTTGCAGGTGGCAGTCAATGCACCCTCCCTTTTTACTTCCTCACCTTACTCAAGCCCCCTCCCCCTTTGGTGAGAAAGTACAAAATTGTACCCGAGTGGTGCTATGTATTTTTGCTTCCCACGTTAAATTGTTTCATTGTGATCACTGTTGATTAACCTGTATGTGAGTATTGTTCCCTAACAACCCATTTTCCATACCACATTTTGTATTTTGTAAACCTTTCTACTTCTCTTCCCTCCCCCTATTTCTTGTGAGTGACAAGACAGAAAATCAGGGAGTTTTAATAGGTTTTTGCAGCTCACTTTTAGGCTCTGTACACTATTGCAGATCCTGCAGGTAGGTACTTGCTTTTACAGGGCTTCATGCAAGATTCAGAAATTGCTGTAGTGTGTTACTTTGCCCCTATCAGAGATCAGATCCCTTTCTTTACCTGCTACAAGTAATATATCTGTATTTGAAGGGAACACGCATTATCTGTGGAGATTCTAATCTTACTCTGCATCCAACCCTAGATAAAACTGAAGATTTTAAGCAACACTGTACCACAGCTTTTAAATTTTGGTTCCTTTTCAATCAATATAGGCTTGTAGATCTACTTTATAGCGAGAGCTCAATCCCACTAGATGTGAATATCCATTCTATTCTCAACCACACAATTCCTTTTCTAGGATCGACCACATTTTTAAAGGTACTTGAAGTATGCAGTGTCTAGCAAGCTATATTTCGTTCGTAGGGTGTAGAAAGATTTTAAGCTAGTATTGTGATATAGATCGTCTAGTAAATGGATACTGCGAGCATTCCAGTCTTCACTTGATAAGTCTGGAATTAAAAAGGAGAGAGTGGAGATCAGAATGGGCATAGAAATACCTTGGGAATCTGATACAGGAGCAGTACACAAAGTGTGCTATGCTTTCAGAGTAACAAGTAAGATTTGTAGATGCCAAGTTTGTATACAGAGAAGCTAGCAGGTAAGTGTATAAGCATTTTCCAAGTACCTGGTGTTACCCAATTTCGCTCCATAGAGCTATCAACAAGTAAACCAGTCTTTCAGTTGTGTTCATGTATTAGCTGTTTGATAGTCTTGTAAGTCAGCATGACGCAGACCTCCCACTATTCTGAATTTGATTAATTTGCTAAATGAGCATCTTGCTTTTTTGCCTTGCCACAAGAATCTGTTTAACCACCTCAATACAGGGCACCCCCTTCCTGCCCAAGCCATTTTTCAGCTTTTAGCACTGTCACACTTTGAATGACAGTTGCGAGGTTATGCTACACTCTAACCATGTGACATTGTTATCATTTTCTTCACACAAATAGAGATTTGATCACTCCTGGGTTTTTTTTTTTTTTCCTAAAAAAAAAAAAAAAAAATTTGGGAAACATTTTTTTTTCTTAGTTTCTGTCAGTAAATTTTGTAACTAAGTAAATTTTCTCCTTCACTGATGGGCGCTGATGAGGCTGCACTGATGAGGCATGAATATGCCGCACTTAGGGGCACTGATAGGCAACACTGATGGGTGGCACTGGTGGGCACAGATAGACGGCACTGGTGGGCACAGATAGGCGACACTTATGGGCATTGATGGGTGAGCACCGATTACCGGCATCTCCGTGTTTACATGTGACCGGCTGTGATTGGACACAGCCAATCACATGGTTAAAGAGCCACGGCTCTTTAAACAGATCGGGGCCACTCCGTGTCCTAGCAACACGGCGCGGCCACGATCGCCGTGCTGCACGCCCCCGGGGGCACGCGAGAGCAGTTGTTCTGGGAGGCCGTCATGACGTCCACCCAGAATGAGAGCCACATCACCCAGCCGTCACTTGACAGTGGGCAGGTGGCAAGTGGTTAAAGGTGAACATAAGGAAGCCAAATGGGATTTACTGGCTTGTATAGGTAATGTTCGAAAAGTGTACAAAATTGAGGTAGTATTTGCATCTTGCATGATTTTAACAGGCGTAAGCTCTTATCTGGGGAGTCAATTACATGTGTAGAACCTTCCTTGTAGGTAAGGAGTTGGTTGGGTAGCCCCATTTGTAATTAATTGTGTGATTCTGTAATCCTTCTATGATGGTATTGAGATTCTTTTGCATCATGCATTGCGAACATCTTCAAAAAATTGGAGAGCAGCGTTGAAAGTGAGGTTGCATTTCATATTTTAAGCATAAGCTGCTCCTTTACATAGAAGAAATGTATGCAGAGTAATGCATCCCTCTGTACCTGTTCCGGTAAGTGAGAGGGTCTAGGCAGGCAGCGGATTCTGTCAGCGATCAATTCAGATTAAGTTTAGTTCAGGAAGTAAAGTAATGAGCAAAACCGTAGCAAATTTACGCAGCTCTGACTGTTGACCTATTTCAGAGATTCAGTTGATTTTAACATTATTGCCCCTGGATCTGTCCTCAAGATCTGCCAATTTTGCATTCATCCAGAGATGCTCATGCTCATCATGAGCATCAACCAGATCATTGATGGTAGAAGCAAATTCTCTCATTCTCCTTTCAATATGATCAAATCGATCACCAATGACATGTATGTCAGAGCTGATTTTCTGCATTCATGTCATCATATCAGCATACCATGTGCTTCTGAGGCAGTTTAGCATATCTTTTAATGTTGTATCCAATGCAGGTTGGTTTGATGTGGGGAAAGAGTTAATGGAGTTCAGAGAATCTCTAATATGTTCCTGGGAACCATGGATAGAACTCATATTGTTGATCAGACTGCTCTTCCATCCTGAAACAAGCTTTTTCTGGACTTACTGAGAGTGGAGTGTGAAAACTGGAAGGCTTTGCGATCGATGTAGCACTTCTGTGTGGAGATCTTTGTGCCTAGAGAGGAGGAGGTGGTGAGCGGGAAGCTGGAGGGGAGAAGGTGATGCTGGTGCCATTTTGCTTATGGTGCTGTGATGTGAAGAAGGCTGTCAGTTTGTGTGGCCTATGCTCCTCTTTCCTCATTCTCATCATGGTACTGACAGGTCGGGGAGACAAATCACGCTGTGTACTGGCCATGAGAGTGAACTATAAAGCTGTGAGCCCTGCCTGCCACTGGATCTCTGGGTTCATGTGGTCATCTTGGCCAGTTGCTATCCATGTTTCCCTCTGCCTCAATTGACCACATTTTTATTTCACAAGCCTCCATTCCACTTGCCATACATTCTAAGATGCGCAATATTTCTTGGACGGATCATAGTCCAGTCCTACTTTACTTATCCTCCCTCTTGATCAGATCCCTCAGAACATTCTTGGTCACTCAATGAATCCCTCCTGTCTGACCCATGAATGGCTTTCTCCATTCATCTAGCCCTCCAAGAATACATCTGGCTAAACTAGATCCCTTGCATACAGTATGTCCAGCCAAACAACGGAAGGCACATCAGCATTGCATACAACGTGCTACTCAGGCTAAAAAAGCGAAACAACTCCTTCATCACAAACGAAAAGAAGCCTTTCAACAACACTCCTTGACCTTTCAAACTTATCCCACAGCATTAAATCATCCTGCGCAACACCCTCCTAACATATACGACTTAAAAGCAAATCCGTAGAACCAAACATACCATTACACTAAATGAATTAAACAAAATGCTCTACTAGCCTGCAGACTCATACAAAGCCAATTCAGAATATAAGCCCATTAGCAACTATGGCCTCACTACTAGTCCCTTTAAAATTCTAACTGAATTCCAATCCCCACTCTCCAAACTTTACTCAGCTATGGACACATTCCCTACAGAAAAAGCTGATCATCTGATATCTCCAATATCTCGCCCCTCCCTTTCCCCTAATGATAGACCCTCTCTAGACTTCCCCATTTTATCTGAAAAAGTTTCACAGGTCATCAAGCAGCTTAAACCTAACAAAAGAACCTGGACCTGATAGCTTCCCCGCCACTTAATATAAGACGTTTGCAGGCCTACTCTCTCCCCTCCTAACTACTGCTTTCAGTAGCATTCTGAAAGACCGTAAATATGGACCAGACACCACCTCCATGACACCAAAAGCCTTTACTGATCATACCTCTTGGTCCAACTATCAACCAATATCCTATATCAGAAAACCATCAAAATGACCTTTCTTCCCAAAATTCTTTACTATTTCCTGGTCCTACCTGTTTCAATCCCTTCTGATATCCTGTGAATGTTCCAATGCCACATTATTACCTTTGTTTGGCATAACACTAGGCCCGGACTTAAGAGAGACACCCTTGTGCATAACAAATACTCTGGAGGTCTTAGTTTACTGCACCTTTTTAGAATGTCTCTATGTTGACCATATCACTCAAATTTATAAATACCATGCTAAATACGATACTACATTATGGGTAGCAATTGAGGCAGCTGGCTGTGATTTCCTTCAGGTACATAACCTCTATCACTAAATTTACATGGGGTGTTAAAAATGTGTCGAACCTCCAATTTCCCAGTGAGCCCCTAATGTGTCTTACTCACAACCCTGCTTTCCTAACCGGATTCCACTCTTCTCTGTCCTTTGAAGAGTGGAAACTAACAAATATCACTCAAGTTAGACACTTTCTTCCCAAAGACAGAGTCAAATTGTTCCGGTCATTGTAACGAACAACTGAACTCCCCAACAGCGAGTTCTTTCGCTACTTCCAAAAATATTTTTTTTTTTTTACGATCCAGTGTTTGTAAACCCAATAACTATTCACTGCTTTAATTTTTTGACTGTAAATGTGACTCTGATACTCAAGGATGCATCAGGGATGATCTCTTTACAGCTATCTTCCTATATGAGGACCTGGAACCAAGACCTGGGTCTAGCCTTTGGTGCACAAGAATGGTCCCAGATATGGGAAATCACTAAATCTTGTTACCAAATTTTTTGGGCAGTTGAAACTAATTTTAAAGTTCCAACACATAGTACCCTCTAAAATTGCACATTAGGTGCCTGCATTTGAACTGCTCTGTTTTAGGGGTGCAGATAAATGAAAAGTATTCCAGCTGATCTTTGAGATATTTTTTTCCTTTATCCCTTTTTTGGCCCAATATTTATTTTCTAAACCCACAACAGTAAAATCAGTCTGTATATGCAGTAAAGCATTCTTGTTATACTCACAGGGAAACCTAAGGGGTTAATACTCTGTATTGTGTAAAAAGACTGTTTGATCTTGTCTTCTCTGTCTTGAAGGCACTCTGCACATGTTCAGTTTGGTGTGTATTGCTGGAGAGTTTTTTTTTGGGGGGGAGGTGCATTTGATCAGCACAGGGCCAATCAGCACTGTCCAGACAGAGGGTCAGAGGTCATGCAGCCTCATATGACAGTCAGAGAAGATTGTAAACTCCTCTTACAAGCTTTAACCAGACACTGATAACAAGACTGCTATATACTGTTGAGAAAAGGTATTTAGCCGTTTATATTTACTAGAATAATTGCATTGCAGGGCCCTCTGATTCCTCCCGTATTGAATTGTATTGTAACTGTACTGTCTGCCCTCGTGTTGTAAAGTGATGCGCAAACTGTTGATGCTATATAAATTTTGTATAATAATAATTTCCATGTTCTATGTACTGTGTTGGGACACCTGCCTTTACATGCACATAAACTTTAATGGCATTCCAGTCTTAGTTCATAGGATTCAATATTGAGTTGGCCCACCCTTTTCAACAGCTTCAACTCTTCTGGGAAGGCTGTCCACAATGTTTTGGGAATGTGTCTATGGGAATGTTTGACCATTCTTCCAAAGGGGCATTTGTGAGGTCAGGCACTGATGTGGACAAGAAAGCCTGGCACGCAGTCTCCGCTCTAAATTCATCCCAAATGTGTTCTATCAGGTTGAGGTCAGGACTGTGTGCAGGCCAGTCAAGTTCCTCCACCCCAAACTCGCTCATCCATGTCTTTATGGAACATGCTTTGTGCACTGGTGCGCAGTCATGTTGGAATAGGAAGGGGCCATCCCTAAACTGTTCCCACAAAGTTGGGACCATGAAATTGTCCAAAATGTCTTGGTATGCTGACGCCTTAAGTGTTCCCTTCACTGGAACTAAGGGGCGAAGCCCCACCCCTGGAAAACAACCCCACACCATAATCTCCCCCTAACCAAATGATTTGGACCAGTGCACAAAGCAAGATCTGTATTGCAAGAGCTCAGACATAAACTACTATGCAGATTTTAATCAGCTAACATTGTTTGCGGCCTGCTTTTATACATTGTTTTTTTTATTTTTATTCATTTATCTGTACTGTTTAAATGTAAACTTTTTTTTCTGTGCTTCTACATTTATTTTGTTCACAGATTTATATAGCATCCCATAGAAAAAAAAAAAAAAAACAACATTGGAAAACACTTTTATTTCCTGTAGATAGTTTTGTCATACTTTGTACCAGAAACATGATTTTCACCTTCAAATAGGGGTTAGTTTGGTGGCATGACATTGTTACTGCAGTGACCCACTTTTGCAGTTTAAATTAGACCCCCCCACAAGTTCCAGGAGGCAGACCCAGAGTTCTAGACAGAGTTCCAGGAAGTGAATGGACATGAAGTCATCTACCCTTAGTGAAAATGGCCAACATAAGAAGGATGGGGAGGAATAGAAAAATAAGGTATGCAAAGAAGAAAAAAAAATTACAATTATTTTTAAGTATTTATTTCTAGATTTTGATTACAAAACATTGAGTAGTTCTTTAATGCTTCACTTGTTGACAATTACACACCTACTGTATGTTGGAGAGAATTGTTCAGGCTTCCAATTTGCTGCATTTAGGGTTCACTGAGACATATAAGCAGCATTTCCGGGGTAGGTTGCCCAGAATTGGAAACTGGCCAGGATCCAAGTTATGCTTAATCCACCATTGGTTACCTAAATGTTTGCTGAAATACAACCTTTGGGCATGTATCATCCACAAGTCATGATATTTTATCATGACTGCAGAAGCATAAGTGTATTATACAATAAAAAGTGAATGCTGGTCTAATGTGCGTCTTGCTAAAAAAAAATCCTTGGCCTTTCAGAAGTGTTCATTTAATTTCCCAATATAAGTTGTTCTATTTTACATGTATGGTTTTGTTATATAAAATGGGACTTGTATATAATGGAACTTACTTAAACATATTTTACTGTGCCATAGGGAATAGACCTTTCCATGGTCCATGTCACACTTGTTAATTTGTAACAGCATACGCTTCCTTCATATCCAAATCTCTCAATGATCCCCAAAAGATAGTTTTGTTGGCAGAAACTGGAATACTACAGACAGAGACAGATGTTTTTGCAGTCCGTACTTTTTAATCCACTAAAAGTCCCAGTGGGTAAAATCACATGTAGATGAGAGCCTTATAAATATTGTATAAGTTTTGAAGCAGATTTTGTAGTTTATTCAACCTGACTGATGGCCAGCATCTGGTACCAAATATCCTTCAGTTCTTCTTTTCTGATTTTGTTCAGATTTATTTGTCATCATAGGAATTGCACTTGTGTTTGTTTTACATATTACTGTCAACAGCAGACTGGAAAACAAGGCACACTAAAGTTGCCTTCCCAGAGAACCACCAGTGCAGTGCTAAAGGCTACTGGGCTTTTCTGTATTTGAGCACCTAAGCAGGAGGTGAAAAAAATGTCAGAGAATATGGAATAAGAATAAGTATGTGTAGCTTACCTTACTGGGGTGATGAAGGTGAGTTAGGCACCTCTGGTCATGTTAATTGGTATTCGGGTCCTTGAAGAGGTAATTAGAAAGTGGTAAAAACTTTGGAGCAAGAGACCTCTTTCTTATTTATAGCTCTAATTTTGAAAGAATTTGGAAAAAATCCATTATCAGAGGTCATCTGTCATGTTCAGCTTCTCCTTATTCTGTTATTGTTCACCTTAAGGTACTGAAGCATAGGATCTCAGGAGATCCCCAAACACTGATTTGTTTAATTGCATGGAAACATTTGTAATAAATACTTTTACAAACTATTTCCACTTATACAAACCTAAACAAACGTTTTACCAGGTTCTGTTTAACAGCTAATTTGTATTTTGCTACACAGTGTAAAAAAAAAAAAAAAAACAATTATGTGCTAATACTGTATTATAGGGGAAATAATCAGGCTTTCATATTTTTCAAGAAGAAGAATTTTGTAACACTTTATTTAGAGCCTTAAACCTTTTTTTTTTTCTATGAATCTATGAATGAGTGGGTGTTGACATATTACCAAGAGTGAATAAAGACAAAGAGCAACTATTTGGGACTTTATATGAGAACGCAGGGCTACCACCGCCAAGCGCCTCCATCCCTGTTAATTTGATAAAAAGAAAGGAAAGTGGGACTTTATATGAAGGATGCACCCCTGGAGAAATCACGATATATATGAAATGGACGGTACTCAGTATCCCAGAACTATAAACATCTAATGACAGCATTGCAGAACAACAATTAGCAGTCAAAGATTTATTTTATAAAAGTGATGATAATAATAATACCATATTAAAATAGTAACACAGTCAGTTCATAATATAAAACATTGTATAGAACAAAGTACATTGGGATAAATTTAATATAACACTGGTATTGACAAAAACAATAGTAGCATAATGAGTTCATATCATGCACATTAATGAGAACCATTTTCATAAAAGCGTGTCTCCCTGATAAAAAGCTGTATCTCTAATTTATTGGTACGATCCAATTGGTGAGTATGGTAAGTACTGATGTAGTACAGTAAGAGTAGAAAGGCATCTATTGGCTCTACGCGTTTCGTGGCGACTGCCACTCTTCAGGAGCAAGTATGAGGTAGATGTCTATATGTATTGGAACACATAATTAGTTTATAGTAAAATAAAATAAAATAAATAAGTCATTGATGTAAATGGGAAGAGGAGAGAGGAGATAACCCCAATTCACCATAACTACTTACAGAAATGTCAGTGAAGCTAGATGTAAGCGTGAAGGGCCGGAGGATCGACCGGAAACTGATGTTTGTTTCCGGTCGATCCTCCGGCCCTTCACGCTTACATCTAGCTTCACTGACATTTCTGTAAGTAGTTATGGTGAATTGGGGTTATCTCCTCTCTCCTCTTCCCATTTACATCAATGACTTATTTATTTTATTTTATTTTACTATAAACTAATTATGAATGTATGTTGTATATGCCCGTCCCAAAAAAACAACAATGCTCTGCGCTTAGTACAATATTCTAACGGTGTATGTGCGGCACATAAATAAATAATATGACTAGTAGCAGCTGCTTAAATAGTAGAACATGTATATAGGCAATAATGAATCAATTAAATTAGATAAATATATAAATACACAATTATAAATATATAAATATATAAAGTGTCTCTTCAGTATTGCAGCAGCGCTGTGCACCCCAATTAAACAGGGTCTCTTTCTTAATCTATTTCAGAAAGTTCAAACAGGGATCTGATAGCCAGAGTCCCACCAATAAATAATCAAGATGTATTCTGTGAGGGTAGTAATCCTTTCACCAAGCGATACACCACGTGCTGGGGTCCCCAATGAAAACTCACTCACCAGAAATCAGATCAATAAAAGCCTTGATTAATAGTAGTAAATCTGCATCAATATCCAAAGCGACCACCAGATGTCAGTATTATTCCCAGTAGTTCCAATAGGATATGTAGAAGAAACAAAAATGCTCACATAGCGTGATACTGCTAAACATCTTTATTTGAACCATCCAAACATCCCCTTAAAACCATGCGTACCAAAATTTAATAAACATTGAGCAAAGATAACAAAGTGCACTGTGCCTGATTGCGTCCTCCAGTCGTGAAAACCTGTCAGGAGCGCTCCCTGTGTGTAACCACAGTCACACGCTTCCTGGTTCCTCGGTTGGTGGAGCACATGCGTCACTTCCTGTGCGACACGTCCCTAACGTTTCGTCACTTCCTGGACTTCTTCTGAGGGCGTGACACACAAGAAAGGAGGCCGGTATTTATATAATTGGCAGGCGGAACAGCCAATCAGCAGAAGCAGACGCCCGGATGACTCACACATCCCCGCCCCTAATGCTAAATACTGTCAGCAATGTGTGAAATAACATTATCCGGACACTCTGCTCCCACAGGTCGTATTAAGCATAACAATACCGGTTCTAGTGGAAGATGACCTAATGCATAAAAAACAAGTACCTTGAATACCTGCAATCATTCAGTGTATGCGGCGCGGACATTGATCCGCAGCGCTATCATTGAGCAAGCACACTTTCGGTATTCATTAAAACTGATTAAAATATTCTCTCAAAATATAAAAGTTTTCAGTAAACAAGAATTGTCTAGCAATTTTACATCATACATTGCTTATCCTATGAATAAAGATAAAAACTGCATAGCGATTTCCTAGCACGTATTGAATATTCGCATACGCTAAATTGCACCTGATAAACATATGTTGGAATATTAAAATAAATATGTATTAAAATTGTATATCTAAAATGTATATATGTACATATATAAAACATATGACAATCCACATGTAAATATATGTATATAAAACATTTATATAAAACGTGATCATATTGGAGTCAAAATTATAATAAAAAATTACACTGTGATAAAATGAAACTGGAACCATACCCCAGGGTATGTCTATGTGTCACTGATGAAACAATTTATGTCAAGCTCTATGTTAAGACCCTTGGGGGCAATCACATCCACAGAATAGATCCAATGGGTTTCACGTTTGGATAACTCTCGGATGCGATTTATGCCCCTCCAATGGGACTGGAGATGTTCAACCCCCCAAAATTCCAATCCCGTCGGGTCACTATCATGTTTTAATTTAAAATGCAGTGAGACGTTATGATCCTTATAGCCTATTTTTATGTTGTTTATGTGTTCAGCTATTCTCACCCGTAATAGCCTTTTTGTACGGCCTATATAGATTAAACCGCAAGGACATTTCAATGCGTACACCACAAAGGTGCTGTTGCATGTAATGAATTGTTTAATCCCGAAACTGCGATTATTAATCGGGGAAAGGAAACTATCAATTCCTCTAAGAGGTCTGGAGACCTCCCTGCAGACTTTGCATCTCCTGCATGCGAAAAAGCCGTTGCGATCCCAAAATGTCGGAGGACGTTTAGGAGGGTCAATCACTTTCTTCACCACTCTGTCTCCAAAACTCGTGGTTTTTCTATAAATGAACTGGGGCTCAGAAGGTAATACTGTGGTGAGTTTCTTATCTAACCGGAGTATATGCCAGTGTCTTCTGAAGATCTCCTCCACTTCCTTGTATTGAGTATGAAATTGAGAAATAAAGCCCCACTCTTTATTACGATTTTTTTCTGTTGGTGCTACCTCAGAACCCACCGGCCGTGATTCTTGTAAGCATGTAATTCTAGGTATTTCAGCCACTTCCTCCACCACCTTCTTCAGTTTCTTCGGGTCATATCCCTTGGCTTCAAATCTCTCTGTAAGGACTTTAGATTGAATCCAGAACTGTGTATCTTCAGAGCAGTTTCTTCTTACTCTCATAATCTGTCCTTTTGGGATATTCCGGAGCCATAAAGGATGATGACCGCTTGAGATGGGCAAATAACTGTTCCTGTCTGTTTTTTTAAAATAAACTCTTGTTTCTAATTTATCATTCACCCTATAAATGGTGACGTCCAAAAAGTTTATTTCTTCTTTATGCCATTCTGAAGTAAGCTTAATATTGTTATTATTATTATTCAAGGCCTGTATAAATGCTCCTAACGACTCAGATGTACCATTCCAGATAAAAAACAGGTCATCAATGAAGCGTTTGTAAAATATAAGTTCCGGCCTTTGTTCTCTAAAAATGGTCTTATCCTCCCACTCCGCCATGAACAAATTGGCTATGCTGGGCGCGAATTTCGCGCCCATCGCAACGCCTCTTTGCTGTGAGTAGAATGTACCGTCATACCAAAAATAGTTATGACAAAGGCAGAAATCCAAGGCATTCCTAAGGAAAATCTTTTGGTTGTGGGGGAGATCCTCTCTTTTATTAAGGGCCCAATTGAGCGCCAATAAGGCATCATCATGCTGTATGATGGAATAATGCTCTCTTTCTATCAGGCTTACATTCTGAAAACAATTAAAAAAATTCTTCGTGTCCCTTATATATGAACGGGTATTAGTGACACTCTTTTGCAAGAACCGGTCCAAGTACTGACCCATTCTGGCAGAGATCGAATCAATACTGTTGACAATAGGTCTTGCTGGAGGATTAGAGGGGTCTTTGTGAATCTTCGGCAAGGTGTAGAGCGTGGGGATCCGACTGCTGGTGGGTAACAGGAACCTTTTCTCTTTGTCCGTTAGTACCCCGCTTTTTAAACCCATGTGTACTAGAATATCCAATTCATCCCTATAGGGCAGGGTGGGGTCATTCTTCAGACGTTTATATGTTACTTCATCTGAGAGCATCTCCATAATCTGGTTATGATAGAACTCCTTTGAGAGTATTACTACCCCACCCCCCTTATCGGCTGGTCTTATGATGATATCTTTTCGTTTCTCCAACATGGTAATCCCCTCACTGATATGCCTTACATTCATTTGTTTATCGGGTTTCAGATGTTCCAGATCTCGTAGTATTAACCCTTTGAATACCTCAACTTGATGGTTGGGATTGTTGAGGGGGTTAAATAGGGACTTATTTTTAAGACCACTATTGATCACCTCCCCTGGCTTATGAGTTACCGCTGATATATTAGGGGTGCATCCCAAAAAATACTTTTTAATATTTATCTTCCTAATATATTTGTGGATGTCAATGAAGACGTCGAACTTATTGATTGGTTTTTTCAAGCCACATTTTAAGCCTAGATTCAGAATATTCATCTCTTTGTGTGTTAGTTGTTTATCAGTCAGATTGAAGATGCCCTCTACTCCGACTCCCTTCTTCTTTTTTTGGGTCCTAGATCCTGCTCTGCAACCACGATGTTTTCTTCCTTTGATTGTGGGTATTGCGGAGGGTCCCTCTTTCGTTGCGGATGTTGAGTCTTCCAATATGGGGTATTGGGGTTGTTCTGGGGTTGCTGGTCCCTGTATTGAACCCATGGGTGGGGTCTCCCTCCACGTCGGGGTTGGTTCCGACCTCTGGACGAGCGACCCCTTCCTCCCCCTAAAAAAGGACGGGGGTGTGGGTGATTGTTAGCATAATTCTCTTGGTTATTTCGATATTCCTGCAGTGGCTGAAACCTGTTGTGTGTGGGTATGTCATAGGTGTTGGGTTGTGAATATCCGTTCTGATTAGAACGTCTTCCATTCCCCTTTAGTTTCCTTCCTCCTTTCTGTATGGGAGTGGAACACCTAATCGGTGAATTTGCATACGAGGTGTTCCATGCAAGATCATTCGTAGATACCGGATAGTTAACCGATGGTAATCCTGGTATCAGTCGCCGGATCTGCTGTGGAGGTGCAGAAGGCTCTTGTATAGATTGATCTCCTGCCTCATTTCTACAAGGCACTTGTTGCCACGAGTAAATGGAATTCTTTTTGAAGTCCTCCAAATCCCTATAGTATTTCTTCAGTTTCATTTTTTGTGTCTCTCTATCAACTTTTTCCAATTTCTTTTGTATTCTGGCATTAAACTCTATAATTTGTTGACTATCTTTTATTGGGTCTAATTGCTGTTGCAGATCATTGATTCTTGACTCCAAATTGGCCATTTTGCTTTTTTTTCTTTGTAAGACTAACTGTTGTAGCTTGAAACCCACACCGTTAAAAAAGTCCAACCATTCTTGCATGGAACCTTGGTCATCCAACCCATCCTGTGGGGTGACATCCCATCTAAGGCTCCTAATGATGACTTTTTCCTTGATGTATTGTTCAAGACTACATATGTCCCACCAAGTCCGTACTTGTTTTTCTAACACATGGCCCAGTGCTGACATTGCTCCATTGTAATTGGTTGTGTGTCATGCCCTCAGATGAAGTCCAGGAAGTGACGAAACGTTAGGGACGTGTCGCACAGGAAGTGACGCATGTGCTCCACCAACCGAGGAACCAGGAAGCGTGTGACTGTGGTTACACACAGGGAGCACTCCTGACAGGTTTTCACGACTGGAGGACGCAATCAGGCACAGTGCACTTTGTTATCTTTGCTCAATGTTTATTAAATTTTGGTACGCATGGTTTTAAGGGGATGTTTGGATGGTTCAAATAAAGATGTTTAGCAGTATCACGCTATGTGAGCATTTTTGTTTCTTCTACATATCCTATTGGAACTACTGGGAATAATACTGACATCTGGTGGTCGCTTTGGATATTGATGCAGATTTACTACTATTAATCAAGGCTTTTATTGATCTGATTTCTGGTGAGTGAGTTTTCATTGGGGACCCCAGCACGTGGTGTATCGCTTGGTGAAAGGATTACTACCCTCACAGAATACATCTTGATTATTTATTGGTGGGACTCTGGCTATCAGATCCGTGTTTGAACTTTCTGAAATAGATTAAGAAAGAGACCCTGTTTAATTGGGGTGCGCTGCTGCAATACTGAAGAGACACTTTATATATTTATATATTTATAATTGTGTATTTATATATTTATCTGATTTAATTGATTCATTATTGCCTATATACATATAAACTAATTATGTGTTCCAATACATATAGACATCTACCTCATACTTGCTCCTGAAGAGTGGCAGTCGCCACGAAACGCGTAGAGCCAATAGATGCCTTTCTACTCTTACTGTACTACATCAGTACTTACCATACTCACCAATTGGATCGTACCAATAAATTAGAGATACAGCTTTTTATCAGGGAGACACGCTTTTATGAAAATGGTTCTCATTAATGTGCATGATATGAACTCATTATGCTACTATTGTTTTTGTCAATACCAGTGTTATATTAAATTTATCCCAATGTACTTTGTTCTATACAATGTTTTATATTATGAACTGACTGTGTTACTATTTTACTATGGTATTATTATTATCATCACTTTTATAAAATAAATCTTTGACTGCTAATTGTTGTTCTGCAATGCTGTCATTAGATGTTTATAGTTCTGGGATACCGAGTACCGTCCATTTCATATATATCGTGATTTCTCCAGGGGTGCATCCTTCATATAAAGTCCCACTTTCCTTTCTTTTTATCAAGAGTGAATAAAGAGTATAAAGGATGCTACACAGTACATAGTACTTTTCCATGGCTGTGTATGCTGTAGGATAGACCAGGGAAGATTGAAAAAGTAACATAAAACATGAGGGTTGAGCATTTTTTTTCTCTTTTCCTCATTCTGGTTGGTGACTATGATTAACCACTTGCCGACCAGGCTTTTTCTGGCATTTTTTGTTTACAGGTTTAAATCAGTATTTTTTGCTAGAAAATTACTTTTGACCCCCAAACATTATACATTTTTTTAACAGCGACCCTAGGGAATAAAAGGGTGAACATTGCAATTTTTTATGTCACCCGGTATTTGTGCAGTGGTTTTGCAAATGCAGTTTTTTTTTAAAAAAATACACTTTAATGACTTTAAAAACACAATAGTTACCCCAATTTTTTTGTATAATGTGAAAGATGATGTTACGGCGAAAAAATAGATACCTAACATCACGGTTTAAAATTGTGCACGCTCGTGGAATGGCCATAAACTAGGGAACCTAAAAATCTCCAAAGGCAACGCTTTAAACGCCTTTACAGGTTAACTGTTTAGAGTTACAGAGTGGAAGTCTTGCGATAGAATTATTGCTATCCCTTTAACGTTCGCGGCGATACCTCACGTGTGGTTCGAATACTGTTTACATATGCGTGTGCTACTTACGCATGCGTTTGCTTCTGTATGCGAGCATGGAGGAATGGGGGCGGCACTTTCAATTTTTATTATTATTTATTTAACTTTTTAGTATGTATTTTTTTACTGTCGAATTTTTTTTCTCTTTTATCACTTTTATTCCTATTACAAGGAATGTAAACATCCCTTGCAATAGAAATAAGGACGAGAGGTCCTCTTTTTAAAAAGATATCTGGGGTCAAATAAACCCCAAATCTCTTCTTTACCTTTTTAAAAGCAAAAGCAAATTTTTTTTCGCTTAAATTTTTTTTTTTTTCAGCCTGGACCGGAAGTGACGCCATGACGTTGCTCCTGTCCTTTAAGGCCATAGAGTCGATGAAAGAGTGTTAACTGTCTTATCATTTCTTGGGCGAAACCAGCGGTGACAGTAAGCCTGAGAAGCACCGGCAGAATGAGGGTAGTGGGGGGAACGTCGCAAATCGCTTTGACTGGTTTCATGAGAAAGGCGGCCGTCTGCTAAAAAAAAGGTACCGCGGTCATGGTTGATATCTTCAGCCATAACCCCCTCCCCGGTAAACTACGTGCAGTCTGCAACATTGGAAGATTTCCCCTCTATTAGTTTTCTGGGGACAACCCAGAATTAGGGATTTTCTTTTACTTTCACTTTCTTAATGATAATGGTAAACAGGACAAATAGAGAGGGTCAATCTCCTTAAAGGGGGCACAGACAGAAATAAGAAACCTGACAGGAGTTCTAATTCCTCTTCATTCTATTCAAAACTAAAAAAAAGTTTTGCCTTTAGCTATTGGGGTAGGTATTATGTACTGTCCCAGGGTCACAAATCAGATTCAAATTTCATTATTTATCTGTCATTTTCCAATGCTGGTTTGACAGTACTGACAGTTCTTAAAGTGGTTGTAAGGTGGTTATTTTTTTTTTTATTACCCACTTGAGGACCCGGCCTATTCTGACACTTCTCACATATATGGAAAAATCTGAATTTCTCTTTCGTTCATTGACGGACACAGCACTCTTAGTCTTGACCTTAGGGTTATATCGCCACCTTTAGGAGTAGGACTAGGCAGAACATAAAAAAAAAGAACCCCAGCACCGCCCAGGAGCGGTCCTTCTTGGCAGTAACCCCCCACTCTGCTCCCAGCAGCTCAGTTTTTTTCTGCCTAGTATAGAAGGACCTGGCTCCCAAGGATAGTATAGTAAAAGCCGGGGTGGCCGCTTACCAGATTTGAAGGATCTCTTTTACGGAGATCAAGTGAGCATATGCAGGAAGAATCTTTCAGGCAAGGGGGGCTGGTTCACACATCCTCTCCTCAGCTGGCAAATACAAATGCTACTCCGTAATACCTGTTCCAGTTCCTGTTTCACAGTGTCGCCATGGCCGACAGCCACTCCGTCAAGGCGGGAGATGAGTCTGTCTGTGGAGTGCGGCCAGCAATCCCTGCAGGAGGGGTAAGTATGGGCTCCACCGGTCCAGGCACGATAGAGCAGCTGGGCACCCCCTGGGGGGGTCGATTGGGGGTACCAGGCTCTCCTATTCTTCCTCCTTCTTTTTTCCCTCCCCTCCTTCCCGGGGGCGCTTTCTGGGCGCAGTGGGGGGTGTGTGCACCTATCTGGCCTAGGTGGGGCTTTCCCAGGTGGGCTCTGGGCATCCTGGTAATTGGGTAGCTGGTGTTCTATCCGCATGCAGAGCCACCATTGCAGGTGGAATGGTTGCCGCGGGAACCGCGGGCATTTTTCCCGGGGCGGCGGCCATTTTCCCAGAGCGCGGTGGCCATTTTTTTTGTGTTTGCAGACACTTGTGTCTGAAGCAACGGCGGCCATTTTCCTGTAGCCGCGGTGGAGGATTCTGTTGGGCCGCTAGTGCTGGACGGCAATTGAAGCCAAGAAGGGTGCGAGAGACGCACGGATCGCCTCGTGGACGGCGCTGCTGCAGCAGGACGGATGGACGGCACAGCTCAGCTCCTTGGTCAGGGTGGTGAGATCTTCTGGGGGGCCCCCCGATCTGTGGCAGCAAGGATAGTAGTTTTTTTCTTTCTTCTCTGCCTTAAAAGTCCCGGGTGGTGACAGGCGAGCGCGGGGCAGATAAGGCATCTGAAGCTGGTGCCTCTCCCCCAGACGCCCCTGTGATGGCAGCTGGTTCCTCGGGGTCTGCGATACCCGCTTTGTCGCCGGTCTTGGAATCATCTATTTCCAGGGTGGAAGTGGCGTGCGGGCTTAAGGGAGGTAAAAAGCGCCCCCCCATTTTCCAGGGAGGGCTCTGATTCAGACTCGGGCCCCACTGTAGCAAGCGGCCCCTGTGTGGATTCAGAGGAGGCGAGCCCTGACCTTTCGGACAGTGAGGAAGTATCCTCTGCGTCAGTTATGGCGCAGGAGAAGGCGCTAGTGGGGGCAGTTATCACGACGGTGCGGGATACTTTAAAGATGGATGATACGGCTGGAACATCTGCAGAGGTGTCAGTTCCCTTTGGGTCCCACAAGCCGGTCCGTACCCCTAAGGTGTTTCCTTACCTGGCTTATTTTAATAAGTTTATTTACAAGGATTGGGAACGCCCGCAGCGTTCCTTTTCAGTTCCTAGGTGTTTTGCGGTGCGTTACCCCTTTGAGGAGAGTTTCTTGAAGAAATGGACATCTCCTCCAGTTGTTGATCCTCCGGTGTCCAGGTTAAATAAGACGACCATGATTCCGGTGGAGGGGTCCCCCTCTTTCAAGGATTCTGCCAACAGAAGGGCCGAGGCAGTTGCTCGGTCTATGTTTACGGTGGTGGGGACGGCGCTGCGTCTGGTGTTAGCCACGGCTCTGGTGTCACAGACACTTATGTAATGGGACAAGTCCGCGGCCGCATGAAGGTTCACCCCACCCGACTTGCGGGTGGGGGTTCGCCTTTGGGAGTTTACAGACCGGTGGACTTTGCTTCTTTCCGACCAGTGGGTCTGCGAACTGGTTTTGTCAGGATACAAGATGGTTTCTTTCTTGTCCGCCAGACAGGTTTTTACACTCCAATCTTCATCTTCTCCCGTCTCGTCGGGAGGCCTTGTTTGGAGCAGTACTGGACTTGCTACTGTGGGGGGTAATAGTTCCTGTGGCAGCCTCCAAAAGATTTTGGGGATTTTACTCCAGTCTGTTTGTAGTCCCGAAGAAAGAGGGAGTTTGTCCGGTCCTGGATCTCAAGGCCCTCAATTGTTTTGTGATGGTACAAAGGTTCAGGATGGAATCTGTCCGTTCTGTGTTGGCGGCGCTACATCAGGGGGATTTCCTGGCCTCCTTGGACATCAAGGACACATACTTGCATGTCCCGATATGCGTCAGGCACCTGAGATTCCTGCCTTTCGCGGTCGGGGACGCGCACAATCAATTTGTGGCGCTTCCTTTTGGCCTGGCATCAGCCCCGAGGGTCTTCACCAAGGTGCTGGCTCCGGTTCACGCATTGTTGAGACAGCGAGGGATCGTGATTGTGGGTTACCTGGACGATCTCCTCCTGAGAGCAGCCTCCGCTCCAGAATTGAGAGAGGATGTAGTGATCACCATGCAGACACTTCGAGAGTTCAGTTGGGTATTGAATCTCCAGAAGTCGGTGGTGTTTCCGACCCAATGCCTGGAGTACCTGGGGTTGATTCTGGACTCCTCAAAGGCGAGGGTCTTTCTTCCTTCCAGCAAGCGACAGACTTTGCTCCGCGGTGCGGTTACTGATGTCCCGCAAGTGGTCGTCGCTACGTTGTGGTATGCGAGTTCTGGCCTCATGGTGGCCACTTTCGAGGCATTTCCGTATGCTCAATTTCACATTCGGGTCTTGCAGAGTGAGATCTTGTCCAGATGGGACAAATCTCCGACATCCCTGGATTGTCAAATCCAGGTGAGACATCTAGCCAAGGCTTCGCTTCTTTGGTGGCTAAGGTCTAAGTCGTTTCTTCCTCTCCATTGGACGGTGATCACGACAGATGCCAGCCTAAATGGCTGAGGAGTATTTTTGGTCTTCATTCGGCCCAGGGTCGCTGGGCACCGGAAGAATCTCACCTATCGATCAACGTTCTGGAGCTGCGGGCGATCAGGCTGTGCCTCTCCACGTGGTCTCAGCGGTTGCAGGGTCACCCGGTCAGGATCCAGTCGGACAATGCCACGGCGTTGGCTCACGTCAATCATCAGGGGGGACGAAGAGTTCAGCAGCGGCACTGGAGGTCTCTCACATTCTGCAATGGGCAGAGCGTCATGTACCGGCTCTGTCAGCCGTTTAGATTCCGTGCGTAGAAAACTGGCAGGTGGATTATCTCAGCCGCCAGTTGCTGGACCAGGGGGAGTGGTCCCTGCATCCAGAAGTGTTTTGTCTCATTTGCTGGCGATGGGGCACACCGTTGATCTCCTGGCCTCCGTTTCCTGTCACAGCACTTACTACCAGGGTGGTGGGTGCTTCCTGGGCCTTCCGGCATCAAGCGTCCGTTTCTCAAGTGTGTAAGGAGGCTACCTGGTCGTCGGTTCACACTTTCGCCAAGTTTTACAAGGTGGATGTGGGCGCATGTTCGGATGCGTGTTTCAGCCGCAAAGTTTTGCAAGCGGTCGTCTGAGGTTGCGGCTCCTATTATAGGAAGCTCTTTTGTTGTGGGTGGAGTTTTATTTTTTTTTCTGTGTTCCCACCCCTCATTGTGGCACTGCTTTGGGACGTCCCTAAGGTCAAGACTAAGAGAGCTGTGTCCGTCAATGAACGAAAGAGAAAATGGGATTTTTTTCTACTTACCGTAAAATCCCTTTCTCTGAAGTTCATTGACGGGCACAGCACCCACCCCTCCTATTTATGTTTGTACTGCTTTATGACAAACTGAGCTGCTGGGAGCAGAGTTGGGGGTTACTGCCAAGAAGGATCGCCCCTGGGCGGTGCTGGGGTTTTTTTTAATGTTCTGCCTAGTCCTACTCCTAAAGGTGGTGATATAACCCTAAGGTCAAGACTAAGAGTGCTGTGTACGTCAATGAACTTCAGAAAAAGGGATTTTACGTTAAGTAGAAAAAAAATCCCATTTTTTGCACTAGAAAATTTATTAGAACTCCGAAATGTTACATATTGTTTTAAAGCATAGGCCCCAGAGAATAAAATGATGGGTGTTGCAGTTTTTTTATGTCATGCGATATTTGCGCAGCGGTTTTTAAACGCAAATTTAAAAAAAATACACTTTAATGAATTTTAGTACACACAAACACAATAAAATACTCAATTATTTGCTAAAATATAAAAGAGGATGTTACACAGAGTAAATAGATACCTAACATGTCAGGCATTAAAATGGCACATGCCATGCAACCGCGACAAACGAAATACATTTTGCTATCCATGGGCCTTTACAGGTTACCACTTTAGATTTATACAGGAGGTCTAATGCTAGAATTACTGCCCATGATATGACGTTTGCGATGATACCTCATGTGTAGTGCGATCACTGTTTACATATGTGTGTGGGACTGACTCGTGCATTCCCCTTTCTGCAGGAGCCTGGGGGTGCTTTAATTTTTTTTTTTTTTTTCGGTAATATTTGAACTTTTTTTTTTAAATCAACTTTATTGCTATCACAAGGGATGAATAACACTATTATTGTGATTGCATGCGCAGTGGCAGGTACTCTTTATTGAGAAATGTGAGGTCTGTTAGACCCAAGTTTCCTCCTCTGCCCTTAAAAGCATCAGATCAATCCAAAATCTAACTGCACCAATGCTTTTCCAAGCCAGTAATGCCTTATTTACATCCTGCGAAATCAAAAGTGACTAAATACTCACCACTTCCAGTTTCTTAGACCATAAAGATTATTGGGGACGTTTTGATCCTTGATAATCTCTATGGCTGCAGTCTCGGCCTCCCCAGTGGGACAGAAAAGCCTGGGAAGGCAGTGAGAAGGGGACCTGAGGCACTTCAGGTGCAGTGTCTTTTTTTTGTGCAGCAGAGAGAGCTCCTTACACAGGACTGTCACTGCCTGATTTATCACAGTCACAAATGTCTCAAAATTATTTAGAGTTGCCCTGTCTTGTTCTACATAAAGGGAATGCCCAAGCTAGGGCTTCCTCAGTCAGGAGGTGGATAACAAACGCTACCTTCTTTTTTTCAATAGTAAATGTAGTGGGTTGCATTTGGAAATATATGCAACATTGATTAACCACTTGCCTACTGGGCACTTTCACTCCCTTCCTGACCAGGCCAATTTTCAGCTTTCAGTGCTATCACACTTTGAATGACAATTGCACGGTCATTCAGCACTGTACCCAACTGAAATTTTGATAATTTTTTCAGACAGAACCTTCTTTTGGTGGCATTTAATCACCACTGGGTTTTTTATTGTTTGCTATACAAACAAAAAAAGACAAACGTTTTGGGGAAAAAACCCTTTTCTTCATTTCTGTTCAAAAATTATGCAAATAAGTATTTTTTCTTCATCACTGATGAGGCTGCAGTGCTGGGCACTGATGAGGCTGTAGTGCTGGGCACTGATGAGGCTGCCCGGATGGGCACTGATGAGGCTGCCCGGATGGGCACTGATGAGGCTGCCCGGATGGGCACTGATGAGACGGCACAAATGGGCACTGATGATGCGGCACAAATGGGCACTGATGAGGTGGCACTCATGGACACTAATAGGCTGCACTTATAAGGAGCCACTGATGGTCACTGATAGGCAGCACTGATGGTCACTGATAGGCAGCAATTATGGTCACCAATAGGCAGCAATTATGGTCACCAATAGGCAGCAATGATGGTCACCGATAGGCAGCAATGATGGTCACCGATAGATAGCACTGATGGTCACCGATAGGCAGCACTGTTGGTCACCGATAGGCAGCACTGTTGGTCACCGATAGGCAGCACTGTTGGTCACCGATAGGCAGCACTGTTGGTCACCAATAGGCAGCACTGTTGGTCACCGATAGGTAGCACTGATGGTCACCGATAGGCAGCCCTGATGGTCACCGATATGCTTCGTTGATGGTCACCCATATGCTTCACTGATGGTTTCTTAAATGCTGCACTGATTGGCACTGATATATTGCACTGATTGGCACTAATAATCAGGGTACTGATGTTCTGTGCCCTGATTATCCGTGTAAATGTCCCCTGTCGCAAGATAGCCAGTTATTGGATTTCCTTTCCTCACGCTGTGACAGCACTGAGGAAATGAAATGCCGTTAACCGGTATTTGTTTACATGTGATCAGCTGTGATTGGACACAGCTGATCATATGGTAAAGGGCCTGTGTGATTGGCCCAATGGGCGCCAGGGTTCTGGGAGGACGTCAGTAGAACTGGACAACTGCGCTGTAGCCGTCTTTTGGCTATAGCGTGGTTGGCATGTGGCAAATTTCTAGTCCCCATGGTGACCTGGGGCTTGGGATTTGTGGAGCCCTGGTATACTCCTAATCCAATCCACCTTATTTTAGTGTCAATTAAGTGCTTCTATGATGAGTGTTGAAAAAGGAAAGGCTATAAATGGAGGCATCCGTAATTCACTTATCTTATCCTTTTTATATTGCTAGGGAAGTAACTTAGATTGACTTTGTCTACATTTAGTTCAGTATTGGTAAAAAATCTACTTATGTTAGGGCCTTCTATTCCCTTACAATCCCCTATTCCAATAATACACTAAGATTGTTAATTCCTAATTGTTATGTTAATATAAAATACTTTGTACTGCACCTGAAGGTCCTGGAATTAAAAACATTACACAATAGTATATAATCCAGCAGATCTAGGACACATTGGTTGTACAGCCAGCATGTACATTTCCTTTCTTGCACACATTTTCTTATAGTAGCTAGATCTAAATTATGTAGTATGCTTGAGTAAAGGGCCTCAATATCAATTGTAGCAAGATACAAATTTAGTGGTATAGTCATACATCCAATATTCAGAATAATTGTATGGTGTCTTTTATAAACAATGGAAGGCTGGCTACATGGAGTCTTTATTACCATTCCACAAGTATGCTAGCATTTTCTGGTCTTCCTAGCAGTGTAATTAAGTTTTTATATATTTTAGGTAATGAGCTTTTGAGAGTTTGTGATCAGAAAATCCATAATGTCTTGATTTATTAAAAATGTAGTAAAAGCATTCCTAAATTAGTTTGTCGTGAATTTTTTGTAATATTGAAGCCAAAATTGGAACATATCTTTCTTTGTTAACCAGTATCTTGTAACATATTTGTTCATATTGTGAATAGTCTATTATCATTGTATTAAACCCCTATCCTCCCTTTTCGAAGGGTTTCATAGTGATTGCTTGCTTTTTTGCATTTTTTTTTGTAAAGGTTTGCGTTGCGATGCAGATTACTGGGTCTCTGGTAGGACAGAAGGTATATTTTTTAGTGATACCAGCTATTGTAAAAATGCCTAAATCTAGGAGGGTGGCATAAACTGGACTACCCAATCAAGAATGTTTCCTCTGTTGACTGTAAAGAGACTATGGGCTGTAACCAAGGCCCTGGGTGTCTTTTCAAGTGGTTCCCCAGACAGGATATTTAGTGCACATCATGGCTCTGGGGTGATGAATTTCAGTCAGGGTCATGTAACGCCTTATGTAACAACTTTCTAGCAAACACAGATCTTTGATTTAACTTTGTCAAACTTTAAGCCATGACCTCTATTAGCATGACCTCTATTAGAAACGGCACGGTGTGCCCTTTCTAAAGGGTGCATGCGCCGTAGTCATCAGCGCTTGGCTTTTTAGTAAATATTTCCTAAAACGAGGAGGTTTAGGAGATATTTCAAGCACCTACGGTAAGCCTTAATACAGGCTTACCTGTAGGTAAAAGTGGTTGTATAGGGTGTACAACCACTTTAAGCAGCTTATCAATCCAAGGCATGAATAGGCGTCACATTTTGGTTTGGTTTAAGCTTTTGGGACTCTTCTTCACCTCATCCAAAACAGACTTCCCCTGATTCTCTGGGATGCAGTAAAACCTGACTGGGCTCAGTAATAATATGCTCAATAACATCAGTGACCTTTGGTAAATCAGAAAAATCTCTTTTGTTCCTTTGCAAAAATGTTTTTGCTTTTTGGGTTTAGGCTTTTGAAAATGTACTTGCTACCTAAGCACTGTCCACACCAACCTGAGGCTTAAGTCTTGTACCTGCCAGAGCAGTCATCACTTATACCATTCCAGGGCTTTAATGAGTTATTGTGATAGAGCTGATGGGGCTTCCTTTTGCCTGGTTGGTAAACTCTATAAACTCTATATGCAATTTTTGCCACAATCTCAATTGGACCTTACCACCTGGCCAGAAATTTGAATTCCACTGCTGGAATTGGCATCGCCACCTGAAAGTGCCTGATTTTAATCAACCTGATCTAAACCCAACATTGTGCCTCCTGGGCATATATTCCTTATGGACTCCTGACACCCCGACTGGGTATCTCCACCAAGATAGAGCTTCCTCCACTCTGGAACCAAAATATAGCAATTATTACCCCAAGCATCAGACAGAACCAAAGTGGAGTAAAACAGGGGGGAAGCCACCACATGAACAATAAAAACAAATATTACACATTGGGGTAAACATCCACAATGGTTAGTTAAAGAGGTAAAGTTGACACAAGACTAATCACATCCAGAAGGACTAGATAACGGACTGAAACAATAGGTTACTTAACAAAATTAACCATGGGAATGCACACCTAGGAGGCACACAAGGGGGAAATTACACAATGAGGAAAGACACTTTAAGGACGAACGGACAAACCCTGCTCTCTGATCTTCACCCTCCCTGCTAGCTTTCACAATTTAAAAAATGGTCACTCGGCCGTGTCACTCAATCACAGCGTCCTGTGAATGGAAAACTACAAGGTCCGACAACCTTTGCGGCTGTCAGCTTGAAGTTTTCAATGGACTTCCACGGGGCTGTGAGCGCTGTGGTAGTCTTCCTGTTGGAATGTATGGGCTTTCTCTTACAAGGTTCTAGCAAGCCGATACACTGACAGATCTGCTGGAGACCTGCATGGCACCAGCAACCTGCTGATTTTACCTGCAAAAAAAAAAATGTGCATTTATTTTTTATTTATTTATTTTTTAAATGAAGTTATCCTTTAACAGTAAACAGATTACACATAATGGCAGGAGACCCCAGCATCAGGTTGTTTTGAGCAGAATATAAACATCTGCTTTAAGTCTCTGAGTGTAGGAGCTGGTTGAAGCAGTCAATGCTGTTTTGGGCTGTCTATAATGCAACAGAACACACAGGCCCCAAATCTGTATCCAGATCCTTCAGTTCTCAGAGTCTGTGTTTCGGAGAGACGTGATCTTGAATCTGAAGTAAAATACTCCTGATTTTGCAAGATACTTTGCCAGATATGTGATTGGAAGCTGAAGAGCGTGAAATTTTGAGTGGAGAGTAAAAACCAGTTTTGCTTTTGACTGCTGGTGATTGCTGTGTTTGCATTTTTAGGTTCATTTTGGGGTCTTTCTTGGGGTCCACTTTTTTCTGTCATTTTTTAAACCACCTTTTTTTTCTTTCCTTCCTTCAGACTACTAATTAAGGGGAGTGGTTAATTGGTCACAGGTGCTTGAGGTCCTGTATAACTTTCTGTAGAACTTATTTTTGAGCCTGCTCATCCTTGAGCTTGCCACCTTTTTGCTTGCTGGAACTCTGACCAAGTGGACCTGGACTAAGTGGTGAGGTAAAAACCAGAGTTGAAAACTGGAGGTTATAACAGGAGTCTTTAAATCTGTAAGTAACATCCAAAATTTCCTGTTAGTAACATTATTGTTGTAACTGGGAAAATGGGTGTTAGCAAGATTGAAGGTTGTGTGTAGTGCACAGTGTGCCACATGCCAATGGAGCAACAACTCCAGGATGGATACCACTGCGACAGATGTGAGCAGGTTTCCCTTCTGGAAGCTCTCATTAGAGATCTGGAGGAGCAAATTGCAACACTGGGCAGAACTGGCAACCTTAAAAGGGGTCCTCTGCTTGCTGAGAAGGTGGTCAGTGGGGTTAAGGGAGAGGATGGAGGGGTAAGTCAGGATTATCATGTAGGAAGATGGCTTAATACAGTTAGAGGGAGTGGTAGGGGCTCACAGAAAAGGAAGGCCAGCCCTGGGTTTGAGCACCCTAACAGATTTTGCCAAGTTGGGTGAAGATGTGGGAATATCAAGCTCAGAGGTGGCCCTAGATGTGACTGCTCCCTCTAACACCCGGGAGAGCAGCCCATCTAGTAGGGGTAATAAGGGGAGTGCAGGTAGGCCTAGACAGTTGGTAGTAATAGGGGATTCTATAATCAGAAGGACTGATAGAATAATTTGTCATCGGGATCGCCTCAACGGTTTGCGGTCTCCCTGGTGCCAGGGTTCGGCATGTTGTCGGACCAGGTTGATAAATTACTGGGAGGGGCTGGGCATGACCCAGCTGTCTTGGTCCACGTTGGAACCAATGACAGAATGTATGGAAGGTGGAGGCTCCTAAACCACTTCAATACCAGGCACTTGGACACCTTCCTGCCCGGGCCAATTTTCAGCTTCCAGCGCTGTCGCAATTTGAATGACAATTGCGCGGTCATGCAACACAGTACCCAAACAAATTTTTTATCATTTTGTTCCCACAAATAGAGCTTTCTTTTGGTGGTATTTGATCACCTCTGTTTTTATTTTTTGCGCAACAAATAAAAAAAGACCGAAAATTTTGAAAAAAAAAACAAGTTTTTTTTCTTTTTTTCTGTTAAAAATTTTTGTAACTCAATACATTTTCTTCAATGACGGTGGCACCGATGGACACTGATGACACTGATTTGTGGCACTGATGACACTAATGGGTGGCATTGCTGGGCATCACTGATATATAATGGTGCCAGTCAGTGCCCATTTGTGGGCACTGATTGGCACAGATCTGGCATAATTTGCACATGTGGCTGGCCATGGGGTACATACCTGGCCATCCACATGTTGCCCCCTTCCCTGGTGGTCCTGGCGGCCTCCCTGGTGGTCTAGTGTGGGCACCCGAGGAGGGGCTGCGCTGATAAACAATGGGCGCGCAGCCCATCAGGATAACTGAACCACCGCCCAGCCGTCAATCTGCTATAGGCCGGGCGGGAAGTGGTTAATAACCAATTTAACCACTTACCCACTGGGCACCTAAACCCCCTTCCTAACCAGACCAATTTTCAGCTTTCGGTGCTCTCACATTTTGAATGACAATTACTCAGTCATGCAACACTGTACCTATATGACATTTTTGTCCTTTTTTCACACAAATAGAGCTTTTTTTTGGTGCTATTTAATCACCACTGTGTGTTTTTTTTTTTTTTTTTTTCGCGCTATAAAAAAAGACCGAAAATTCTGTAAAAAAATCATTTTTCTTCGTTTCTATTATAAAATTTTGCAAATTAGTAATTTTTCTTCCTATATTTTGGCCAGAATTTATACTGCTACATATCTTTGGTAAAAATAACCCAAATCGGTGTGTATTATTTGGTCTCTGTTTTTTTTTTAAATCAAAAAAGGTTTTATTGAACATTCACATATTATCCAACAATAATCAGCACTCAGTTTCCAATTACAGATACGTTGTTATTTCGTATTCTGTTCATGTACATGCATACAGTATTTATTTCAACTTATCTATCAACCTACTGCATTTCTCCTGCCGACAATAATTCACTTTTTCCCATCTCCACCCCCCCGCCCGCACAGTTTATATTATACACACTGTCTTGCATCCCCTCGTTCCGTTTAAAGAGATTGTAGGAGCCTGGACATCACTAGCTCTCTCGGGCTTAATCCTGGTGTGTCTAGCCATTTGGACCAAATTCGTTCGAACCTGCCCGGGCACCCCCTGTGTTGGTATATATATTTTTCGTTTATGAGGGTTTGTCCCATGTGTTCAACCCAGGAGCGACTAGTAGGTGGCCCTGTAGATTTCCAGCCCATGAGGATAAGTTTCCTGGCCTGGAATAGAGCTCTGGAGAACGCGACCCTGATCGATTCCTCAGGGATCTCCTCCTCCAGGACCCCCAGTATACAACACATAGGGTCTATGGGAACCTTCGTCTGAAATACCCCATTGAGCGTGCCAATCACTTCATTCCAGTATCGGTGGAGCTTCGGACATCTCCATAGGAGGTGAATAAGGTCCCCTTCATGCTGTCGACAACGGGAACATAGAGGATCTGCCGCCCTGCCCATTTTAAACAACTTTTTCGGGGTGTAGTGCACTCTCAACGCTATGAACAGTTGGGAAACCTTTTGTGCAACATTAAGGGAGCACGTGGATACAGATTGTAGGGCCTCCTCCCACTGCTCACCTGTGATCTGGCCAAGGTCCCCCTCCCAAGCAGACATTGCATTGCACAGGTAGGCAAGCAGGTGCCTTGCTAGTAACATCTGATAGCATTGGGATATAATTCCTTTGGCCACACTACTGGACTGCAACACATGGAACACCGGAGTGGGCGACAATGTCCACCCACCCGCGTCCCCCTGCGCAGAAACCGCATGTCGCAGTTGAAGATAGTAATAGAACATGTTATCCGGCAAGTTAAATTTGACCTGCAATTCTATAAAGGAGAGTAGTTTACCATTCCCGAATATGTGTGAGAGCAGTTTTACCCCGTGTCTACGCCATCTAGGCCCTTGTATTAATTTATCCAGCTCAGTATAAGAGCGGTTGCCCCATATTGGACTGAAATCTGTGAAGCCTTGCACCCCCTGAAGCTGTCTGACCTTATTCCATATTTTCTGTACAAGTGACAATGTTGGGGTCTGTTTATTGGATTTAGCAAACAGTTGTGCCTCAAGGCCCATGGGAATGGTCTCCGCCCCAGAGGCTATCAACATCAACTGCGCCGCCGAGCCTTTTAGTTCTGGAGCCATGGAGCCAACCAGCTGCTGCAATTGGGGCACTATATAGTACAACCAGGGGTTGGGGACCGCCCAGCCCCCCTTGTCCTTCGACTGCTGTAGCTGCTCTAGCTTAATTCTGGGGTTTTTGGTATTCCACAGTAATCGACGGAAAAGTGTGTTTACTATTCTGAAAATTTTAAGAGGAATTACAACCGGTGTATTGTGTAAGAAGTATAGCAACTGTGGCATTAAGATCATTTTAATTAAGTTGGCCTTGCCCGCTAAGGACATCTTCAAGTTGTTCCAGGTGTTTATTTTATCTCGAAAACGAGAGAGCAAGGGATAAATGTTTAGGGAACAGTAGTCTCCAATCCTTGGCACTACTTGTATGCCCAGGTATTTGAAACTAGTGACCAGAGGAATAGGGCAGTGATCAGGGAGTACAACCCCGTGATCTCCGTCCAACAACATCAAAGCCAACTTGGACCAGTTTATGGTTAGCCCGGAGTAATGACCAAACAGTTTTATTATAGACCTCACCTCTAATAATGATTGACTCGTGTCACCTAGAAAGAGTAACATGTCGTCAGCGTACAACATTATTTTTTCATGCAGAGTTCCGTATTGGAACCCCTGTATCTGGGCACTGTCTCTTATCAGGGCTGCCAATGGCAAAGATCGCAAAGAGCAGCGGGGACAGAGGGCAACCTAGCCTTGTTCCCCTGCCCAGAGAGAAGGCTTGTGAAACTGTCTGCCACTCTAATGTTGGCTTGAGGGGATGCATACAGTAACTTAACCCATGCTATAAAGCGTTCCCCAAAACCAAACTTTTCCAATACTGCCCACAGATATCCCCAGCTGACGCTGTCAAAGGCCTTATTGGCGTCAAGAGACAGTAATGCCCTTTGACCCCGTTATCTGCTTGCATTTGCTTGTTTAGGAACAATCTCCTAAGATTTGTGGCCGTGGACTTTTGCGGCATAAAGCCGGCCTGATCCTGGTGTATAATAGAGGAGATGATCCCATTGACCCGAAGCGCCAAGACCTTGGCTAGGATCTTCACGCCACTCTGGAGTAACAATATAGGTCTGTAGGAGCCGGGGTCAACCGCATCCTTCCCCTGTTTGAGCAGCAGAATTACATTAGCTCTTGCCATAGATTCAGGGAGTCTACCTGCTTCCAGGCAAGCATTAAAAACCTTTAACAGTTCAGGGAGTACCTGTTCACCATATTGACTAAATACCTCCATGGGGAGGCCATCCTCTCCAGGTGCCTTACACGTGGGAAAAGAGCAGGCTGCCGTCTGAAGCTCCTCCAAAGTTATAGGAGCATCCAACTGTTTTTGAGCCGCCACCGACAACGAGGGTAAATCGATGACATATACACGGTTAGATCTGCATCCGAGTAAGCATCCCTCGGTCTATACAGGTCGCCATAGAAGGATGCCAGCTCGGAAATAACGACCTCCGGAGAATTAACTATTTTCCCATTGGCGGCACGAATAGCCCCAATGGCTGGTGACTGCTGCTGAGATCGTCCGATTTTAGCAAGTAGACGGCCCGTCTTTTCCCCCTCCTCATAGAACGCCAGCTTCGTAAAAAATCTCTTTCGCTCCGCATTGGAGGATCTCAGCCGGTCCAGGGAATCCTGGGCCGACATCCATGCCTCCCTAGAGGAGTCAGTAGGGCTGGTGACATAAGTTAATTCTAGTTGCCGCACCAAGTCCCACGCCTGTTCTAACAGGACCGAGGAGTTGTGTTTGACCTGCTGTATTTCCTGAATAAAAGTCCCTCTTAAGTGTGCTTTAAAGGTCTCCCATTTCAAATGAACATTAGTTAAATGTCAATGCGTTTTAAAGAAAGCCTGGATCTGAGCAGCTATTCTTTCCTGTGAAGTGAAAAGCTTTAACCAGAAAGCATTTAACTTCCACAGGGCTCTGGGTAAGTTACTAGGGGGTCGGGTAGTTAGCCATATAGCTAGTGGGGAGTGGTCCGACACACCCCGTGGGAAGTATTCTACTTTAGATATGCTACCAACCAGATTTGGGGTGCCTATGCATAAATCAATACGAGATAGTGACCTGTGGGTCTTAGAGAAACAAGAGAATTGCTTGCTATCTGGATTTCGGTTGCGCCACATATCAATCCATCCTACCTCTGCAAGCAGACGGCTAAGAGCAGTGCCCCGTCCACCCCCAGGAGGCTGCACAGGAGGGTGTCTGTCTAGTTTAGGATCCAAGTAGCAATTAAAGTCACCCATTATCAGTACCGGTATATCCGGTTTGTTAGCTAGTAAGAAATTAACAGCTGTAAGACCTCTCTGGAGAATGGAGGGGGCACATATACAAAGGCTAATATCAATGTGATTGTATACAATTTACAGTACAAAAACACAAATATTCCAGATATGTCTATTAGTGAGTCCAGTTCCTGGTACACTAGGGCTTTATGTATCAATACACTCACTCAAAAAGCAGAGTAAGTGGAGTGAAAAGCTTTACCCACCCAGGCGTATTGTAAAAAGCTAACCGTGTCGCCCCGCAGGTGGGTTTCCTGCAAGCCAACTATGGCCGGATGGAACTTCCGCAACCCAGCTGAAATCATAGATCTTTTTAATAAATCATTCACTCCCCGGACGTTCCAGGACACTATGGGTGTATCAGACATTGCGAGAGTTTAAATAATTTCTTATAAGCATATCCCTGTCCTGTATCACTGGGTGTTGCGCTTGGGGACTTCCAAGCTGCAGTCCGTGTGCAAGCAAAATGGCCGGCCAACTGTGCGGAATGTGGGGCAGGCCGATGAGGCAGTTCATGCAATGGAGAAGCATCAAACTTTCACAAAAGATATGTAAACTCAGTTGCAGAGTAAAGCGAACCAAGTGGTAGATCCAAAGGTACAGTAGATCTTGCAAACCAAATCCCACTTGCGGTGCCAAGCGGAAGGGTATCAAATAATGTGGGGCTCTGTGGGCCCTAACCGTGCCAACAGGGCACAGAAACTCAAGCCATAGTAACAGTGGCAACTTGTTGAGTGTGGGAGTGAAGCACAATCGCAATCCACTTGATTGGTTAGACAACAATTGTATAGAGCTCATTAAATTGGTATCCAATCGCTGTCACTTGGTGTTAAGGAAAAGTCCTCTGTATAAGGAGCAATAACAACAGTAGAATGTAGGCGCCCTTTATGCATAGAATAAGTGGGTTAATTGAGATCATCCTTCCTCATTTTCGCGTCTGCGGCGGCGTAGGTCTTGTTCGTTCTGGTCCAGCCATCCTGCAGCATCTTGTGCGTTTTCAAAGAAGTGGCTCTGGTCTCCGGCTGTAACTCTCAGCTTGGCGGGGAATAGCATTGCATACTTAAGTTGCAATCGTTGTAGCCTTTTTTTGACATCAGCAAACTTAGATCTTCTGCGCTGCACTTCAGCTGAGAAGTCAGGATAGAAAGATATTTTGGTACCATTAAACTGCACAGCCCCCTTTTCTCTGGCTAATCTTAGTACCACTTCACAGTCCTGATAGTTAATGAGCCTGGCCAGCATCGCTCTGGGGGGGTTACCAGGTGGAAGAAGTCTTGGTGGTACATTTCGCACTCCCAAAACGCTCTGCTCATTGGAATGAATAGGCAGCGCTTTCAAAGAACTTTGAAGTGCCGTAAAACTGGCTTTTTAAAAAAAAAAAGTGTTGCTTAAACAGTGCTAAAGCGAGCTGCGCTTTAGCACTAACGGCCAACACTTTCAGTGAGAAAGCGGTCTAATTCAGCGCATGTCATAACCATTACATACATTTTAGCACCTTTTGCTCCACCTGGGGAAAGGGGTGCAGTTAGACATTTTTGCACTGGATGACCTTGTCCCAGCACTGTTCCATGTGCATGGCCTTGGAAAAAGTGAGTACAGTAGCAATGCCATTGACCAAGATTAATTGAAATTAAATGTTTTTTCCATTGAGTGTTAGAGTGGACATAGGAGTTTGGTAACCAATTTAGCAAATATTTGAAATGTGTATTGACGTGGAAGTTTGGAATGGATTTGCATGTATGGCATTGGAAATGCGTAATATTAGATCCTATTGAGAATAGTGGAGTGTGAACACCACTTCAATTTTATATCGATATTCACACAAACTGTTGGCATTGTATACAGAATAGAAAAGTATATATAAACAAAACATGACTAGCTAAAATATCCAAAGTTGATCTCTGTAAAGCCTTGTACACACGGTCAGATTATTGGACGATTTTTTTGTTTAATGCTAGTCTCAAATCGAAAGTGAAGAGGGTACTCACCATCAGAAAAATCTGACAACAGAATTCAACGTCAGAAGTGACGTAATGTGTTGAAATGTTTTGTATGTGTTCTTTCATTTCTGAGCAAGCCTAGTCTTGCTCTTCAGATTTTTTTTTTTTTGGTCAGAAAACCGTATTAATGAAAAGAAAATCGGACGTTGTGGTCACGTCGGACAAAAATTTTCACGCCTGCACATCCAGTTTTTGTCTGCCGAAAATTTGTAATCGGCTGTCAAAAGCGGCATACTAACGATCAGAAAATCAGCAGATCGTTCATCGGACGTAGTTTATCTTCAGATTCTCTGACCGTGTGTTCTGGCCTTAAGAAATGCAAGGATCACTGCTTT
Organism: Lithobates clamitans; assembly: GCA_037952925.1. Lineage (NCBI taxonomy): Eukaryota > Metazoa > Chordata > Amphibia > Anura > Ranidae > Lithobates > Lithobates clamitans. The sequence continues at coordinate 1,064,284 of JBBGZY010000318.1, forward strand.
TTGACCCATCTATGAACACTAAAAGTGCCACTGACGCTGCTTACAGTGTTCAAGGTGAGTTTAGAACTTTGTTCAACAAATAAGTGAACTGTCTTTCTGGAAGAAATATTTGAAGTCTTTACCAGGGTGTTAAGGTGGCTCTGAAATAAATTCAAAGCTTGAATTTCTTATTCGTGTGAACGTTTATTGAAACTTAATCATTTAAACTGATACTCTGAGTTATTGCAAATATTGAAGTAACGCTTTCCTTCTATTTTGTGAATGTTTGTAGATTGTTGAGTAGGTGTTTTTGTGTGCAACATCCCACATTTGACCAGCATTTCTTTATTACTTTTTTTAAGTATAGATGTCTGTCTAAAACACAGTTTGTGAACTCTGCTGTATAAATGTTGTTTTTTTTTTTTAATCTAGAAAAGACACATAAGATTGTACTGTGAGTACACATTAATGAGTTCATGTTTATTGGATACTTGTGGGAAGAAGAGATTGGAATCAGCTGAACTAACTCGCAATGATAAGACTGTAGACATAATTCTATTAGTAGAAAATATGATAAGGAAGATGAAAATTGCATGTGACTGAAAAACTGCTGCAGTTTTGTAAAATGACATGGTTTGTCTTTGCTTACCTTTTTAGTTACCCATTCTGATAGTCACGCTTTACCAATGTAAGCACTGGTTGCTAGCATCAAGCAACACAAGGCTTGAAGCAGAATTCTAGGCAAATGGCTAAATACCTTGTGAAAGTACACACTGTATGTAAAGGGTTTTTGCTTTGTCTTATGCCGCTTACACGCAATTGCACACTCCACAACAAAATCCATGTTTTTTTTCTGACGGATGTTGGCTCAAACTTGTCTTGCATACACACTGTCACACAAATCTTGTCAGAAATTCCGATCGCCAAGAACGTGGTGACGTACAACACGTACGACGAGCAGAGAAAAAATGAAGTTCAATAGCCAGTGCGGCTCTTCTGCTTGATTCTGAGCATGCGTGGAACTTTGTGCGTCGGAATTGTGTACACACAATCGGAATTTACGACAATGAATTTTGTTGTCAGAAAATTTGAGATCCAGATCTCAAATTTTGTTTGTCGGAAATTCCGACGGAAAATGTCTGACGGAGCCTACACACGGTCAGAATTTCCGACAACAAGCTCCCATCAAACATTTCCCGTTTAAAAATCCGACTGTGTGTACGCGGCATTAGAATTCTTTTCATTCACGCAAACACTTTTGCCATACTGTACAGTCAGAAATGTGATTCATCTTTTTTCTGGTTTAATTTTACATCTTCCTGTGATTTCTTTGTGCTTACTGAACAAGAAACCATTAGTGTGATGATTTCTTGTTTAGAGCACTAGCTGAAGATGGCAATTTCAAATGTGAAATAACATATCTGAACCATGGAAATATATCACCTTCCTGGCTGTACAGTGTTATAATTCTTTAACAAATAAACAGTTTTTTTTACATACAATGCTGTTTTTTAACCACTTCAGCCCCGGAAGATTTGGCCGCTCAATGACGAGGCCATTTTCTGTGTTACGGCACTGTGTCATTTTAACTGACAATTGTGCGGTCGTGAGGTGTTGTACCCAAACAAATAAATTTGACATCTTTTTTTCCCACAAATGGAGCTTTCTTTTGGAGGTATTTGATAATCTCTGCGGTTTTTATTTTTTGCGCTATAAACAAAAAAAGAGCAACAATTTTGAAAAAAAAAGCACAATATTTTGTACATTTTGCTATAATATCCCCTTTTTTTTTTTTTTTTTTTTAAAAAAAGCTAATTTTTTCCTCAGTTGAGGCCGATATGTATTCTTCTACATATTTTTGGTAATAAAAATCACAGTAACCTTATATTGATTGGTTTGCGCAAAAGTTAAAGCGTCTACAAAATAGGGGATAGATTTATGGCGTTTTTTATTATTTTTTTTTTTACTAGTAATGACGGCTATCTGCAATTTCTATCAGGACTGAGATATTGCGGTGGACAAATTGGACACTTTTGACACTTTTTTTGGGACCATTGACAATTATACAGCGATTAGTGTTATAAAAATGAACTAATTACTGTAGAAATGTCACTGGCAGGGAAGGGGTTAACAGGGGGCGATCAAGGGGTTAACTGTGTTCCCTAGGCGTGTTCTGACTATAGGGGGGATGGGACTGACTAGGAGGAGAGAGAGATTGGTGTTCACACTTAGTATGAACACACAATCTCTCTCTCTTCCGCTGAAAGAACAGGGATTTGTGTGTCACGAGCGACCGCGGGTGCCCGGCGGTCATCGTGCCCGCCGGGCACTCGCATCGGCTCCGGGCACACACTGCAGATGCGTGTGCTCGCCCCTATCGGCGGCTGGTCAGCAACAGTTAAGCTGTTTGGTCTTTAGACAGCAGACATACACTGGTGTTTTGATGTTTTGACTTTGACTTTGTCCAGTTAGCTGGTGCAAAGTGCAAGAATAATGTGACTAGTGCTGTCATCTGTGCTAAACATGTGAAACTGGTGCATAGTAATGCATTTCATATAGCTTACCAAGGTGAGCTACCTTCTTATCTAAAGATTTGACATCCTTTACAGTAAGCCTTAATGCTCAAACTAATTGGATAATATTAGCAGTGAGATAATAATAGCAGTGAGGCGCAATAAGTTGACAGATTCATAATATATGAAAAGTACAATAAACTACATATAAAAATAAAATATAAATTAGTGCAGCGCTATAATCATTAAGCGAAAAAATTTGAACATAATGGTTTGGTGAAATCAAACTAAAACAGAAAACTGAGGTAGACAAATTTGAAATATGCTAATGTTGTGAAAATTAAATCACCTAGTGGTATAAAAAATACATCGGATATAAATAATTAATATGCACATAAACAAAATGACAATAATGATCCTCTGATGTGGATCAGTACACTCTACAATTGCAATATTCAGAATGGCAAATAATGTGAGTCTGTTGATCATAGGTGAAATATGATAACATGCATAATAAATATTAGAAAAAGTCCCAATAAACTTGCAAAAAGAAGAGAGAGAATGGCTAGTGAATAATGTGATCAACACTGTGGTGAGAAGAGTCCCTTATCCAATGAAGCGGAACACCCAAAGTGAGTAAGTTGTCTCCTTACCAGCTAAAAAGACCAATAAGTTGGTCTCACCAAGCCCAGGGAATTGGGTCTCCCAAAAACCTTAAAGATAACCCAGGGCTGTTGCATCTGTATCACCAGAGAAAATATAAGGGACTGAGGGCTGCTCCATCTGTAGTTGGCGGTATGACCATAGACCAGCACACAGAGCCAAGGCCGAGGCACCTCTGACGTTCCCCTACGGCAGATATGGGCGACATGTGCAAGTGGATGAATTGATCCTCTGTGATTGGTTAAATGCTGTTTTCAATGGGTTTGCCACGAGTCGGTACAATATATAGGTGCGTCAGTGCACCGCTCTCATGGCAAGTATGATATTTTTTGTGAGGGTATGGTGTGCGTCTCCTCAATAGGCAGCTCAGCTGTCTCTTGCTCCGTCCTGGCCCCTCCCCTACGCGTGTTTGACACAGGGATCACGTGTCACCATCAGGGGGGATGATGACACGTGATGATGACACGTGATCCCTGTGTCGAACACACGTAGGGAAGAGGCTAGGATGGAGCGAGAGACAGCTGAACTGCCTATTGAGGAGATGCACACCATACCCTCTCGAAAAATATCATACTTGCCATGTTTAGAGCAGTGCACTGACGCACCTATATATTGTACCCGTACCTGTACTCGTGCCAGGACCACCGAAAACAGCATTTAACCAATCACAGAGGATCAATTCATCCACTTGTACATGTCGCCTATATCCGCTGTAGGGGAACATCAGAGGTGCCTCGGCCTTGGCTCTGTGTGCTGGTCTATGGTGATACCGCCAACTACAGACGAAGCAGCCCTCGGCCCCTTATATTTTCTCTGGTGATACAGATGCAACAGCCCTGGATTATCTTTAAGGTTTTTGGGAGACCCATTTCCCTGGGCTTGGTGAGACCAACTTATTGGTCTTTTTAGCTGGTAAGGAGACAACTTACTCACTTTGGGTGTTCCGCTTCATTGGATAAGGGACTCTTCTTTTCACCACAGTGTTGATCTTATTATTCACTGGCCATTCTCTATCTTCTTTTTGCACGTTTATTGGGACTTATTCTAATATTTATCACGCATGTTATCATATTTCACCTATAATCAACAGGCTCATATTATATGCCATTCTGAATATTGCAATTGTGGAGTGTACTGATCCACATCAGAGGATCATTATTGTCATTTTGTTTATCTGCATATTAATTATTTATATCTGATGTATTTTTTATACCACTAGGTGATTTAATTTTCACAACATTAGCATATTTCAAATTTGTCCACCTTAGTTTTCTGTTTTAGTTTGATTTCACCAAACCATTATGTTCAAATTTTTTCACTTAATGATTATAGCACTGCACTAATTTATATTTTATGATTTTGGGTTTTGTATTGCAGACTCTTGGTGCAGGCTGCTTATATTTTGTTGATTTCTTGATTTATTTAAAAAATTTATTTTTTTTGATTCAGTAGTTATTTAAGTGTATTTTAGCGCAGCGTTTGGCCATTTGGCTTTTTTTCCCTATACATATAAAATACACTTGGGAACTGATAAAAAAAACTGATACAACATCAATTTAAAAAAAAAAAATTTGGGATGCTGTATAAAATCTACATAAAAACAAAATGAAATTGATTTGCAAATCTCATAAACCCTGTTTTTATTCACAATAGAAAATAGAAAACATATCAAATGTTTAAACAGAGAAAATATACCATTTTAAGAAACAAATAGGGTAATTTTGAAATTGATGGCAGCGACACATCTCAAAAAAGTTGGGACAGGGCCATGTTTACCACAGTGTAGCATACCCTTTTCTTTTAACAACACTCTGTAAATATCGGGGAACTGAGGAGGCCAGTTGCTGGGGTTTTGGTAGAGGAACGTTGTCCCATTCTTGCCTGATATAGGAGCTCAACAGTTCTGGGTCATCTTTTTTGTATTTTTAAGTTAAGTTAAGCACTCGGACTCTTCTTCTACAAAGCCATGCTGTTGTCATAGATGTGGTATGCAGTTTAGCCTTGTACTGCTGAAATATGCAAGGCCTTCCCTGAAAAAGACGTTGTCCAGATGGGACCATATGCTGCTCTAAAACTTGGATATATATTTCAGCTTTGATTATGCTTTTCCAGATGTGCAAGCTGCTCATTCCATACACACTAATGCACCCCTATACCATCAGAGATTCAGGCTTTTGAACTGAATGCGGATACAAACCTAGAAGCTCTCCTCTTTAGTCTGGAAGACGTGACGCCCATGGTTGCCAGAAAGAATGTCAAATTTCGATTTATCTGACCACAGAACAGTTTTCCTCTTTGCAACAGACCGTTTTAAATGAGCTTTGGCCCAGTGAAGATGGCAGCATTTTGACTGGCATGGCAAACTGTGTTCACAGACAGTGATTTTTGGAAGTATTCCTGAGCCCATGCAGTGATGTCCATCACAAAATTATGTCTGTTTTTAATGCAGTGCGGTTTGAGGGCCCAAAGTTCCTGGGCATCCAATATTGCATTTTGGGGTCCTTTCCGCACAGAGATTTATTCAGATTCTCTATATCTTTTACTGATATTATGTAATTTAGATGATAATATATTTAAAGTCTTTGCATTTTTAAGTTAAGGAACATTATTCTGAAATAGTTTGACAATTTCTAAACACAGCTTTTCACAGATTAGTGAACCTTTGCCCATCTTTACATCTGAGACATGCTCTTTTTATACACAAACATGTTACTGACCTGTTGCCAATTAACCTGAGTTGCAAAATGTTCTTCCAGCTCTTCCTTGTTAGTACCACTTGTTTTCCAACTTTTTGTTGCCCTGTTCCAATTTTTTGGAGACAAAAAGATAAAAAATTGAGCAGCCAAGTGAGAATAATGGGTGCCAAAGACTTTACGCAATATGTGGCCCAATAATGTATGACAAGAAGCTAATTTAACACCATTACAACCCTCTTCCCCCTTCAAGCCTTGTTTATATATAACTTTTTTTTACAGATGCACTTTAATATATTTAGTATAACGGTACAAACAGATATACAGTAAACAAACAAATGATGAACTCCTTTAGTCCAATTGCTCTGAATGAAAATGCAGGAAAACTTGGTCAACACTGCATTTCTCTGAATCTACAAAATATAGGTGTGTGTGTGTGTATATCTATATAGATGTGTGTGTATATATATATATATATATATATATATATATATAAACATCAGGTGGGTTACCCTCTTCTCTTGATATCCTTGTTCAATCAAGGCACCGTCAGGGTGGACTCCCAAACTTCCACCATAAAGGATAGGAAAAAACACGTGGAACGATGCTTTGATGCAAAAAGTGTCCTTTTACTGAAAATTATTCCATTACATGATTCAAAATACAAGCAAGCCACTGTACAGTTCCGAGCGCAAGTCGCTCTTCGTCAGGCTTTTCTGGCTGTGTGTCACACAGCCAGAAAAGCCTGACGAAGAGCGACTTGCGCTCAGAACTTTACAGTGGCTTGCTTGTATTTTGAATCATGTAATGGAATAATTTTCAGTAAAAGGACACTTTTTGCATCAAAGCATCGTTCCACGTGTTTTTTCCTATATATATATATATATATATATATATATATATATATATATATATATATATATATATATATATATATATATATATATATATATATATATATATATTTTATCATTTAGGTTAATAAAGATAAAGTATCTCACAAAAGTGAGTACACCCCTCACATTTTTGTAAATATTTCATTGTATCTTTTCATGTTACAACACTGAAGAAATTACACTTTGCTACAATGAAAATTAGTAAGTATACAGCTTGTATAACAGTGTAAATTTGCTGCCCCCTCAAAATAACTCAACACACAGCCATTAATGTCTAAACCGCTGGCAACAAAAGTGAGTACACCCCTAAGTGAAAATGTCCAAACTGTGCCCAATTAGCCATTTTCCCTCCTCGGTGTCATGTGACCCATTAGTGTTACAAAGTCTCGGGTGTGAATGGGGAGCAGGTGTGTTAAGTTTGGTGTTATTGCTCTCACTCTCTCATACTGGTCACTGGAAGTTCAACATGGCACCTCATGGCAAAGAACTCTCTGAGGATCTGAAAAAAAGAATTGTTGCTCTACATAAAGATGGCCTGGGCTATAAGAAGATTGCCAAGACCCTGAAACTGAACTGCAGCATGGTGGCCAAGACCATACAGCATTTTAACAGGACAGGTTCCACTCAGAACAGGCCACACCATGGTCGACCAAAGAAGTTGAGTGCACGTGCTCAGGTTCATATCCAGAGGTTGTATTTGGGAAATAGACGTATGATTGCTGCAGAGGTTGAAGGGGTGGGGGGGTCAGCCTGTCAGTGCTCGGACCATACGCCGCACACTGCTCCAAATTGGTCTGCATGGCTGTCGTCCCAGAAGGAAGCGTCTTCTAAAGATGCACAAGAAAGCCCGCAAACAGTTTGCTTAAGACAAGCAGTCTAAGGACATGAATTACTGGAACCATGTCCTGTGGTCTGATGAGACCAAGATAAACTTAGTGTGTCTTGCCTACAGTCAAACATGGTGATGGGGAGTGCCATAGCCTGAGGCTGCATGAGTGCTGCTGGCACGGGGGAGCTACAGTTCATTGAGGGAACCATGAATGCCAACATGTACTGTGACATACTGAAGCAGAGCATGATCCCGCCGCAGGGCAGTATCCCAACATAACAACCCCAAACACACCTCCAAGACGACCACTGCCTTGCTAGAGAAGCTGAGGGTAAAGGTGATGGACTGGCCAACCATGTCTCCAGACCTAAACCCTATTGAGCATCTGTGGGGCAACCTCAAACAGAAGGTGGAGAAGCGCAAGGTCTTTAACATCCACCAGCTCTGTGATGTCATGGAGGAGTGGAAGAGGACTCCAGTGGCAACCTGTAAAGCTCTGGTGAACTCCATAACCAAGAGGGTTAAGGCAGTGCTGGAAAATAATGGTGGCCATTATTATTCAAAGGGTTCTTTGAAACACCTTTTTCCCTCTTTCGTCTTTCAGGACAGCCCCTTTGAGAGACCTTGGCTCCTCCCTTCTCAGGAAACACCGCCTCCACCAGAGCGTTAAGCCACACATCCCCTCCAGCCTGTCCGTTTTGGTGTTTCCTCCGGCGGGGACACACTGCTAGAAACCAGGGCCATTTCTGCTGGGGAGGCTGTGGCCGGTGTTATCCTGTAAAAGGAGAGATAGAGGTGTCTCACGCACAGCAGCTGGGCTGGGGAACCCATTACCTATGTGGCGCTGTATTGCATCCTGTCCTCTTTTGGGGAAGGTGAAGGCCAGGGCGCTTGCTTTCCGCTGCCTGGGGAAGGTGATGGCGGAAGTATCCGAGTCCCCCTCGCTCCTGGGCGGCCAGTGTGGAGCTCGAGGCTGGGCTGGATGGTGGGTGACGTCAGTTCCGGCGGGGCAGGCACTTCTGTGTGACCCGCAGCTTCCGGTTCCGGCCACGGGATGTAAATCGAGCGGCGTAATGGCTGGTGTTGACTCCATAACCGCTGTAGTGACAGCAAGAGGAGCTTGAGACGGACCACATACCGATCTGGCCTGGAGGGATGTCGGAGATCTGCGCCAGGTGACGCCAACACCAGCTACTCTAAGGTGAGAGGAACCCTGGGGTTCCCTTACCATTTTTTCCCATTTAGCTCCACGGATGAACCCTCCTCTTAGGTGGTCAGAGGGGAGGAGATGTACTTCTGGGACCCTGGTGGTGGTCGGTCCTGGGGATTTGTACTCCTGGTGCTTGGTTTCTATGTTGCGCTGGCACATTCTGATAACTGTGTCTGGGGGATGTCTTTTTTTTTGTTTCACAGCAAATCCACAGAAAAGTCTAGGTCCCCACACCAACTCCAAGAGGAAGTGCTCATCATGTAGGACTACTATGGGGGATTCCTGGCCCAAGGTTTTGTGTAGTGAATGCATAGAAGGTTTAGTAAAGGAACATTCTGCAGAACAGGGTTCAGATTTGGCAGCGTCCATTAAGGAGCTTTCCAGTACCTTCCAGTCTTTTAAATCGCTGTTTGCACGTTTTCAGCCCCTGCAACCCCTAGCTAATCCTCCGCCAGTGCAGCAAGACATCGCACCTGGTCTGCCAGCAGGTCCCTCCACCATTGGAGGGTTACCTGGGGGCACCAGAGAGGCACTAGAGGAAGATTCTGACAGTGCATTCTCAGAATCCTTAGGGCCCTTAAACGCTGATTCCCCTTTGCAGGGGATGAAGCGGCCGTCTGGAATAAATCACCTAGGCTGGATGCAGCTTTTTCTCAAGTGTCCAGAAAAACAGACCTGGCCTTTGAGGATAAGGGGGTGTTAGCAGACCCCATTGACAAAAGGATGGACTCCCTCCGAAGGAGACCTGTGATTCATCCCTAGGAAATCTTAAACCTGCCATGGCAGTCACAGTGGTGGCTCGCAACATGGAGCACTGGCTGACGCATATAAAAGCACATAACGAGGCTGGAGCTGCAAAGGAAACTATTCTTTCCTCTTTTCCTATGCTTTTAAAGGGGGTAGCGTACATTACATATGCCTCGGCGGAGTCAGTTTGCATGTCCGCTAGGTCCTCTGCCCTGGCCAATTTGGCCAGAAGAGCTCTGCCTAAAAACCTGGCAAGGGGACAATGCGTCCAAAGTAAAGCTTTGCAGAGTCCCTTTTACAGGGGATTTACTGTTTGGTCCAGAGTTGGAGGCCATCCTGGATCGGACAGCCGTCAAAAAGAAGGCTTTTCCCCTGAAGAGGAAGTTGGGGGAACAGTCTAAAAAGAAACCTCGCCCACACAAGAAGTTTGGATTTCCGAGGGCGGAGGCTCAGAAAAAAGTTTGGACCAACAAGGGCAGAGAGCGCAGGGGAGCGATTCTTTTTTCACCCTTCTGAACAGCCTCGAAAGACCCAATGACAAGTCAACCCCGGTGGGAGGAAGACTGGGGGCTTTCCTCCCACAGTGGGAGTAGGTCACCTCCAATCAATTCATCTGAGTAATTGTAAGGAGGGGGTACAGACTGGAATTTTCAAACCCCCCCAACACAGGCTTCTTGTTACAGACCTGCCAAGGGGTGGGGAGAAAGCGGCGGTGCTGCTTTCTTCGCTGGAAGAACTGGAACAGCAGGAAGTAGTGTTACGGTTTCCCCCTGGGGAGATAGGCAAAGGGTTTTACCCCCACGTCTTTGTGGTACGGAAGCCCTCAGGGAAGTTCAGGCTCATTTTGTACCTGAAACCTCTCAATCAATCAATCACCTACAGAAGGTTTCGTATGGACTCAATCTTTTCCGTGAAGACACCGCTCCCTCCGGATTGCTACATAGCATCCATAGATCTAAGGGACGCCTACCTGCACATTCCTATTGCAGAGGGCAGACAGAGGTTTCTCAGAATAGCAGTAAGGTCTGGGAGGAGACTGTCCATTTACACAGTAGGTGAGGTTGAAAAAAAGACACAAGTCCATTGAGTCCAACCTATGTGTGTGATTATATGTCAGTATTACATTGTATATCCCTGTATGTTGTGGTCATTCAGGTGCTTATCTAATAGTTTCTTGGAACTATCGATGCCCCCCACTGAGACCACCGCCTGTGGAAGGGAATTCCACATCCTTGCCGCTCTTACAGTAAAGAACCCTCTACGTAGTTTAAGGTTAAACCTCTTTTCTTCTAATTTTAATGAGTGGCCACGAGTCTTGTTACAATTTCGGGCTCTCCCCTTTGGGCTATCCTCTTCCCCCCGCATATTCACCAAAGTCATGGTGGAGGTCCTGGCTTTCCCGCGACTACAGTGATCGCATACCTGGACGATCTGCTCCTTTTTGCTCCTTCACCGAAGCAGTTGGTCCAGGATTTGAAGGAAGCAAGGAGCGTATTGAAGCATCTAGGATGGCTTTTAAATTTGGAAAAATCCAACCTGGTCCCGTCCCAGAGGGTCACCTTCCTGGGCTACATACTGGACTCAACCCAGCGGAGGGTCTTTCTACTCCATGAAAAAATTCAGAAAGTGGACAGAACTTTGGCAGTTCTGCAGAGCAATTACCAAGTCTCAATAAGATAGGCCATGTCAGCTTTAGGTCTGCTGACGGCTGCCCTTCTGGCTGTATGGTGGGCAGGATTATATTTCTGCCCTTTTGCAGTGGTTCATCCTAAGGGTTTGAGACCACACTTAGAGGTCTTTGGACTCGACGGTTCTCATTCCAATATGGGTAAAGAGATCCCTGTGGTGGTGGAGAAAGACAGCAAATCTATCCCAGGGACTGGAATGGGTGCTGCCAGTGTCCAGGATGGTCACAACATACGCAAGAGGTACTGGTTGGGGAGCACACCTAGGTGCGAATCTGGTGCAGGGTTCCTGGAGAATCAAAGACACAGAGAGGTCCTTGAACTGGAGGGAGCTAAGAGCTATTTCACTGGCCCTCAAAGCCTTCCAGCAGGAGCTCCAGGGACATCACGTTCAAGTCCGCTCGGACAACTCCTCAGCGGTTGCCTACATCAACCGACAGGGGCACCAGGAGCAGTTTCCTGTGGGCCGTGACAAACAATTTTCAGATGGCCTGAAGTCACAGTGTTGTCCCCCTCAGCATTACATGTAAAAGGGGAGTTAAACCAGCTTGCAGACTTTCTCAGCAGGAGGACGCTGAGGGAGAGCTACTGGGTCCTGAGTCGGAACACTTACAGGATGGTTACCCAAAAGTGGGGGGTCCCATGTGTGGATCATTTTCACTTCAAGGGGGAATGCAAAAACGCCCCACTTTTTCTCTCTGAACTGGTGGGACGGGGTAATAGATGTGGACACTCTCTCTCAGCTGGCGTTTTGTCAACTGCTATGCCTTCCCCCCTCCTGCACTGTTGCCTGTAGTCTTGAGAAAATTCCAGACACGGGACACGACCCTGATCCTAAAAGAACCACACTGGCCCAGGAGGCCTTGATTTTCAGTCCTAAAGGATCTGGCGGTGAAACCTCCTTGCATATTTCCAGTCCAGGAAGATCTCCTCTCTCAAGGTCCAATCTGCTGTCCCCAGGTGGAGAGGTGGAATCTGGCAGCCTGACTACTGTGGAGGAAATGCTGAGGAATAAGGGGTTCTCCGACCGATTGGTGGCAACCCTTCCAAATTGTAGAAAAAAGGTGACGCTTGCTATCTATTTTAAAGTCTGTAAAAAGTTCAATTCTTGGTGCGCAGAGAGCTCGTTTAGTGTTCACAGCTCAGTAGCAGTACTGGAGTTCCTGCAAAGTGGGGCAGACAAGGGGCTGGCCCTCAGTACTCTTGAGGGCCAGGTTTCTGCTCTAAGTGTTTTTTTTAGAAGAACAGCTAGCAGTGAACCCCTGGATATCTAGGTTCTTTAAAGCCTTGAGTAGGCAGAGACCGTTAACTCCCTCCCCTTTCCCATGTGGTATCTCTCTCTGGTACTGCAGGCTCTTACAGGGGAACCATTTGAACCTATAGAGTCTTGTGCAGTGAAATTTCTAACTCTCAAGACTGTTTTTTTAGTAGCGATCACTACCGCAAGGAGGGTTAGTGAGCTGGAAGCCCTCTCGATTAGGGCACCCTTTTTTTCAAATTTTTCCGGATCAGATACTTGGATAATACAGAACAGTTTTAGAAAGTCTGATTCCTTTTTTGTTTCCTTTTCAGGGTCTAGGAAGGGGTCCAAAGCCTCTAGGCGTACAATAGCCAGATGGCTGAGGTTAGCCACTAGTCGGGCATATATGACAAAAGGGGTGGAGGTCCCGGAAGGTATCGGGGCTCATTCCACCAGGGCCATGGCGGCATCTCAGGCAGAGTGGGCTGGAGCTACACCCGAACAGATCTGTAGAGCGGCTACGTGGTCAAGTTTTAAGACCTTCGTTAAGCACAATAGGCTGGATTTATTATCTGCCCAGGACCAGGCCTTTCAGGCGTAAAGTCCTGCAAGCGGTAGTCCCACCCTAGTGTAAGTGCTCGCTTATCCTCTCAAAGGTGCTGTCCTGAAAGACGAAAGGGGGGAAATCAAAGTTACTTACCGGTAACGTCTTTTCCAAGAGTCTTTCAAGACAGCACTGATACCCACCCAAATTACAGTTCACCACTAGGACGTGAGAGCATCAGGAAAATGAAGGTTGGTATGATGTGTTCTTGTGTCTCCCTAGACTGGCCAGAGGTTCTCGTGGAAAAACTGACACTGGAGGTGATGTGTTGTTTAAAGCTCTGGTGGAGGCGGTGTTTCCTGAGAAGGGAGGAGCCGAGGTCTCTCAAAGGTGCCGTCCTGCAAGACTCTTGGAAAAGACGTTACCAGTAAATAACTGGTTTTTTGTAAATATTTTATTTGCATCATTTTTGACTTTTTCATTATTAAAACCTTATTTTGGAAAGTGTTAACCTTTTTTCCTAAGCTCTTAATGCAAACTGGAAACAACATGTCTCTTGAAGAGTGCTACTGTGTAGGATAAATCCTATGAACATGCCTGTCTGTGGTGACAGTGTGTGTTACAAACGATTATTCTGAAATCATAATTGTAATGCTAAATTGGTGGAAGTTCTGACTCTTCAGTATAAAAAATCAGTTAAAGGGTTAATTGTTTAATTAGCCCAGTGACAATCGCTCCCAGGCTGCTGGCACTTAGATTGGGTCCCACAAGCTGGAAAATCAATGTGCAGCTGGGAGTAGCATTGTTACGTAAGTGGCAATGTGGTGTGAGATTGGCCTGTTCTTTGTCACAAGTTAGTGAGGAGGGCAGGGATCTGATACCCACGTTCCTCACACTCCCCTCTTCCTCTTCTCATAGGAGTCGTTGGATCCTGCTGCTGTCAATTAAATCTTGTGACGAGGGAGCATGGGGTGGGGCCAAGCCGCATTGTGTGTGTCTGTGTGTCCTGCAGCAACTTTTATACTGCTTAGTGCAGAAACAAAAAGACTATACCTCCAAAACCCTTTTAATAGATACTGATGCAGCATTTACGTAAAGTATGTAAATGCGAATCATGTAATAAGCAAAGGCACTAGGCATTATTAATTGACATCTAGCCTTTTTTTAATTAAAAAAAAAATAGTTTATATTTTGCCTCTGCCAAATGACTGCTCATCCACCTTCTCTCCCACAGCTTGGATTGCTGGGGGCAGAGCCTGTAGAAAATGCACTGCAGCTACTGCCAACATCATACATGCAAGGAGACAAGACCTTTGGTACCTTGGACATGGGATGCTGTGACGGCACAGCTCCTGCTGCTAGCAGTCAAACTGTGGAGGGCTGAATGGGGGGTGTAACAGCTGTGATCTGACTTTGGAACTACAGACACTCTATGGGGGTAATTTACTAAAACTGGTGCACTCAGAAGCTGGTGTAGCTGTGCATGGTATTCAATCAGCTTCTAACTTCAGCTTGTTCAATTAAACTTCAACAATACAATCTGGAAGCTTATTGGTTTCTATGCAGAGCTGCATCGGTTTTTGCATGCTCCTGTTGATAACCCCCTAAATCTCCCAAGACAGGGAAAGCAATGCAAACTGACGACACTAGCACCGAAATACTTCCAGGCTTGGCTTGGTCAGAATAAAAAAGTGAAGAAGGGGAAATGGCAGGATAGCTAGGCATAACTGAGAGACTGAAAAAAAAAAAAAAATGTATTAACCGCTTGCCAACCGCCCGCTGTCAAATTTGACAGCGGTAGAATGGCGGCCGCTTTAAGGGGTATAGGGGCACCCGACACTGAGGAGCCAATGCACGTGCCCGGCTGCGATGTCCGCCAGGCACCCTCGATCGCTCCTGACAGAGCCAGAATGAGAAGCTGTGTGTATAAACACACAAACCCACGTTCTGGCAGGGGAGAGGAGACAGATCACTTGTTCTTAGTATATAGGAACAACGATCTGTCTCCTCCCCCAGGCAGTCCCATCCCCCCTACAGTTAGAACACGCTGAGGGAACACATTTCACCCCTTGATTACCCCCTAGTGTTACCCCTTCCCTGCCAGTGACATTTATACAGTATTCAGTGGCTATTTATAGTTCTGATCGCTGTATAAATGTCAGTGGTCCCAAAAAAGTGTCAAAAGTGTCCGATCTGTCCGCCGCAATGTCGCAGTCCCGATAAACATTGCCCCCATTACTAGTAAAAAAAAAATAAAATACAAATGCCACAAATCTATCCCCTATTTTGTCGCTATAACTTTTGCGCAAAACAATCAATATACGCTTATTGCGATTTTTTTTTTTTTTTTTTTTTTTTTTACCAAAAATATGTAAAATACATATCAGCCTAAACTGAGAATGAAATTTAGTTTTTTTTTAAATTTGGGGATATTTATTATATAAAAAGTATAAAATATTGTATTTTTTTTATTTCAAAATTGATGCTTTTTTTTGTTTATAGCGCAAAAAAAATAAAAACGGCAGGTGATCAAATACAGTGGGGACGGAAAGTATTCAGACCCCCTTAAATTTTGCACTCTTTGATATATTGCAGCCATTTGCTAAAATCACTTAAGTTCATTTTTTTTCCTCATTAATGTACACACAGCACCCCATATTGACAGAAAAACACAGAATTGTTGACATTTTTTGCAGATTTATTAAAAAAGAAATACTGCACTCATATATTTAACTCAGATGCTGTCCATTTCTTCTGATCATCCTTGAGATGGTTCTACACCTTCACTTGAGTCCAGCTGTGTTTGATTATACTAATTAGACTTGATTAGGAAAGCCACACACCTGTCTATATAAGAACTTACAGCTCACAGTGCATGTCAGAGCAAATGAGAATCATGAGGTCAAAGGAACTGCTTGAAGAGCTCAGAGACAGAATTGTGGCAAGGCACAGATCTGGCCAAGGTTACAAAAACATTTCTGCTGCACTTAAGGTTCCTAAGAGCACAGTAGCCTCCATAATCCTTAAATGGAAGACGTTTGGGACGACCAGAACCCTTCCTAGAGCTGACCGTACCGCCAAACTGAGCTATCGCGGGAGAGGAGCCTTGGTGAGATAGGTAAAGAAGAACCCAAAGATCACTGTGGCTGAGCTCCATAGATGCAGTCAGGAGATGGGAGAGAGTTGTAGAAAGTCAACCATCACTGCAGCCCTCCACCAGTCGGGGCTTTATGGCAGAGTGGCCTGACGGAAGCCTCTCCTCAGTGCAAGACACATGAAAGCCCGCATAGAGTTTGCTAAAAAAAACACCTGAAGGACTCCAAGATGGTGAGAAATAAGATTCTTTGGTCTGATCAGACCGAGATAGAACTTTTTTGCCTTGATTCTAAGCGGTATGTGGAGAAAATCAGGCACTGCTCATCACCTGTCCAATACAGTCCCAACAGTGAAGCATGGTGGTGGCAGCTTCATGCTGTGGGGGTGTTTTTCAGCTGCAAGGACAGAACGACTGTTTGCAATCGAGGGAAAGATGAATGCGGCCAAGTACAGGGATATCCTGGACGAAAACCTTCTCCAGAATGCTCAGGACCTCAGACTGGGCCAAAGGTTTACCTTCCAACAAGACAATGACCCTAAGCACACAGCTAAAATAACGAAGGAGTGGCTTCACAACAACTCTGTGACTGTTCTTGAATGGCCCAGCCAGAGCCCTGACTTAAACCCAATTGAGCATCTCTGGAGAGACCGAAAAATGGCTGTCCACCAACGTTTACCATCCAACCTGACAGAACTGGAGAGAATCTGCAAGGAGGAATGGCAGAGGATCCCCAAATCCAGGTGTGAAAAACTTGTTGCATCTTTCCCAAAAAGACTCACGGCTGTATTAGATCAAAAGGGTGTTTCTACTAAATACTGAGTAAAGGGTCTGAATACTTACGACCATGTGATATTTCAGTTTTTCCTTTTTAATAAATCTGCAAAAATGTCAACAATTCTGTGTTTTTCTGTCAATATGGGGTGCCGTGTATACATTGAGGAAAAAAATTGAACTTAAATAATTTTAGCAAATGGCTGCAATATAAAGATTGAAAAATTTAAGGGGGGTCTGAATACTTTCTGTCCCCACTGTATCTCCAAAAGAAAACTCTATTTTGGGGAAAAAAGTACGTAAATTTTGTTTGGGTACAGCGTCGCACGACCACGCAATTGTCAGTTAAAGTGACGCAGTGCCGTATTGCAAAAAATGGCCCGGTCAGGAAGAGGGTAAGTCCTTCTGGGGCTAAAGTGGTTAAACAAAGTGAAACCACTGACAAATACATGAAATATAATTTGTACATACAGTTTATTGAGCTCTTATTGCCAGCTTTAGTCCAAACATTTCACATTTTACACGGCTAACACAAACTGATTCTTATTTATTTAATTGTCCAAGTACCCCATCCACATGCTATGCATTTCCACAGCCCCCAAAATAGTAGTGGAAGTTAGCTAATTTGTTTCTGGTGCTAGTAAGTATGATTGTCGCCTTAACGGCCTTTTAGTTACTTGTAATGGTTAACTAACTTCAGGAAAAAAAAAATTATGGAATTTCTGCAAATCAGACTAATGATGCATTTGGTAAAGTGTAAGAATTCAAAGTAGGCTTTACTTGATCAGATCTATCCCCTTTCTTTCTTTACTTGCTAATCTCTTACTTTTCTCTGCCTGCCATATTTTGTCTAGGCTTCGGTTGGTGTAATTGGCCTACTCAGAAATCTTGAACCGTATGACTTTCAGAAGAGCCAGAAGATTTAACATGCAAAACTCTAAATTTAAATAGGATGGAAACTTATATTTATTTCAGTAACCTCAACGCTTTAAACAGTATGTCTCAGAGCACCTTACAATGCTTCTGATGCATGTACAAAAGTGGTCGTACCATATAAAGAAATTGTTTAACCTCCTTTGGGATGCTCCAATTAATTTGTTTGCAAAAAAAAATGGTACTGTCAATTTTTGCAAAACTTAATAGTTTTACATGAGATGGTAAAACAAGGTAAGCTGAAAATGACCATTGATTTTACACATTTTGAGTACAATAACGATAGCTATGGAGGAACAATAACTGATCAAGGGTTCAATTCTCCTAAATGTGTCAAATATTGTATATATACACTATATTTTCAAAAGTATTGGCACGCCTGCCTTTACACTCACATGAACCTTAATGGCATCCCAGTCTTCGTCAGTAGGGTTCAATATTAAAGCGGGGGTCCACCTATCTATCGTTTTTTTTTTTTTTTTTGGAGTTCATTCACAAACTTTTCTTCTCATGATTATCTACTCACATGTTCTGTGTAATAAGTCCGCCTGTGTCCGATTTCGTTGTAAAGAATAACTTATAAAATTCACTGAAGGCGATTTCCATCTTCATTGTGGGCATTTGAAGCCCACAAGCATGTATTTCCTGGATGCGGTGAATGCTGGGAGCAGAGATGTTGTGATGACGCTGTTGCACAATGCATGCTGGGAAGCCTGAGACTAGCTCCCAGGGACTGTGGGAGGTCTGGGAGATGCTAGAAACACGCCTACTCCCATGGGAGGAAAACCAGGAAGTGCAAAGAAGATTAGAAAAAAAAAGGTAATTACGGCGATTTAAATTTTTTTACACAGCATGTCAGCATCTAGGCAAGGAAGAGAATGCATAGAGATAATGTTCAAAATTTGGGTGGAACCCCGCTTTAAGTTGGCCCATCCCTTGCACCTGCAACAGCTTCAACTCTTCTGGGAAGGCTGTCCACAAGGTTTAGGAGTGTGTCTATGGGAATGTTTGACCATTCTTCCAGAAGCGCATTTGTGAGGTCAGGACTGGTGGACGAGAAGGCCTGGCTTGCAGTCTCTGCTCTAATTCTTTTCAAAGGTGATCTATCAGGTTGAGGTCAGGACTCAAGTTGACTGCAGGCCAGTCAAGTTCCTCCAACCCAAACTTGCTCATCCATGTCTTTATGGACCTTGCTTTGTGCACTGGTCCAAATCATTTGGTGGAGGGGGGATTATGGTGTGGGGTTGTTTTTCATAAGTTGGGCTTGGCTTAGTTCCAGTGAAGGAAACTCTTAAGACATCAGCATACCAAGACATTTTGGACAATTTCATGCTACCAACTTTGTGGGAACAGTTTGAAGATGGTCCCTTCCTGTTCCAACATGACTGTGCACCAGTGCACCATGTAAGGTCCAAAAAGCCATGGATGAGCGAGTTTGGGGTGGAGGAACTTAACTGACCTGCACAGAGTCCTGACCTCAACCCGATAGAACATCTTTGGGATGAATTAGAGCAGAGACTGTGAGCCAGGTCTTATTGTCCAACATCAGTGCCTGACCTCACAAATGCACTTCTGGAAGAATGGTCAAACATTCCCATAGACACCCTCCTAAACCTTGTGGACAGCCTTCCCAGAAGTGTTGAAGCTGTTATAGCTGCAAAGCTCAATATTGAACCCTACAGACTAAGACTGGGATGCCATTAAAGTTCCTGTGCAAAGCAGGCATCCCAATACTTTTGCCAAAATAGTGTGCGTGTGTATGTATAATATATATACAGTGGGGACGGAAAGTATTCAGACCCCCTTAAATTTTTCACTCTTTGTTATATTGCAGCCATTTTCTAAAATCATTTACGTCCACTTTTTTTCCTCATAAATGTACACACAGCACCCCATATTCACAGAAAAACACAGAATTGTTGACATTTTTGCAGATTTATTAAAAAAGAAAGACTGAAATATCACATGGTCCTAAGTATTCAAACCCTTTGCTGTGACACTCATATATTTAACTCAGGTGCTGTCCATTTCTTCTGATCATCCTTGAGATGGTTCTACACCTTCATTTGAGTCTAGCTGTGTTTGATTATACTGATTGGACTTGATTAGGAAAGCCACACACCTGTCTATATAAGACCTTACAGCTCACAGTGCATGTCAGAGCAAATAAGAATCATGAGGTTAAAGGAACTGCCTGAAGAGCTCAGAGACAGAATTGTGGCAAGGCACAGATCTGGCCAAGGTTACCAAAAATTTCTGCTTCACTTAAGGTTCCTAAGAGCACAGTGGCCTCCATAATCCTTAAATGGAAGACGTTTGGGACGACCAGAACCCTTCCTAGAGCTGGCTGTCCGGCCAAACTGAGCTATCGGGGGAGAAGAGCCTTGGTGAGAGAGGTAAAGAAGAACCCAAAGATCACTGTGGCTGAGCTCCAGAGATGCAGTCGGGAGATGGGAGAAAGTTGTAGAAAGTCAACCATCACTGCAGCCCTCCCCCTTTCGGGGCTTTATGGCAGAGTGGCCTGACGGAAGCCTCTCCTCAGTGCAAGACACATGAAAGCCTGCATGGCGTTTGCTAAAAAACACCTGAAGGACTCCAAGATGGTGAGAAATAAGATTCTCTGGTCTGATGAGACCAAGATAGAACTTTTTGGCCTTAATTCTAAGCGGTATGTGTGGAGAAAACCAGGCACTGCTCATCACCTGTCCAATACAGTCCCAACAGTGAAGCATGGTGGTGGCAGCATCATGCTGTGGTTGTGTTTTTCAGCTGCAGGGACAGGACAACTGGTTGCAACCAAGGGAAAGATGAATGCGGCCAAGTACAGGGATATCCTGGACGAAAGCCTTCTCCAGAGTGCTCAGGACCTCAGACTGGGCCGAAGGTTTACCTTCCAACAAGACAATGACCCTAAGCACACAGCTAAAATAAAGAAGGAGTGGCTTCACAACAACTCTGTGACTGTTCTTGAATGGCCCAGCCAGAGCCTTGACTTAAACTCAATTGAGCATCTCTGGAGAGACCTAAAAATGGCTGTCCACCAACGTTTACCATCCAACCTGACAGAACTGGAGAGGATCTGCAAGGAGGAATGGCAGAGGATCCCCAAATCCAGGTGTGAAAAACTTGTTGCATCTTTCCCAAAAAGACTCACGGCTGTATTAGATCAAAAGGGTGCTTCTACTAAATACTGAGCAAAGGGTCTGAATACTTAGGACCATGTGATATTTCAGTTTTTCTTTTTTAATAAATCTGCAAAAATGTCAACAATTCTGTGTTTTTCTGTCAATATGGGGTGCTGTGTGTACATTAATGAGGAAAAAAAATGAACTTAAATGATTTTAGCAAATGGCTGCAATATAACAGAGTGAAAAATTTAAGGAGGTCTGAATACTTTCCGTCCCCACTGTGTGTGTGTATATATATATATATATATATATATATATATATATATATATATATATATATATATATATATATATATATATATATATATATATATATATATAGTGTGTGTGTATATATATATATATATATATATATATATATGTATATGTGTGTGTGTGTGTATTTTGGGTATGGAGATAGGTGCGGTAATAAGAATAAGAGGGTCAGAAGGGAGCAGGGAGGAGAAAAATTTAAACGTTAATTATGAAACATAAATAAGGTAAGAAGTCTGAGAATGTTTGTAGGTGATCTGAGACTCTGGACACTGGTTCAGACAATGTGACAATGGTCCAATACATAGGGATAGGTCAGTAACAGAGTGAAGTCTGTCATGTAGGGTCGTATATACATGTGTCTGCGGGGTGGGGAATAACTTGGCACAGATAATTGTGCACAGTGCAGTGACAGCCTCTTGGCAGGCTAGTTCACGTGGGTTCAAATCGGGATTCAAACGCACGCAAGCTCATCCCTATTAGATGTGGCACCTTCCTAGGTAGGTGCTAGGAGAGTTAAATAAATGTTAGTGTTTGTTTTTGACAGGTAAATTTTGTTGCCAGACTGTAGTCAGTGTGACTTGAATTTAGTTGAGGTAAAAGCATAGTTTGGCTCACTGTACTCAGTGAGCTGCAATTGTTTAATCAGGCCTGATCTGTGTGCTCTGCTGCTGCTAGTCTACTGGATAGATAGGTGTGGAGGTATGCAGATAGCAGCATGAATATTGATACATCCCCAGTCTATCACAAAGAGGCAGACTCTGAAGGTGGGCTGGTAGACTGTATTTATTCTTAGAGCACACAGAGCTCTGTGTCTTGTCCCAGAGTGGAGGAGCCCACCCAGAGGAGGACATGTTGCTCTCTGACACAGGCTGCCACATGGAGGCCTCAGGTTGGAAACCTGAAGGAGGAATGCAGAGATTCGTTGTGAGTACAGACATTACTGGATCTTAGGGACCTTGTGCTCTAGCTACCACTCTGGTGCCTAGTTAAAGTGGGGTTCCACCCAAAAAAACAAACATATCTAAAAAATTCTAAAAAAAAAAACAAAAAAACATTTGGATATTTTTTTTTTTTTTACTTACCTCTAAATGCCTGTTGCTAGGTGGTCCCTCGTAGTCTGCCCCTTCGTCTGCCTGGGCTGGTGACATCACTTCCCCCTGGCACAGGAAGGGCTCGGCTCTTCTCCCTCCCTCCTGTCAATCATCTGGGACCCATTGCAGGTCCCAGGTGATTAAGCGGCCAATCACGGCGCTCGGCGCCGCTCGCGCATGCGCAGTGGGTGCCAGGCTGTGAAGCCACAGCCCGGCGCCCACAGTTGAAATGCCGGCGCCGACGAGCGGAGGGGGGGGACGAGCGGGGCTTCGATCCCCCGCACCGCTGGACCCAGGGACAGGTGAGTGTCCAATTAAAAGTCAGCAGCTGCAGTATTTGTAGCTGCTGACTTTTAATTTTTTTTTTTTTTTAATGGCCCCCCTGGGTGGAACTCCTCTTTAAAGTCAGCTGTGGGTTTGTTAAAGGGGACACCGCCTGGTGTCCTGAAGAGCTCTGTCCAGGGACTTTTCTCTACTGGCTCTACTACTTGGGCTACAGGAAGATTTCTGCAGGCCATATATGGAGCTAATTTCTTTCCTGCAACCACAGGTTTGCTTGGTTCCCTCATCAAAACAGACATTGTTGACAAGGGAATCCCTCCCTCCAAGCCATTGTATTCTCACCGCCAGCCACTAGCGATAGTCGCATGTAAAATCCTTCAGGCTGGTTGTACCCAAGTTGGTCGATCGATCAACTTGGTCCATTCAGCCTGCCCATACATGATTTGAATCTCAGTCAGTTCCTAATGAACCGACCGAGATTCTAACAGTCTAAGGCCACTCTAAGTCCTCAGTTGTACATAGTTCATATTATTGGAAAATCCCACCAATTCCATCATGCCTATCCATGTTCTCCGAAGATAAAAACAACAAAATCAACAGCCCCTAGACCGGTCTTTGGAGAAAGAGTGAATGAGCCTGTTGTGTGCCTGGCTGCGGGGCTGAAGTTGGGAAGACTTGGACAAGTGATTCATGCGGCACCTACGGGAGTAGCACCATAAGAGAAGGTTGCACAAGTTAGTATACAGAACATGTTCATAAACCTATCATATCCATGGTTTTGCTGATTATTAAATATTAGGCAAATAGTTTGTCAGTGTGAATGGCAGTATGTATTGTTTGGTGAGTTACACTGTCTCTGTTCCGCCACAATGAAAACTTTCTGTGATCTCTACCTATCTACCACTCTTTCTAAATTATACACATATGCACACAATATACCTCTTAACTGTTGTATATTATGATTTAAAAAAAAAAATGTTTTCTATCTTCTGACTTACCTGGGCTGTGCAGCAGACAGATTTTATAGGTCATTTAATTTATATATGTCTGATCCTCTAAGGCCATGGCTTTTGCCAGACTATACATTCCTTGTGTATTGAGGCTGATGAAAAACAGTGCTATTATTGATCTGTGCATGACACAGCCTGTCTCTGCTGGCAGAGTGTAGCAACATTTATCCAGGAATTTGTGAAATGTCACTCGGATCATGTTCACAGGGTAAACTGTGCACAAAACAGGTTGTGTGCGCTGTATCCACATGGAGAAGGACGTGACTGCCCTAATCCTGCATCCTATCATCTTGCCAAGACAAGGTTATTTGTTAATGGAATGTCAATGCATTTTGCTAGATCCTGAGAGAAAAGCATTATAAGCACTCAGACTGTCATGCTATGTCAGAACTTTCAAACCACATCCATAACCTGACTGTATTGCTACTGAGGGGCAATTTTGGGTGCTCGCTTTACCACTTAAGTTCTCTAAAAGTATAACAAATTGATATTCTGTACTCTCATACTTACTTTCTTTTTCAGTAGTGTAGGATTTGACTTTCAAAGAAAAAGTAGTAATAACAATATATTCCAAAACAGTAAAAACTAATTTTCAGTTATTTAAAATTGTAATTTTTGTATTAATTTGTTTTTAAATTAACAGTTAAAGCAGTATTAAACTCAAAAGCAAACATTTATTGCATCGCAGCTTGCCAATTCTTAGATGTGATGGCTGCTTTTGTTTTCTATTTTCATCTGGTGATCCGGCCAGTAAGTCTGTTTTTTTTTCAAAAGAACAAGCTCTCTTCCAGATTTATCAGTTTACAAGCATGAGAGAAACCATTTTAACACTGGCAGGGGGACATGCAATGATCAGGGAGGGGTATGGAGTAGCTCCAAAATAAGTAACCATTGCTCTTTCTAAATAAATGTTACTGCACCATAGGGGGTTTTGGCGCTTCTCTCTCCCCCTCCCTTCTTGTTTTTACAGTGACCGGGTCTCCCAGCTTGACACCGAGTCTGCCTCACCCCCTCTATGCAGTGTTTTATAGAGACTGATTGAACTCATTTATCTACTAGTCTATTTTTCCCTCCGGGACTATTGATTCTTCGTTCCATCTTCCTTTATAAGAAAATTATATTCTAACTTTGTTAACACTACCAGAGTTTTTTGGAATTGTACACCTATTGACTTTCCACCCAGATAAGCACCATACACAGTTCAGTTGCTTTTGCTTATAATTTCATGGTCTGCTGACAAAATGTGTAGCGCTGAACATAACATTTAGTATGTTGTTTTTGGACATACAATGATCAGCTTTTATTTATTTATGTAAAACCTTTGTGCTAAAAGCTAATATACTAATAGCAAACAACTGTTACTAATTAGTGGGAATGTTTTAGCAGTCCCACTATTGTTATTCGATTCTATTTATTTTTATTCCATACGTTTTTTGGCTCTGCGTAACTTCTGCATACTTTCAGCTATTAAAACCATTCAACTATTAAAATGTTCGTCTCTTTCAGCTGATGATGGGACTTTTTCAACTTTTTTTCTACTATTTATACTTTTTAAAATATTAAGCTTTTTAACACTTTTTTTTAACATTGAAGTCAATGGGAGCATGCTGCAGATCCTTAAAATCTTCTTCCGCTCCCAAAAGTTTCAGCTCCTTCATACTTTCACCTACAGACGCCAAACAAACTTTAAAATGTTCACAAAATATTCAGCTATCTGGCTATATCTTTTCAGTTTGATATCTTTTACAGTTTTTGTGAAAAAGCTTTTTGTTTAGAGGTCATTTCAGGAAATTTTAGCCATTAATCAGAGTGTACTGTGTTGCTTTTGTTGCCATGGTTACCAAAGCTTCTGTTATACACAAGGGGGGAGGTGGCTGGAGCATCTCAGCTCTGATTACAGAGCCCGGGGGAGGGGACAGACACACCATGTTCTGATTTATAATAGAGGAATATGATTGGGCAGTTTTGATCGGGCAATTATGATGGGGCAGTTTTGATGGTGGCAATATGATGGGGCAGTTTTCATGGTGGCAATATGATGGGGCAGTTTTGATGGTGGCAATATGATGGGGCAGTTTTGATGGTGGCAATATGATGGGGCAGTTTTGATGGTGGCAATATGATGGGGCAGTTTTGATGGGGCAATTATGATGGGGCAGTTTTGATGGTGGCAATATGATGGGGCAGTTTTGATGGTGGCAATATGATGGGGCAGTTTTGATGGTGGCAATATGATGGGGCGATTCTGATGGGGCAGTTTTGATGGTGGCAATATGATGGGGCAGTTTTGATGGTGGCAATATGATGGGGCAGTTTTGATGGTGGCAATATGATGGGGCAGTTTTGATGGTGGCAATATGATGGGGCAGTTTTGATGGGGACAATTTTTATGGGGTAATTCAGATGGGACAGTTTTAATGGCAATATGATGGGGGCAGTTTTGCTGGGGGCCATTTTAGCAATTCAGCTATTCAGCATTCCCACGCATTTTCCCCAGGAAATGCATTTTCTAGTTATAAAGTGTTAGCTGGAGTTTGGCTTTAGTTTGTTAGTGTATTTAACACTCATTTAATACTCCCATTCCCCCCGACCAACAATGCTTCTGTCTGCTGTTCCCCCTGTGCTCATTCATCCACAGTGAGGACACTTTAATATAGGAGGTGTTACTGGTCAGATCTGCAGGTGAAAACATAAAGAAAGAAAATTAATGCAGCCACCACATCTAATGATGCAATATATTTGCTTTTTGGGTTTAAAGCTGAACTCCAGGCAGAACTATTCTTAGATAAAAGGTCCTTTCCCTTATACTAAATTATTTAGCTCTTCTCATAAAAGTGTTTTGCTTCCTTTAAATCCTCCATTGAATCGGTGCTCAATCCTGCTGTGTCATCCCAATCTCCTGTTTACAAGACCGGTGGCAAAGATCCCTGCTATTCCCTTAGCCACCAGTCATGCAACTTCCCCTCAGTAGCCCTGTGTTATAGGATGTCATCGCGCATCAGACTCCTGGTCTCACCCACCCACTCCTTTTGTGCTGTTGAGGGACAAGCCAGGAGACTACTGCTCTGTCCCACCCACCCCGACCTCACACTTTTTAATCCTGCCCATTCACAGAAGCTATTCCCATGGATTTATAGGAACTCTAGTTTACAATAGCTCTGCTGTTTACAGACTTTCTTAACAAGACTCTCATTGTAACTGTGGAGAACATTGCAGTGTGTAAAGTCCCTGTGGATAAATGCCTAGAAGCCCTATCCAAGGCCGTATTCTTCCTTTGTGGGCCCTGCCTTGCAACCTGCCAATTCCAGCCATGTCCATCTGCCAGACCTTGAGTGTCTGGTCCAAAGATATGTCTATAAATACTGGTTCTAAGTGAATCCTTCAAACTTTCAACATATGGAGATTATGCTTGAGACCCTGCTCTACTGTGTGGACAACCTAATAATTATTATATGAGTAATATTCAGAATACAGTGGGTATAGAAAAGAATCACCCCCTTTAAAATAATCACATTTTGTTGCTTTGCAGCCCGAAATGAAGACAGACACCGTTTTTGTTTTACCCAGCTGTATTTACTTAGTGCAACGTATAAAATCCAAGTGAAAGCTGTAACACTAACATGCCAGGAGAAAAAAAAAATCAAAAACAATCTCTGAGTTGGAAAAAAATTCACCCCCCCCAAAAAAAATGACTTTTAAACTCATTCAGGTGTAGCTAATCACCTACTTAATGGTACAGAAAGCCATTTAACTTTCAACTGTGATCAGCTGTGTTCATTTTGATTAGCTCAGCATGAAAAGAGCTTTCCTGGAGCATTTCAGTCCATTTCATGGACTGTCAAAGCATTGTCAAAAGATCTCTGGGATAAAGTTGTGGACAGGCACATGTCACGAGATCTCTGGGATAAAGTTGTGGCTTTATCAATGCCTAGAAGCACAGTAAAATCTATTACTAAGAAGTGGAGAAGTGGACTTCATTTCAAAGGCTTTATCAGGCTAGAAGCACAGTAAAGTCTATTATTAAGAATTGGAAGGTATCTGTTACAACACAGACCCTCCCTGGACTAGGACGTCGCTCCAAACTGGATGAAAGAGCCAGGAGGAAACTGGTTACAGAGTAGGGGGCTTTGTAGAGGGTGGGGCTTTGCTGCCTTCCCTTGTAAGGTTCTCCACCAATGTTGAAAGGCATGTGATATGCTAAAATAAAAGGAAGGGGGGAATGCACGCTCTCTGCCCTCCCTTGTGTTCCTGCCTGCCAAAATGCATTGTACCATGGTACCATTTTTTTGGTGCAGCACAATTTTAAAAATTGTACCGACACCTGTTTTTGTGTATTTCTTGTGCATAGGGCAACCCATTTTAATTTGATGGCCTGCCCCAAAACGAGAGATGTGGTAATGCGCAAAAAAAATGCACGCATTTGGACGCACCCCCTGGTGTGAACGAGCCTTATGGAATCCCCAAGCATGTTATTTAAAGGAATTGTGTGTTTTTAATGTTGCCCTTGAAGCCGCATGAAAAGGACTTCCCCAAGTAAGGGCCCTTAAGGGCACGGGTGGACCAATTGGGTTCGCTTGCCAGTTTTGTAGGCGGACCAAATTGAACCATCCATTTCCCTCTATGGAGCGACGGATGTAAACGGACATGTGTCCGTTTACATCCACTGACATCTAATCCGATTCTATCTGCCAAAAAGAGAGGGATGGGGGATCTGTTCCCCATCCGTCTGGCAGATTGGATGACAGTTGCACGTAAATGGACATCCCTTTACGTCCATCCGCTAGTAGAGGAAAGCCAGTTGTGTCCATGTCCGCTCTGCATAAGCGGAGCGGACACGGACCTGTCATCAACCTGCTCAGCGGGGATTGGCGGACAGATCTACCGCTGAGCAGGTGAATCCGCTGATGGAGCCTGCCCGTGTGAAGGAGCCCTAAGTAGTAAAAACTTCAAGCAATTAAAATGTTTTTTTTTTGTTTTGTTTTTCTATTGCCCAGCTTCCCATGCCATTTTTTTGACAAGTCAGCCTTTTACTCTTAAAAAAGGGCAGAATTAAGTACCAAGATTCCTCTCCCGTAGACGTTTTTGGGGTTTGACACTAAGTTCGGGGTTTGCAGACTTCATGCTTAGTTCAACAAACATCCAGTAGATGGCAGATTTGCCCGTCCTTACTTTATCATACAGTATGTTGGAGGCTTTATGCTGTAAATGCAGAAAACTATTATCATTTTGTACTTCTGTGAAGGAATAGAAGTGCCCCATGGCAGTTTAGCGTTGTCAGATTTTTGGACATCTCCGTAAGTAAGTGTCTGTGCTAATTGCAACCCATTTTCAAGGTGACCTCCTAATAGTGCTGTCCGACTCATTTGTCATGTTGGTCTCAAGCAAAAAAAACTCCAAAGATACCCTCATCTCTATTAGATGTCTGCAGTTCAGATATTAAAATATATATTTGATATGCAATTAGCTATAATTAGGAAGCTTCACATCAATAAGGTGTCAACATCAGATTGTTTAAGATAAATGTTCAATGTCTGTGGTTAAAAATTGTTCTTGGCCTGACACATTTGTATGACATGAAGTTCTAATTTAACTTTTTTTATTTCTCCTTATTATGCGTGCTTAGTATTATTGTGTCATTCATATACTGTGCTGACAGAGTGCAAAGGGTGTTAAAATACCGCTTTTAGAGTAAAAAGAGAATTAATCTACCAATGTCCAATTAGTCAGAAGGTTCTCAATGGTCTCCACGGGGTACTCAACTCTAATAAGTAGTTATCTCTTTGGTTGGAACTCTTTTATAATACTGTCAAATGCTTAACATTTTGGCAGAAGAGACTTCAGGATTGCAATAAGTTTGTTTGACAGAGAGCAGCTTTTACATGAGTGATTGGGAAAAGTCTTTCAATCTGTAGGCAAGCCTGGCAGTGAATGAATAATAGTCCCGACTGCATTTTAACTATTGTAAGTTTGTCTATGCTATTTCTTGTTAAGGGTCTGTAAACTTATAAGTTCATTAGATTTATAAAAGTATTTTTGGCATACCTAGACATGGATGTAAACACTTTACTAATGTCCATTCTAAGAGTTCTTTGTATTTTCTATATACTGCTTATTTTTGGTCACTATCTTAATGTATCTTGCCACACACACACACACACACACTATATAGTGTGTGTGTGTGTATATATCTATATATATCTATATATATGTATCTATCTATCTATCTCTATCTCTATATATATATATATATATATATATATATATTATATGTATATGTCTTTGTGTGATTTAACTATGTTTCATTTGTGTTGTACTTGAGAAAGGATCTTCACAAATTCAAAACTGCTTTACAGATACAAGTTTACAACGCTAAATAAACATACAAGTACTGCAGATTAGACTGCTTTTGAGCTCCAAACTCACTGCAGTGAGCTGGCTCCCATGCTGGATTATAAAACCTCTCCCCTCTCCCCATCCCCATCACATAAGTGTAGTTGTTCTGTAGTCCAGCAGTGGAGGGCTGACAAATTTAGATTTGAATGCAGCAAAGGCACTGTGCTGTCAGCTCAAACAGGATGTTAGGAGCTCACTGCATTTATTTCTACACTTGTAGCATTTATAAAGAGATAAAATATGGAAAATTATGCATGCATTGCAAAGATGTACAGCCATGGCCAGAAGGTCTTTTTGTCAGATGTTACTATGGTATACTGAAGTATAATTAAAAGCATTTCATAAGTGTCAAAGGCTTTTATTAACAATTACATTAAGTTTATGCAAAGAGTCAATATTTGCAGTGTTGATCCTTCTTTTTAAAGACCTCTGCAATTCGCCCTGGCATGCTGTCAATCAACTTCTGGGCCACATCCTGACTGATGGCAGCTCATTCTTGCATAACCAATGCTTGGAGATTGTGAGAATTTGTGGGGGTTTTTTTTCTTCACCCACCTCTTGAGAATTGACCACAAGTTCTCAATGGGATTAAGGTCTGGGAAGTTTCCTGGCCATGGACCCAAAATTTAGATTTTTTTGTTCCCCAAGCCACATTTGTCTTATAGCTAGTGCTCCATCATGCTGGAAACGGCTTTGTTCTTCAACAAACTGTTCTTGGATGGTTGGGAGAAGTTGCTCTTGGAGAATGTTTTTGTACCATTCTTTATTTATGGCTGTGTTCTTCTTCAAAATTGTGAGTGAGCCCACTCCCTTGGCTGGGAAGCAACCCCACACATAAATGGTCTCAGGATGCTTTGCTGATGGTAGCACTCAGCTTTTTTTATCCAGGCAAGGTTTTTTCTGGATGCCCCAAACAATCATAAAGGGGGGAATTTGTCAGAGAAAATTACTTTACCCCAGTCCTCAGCCGTCCAATACCTGTACCTTTTGCAGAATATCTGTCTGTCCCTGATTTTTTTTTTTCTTTCCTGGAGAGAAGTGGCTTCTTTGCTGCCCTTCTTGACACCAGGTCATCCTCCAAAAGTCTTTGCCTCACTATGCGTGCAGATGCACTCACACTTGCCTGCTGCCATTTCTGAGCAAGCTCTGCAATAGTGGTGCCCCGATCCCATAGCTGAATAAACTGTAGGAGACAGTCCGGGCACTTGCTGGACTTTCTTGGGTGCCCTAAAGCCTTCTTCACAAATGCAGTGGAAATTATTTCTATGGGATTAAGTTTATTTTCATAGCAAAGAGGGACTTTGCAATTAATTGCAATTCATCTGATCACTCTTCATAACATTCTGCAGTATGTGCAAATTACCATCATAGAAACTGAGGCAGCAGACATTGTGAAAATTAATATTTGTGTCATGCTCAAAACTTTTGGCCATGGCTGTAATAATTTTTTTTTCTTGATTTGACCAGCCATATATGTGTTGGTTATGGCTGGCTATATCACCCTGCTGGAGTCCCCAGACCCTATATATAAGGTGATAGATCTTGGCCACGTTTACTCAAAAGTAAGTTGTCACTTATGGGTAGGCTTTAACAATACATTGCATCTGTATATATATATTTTTTTATTGATTCTAGTACAGCTCTCAAAAGTCTTGTTAGATTTGTCTATATATATATTAAACATACCAACGTGTTTACAAATTACACATATATATTGAATTTCCTTCTCATCAACATGAAGTGCTTGCTAAGATAATATGAGTGTTAGAATGCAATTTCACTTTTTTCCACAATGTATGCTTTAATTAACAATGCTTTTCTCATTTGAATGCTGAAACTAGTTTGTTGAATATCTGTGTAGTGACATATCCTTTCCATGTCGATTGGGCACCAGTTGACAGTAATTAGCAGTTTGTAGCCATTTTAATTATATTTCTAATAAAGTGGTCTCTGAACACAACATTTGTGCAAATGGAAGAGAAGTACTTTGGCTGCTGTTGAAGTTGGTAAGTCCTACTCAGTGGAGATAAACAACGAGCATCTGTTATTGTATCCCTTTCCAGCTTGGCTTTTACATACATCAATCCCCAGTCAAGGTTATGTAGAGTGAGGTTTACTGGCTATGATGTGTACACAGGAGATGAAACACAAAACACAACCTAAGATCATCCAACAAAATATTACTCACAACAGCTGCTCCAATTTATTTACCCTCCAGAAGACCTACAAAATAATTTTAATACAATATTTAATTGTTATAGATTTCATGAAGTATTTCCATTGGCTGCTATTACATGGTCTAAAGTATATTTTCAACTCGCTAAAGAGATTATCCATCCTAAGCTATAACAAAGAAGGCATTGTGGCATTTTTAACTGCACAACCCATCCAAAACCA
Source organism: Lithobates clamitans (assembly GCA_037952925.1). Taxonomy (NCBI): domain Eukaryota; kingdom Metazoa; phylum Chordata; class Amphibia; order Anura; family Ranidae; genus Lithobates; species Lithobates clamitans. The sequence goes on from JBBGZY010000318.1 coordinate 1,096,700, forward strand.
ATTCAGTTTTTGTAGATATTGGCAAGATGAATGACCCACTGAGTTCTTTTACCTTTTGAGGTCCCCAGCTTACTGTTAAAAGCAGGTTTCTGGACACTTTTCCCCCACCTCCAGTGTCAGACTTCTGCTGCCACGTGTAGTTTCACTCCTGTAGCTGTTTTCTTCATCATGCAAAACACCCAGAGTGATCTGACCTACCTATGCAAATTATGGCTTTCTGGATGTAGGAGTATAGCCATGTTCCTATCCCACATGGGAACAACCAGGCCTGTCACTAAAGTTCTTGAGGACTTTACATTTACATAAAGAAGTATGAGGCGGACAGAGATAGTCAACTGTGAAGCACCGCATCCCATAATTGAATAATGAGTAAAAACTCCAGGCTGTTGGGCCTAGAGAAGGAGGGGGAGGGGAAGAATCTTCCCCAGGGACTTTTAAGGTGCTATTTAATAAACAGTATATTCAAAAAATTCTGTACGACCATACATAATAAAATTAATATTTATTAAATCACATTAAAATATTCATGTCATACTTCAAGAGTAAGGCATGTGGATAAAATACTATAACATAAACAATGTCACCCAAAGGACGTTTCTTGATTATATCACAATTAGGATCATATAACAAAAAGCAACTACTCAAAAGATGCCAAACAAAAGTTTATGCGGGGATGCGGGGACATGCATGTGTTTTGACTTTTCAGGAAATGGGTACTTATTATAGCTGTTCAGGGGTTCATGGGCACTCTAGATGTTGGGACAGTAAAACTGAAGGTATGTATTTACACCCAGTGGGGTTTGCTTTTGTATACATATGCTGGTTTTTATGATTCTTTTTTATTGACCACAGGTTTAAAAACTCAAATAAAAATGTAAAGTGCACATTAAATTACCAGGCAGTTCTGAATGCATAATTTGCCACAAGCAAATTGCTTTTATGATTTCAGCTATCACAGTTTAAGTAAAATATAAATTACTCTTTAAAATTTGTAGCAAACAGGGATACCTTTTTTGGACTTATTTACTAACTCTATTCTGTCAACACCATTGTTCCATATTTTAAAGTGCAGACAGAGGTGTGTTTAGCCTGAAACATTTGTGTGCAAATTACCTTTATAGGACTATATGTATATGTGCTATCCAGTAGTGGATCTGGTTTCTAATTGTGCCAATAATCAAAATCAAAAGTCAACTGAACCCAAAGTAGGTTTTTTTCAGCTTTTTTTTTTCTGTTTTAGTTTTTAATTGGGCACTGGCAGATTAAATCTCCTGCTTACTCTCTACTTCTGTCAGGGACCTCACTGGTGTGATTTCCTTACAGTATTTTGAATCTCTCTCTGTGTATACAGATACATAGTAAATACATGATAAAAGTTTGTCCATTACTATTTGTTTGTTGCATAATATGGAAAGTCCACCAGAACAATGTGGCACCATCATTTAGCTTTGTATGATATGATTCTGGTTGGGTTATCTTGCCACAGGCGTTTGCGAGTGTAAAGTTAACAAAATAACATTTTTCATTTTTCACAGCAATAAAAAAAAAATGATCTGTTTCAGGTAAAGTTGGTAAATAATAACTTTAAAACATGCTTCATTTCTAGATGTCTTGTAAAGAGACCTTGATAATTTACAATCTGCAATTCTTACTTACAAAACTGCACTCTGTTAAAACAGACAGTTTTACTCACTGTAAAATTCTAACTTGCATTTAAAAGAAATTCACTAGGCTGCACTATCCTACACTCCCACACATTACAACCTCACACACTCTACCTTCACCTTTCCCTTCCCTCTCAAACATGCACTGGTTACCCCCTTATTTAAAACACCCTCACTGGACCCCACCTGTTTGATCAAATTTAGAGCCATCTCTTTCCAGCTGTTTGCCTCCAAGAGGTATGAGTTGCTACCTCACTGATAACCTTCTTGATCCCCTACAGTCTGGCTAATGCAGAGAACATTCCACTGAAACTGTCCTATTAAAACCCACTAATGACCTACTAACTGCTAAAACTAATGGCCATTACTCCATACTCACACTGTTAAACCTTTCCTTTGCCTTTGACACAGTTGACCACCCACTTTTCCTCAATGTACTTTATTCCCTTAGCCTCTGTGACTCTGTTACTATGGTCCTCCTCCTGCCTATCTCTTCAATGTCACATACAACTTTATCTCCTCTGCTCCACTTACTCTTTCTGTTGGGGTACCCCAAGGTGCTGTCCTTAGGCCCCTTCTATTCGCTCTCTACACCACTTCCTTGGGCCAGTTGATCACCTCCCATGACTTCCAATACCACCTCTACGCTGACGACAGCCAGATTTATTTTTCTACTCCCCAGTTCACCCCTTCAGTCTCTTCACATATCACAAATTTACTGAGCGATATATTAGTATGGATTTCACACCATTTCCTCAAACTTAGTCTGTCTAAAACTGAGCTTGTAATATTTTCTCCTTTCCTCCTCCCCAACCGTCCCTCCCCTGCATGACTTTACCTTTGAGATCAATAGCACAATTATTAATCCCTCCACACCTGCATGCAAGGTGTAATTCTTGACTCTGACCTCTCTTTCAGGCCCCACATCCAATCAATGGCTAAATCTTGCCACCTTAACCTCCACAACATTTCAGCATTCGCTCCCACTTAACTAATGACACAACAGACAACCTATTCACTCCATGGGTATCCCCTGCTTTGACTACTACAACTCCCTCCTCACTGGCTTACCTTTACACAGACTATCCCCCCTTCAGTCTATCATGAATCCTGCTGCTAGACTTATACACCTTGCTAACCGATCTGTGGCTGCTGACCCTCTCTGCCAATCCCTTCACTGTCTTCCACTAGCACAATGTATAACATTCAAAATACAAACCACAACATACAAAGCCATCCACAACACTGCCCCTAGCTACATCACCAATCTCAACTGCAGATATCATCCAAATTGTCCTCTCTTACCATCTCCACCTAAAAACGGTATTACAGCCACTTCCATCAGATCATCCCCCACAGCTATTACCTTTTTTACCATTTACCCCTCCCTTTAGATTGTAAGCTCCATGAGCAACGCCCTCCTATTCCTTCCTTCTGTATTGAACTGTATTGTAATCGTACTGTCTTCCTTTATATTGTAAAGTGCTGCACAAACTGATAGCGCTTTATTAATCTTGTGTAATAATAACAATCTGCTGAGTTGATGTTCAAAGTTAATACCTGTTTGTGAGGGAATGTAAAATGATTTCTTTAGTAAATCGGCCTCTCATCTCATCACATTTTTTTTTTTTTTGTATAATCTATTTATTAGTGTTTTTCTTCATTACAAAACAAACACGGAAAACAAAAAAAAAACATATTTCCAGAATTCATACAACACAAACCTATTACATACCAAACACATTAATATATTAATAATTAATTAATATCAATTTCCCCTCCTCTCTCCCTACTCCCCCCCCCCCCTCACCCCCAATCCTCCTCTGTCTATAAGCTCCCCTCACCATTCCTTCTTTCTTGAGTCACCAACTGGTAAATAATCTATTTACCCCTGTGCTTCCATCTAGTCCTAAAATAAATGGTGTCAATCCTGGTAACAACAGCCAGGGTCACCACATTTCACCAAATGTATTTGTTAAACCCCTATTCTTATATACCTGCCATTCTTTTAACAATACATCATTCACCTGTATCCGCCATTCCTCATATGTTGGACCTCCTGGAGGATATCCATTTCATTGCTATTATTTTTCTTGCAATAAATAGTATCCTACTAATGATTAATCTAGTTGCCGGAGTATTTCTTTTTCTAAGTATCCTAACAAGCATATTTTTGGATCTATCTGTACCTGGGTTTGGTACACCTGGTTAATCGTTTCTATCACAGTCTGCCAATATCTAAACAATTTAAGGCAATTCCAAAGCATATGCGTTAAGTCAGCAGATACTCTTGAACATCTCGGACATACTTATGTTTCCCGTCTACCCCATTGATATAGTTTAGCTGGTGTCCTATAAGCTCCATATATTATGTATAATTGGGTTAAGCATTGCTGTGAAGATATTGATACAGTTTGTATGGATTCCAATATACCCTGCCATGTTTCATCTGTCATTTTTCCCCATCCTTTTCTAGCTAAGCAGCTATTTGTTTCTCTTGTCTGCTCAGTTAGGCTACCATAAAGAGTGGAGATCAAACCCTTCTTAACCTGTTTCTTTGCTAGGGTATCCATAAGTGGCATATTTTGTATCTTAACTTTTTTTATCTTTAAACTGACTCTTTAGCGCATGGCGCAATTGTAAATATTGAAAAAAAGTATGAGAAGGCAGTATGTATGTTTTCTGTAAATCTTGAAATGTTTTTAATAAATTGTTGGTATAAAGCTGTGCAATATATTTTATCCCCTTTTCTCTCCATACTCAAAATCCTTTTAATTAGTCTAGTTCCTTATAATTTTTATTTCCCCACAAGGGGGAGTATACTGATATGTAATTATATTTCATAATACGTTTCATTTCCTGCCAGACCTTATGTATAAGTCCAAGAGTTGGGCATTGCCCATTAACCAGGCTACCTGATTCTATTTGAGCTATCAAATTCAAATCAAATATTGTGAAGATCTACTCAGAATTATTGATTGAATAGGGTCTGTCCAATCTATTATTTCCCATCATGCAACCTGTTGTATTTTTGCTGCTAAAAAATACATTTTAGCATTTGGAACAGCAAGGCCACCCTTATCTTTGGGAAGTTGTAATTAAGTTTAATTCTAGCATTTTGCCCCTTCTATAGCAAGATTTGAAACAGGGAGTCTATTTTTTTAAACCATTTAAGTGGTATCCAGTTTAGTGAATCGTGTAAGGCATAGAATAACTGTGGGGCCCACACCATTTTTGTTAAATTTGCTCGCCCTACAACCGACAACGTTAGTTTGGACCATACTTTACTCTTCATCTTAAACTTATCTAATATGGGGGCTAGGTTATAATTAATATATCCCTTTAAATTTGAAGAGACCCTTATCAATAAATATTTTTAAAGGATGTAACAACCTGTATTGTATGCTCTATTTGTGTTAAAGTCACTGTTAACTCATCAACGGGGAGTAGTACTGATTTTTTCCAATTTATAACAAACCCCGAGAATCTACCAAAATTTTCAATCAACTTTATCACATATGTTAGGGATTGATCTGTGTCTCCCAAAAATAATAACCTATCATCTGCGCATAATGAAATTTTATCGACTCTTCCTTGTCTCTCAAAGCCCCTGATAGCTGTTGTCTGTCTGATTGCTATTGCCAACGGTTCTATAGCTAATGCGAATAGTAACGGTGACAGTGGGCACCCCTGCCTGGTATCTCTAGTCAGAAAAAAAATGCTTTGATATTCCTCCATTTATCTGTATACATGCTCGTGTATAATAATTTGATCCACTTTACAAATCCTTTACCCAACCCCAATTTCTCCATAGCCTCCCATAGATATGCCCACTCGACGCAATCAAATGCTTTGGCTGCGTCTAGTGATAATATGGCTCTTTCCCTACATTATCTGATGGTATCTGTAGGTTTAAAAAGAGTTTTCTCAAGCTCGTTGTTGTGGACCTACCCGGTATAAAACCTGATTGGTCCACATGCACCAACTTATGTATAAGCCTATTTAGCCTATATGCCAAGACCCTTGCCAGGATCTTAGCATCAGAATTTAATAGTGAATTTGGGCGATAAGATTCTGGCAATAGATGGTCCTTATCTGGCTTGGGTATTACTATGATGCAAGCATCATTCATGGTTTCCGGTAACTTAGATGATGCATGTGTATGATTCAGTACTTTCAGCAGTTCTGGCAGCAAGATGTCTCCATAGCTTTTATAGATTTCTGATGGTAAGCCATCTAAGCCAGGTGCTTTCCCATTAGGTGAATCTGAAATTGCCCTAATTCATCTAATGTTAAAGGTGCATCCATATGTTCTCTTTCCTCATTTGAAATAGATGGTATTCTAAAAGGGTGCAAAAAATGTTTAAGTTCATTCTGATGATATACGGCCTTACTCTGATATAGATCTCTATAAAAAGTAGTAAATGAGGATAATATATCCTCTTGGCTATGGGAGATATTCCCATTTGATATGCGTATACAGGGGATGAAATTAGAGCCTGAGATTTAGTAATAAATGCTAACATTTTCCCATTGTTCTCACCCTCCTCAAAATATTTACTCCTTGCTAAAGATTGTTCTATTTCAGCTTTTTCCATAACTTCTTTTATATAGAAGTCGCAGGTGTAGGATTCTGAACATATTAAAATTCTTTTTGTCGTACTTCTACTGCCAGCAAAGTTTCCCATTCCCTACTTGTCTTTTTACTTATAGCTTGTATCATTAACCCCCTGAGAAAGACTTTCATAGTATCCCATACCACCAGAGAAGTTGTTGATTTTATATTTTCAAGAAAAACGTTAATAATTGTCGCATGTACTCCCCCTGGATCACCTGTAGCCATGAGGCATCCAAGCACCAATTACTGTTGTCATGGTCATCAAAACTGGAGAATGATCCGAGATCCCCTATGCCAAATACCGTACATCAGAAACCAGGGGGAAAACTAATTCCGTGCCCAAAGCCAAATCAATCCTGGATAATGTACCATAAGTAGAGGAGCAACAAGTATAATCATATACTCCAGGATTGAAAAGAAGCCATATATCACACAGTCTCATCTCCCGCACATGGACGGCAAAGGGGGTCTCCGATATTAGGCCCACCGAGTCTCGATCCATACTCGCATCACATACATTATTAAAATCCCCCATTATCATTGTTGGGATACCAGGATGTTCAGCCAGAAATATTCTAATCCTCCACAATATTTCTGAGTTATAAGGTGGTGGTATATATACTGATCCTATTATACATTTAGTACTAAATAAGGAGCATACCAATAGGACATATCTACCCTGGGGATTTATCAAAATCTGTCTGCAGGAAAATTATATCTTAGTTGATATTAACACGCTAACACCTCTTGAATATGTAGAGAACACCAAGTGGAATTGAGTAGAAAACTTTGCGTTTTGTAATAGAGAGACAGTGTCTTTTGTGAGATGAGTTTTCTGCAGACAGACTATTGATGAATTATATTGTTCCAGAACTGAGAAAATAGCCCTTTTTTAACCGTATCCTTCAATCCTCTCACATTCCAGGATACAAATACTAACTAGTTAGCAATTATCCCCAATTGTTATACCTGTAGCCAAGATAATGAAGGAAACATAACCTGGTATTTCAAAAGTAAATTATAGTACATCTTAATCTTATAATAACCCTGATATATGTGCATATGTGAGAGCTCCTCGATGGGTGCAGACGGAGAGAGAGGGTGAGCAAGAGAGAGAGGAGGAGAAAGAAAAAAAACCCAACAGACCCTCCGACACCCATCCAAAACACACCCACCCTCACACACCCTCATTCTAAAACATTTTCCCCCCAAGGAAAAAACCAGGAGTTAGAAAAAAAATTTAAATCCTGCACGTAGCTGCATCACACCCCCCCCCCCCTACTTTTAGCTTAAAATGTTTAGAGCAGGAAAAAATGTAAAAAAATCAAGTGACTTTTTCTCAGTTGGGTCTATCTCTGCAATCAGAACACAAATGTTGCTTTTTTGTCCAGCCATATTGTGGCCTTTTTAGAATTATCCAAAAAAATTGTCTCGTCTTTAACAATAATCCTCAGTTTAGCCAAGTATAACATTCCATACGTTTTTAACGTCTGAATATTCTGCCCTCATTTTTTGTATTTCAATAGAATAATCTGGGTAAAAGGAAATTTTTGACCATTTAACTTCTATAATGCCCTTTATTCGTGCCAAGGCCATTTTATCTCTGTCACCAAAATGCAGCTTTTTAACAATACATGGACATGGAAACTTTCCTGGAGGGGGGGGGGGGGGTCTTGATGGTATCCTATGAGCACGCTCGACAGAAGAAAGAGGAAAAATGCTCAATAAATTCTATAGCATTTTTTCCTTCCATCTGTTCTGGGAGGCCCAATATCCTGACATTATTTCTAGTGTCTATGTAATTAGCATGGTGTTTGGACTGTAAACCCATTGCTTTTAGATCCCGTTGCATAAAGGTCAAAGTATCTTCAACATTGCTAATTCTATCCACCACAGCAGTTCTGCGTTCTCAAAATTTTTCCATATCATGGCGTATAATGGTAACTTCCTCCTATAAATACTGAAATTGGCTTGATAATGGGATTAATGTAATATTGCATACATCTTTTAAGGTTGGTTCTCCTCCCTGTGCATTTTGTATGCGCTCTTTGATAACGGATTCTATTGGTGTGTATTCTGGGGTCTGCTCCTGATGATCTTGCTTTTCCATTATCTGTACTGGTGAATGCTGTGTGTGTTGTATTGCTGATGCTTCAGTAGTAATGATTCCTAGAGGGTTTTTCAGCTTCTCCCCTGATTTTTTTTAATCTTTTGGCAATATTTTTTGGGAGGAAGACTCATAACTATCCTTGAATTTCAGATACTGCAAATTATTAAAATATACAGATATTATAAGTAATTCAGATATTTCAAATTACTATGATATTTTCAGAACTTTCATATATTTCTGATATTTCAAACTTTCGAATATTTCCAATATTTCAGGAATTTCAGAAATCTCCGTTCTTTCAAATATTTTCACACTTTTCAGGTATTTCCGGTACTGCAAATATCAAACATTTCATATATTCCCGATACCCTCAAATACTTCCAGAATTTCAAATACTTCAAGCACTGTGGCCAACTTAAATGCTCCAAAACTTTTTGCAAGCAAAAAATAAGGAAAAAAATACACTCGCAAAGAAATACAGTCGCAATGTTCCTGTATATAAATCAGCACATTCCCCACAGCACAGTTCCACAGAGTTCTTTTCAAACAGGTCAAGAAAAGAATCTCCAATCACTCACCGCACCTCCTCTTTCTCCACTTTCTCTCCGCTCCAAATCATGCGTTTTACCAGCGTTGCTGTGCTCTAATGGCTCTCTGCTCCTCCTGTACTCCTCCTGTAGTGTGGTCCAGTAGACAACAGACTAATGTTTCAGTATCCAGGGATATAAAATGTCCAGTGACACTCCGGGGGGGGGGGGGTCAGTACAGTCCAATAGAGCAGTAACACGGAGGGGTAACAGATGATCAGGTGAACTGTCAGCGTTTTACCGACCCAATCCAACCAGATCCGTCCAGTCTTGTATGGGAGCGGAAGACCCGGTACACAGATCGTTAAGAGCACTAAGCGCCAAGCGCACAAATCATAGAGCTCAGGACACGGGGTACAGAACACGCCGATTTACAGTGACTTACAACGGCTCACCTTGGTCTCCCTCTGGCTCAGCTCAACTCAACTCGGCTAAGCACATCACATCACAGCACCTCATCGCTCTTTCTCCCTCTGTCCCCACATCAATCATGCTCCACGTCCCAGCTTCCAGACACCTGCACTGGTATACCTGCACTCAGCTGATATCAGGCTAGCAATCGTCAGGTCAGGTCAGGAGCTAATCCAGCACACGTCCGCTCACATTGAAGCCCAGCCCAAACTCCCCATCTCATGACGTTCAACAAAACTTTTATTGAATAAAATATGGAGGTTGCCATTGCTGACCTTCTAAATCAAGGATATGCAATTAGCGGACCTCCAGCTCTTGCAAAACTACTAGTCCCATCATGCCTCTGCCTCTGGGTGTTATGCTTGTGGCTGTCAGTGTCTTGCTATGCCTCATGGAACTTGTAGTTCCGCAACAGCTGGAGGTTCGCTAATTGCATATCCCTGTTCTAAATGCTGGTTGCCTGACTGTCATGCTAATATCTACCTTCAATACTTTGATTCCCTGACCTAGACCTAACCTATAGCAAAAAAGGCAGAGCATAGTTATGACTACTTATTGGCAATATATTTCAAGTCAGTATCAGAGCATTTCACAAATTGTTATCACAGCAAGGAAATTGTCATTCTTGGAAGAATCAGCAAAGGCAAGACCCCATGTACTTCTCTTAGAACTGGTTTTCTATAAAATATTTTCCCAAGGCGTCTTTCAGGACAGCACCTGAGAAAAAGCGACTCCTCCCACCGGAATGAGGAAACACCTTCTGCCTCCAAACTTTAAAGGGAGGCACCTCCCTACCATACCTCAGTTTTTGTGTTTCCTCTGGCCCGGAGGGAACATCTTTTGGGAGGGGAGTCAAGGTCTCTCAGGTGCTCCTGGGAGACGGGGCTTCCTTCTCTTTCCTCCTTCAGGAGACCCGCTGTCCTCCCGGCCTACCCAAGCTTCTGCAGCGGTAGCAATTGGGCTCCTCTTCCCCTCCTGGTGCTCGGTGAGAGCCGTAGACCCGGTGGCCCGCGCGGTCGTAGGATCGGCGGTGCGCCGCCGCCATTTTTTGCCAGCAGTCGCGCCGGAAGTGACAAGGCGGGTCACTGTATCAGCGAAAACATCATTTCCAACGTGGACGCAAGGGGGGAGGAGGGAGCTCAGGAACTGGCGCCTACTTCCGCTTCCGGTCCGGTGCAGATGCACTATGGGAGTCCGGAAGCGGCATATGAAGCCACAGGTGGAAAGCTGCACACCAGAGATGGAGGACTCAGCGCCTGCAGAGGTGGGGACAGGCACAGGCGCCAGTAAAGCTCAGGTAGGAGCAGCAGTTAAGGTCTGCCTTTCTTCCTTTCCCTGGTTTTGGTCTATTTCTTTTTTTCTCTACCCCCTAGTGGCAAGGGGCCTGTCTGGGCACTAGAGGCTGACTGGTTTCTCAGTGCACCTGTGGATGATTCTTGTGTAGCTGAGACTGGGTCTCACTAAAAGGTCCCCTGGTTTTTTTCCCTTTATGTTTTTTTCTCTCACAGGCTAAAAGCTCTGACCCAAAAAAGAGATGTCCTTCTTGCAGGGCCAAAATGGGAGAAAATTGGAAAAAAGCCCTATGCAGTACATGCATCACTTCTTTAGTTAAGGAGGAATCAGCTTCGGTTTGTGATGACCTGGTTGCCTCTGTAAAGAAGGAACTATACGCCACGATTCAGACTTTTCGTGACTCTTTAGTTAATCCAGCTGCTAGTCAGCCATCCACTTCTGAAGCTTCCCAGGGTTCTATTTCTATCCCCATGGTAGAAGCTTTACCTGAAGACCCCTCAATCAGGGAAGAGCCGTCCCCTACTCCTTCCGTTAAAGATTCGGAGGAGGAGGGTGAGGAGGCGGAGGTGGCTCCCTCCAAATTTAAGCTTTCCCTAGAGGAGGTGGATGGACTCCTTAAAGCGGGGGTCCACCTATCTATCGTTTTTTTTTTTTTTTTGGAGTTCATTCACAAACTTTTCTTCTCATGATTATCTACTCACATGTTCTGTGTAATAAGTCCGCCTGTGTCCGATTTCGTTGTAAAGAATAACTTATAAAATTCACTGAAGGCGGTTTCCATCTTCATTGTGGGCATTTGAAGCCCACAAGCATGTATTTCCTGGATGCAGTGAATGCTGTGCTCCCAGCATTCACCAAGATGTTGTGATGACGCTGTTGCACAATGCATGCTGGGAAGCCTGAGACTAGCTCCCAGGGGACTGTGGGAGGTCTGGGAGAGGCTAGAAACACACCTACTCCCATGGGAGGAAAACCAGGAAGTGCTAAGAAGATTAGAAAAAAAAAGGTAATTACGGCGATTTACATTTTTTTACACAGCATGTCAGCATCTAGGCAAGGAAGAGAATGCATAGAGATAATGTTCAAAATTTGGGTGGAACCCCGCTTTAAGGCTATCCATGTTACACTTGGCTTAAGTGAGGAAAAGAAGGAATTATCTCTTCATGACCGCATGTATGCAGGGTTAAATGATTTCTGACGCCATTACTAAAGAATGGCAAGATCCAGAGAAAAAAACATTTTTTTCCAGAGCCCACAAAAGGCGCTTCCCTTTTGAGGAGGACCCTTCTGCGGTGTGGAATAAGGTGCCCAGGTTGGATGCTGCGTTTTCACAGGTCTCAAGATCCACAGAAGACATGGTTCTGAGGGAACCAATGGACAAAAATATGGATCTTTTGCTCAAGAGATCATGGCAATCAATCATGAGCAATTTAAAGCCAGCAATGGCCACAACATGTGTAGCCAGGAATCTGGAATACTGGGTGAACCAACTTAGATCTCATATAGTGGCAGATTCCCCCAAGCAGGAGATCTTAGATTCCTTTCCTACCCTGATCTCTGCGGTTGCTTATATTGCAGATGCTTCGGCTGAAGCTATCAAAATGTCAGCTAGGTCTGCAGCTTTAACAAATGCTGCGAGAAGAGCTTTATGGCTAAAAACCTGGCCAGGTGATACAGCTTCAAAGACTTTGTGGTATTCCCTTTTCAAGTGACCTTCTTTTTGGCCCTGATCTAGATAATATCCTAGACAGAAGTGCCGACAAAAAGAAGTCCTTCCTGGTCAAAAAGAAAAAGCAGACCCCAAAACGTCTTTTTCGACCTCAAAAAACTTTACAGCAACAGCAGGACAATAAGTCTCAGGGCAGGAGGAAAAATTGGTCCGCGCAAAAGGCTAGGGGGAAGGGCGGAATTCTCTTCCGTCCTCCTTCACAGGCCGAAAACTCGCAATGACTCATCCCTGCTGGTCGTCGGAAGATTACGAGAGTTTCTTCCGCAGTGGTCAGGGATAACTTCAAGTCGGTTTATTCTGACCACTCTTTCGCAGGGTTATACTCTCGAGTTTTCCAGAAGCCCCCCAAGAAGGTTTATGATAACAAATGCTCCTCGAGATCCAATAAGGGCCCTGGTCATGAAGTCCTCTCTAGAGGAACTGATGCAACAGGGTGTAGTAATCCCAGTGCCACCAGAAGAACGGCACGAGGGCTTCTATTCGCACGTCTTCCTGGTAAAAAAACCAACAGGAATATTTCGATTAATTCTCAATTTGAAGCCACTAAACAAAGCCATCAAATAAAGAAAGTTCAAGATGGACTCAATTTTCACTGCCAGAAATCTTCTGACTTCAGGTTATTTCATGGCGTCAGTGGATATAAAAGATGCATACCTGCATATTCCAATCTCATCCCAATCCCAGAGGTTTCTCAGGTTGGCGGTAAGGATGGAAGGCGGAATTCAGCATCTACAATTCAGAGCCTTACCCTTCGGGCTATCATCCGCACCCTGAATTTTCACCAAGGTTATGGCAGAGGCCCTAGCTCCGCTTCATCTTCAGGGAATCGCAGTAATTCCTTACTTAGATGATCTGCTATTTTTCGCCCCCTCAAGAGAAGAATTGAGGAGCAATTTAGGCAGAGCATGCAGCCATCTGGAATCTCTAGGATGGATCCGAAATCTTCCCTGGAACCATCTCAGGAGATTCGGTTTCTAGGGTATATAATAAATTCGGTAAGCCAAAGAATTTTTCTTCCTTCAGAGAAGAAAGAAAAAATCCAGGATACAGTGTCTTTCTTGCAGACCAACCAGCAGCTGATGGTAAGATTGGTCATGTCAGCTCTGGGTGTTCTGACTTCGTCAATGCCAGCTGTTCAGTGGGCAAGACTACACTTCAGGCATCTGCAGGCCTTTCTTCTGAGATCTTGGGATCACAATTTGGAATCCCTAGAATCAGAGGTAAAAATTCCAACCCAGGTGAAGAGGTCACTATGGTGGTGGAAAAGGCAGGATATCCTATCGGAGGGGTTAGTCTGGGCCTTTCCAATCGAAAAAAGGCTGACAACCGATGCCAGTTCCTGGGGTTGGGGAGCCCACCTAGGAAGAGGTTTCACTCAGGGAAACTGGTCCAGGGAAGGGGTGACAAGGTCCTCAAACTGGAGAGAGCTCAAGGCGATTGACTTGGCTCTGAAGTCGTTTGCTTAGGGGCTTCAGGCCCAGCATGTTCAAATACTAACAGACAATGCCACTGCCGTGGCTTATATAACAGGCAGGGACGTACAAGGAGCAAATCGCTGCAAGTACTAGCCATGAGCATTCTCCGATGGGCAGAAGGACACTTGCTGTCTTTATCAGCAGTCCATCTAAAGGGATCCCTGAACAGGATGGCGGATTTCCTGAGCAGAAACCCCATTCAGGAAGCAGAATGGTCGCTGAACCCAGAGGTTTTTTGCTATGATTGCCGAAAAGTGGGGGCTGCCAGAGGTGGACCTGTTCGCCTCAAAAGAGAATGCCTTGGTTCCGCAATTTTTTTCCCTAAACAATCACGACGGGTCACTAGGGACAGATGCTTTGGCGTATCCATGGAGATTCCATCTTTGCTACGCTTTCCCCCCATTCCAGTTAAATCCCTTAATATTAAGAAAAATTCAAAAGGAAATGGCACCAGTTATCCTAATCACGCCCTTTTGGCCAAGAAGGGCGTGGTTTTCAACCGTTCTGAGAATGGCGGTCAGGCCTTATTGGCATCTGCCCCTCAGGCACGATTTACTATTTCAGGGTCCAGTAAATCATTCAGAGGTAGCCACTCTGGCGCACACAGCCTGGTATCTGAAGAGCAAAGAGCAAGGCGTTTTCCAACCGGTTAATTTCAACTCTATTATCAAGTAGGAAAAAGATGACTAGGAGTATTTATTCCAAGGTCTGGAAGGTTTATAATACATGGTGTAATTCATCTGCCCAGGACCCAGGGAGTCTTGTTACCATTCTAGAATTCTTACAGGTTGGAGCTGACAAGGGACTAGCAGTTAGTACCTTGAAGGTGCAGGTTGCTGCGCTAGCAGTATTCTTAGAAAGATCTGTGGCCTCAGATCCGTTGGTAACCAGATTTTTTAGATCTCTTACGAGATCCAGACCAGGACCACTTAGGTTGTTTCCTAAATGGGATCTGTCGATAGTCCTTCAGTCTCTAACAGAGAGTCCTCTTGAACCCTTGGAAGAAGCGCCACTCGGGTATCTCACTTTTAAGTCGTGTTTCTGATTGCCATGGTCTCTGCACGCAGGATCAGTGAGCTTAATGCTTTATCAATTAGGGAACCCTATTTGTTTATCTTCCCAAATAGGGTTATACTTAGAACAGATGAGAAATTCTTACCTAAGGTAGCTTCAGTACACAATCGTGTTCAGGACATTATACTTCCAACCTTCTGCCCCAACCCAGCAGGGGAGAAGGAGACTCGTTTCCACATGTTGGATGTTAGAAGAGTTTTGTTATGTTACTTGGAAAGAACAAAGCTCTTTAGACATTCAGATTCGCTGTTTGTGCTATTTTCGAGCAACAGGAAAGGTTGCCAGGCTTCTAAGACTTCTTTAGCGAGATGGCTGAAACTAGCCATTTCAGAGGCTTATTCACATGCAGGTGTGTCTCCTCCAGCAGGAATTTCTGCACACTCAGCAAGAGCACTAGCAGCCACTTGGGCAGAGAGAGCTGGTGCCACCCCTGAACAAATTTGCAAGGCGGCAACATGGTCGAGTTTTCACACATTCATGAAACATTACAGGCTGGACCTCGCATCTGCTAATGATCAGGCCTTTGGCAGAAAGGTCCTGCAAGCTGTTGTCCCGCCCTAAGGGGGTAAGTCTCTGTTATCCTCTCAGGTGCTGTCCTGAAAGACACCTTGGGAAACACCAAGTTAGACTTACCGGTAACTTGTTTTCCAGAAGTCTTTCAGGACTTCCCGCCCTATTGTATTGTATATACTATGCTGTGACTAACGTATGTGTTTATGTGTTCCAGCCGGAGGTCCTTCTCTACTACAACTTAGGTATGGTAGGGAAGTGCCTCCCTTTAAAGTTTGGAGGAAGAAGGTGTTTCCTATTTCCGGTGGGAGGAGTCGCTATCTCTCAGGTGCTGTCCTGAAAGACTTCTGGAAAACAAGTTACCGGAAAGTCTAACTTGTTTTTTTTTTTTTTTATTATTATTAATATTGAGTTATTGTATATATACTATCATAGTATAGCATTAAAATACATAGATATGTGTGTATATGTGTAAATTGAAATGTAACTATAGGCAAAATTTTAAACAAGATGTATATGTGGATCCTGCCAGTAGATCTGTTATTTCTCTACTAACTGTAACAGACCAGGCTGTCCAGCAAAAGGGGCCGTTACATTTACATAATTCCCTGTCTCACCTGGTAAATGGTAAGCGCAGCTGACTAGCAAATGGGCCTTTACTGCAGCAGATTAGATGAAAGTGCAGGAAGAAAGCTGTCCTGCAGAATCAGAAACTGGTGGTCACCTTGTTTAAAAAAAAAAAAGTCCGCAGAGAGAACGCAGAAAATGGCAAATCAAGAGATATTTATGAAACATTTCATCACACCGATAAAAACATTGTAGAACTACATTTACAAAGCCAAGAGGCAACTTTTTACATAACTTTAGTATTGGGTTTACATTAACTTTAAAATTTCATTATCATTTGCTGAACTGATTTATTTATTTAAATTTTTACTCATTCACAGCTTAAAATTTTTTATCCAGCATTCCAAAAGCCATTACTTATATAATAGTTTTACAGTGGATTTGGTAATATAATCCCATTGCTTTTTTACATTTGCATATTACTGCTTGATTGTTTGATGCCTTCATGTCAGTTTAAATCGGGTTGTTGTTTTTTTTCTCTTTTATGAACATTAGAAGTTGTCTTCAGACCTTACTGAATATCAGCATGAAAAAGAAAAATTGGAGAGAAACATGGAGCAGATGACTGAGCAGCTGGCCCAAGCCAAGAGGTCACTAGAAATGGTGAGCCCTGTGACCTTGGATCAACCTACAGTGACTCAATTAACACCATCTAAAAGCACAGATGTGGAAGCAAAGCAGCTCCAGAGTAAACTAAAGGTAAAAATAGAGATTGAGTTACTGAGGAAACTGTTTTTATGCCAGGCTTTGCAAACTCTGAAAGGTTCAACTGCATGACATAATCATATAAAAGTGTGACTTGTAGGTCCTAGAGTGTGTGTTAGTAACTGTGTCATGCTTTCCAGGCACTTGTTCCCCAAAGACAGAAA
Organism: Lithobates clamitans; assembly: GCA_037952925.1. Classification (NCBI taxonomy): domain Eukaryota; kingdom Metazoa; phylum Chordata; class Amphibia; order Anura; family Ranidae; genus Lithobates; species Lithobates clamitans. The sequence continues at coordinate 1,113,667 of JBBGZY010000318.1, forward strand.
CTTAAATTAGTTGTTGCCTTGTGTATAAAACTACCTGAAAAGAAAGTGTTTTGCATGATAAATCAGATTCCATATGTCGTTTTTCTGCAGGATTGAAAATCTAGGAACTTTAAAGGTTGTCAGTACTATAATATTTTCTTTTTAGCCATTCATCAAACACTATCTATGTATAAAGAGGTTTGAGGGCCAGAGTGGTCAAATTAGTGTGCACAGCTTTCTCCCCTTAGCTATGATCACATTAACCAGGCAGGTTCTTCAGTGTTAGAGAGAACTCATTTGTTAAGGGAAAAATGATGCACTGTAGATAAAGTGCAGAGAAAAAAGGCAGGGAGACAACATTCCTAAAGTAGACTTGAACTCTTGCCTTTATGAAACAGTTCATGATCAGAGAGCTCAAGACCATGGTAGCAAAGCCAGGACATTAGGCTCAGAATGGAGGCTGTACAGGTTTTAAGTACTCGCATTGAACAGGCTACTATACAAACTATGATCTCAAGTCCCGCATTTTCCAAAGCAGTTGTTCACTGACTCTGCTAACCAGGACTAAAGGCTTCGCAGAACAGCTGACAACAATAGAAAAGAACGCCTATGTGAATGGAGAAATTGGACAGCGGCTCATACATGTGGTTGGGTCATTAGTAAGGGTGAAGTTTTGATCTAGTGTTTTTTTTTTTCTCCCTTCTTTTCTTACTGCTAAAGCTTTCAGGTTTCAGATTCTTTCATGTCTAGTTTTGATCTCAAGTTGGCTCATTGATTGTTCCAACACACATGATCTCTGTTACTTTTGTCCCTTTAAACATCTGTTCTCGTTATTATTAAAGCATACCCTGTCTTTATACGTCTTTTTTTCTGAATTGTGCCAAATTGCCCCAGCAGTGTAGTTGACTACATGTCAGACTGCTGCAGATCATTTATTCATGTAATTATCATAGTTAAAAGTCACAGTGCAAAGGCAACATACTTGTCACTTTTACAGTGCAAAGTTTAAGGTTTTAAATCTTTATTAAAAATTGATCTTGTTACAAAGTGAAACATTAATAAAAGGCTTAGGGAAGAACTTATCTATTTTTGTTCCAATCTCTATAATAAAATAATGTACAAATGTACAAAATTTGATAACTACACAGCCACAAATTATTTCTAGCAACCGTAAATAAATGTTTAATTTTTGTAAAAAAAAAAAATGTAATCTAAAGCCATCTCCAAAAGAGTCTTATTTATATACATTTTGCACTTTAATAGGAATAGTTTAAATGGCAGACGTACAAATTTTAAATATGTATAAAGCAAAATAAATCCAATAAAACAATATGAACATGCAGTTTTATTGCATACAGTCTGACAGAACATACCTTGGAGATGTTTCACCTACCTGCCAAAGGACAGGAGAAGAGCAGTTTAAAATCTTAGGGGGAATTTTCTTGTCCATTCTTGGGTGGACAGATTGACTGGAGCATCATCACTGAGGGTGAGGATTTTGAAATAACTTTGACCTTTGATTGGCCTTGGGAATCTCTGCATCCTGTTGTTTACCCAAGAAATTCTGATAAGGTACAAAAATAATATCCTCAGGTCAACTAAATTCATAAGCTCTTTTATACAGACACGAAAAAAAACATCTGCCACTGGCTTTTGAAATTGGATTTAAATTTACCACCAGTTTATACATACAATTCTTGTCAATGTAGATTTCAGGTGTCTATTGGGGCTCTACCAAAAAAAAAAAAGTGCCTTCCTCACTGTGTTTCCTGGCAGAACCTGTCCTGTGCACTGATTATAGTAAACTATGCATAACTTAAACTTATGAAAATTGTCTCCTTTGTTCTTGATTCAAAAATTAATCAAATAAGTTATGTAGTAATTACACCTGAAAATTTGTTAGATAATGACCCTTCAACTCAGTCTGACCCTTAAATTGATACTAAAGTCTCGTTTTTTGTCTAAAAATAACAGACATGTCATACTTACCTACTCTGTGCAATGGTTTTGCACAGAGCAGCCCAGATCCTCCTCTTCTCAGGTCCCTTTTTGGTGCTCCTGGCCCCTCTCTCCTGTTGAGTGCCGCCACAGCAAGCAGCTTGCTATGTGGGCACCTGAGCTAAGCCGTAGCTCCATGTGTCCATTCAGACACAGAGCCCTGGCTATGTCCCGCCCCTCTCTCTCCTCATTGGCTAACTGAATTGCTTTCTCAGCCAATGAGGAGGAGAGTCTCAGGCAGCCAAGTCTCTCCTGCAACATCGCTGGATAGGGACCTCAGGTAAGTATTAGGGGGGCTGCTGCACACAGATTTTTATCTGATCTCATAGAATACATTAAGATAAAAAAAACCTTCTAACTTTACAATCACTTTAACTTGATGAAAACTTAGGAAATAAACATAGATGCAATTGCATTGTTTATATTCCTGCAGAAGGCAGAAAAATGTACATTCTTTGGAAGTAGCTCATTGAAACCTGTGGTTTATGGCACAGTCTATTATAGATTTTTGTAAGATAGACAGAGAATTTGTTAACGCTATAGCTGCCTCGGCTAAAACCACTATAAAAACTTCCTGCACATTCCTTAACCACTTGAGCCCCGGACCATTATGCTGCCTAAGGACCAGAGGTCTTTTTCCAATTTGGCACTGCGTCGCTTTAACTGCTAATTGCGCAGTCATGCAATGCTGTACCCAAACGAAATTTGCGTCCTTTTCTTCCCACAAATAGAGCTTTCTTTTGATGGTATTTGATCACCTCTGCGGTTTTTATTTTTTGCGCTATAAACGGAAAAAGACCGAAAATTTTGAAAAAAAATGATATTTTCTACTTTTTGTTATAAAAAAAATCCAATAAACTAAATTTTAGTCATACATTTAGGCCAAAATGTATTCGGCCACATGTCTTTGGTAAAAAAAATGTCAATAAGTGTATATTTATTGGTTTGCGCAAAAGTTATAGCGTCTACAAACTAGGGTACATTTTCTGGAATTTACACAGCTTTTAGTTTATGACTGCCTATGTCATTTCTTGAGGTGCTAAAATGGCAGGGCAGTACAAAACCCCCCCAAATGACCCCATTTTGGAAAGTAGACACCCCAAGGAAATTGCTGAGAGGCATGTTGAACCCATTGAATATTTATTTTTTTTGTCCCAAGTGATTGAAAAATGACAAAAAAAAAAAAAAAAAAATATTTACAAAAAGTCGTCACTAAATGATATATTGCTCACACAGGCCATGGGCCTATGTGGAATTGCACCCCAAAATACATTTAGCTGCTTCTCCTGAGTATGGGGATACCACATGTGTGGGACTTTTTGGGAGCCTAGCCGCGTACGGGGCCCCGAAAACCAATCACCGCCTTCAGGATTTCTAAGGGTGTAAATTTTTGCTTTCACTCTTCACTGCCTATCACAGTTTCGGAGGCCATGGAATGCCCAGGTGGCACAAAACCCCCCAAAATGACCCCATTTTGGAAAGTAGACACCCCAAGCTATTTGCTGAGAGGCATATTGAGTCCATGGAATATTTTATATTTTGACACAAGTTGCGGGAAAGTTACACTTTTTTTTTTTTTTTTTTTTTTTTTTTTCATAAAGTTGTCACTAAATGATATATTGCTCACACAGGCCATGGGCATATGTGGAATTGCACCCCAAAATACATTTAGCTGCTTCTCCTGAGTATGGGGATACCACATGTGTGGGACTTTTTGGGAGCCTAGCCGCGTACTGGACCCCAAAAACCAATCACTGCCTTCAGGATTTCTAAGGGTGAAAATTTTTGATTTCACTCTTTACTGCCTATCACAGTTTCGGAGGCCATGGAATGCCCAGGTGGCACAAAACCCCCCCAAATGACCCCATTTTGGAAAGTAGACACCCCAAGCTATTTTCTGAAAGGCATGGTGAGTATTTTGCAGCTCTCATTTGTTTTTGAAAATGAAGAAAGACAAGAAAAAACATTTTTTTTTTTCTTTTTTCAATTTTCAAAACTTTGTGACAAAAAGTGAGGTCTGCAAAATACTCACTATACCTCTCAGCAAATAGCTTGGGGTGTCTACTTTCCAAAATGGGGTCATTTGGGGGGGTTTTGTGCCACCTGGGCATTCCATGGCCTCCGAAACTGTGATAGGCAGTGAAGAGTGAAATCAAAAATTCACGCCCTTAGAAAGCCTGAAGGCGGTGCTTGGTTTTCGGGGTCCCGTACGCGGCTAGGCTCCCAAAAAGTCTCACACATGTGGTATCCCCGTACTCAGGAGAAGCAGCAGAATGTATTTTGGGGTGTAATTTCATATATTTCCATGGCATGTTTGAGCAATATATCATTTAGTGACAACTTTGTGCAAAAAAAAAAAAAAAAAAAAAAAAATTTGTCTCTTTCCCGCAACTTGTGTCGCAATATAAAATATTCCATGGACTCGACATGCCTCTCAGCAAATAGCTTGGGGTGTCTACTTTCCAAAATGGGGTCATTTGGGGGGGTTTTGAACTGTCCTGGCATTTTATGCACAACATTTAGAAGCTTATGTCACACATCACCCACTCTTCTAACCACTTGAAGACAAAGCCCTTTCTGACACTTATTGTTTACATGAAAAAGTTTTTTTTTTTTTGCAAAAAAATTACTTTGAACCCCCAAACATTATATATTTTTTTAAAGCAAATGCCCTACAGATTAAAATGGTGGGTGTTTCATTTTTTTTTTTCACACAGTAATTGCGCAGCGATTTTTCAAACGCATTTTTTGGGGAAAAAACACACTTTTTTTAATTTTAATGCACTAAAACACGCTATATTGCCCAAATGTTTGATGAAATAAAAAAGATGATCTCAGGCCGAGTACATGGATACCAAACATGACATGCTTTAAAATTGCGCACAAACGTGCAGTGGCAACAAAATAAATACATGTTTAAAAGCCTTCAAAAGCCTTTACAGGTTACCACTTTAGATTTACAGAGGAGGTCTACTGGAAAAATTACTGCACTCGATCTGGCCTTCGCGGTGATACCTCACATGCATGGTGCAATTGCTGTTTACGTTTGACGACAGACCGCCGCTTGCGTTCGCCTTAGCGCGAGAGCAGGGGGCGACAGGGGTGTTTTTTTTTTTGTTTTTTTTTTTTCTTTATTATTTTTTTGCTTTTTTAATCTTACTTTTAAACTGTTCCTTTCATATTTTTTTTTTTAATCATTTTTATTGTTATCTCGGGGAATGTAAATATCCCCTATGATAGCAATAGGTAGTGACAGGTACTCTTTTTTGAAAAAATTGTGGTCTATTAGACCCTAGATCTCTCCTCTGCCCTCAAAGCAAATGACCACACCAAGATCGGTGTGATAAAATGCTTCCCCAATTTCCCAATGGCGCTATTTACATCCGGCGAAATCTAAGTCATGAAATACTCGTAGCTTCCGGTTTCTTAGGCCATAGAGATGTTTGGAGCCACTCTGGTCTCTGATCAGCTCTATGGTCAGCTGGCTGAATCACCGGCTGCATTCTCAGGTTCCCTGTTGAGACAGGAGAGCCAGAGAAAAACACGGAAGACGGTGGGGGGGCTTGTAAAAGCAGTCTAGAGGCTAATTAGCCGCTAGGATTGCTTTTACATGAAAGCCGACCGCTGGCTGAAAAGAATGATACCAAGATGATACCTAAACCTGCAGGCATCATTCTGGTATAACCACTCAAAGTCGTGAATGGCGTACCTGAAGACAAAAAAATGGTTAACAATGGTTAACAATAAAGCACAGTAAAGTGTAAATAATTACACACCTGAAAAACAAACATGATAAAACATAATAACAATAACAATAACAATCAATAACAATAACAATAAAACATTGCAGAATAGAATACAGTAAAAAAGAGCAGAACAATAGAGAGAGAGAATAGAGAGAGAGAGAACAATAAAACAACAACTATTTTTTTTTATTTCATATTTTTTTTTTTTTTACACTTTTTTTGTAACTAACTTTTATAACGGTAACCGGTTCCAGGTTCGGGTCTCTCAAAATGCGATGGCATCTTGGGAGACCCTGTGAAAGTGTGCCTAGTCTGTGCAATGCTGTACCCTACGCTAATACTCAACTAGTGAATGGTAGCGTTCAAAACATTCACCAATGCAAAGACCAGGATTGTCAGGACAGGAGGGACAATAATAGCGGGTGTCACGCCTATATCCTCGCTTGCTGCAGACACGACATCTTTTTTGGGGGGTTCGTTGGGTAGGGGTACTCGGGAGGACATAAAAATGCCTCTCATGCAGCCGCCTGCATTTGGTTGGGGATGTGAATGGGGGAAGTACGGGCGCTGCAGAAGCGGTGGGCTCCCAATTAGGATTGGCGAATGCAGCAGGAAGGGCATTATGGGCACGACGGGCCTGTGTTTGTCTTTTTGGTGGCAGCGGGACACTACTTGTGCTTGCCACCTCACCAGCTTGAACTGCACTTATGGGACTCGCCACGTCACCAAGTGTTACTGCAGTGCTGGTTTGACTACGACCGGGGTGTACTAGGCCGCTGGCGCTTGCCAGTTCACCAAAACACTACCAAAAAACTGTTAGCGATCGCAGGGATCAGGCCTGACTCTGCGAACGCTGCAGTTATGCGTTTAGTGTTTTGTAAGTGACAGTGATCGATCGATACCGCACTTGGGTGGGCTGGGCTGGGCCGGGCGGAGGGGCAAAACGCAGGTGCTAGCAGGTATCTGGGCTGATCCCGCTAACACTGCGTTTTTGGGAACCCTAAACTGATGGGGACGCTAGTATAGATCTGATCGGATCAGATATTGATCCGTTCAGATACTATACCACTAAGGGAGGTGTATGGTGCGTGCGTGGGTGTTAGCGGTACTGGCGCTAACCTGACGCTGCCTGGGGCTGGTGCTTGCCAGTTCACCAAAACGCTACAAAAAAAACTGTTAGCGATCGCAGGGATCAGGCCTGACTCTGCGAACGCTGCAGTTATGCGTTTAGTGCCTTGTAAGTGACAGTGATCGATCGATACTGCACTTGGGTGGGCCGGGCGGAGGGACAAAACGCAGGTGCTAGCGGGTATCTGGGCTGATCCCGCTAACACTGCGTTTTTGGGAACCCTAAACTGCTGGGGACGCTAGTATAGATCTGATCAGATCAGATATTGATCCGTTCAGATACTATACCACTAAGGGAGGCGCATGCTGCGTGCGTGGGTGTTAGCGGTACTGGCGCTAATTTGACGCTGCCTGGGGCGACGCATATCACCGCCGGGCGATCGGGGGGCTAAACCTTTATTCGGTAATAAACTGCGGGTGCCCTGACACTATAAAAAATAAACGAACTAACCAGCGTCAACCGTAACGGTTATACGGTGATCAGTGGTGAAAGGGTTAACTAGGGGGCAATCAAGGGGTTAAAACATTTATTAGGTAGTATATGGGGGTCCCTGACGCTATAAAACGCTGACGGCGAACCTAAATATTTACCTCACTAACTAGCGTCACCAGCGACACTAATACAGCGATCAGAAAAATGATCGCTTAGCGACACTGGTGACAGGGGGTGATCAAGGGGTTAAAACTTTATTAGGGGGGGTTAGGGGGGTACCCTAGACCTAAAGGGGGGTAATATACACTGTCCCAACACAGTAACTGTCACAAACTGACACTATGCAGTAATCAGAAAAAAAAAAAAAAAAAACTGCTGGTGTCAGTTTGTGACAGGGGGGGGGGGGTGATTGGGGGGTGATCGGGGGGGGATCGGGGGGCGATCGGGGGGGGGATCGGGGTGATTTGTGTGCCTGGCATGTTCTACTGTGTGTGTAGTGTTTGTGCACTCACATACTTGTCGTCTCTCCTCGGGCCGGAACGGAAAATACCGACCCGAGGAGAGATGACATCACTTCCTTTGCTGCTGTTTAGCATACAGCAGCAAAGGAGTGTTCTCATTGGCCGGCGGCGATCGCGAGGGGGGGGCCACGAACGGATGGTCTCCCCCTCATCACCGATCGCCGCTGGACAAACGACGACCGCCTCGGGCACCGGGGGGGGGTCCGATCGGACCCCCCACCCGCGGAAGGCAAATCACGTACCCTGTACGTGATTTTGCCTGTCCGTGCCACTTTGCCGACGTACATCGGCGTGAGGCGGTCGTCAAGTGGTTAAATTATTTGTATTTAACAGTTAAAGTTCAGTTTTTCCTCAAATGGCCGAACTGAAGAGAAGGAGAAGGGAAGAAATAGGAACTGCATATGAATCAGGTCAACTACTTAAAGTGGTATTAAACCTAAAAGCAGACAAATATATTGCAGCTTACCATTTCTTAGATGTAATGGCTGCATTCATCTTCTTTTTTTAGGCTTCTTTCTATTCTCCCTGGTGATCTAGCCAGTAAGTCTGTTGTTTTTCAAAAGAACAAGCTCTCCAGCATAATGTTTCAGTTACAGAGATGAGACAAACAATTTAACAAAAGCAGGGGTGCTCACAATGATTAGTTTGTATTCATTTATGTAAAACCTTTATCCCAAAAGGAAAACAAACTGCTTATAAAGTATTAGTTTGGCTTTAGTTAGTGTATTCAAATCTACTGTCCAAATGTGCCCCCTGTGCTCCTTCATCCAGATTGACTGCAATTCAGGATGTGTCTTACTGGTGAGATCACCAGGTGAAAACAGAGGAAAAAAATGTCAAAAAAGATAGCTGATGCAGCCACCACATCTAATGATTGGACAGGTGCAATAAATTACATTTTTGGTTTTGGGTTTAATACTACTTTAAGGCCATGTATGATTAAAAAAAAAAAAAAGCCACAAAAATGTAACTGTATTAAAGACACAGAGTTTTGTGGCACAGTTTTTTCTTCAATTGTTGAGAAAACGTTTAAACAGATTTTTTTTTTCAGCGTACAAAAATATTAAATCTCATAAGAATGGAAATTTCAATAAATGGGACATTCAGTGTCTGCGCTGTATAAAAGAATATATCAATTTGAGATAAAGGGTTTATGAAAAATGGACTTCTGAGAGGATAACATTTATGAAATCTACAACCTTGTCTGGGGTTCTTTCAAGACATTTTGTTGAGTTTCTTTTGATTTTGATCAAGTAGTATATTTTCTTCCATTTCAAATAAGTTAGCATTTTTGCTAGAACAAATATGGCACTTGTCTCATGTAGGCGTGGATTGGGCTAAGTCTTGCAGGTATGGTATAAAGATCATATCTCAGCAGTAAACTCCATGACCAAAATAATACTTTGGATCTTTTTTTTTTTTTTTTGTCTAAAGCTGTAGTTAGAGCCCACATCCAGGATATTTGCAATTATATTATAACCATGTAGGGTACAAGTCACCCAGTTGCTGTATGTCAACTGTCCCACTTTACACATCGCACTAAAGAACTGTGTATGATATCATGCTATCGATAGGCTTATAGACTTCAAGTGACCTCTGACCTTTTGCAATGGCAGTACCATTATTTCCTTTGTGACATCTTTATTTTAAAGTCTTTGTTAACCTGAAATATTTCCAAAGCAACATTTAGCCTAGTGGAGCAGTTATGTAGAGCCATAGCAAGCATAGGTTAAATGGTTTTTACCAGATATTTTTGCTTATAGGTTGTCATGGGCCAACACTTGTTTCATCGCTGTATATCATCTGAGGCTGTTCACTTCACTGGATATATGTGAGGGTTTACATCCACTTTTACTGACCTCTGTAGCTGCAGGTATTGTGGAGCAAATAATTTGTAAGTGCTGCACTAAAGTCTTCTTAGTTGGGTCTCAGCACTTTGCACTTTCCTTTTCTCTGTTTATTTGAGAGATTAGAAGGATGGCAGGCTGCCAAGTCACTGCTGGGAAGTGGGAAAGGTGAGCTTGAATGAAATGGAAAATACTTTCTGCTGTAAAATGTGAGGATGTGTCTGAGCTACATAGGTCAGTTAAAGTGATTTTAAAGTATTGTGTTTTTTTCCTATAATAATAACAAACATGTTGTACTTACCTGCTCTCAGCCTGGATCCTCCTCTTCTTGGGTACCTCTTCTCTGCTCCTGGCCCCTCCCTCCTGTTGAGTGCCCCTACAGCAAGCAGCTTGCTATGGGGCACCTGAGCCGAGTCACAGCTCCCTGTGTCCATTCAGACACGGGAGCCTGCCCCCGTCCCCTCTCTCCCCTAATTGGCTAGCTGACTTTGACAGCAGCGACAACCAATGTCTCAGCCAATCAGGGGGGAGAATCTAGGACAGCTGAGACACCCGTGGACATCGCTGGACAGAGAGGGACCTCGGGTAAGTGTTAGGGGGTGCTGAGGGGGACTGCTGTACACAGAAGGTTTTTTTTATCTTAATACATTAAGATAAAAAAAACCTTCTGCCTTTACAACCACTTTAAGGTGTGAGTGAGTGAGAGCAATAATTGTTGGGCCATCATTTCCGATTAGCTCTAAATTGATGAGCTAATAAGGTTTATAAAATCTATGCAATGTAAAATTTTGAGTATTCTAGTTTGTCACTACATTTTCAGGCCTGGCAGATTTGTTATCACACAATCTCATCTATTATATTTTACAAACAATGGGGATTATATTGCAGTTGTGTACTATAAAATGATGTATTTTTTACTGAAAATATAGGCTTGATAATTATTGTGCAAATATTACATGGCATAAACATTTGCAACTACCATCATTTTATTCCAAAGGTTCTCTGCTTTCAGAAAATATACCGTATAATGTTTGGGAATTACAAGTATTCTTCAGGCCGAAAATGTACATTTAATTGTACATAAAAAAATCAGTCCAGGAGCAAAAAGGTAAAGTGGTTGTAAACCCTTACATATACCCAGTGAAGTGACTGGCCTCAGTGATTAAACAGATCCTCCTACATCAGTTATACCTGTTAATCTACAGGATTCATCTCCCTTCGCCTGTTTAAAGTCCAGAATTTTTGAAGCTTCTCTGAACTGTCAGAAAAGGGTGTGGAGAGCTGCAGAGCTCAGTGAGGAGAGCTCTTAGCACTGATTGGAGGAAAGGGATACACCCCCTTCACACAGGAACAGAGCAGAGGCTGTCAATCATCTGGAGCTCCTCCCCTGTCATCTTTTTTCTCTTGGTTTTAGAAGTGATTCATGCTGATAGCAGAGGAACGAAACAGCAGACAAAAGTGACACTTACTGCTTTTAATTGAGACAAGTACACACTATAGAGGGATATGCATCGTTCATATTTCATGTCTGAGGTTTACAACCACTTTAAAGCTGTCTTTACTGCTTGTTAAGAAATTAAGCTATAAATTCTTGACTGCTAATAGTTTGGTCACAGCTCTACTTTAAAGTTTTCTCTTTCCTAAAGGTAAATACCTGATATATCTGTAGCAACGCCCCAGGAGGAACAATGGGTTAAATGTGTTGTTCTGTTTCTCCCTGTGATGACCTTCCCTGGCTGTATTCAAATTGACTGATACACCTGGGGCTTTAAATGGACTTTATTAAACAGGCAAAAGAGAGAGAATTTCGGTAGACAAATAACAGTAACGCCTGTTCAATAAAGGCAGGGTTAGAACTATCCAACTAACATTACAGGCAGTGTCAGACAACAGTACAATGGGCATTTGATTTGTTACAGTCCTGCTGTTGTTGGGGCCCATTACCTCTCTCAATAGAGCACTCATTCTCTCACCGGAGACTACTTGTAATCCACAGAGTAAAGTAAAAACACAATCCCCTCTTGGTTAAATTCCCCTCTGTTCTCTAAAAGGAAAAACATAAATTACACTTACTGATAATTATATTTTCATGTAATTGCCATCAAATTAAATACTCATTTCTCCCATGTATGTGGCATTTTCTCATATGCTCTCATCTTATGGTGCCATGTAAAGATATCTGATACTCAGGAAAGTGAAGCATTAACCCCTTCATGCCTAAGCCTTTTTCTGACATTTGTTGCTTACAAGTTAAAATCGGTATTTTGATAGAAAATTACTTCAAACTCCCAAACATTATATCAATTTTTTTAGCAGTGACCCTAGAGAATAAAAAAACGATTGTTGCAATATTTTATGTCGCACTGTATTTGCGCAGCAGTCTTTCAAATGCAATTTTTTGGGAAGATATATATATTCATGACTTAAAAAAAAAAACAGTAAAGTTAGCCCAATTTTGCATAATGTGAAAGATGATGTTATGCTGAGTAAATAGATACCTAACATGTTATGCTTTAAAATTGCGCACACTCAAGGAATGGCAACAAACTATGGTACGTCCATAGGCGCCTTTAAGTCTTCAGTAAACTGGAAGTGATGTCATGACATCACATCCAGGTTACTAGATCCGAGACCCGATCAAAGCCGATTCCGGCTTCATTTGGGTCTCCGGCTAGCCGGTGGACGTGCCGACTTGTCGATCGAGCCTTCCAGTGGGATGGGAGAGCCTGGGCGAGCCACAGGAGGGGTGGGGGCATCCCCTCGCGCTGCTTGGGATAACAGCTGAGCGGCTGCATAGCCCCATCAGTTTTATCACAAGAAAGCCAACTGTCGGCTCTAAAAAACGGTACGGGGTGATGTGTGCCGCTGCATGCACAGGCCTGGTGCAAGGATTTTTGACACCCTAGCTGAAACCTCATTTTGCCACCCCCTTGGCCCTGACTCCACCCCATTTGCCTTGCCCATGTAACCTATCTTACCATTACACTGACCTACCTGACCCCCACACTAACCTACCTGACCACTACACTGACCTTTATACCGACCTACCTGACCATTACACTGACCGACCTGACCCCTACACTGACCTACCTGATTCCTAATACAATGTCAGTATTCTTCACTCACCAGGGCCCTACATGCATCCAACGACCCTGCCAGTGCCAGGAACAAATCCTGCCTTGGTGCCTCCAGGCTCCAGCTGTCACCAGCCTGGGAGCGCCCACTACTTCGATCTGATTAGGCTGTAGCACACACTGCCACTATACAGGACAGGCTGGGAGGGAGAGCGGCCTTTACGAATGGCATTGACACGGCGGGAGGCAGGGTCAGGGGGTCACATGACTCAGTATAGGAATCATGTACGAGCAGAGGCAGAGACTCGGAGAGGGAGAGACCGACAGGTCACTGATCATAGAGGCTTTGGCACACAGGTGATATGTGTTTCCGTTCCGTCGGGACACCAGTGGTGCGCTGCATCTCTGACACTACTTACGGATGGGGCGGCTGCCGTCTGAGTTAGTTACATGCTGCAGACAGAGGCATCCCCTGCATATAGTCACCACCGCACCGAAAACCTACGTAGCGCAGAGACCGGCAGAAGTCAGAGAGTAGGGAAATCAGCGGCCGGGCGTTCTAGGCAGCAGTGCACCCTAGTCGGCTGCCTAGTTTGCTTAGTGGCAGCACCGGCCCTGTGCATGCATCACTCTGGTACAACCCCTTCAAGCCAAAGGCTGCATATTTGCGTTACGTCGGGGTGAAGGAGTTACACATGTAAATACACCGCTCCTATCTATTTGAAGGTTGTTGGATCCTCTCTCAAGTGTGTGCCATAGTTGAAATTAAAGCTGAAATCTAGGCAGATAAAATAAAATGCAGCTTTGCAATCTATAATGCAATATTGTTTGCCTTATTTTGACCTGATGTCAGCCTCTTGGCGTTCCTGTACAGCAGCACTCAGAAAAGACAGCACAATTGGCAAGAAGCATGCTGATAGGGGGAGAAAGCAGAGTGACAGAGAGATGAGCCAATCAGTGTATTGTCTCTCCTTTCTCTGTGCATTTACAGGGTTAGGGTGGAGAGGAGACTTGTAAGAGAAAGTGAAACTGCAGCAAAGAAAGATTAGGTCCTCTCCTCTGCCAGGCAGGGCTGTGCTGTGTTAAAGAGCTATGTAAATTTCAGGACTGGATTAACAGAAATTCAAACCAGCTTTTCATCTGTGTATTTACCAGTTTACCTCAAGGTCAGCTTTAAGTGGCTATAAAATAACAGCTGTACATGTTTTGCAGCCAGGATCCACTCTAAACTGTATATGGGAACTATCATGCAATAGTATTTCTTATAAACTTTGACAATTTAAAAGTTGGCTCTAAACAGTTCTTTCTTCTCACAGAACGACCTTATTAGTATTATTCATATTAATATTTTGGCTATATTAGAACCCTTTAAACTGTGATGGAGGACTTCCTTTTGTGGGAGGAGGGGCTGGTTTATGAGAAATACTTGATCAAAGGAGATTATAAAAAGGTATCACACCATGTAACTTTTTTTGGTTTACATGTGAATCTATCTTTTTCAAACGAATGCTAACATTTCTGCACTTATTTCTTTTTAGTCTACCTGGGCAATTCTCTACAATAATTCTAGTTTTGAAAACCTTTGGGCGTTTAAATGCAGTTTGTTTAATAACATCACCAGATTTGAAGTGTATGTAAATCCTAGCTATGAACACAAGTTGTCTCTTTTGGTCTGTTAAATATGCCATTAACCCCCTGCCCCTATATTATAGAAATGAGGGGAAGATGTCGTCCTTAAATCAGAACTTTACCCATACCAACTTTATAAAAAAATAATGGGTTTTTTTTAGCAAAAAAAAAGCAGAAGCGCAGATCCATGCCTTCCACTAGTAAAAGCATTCCCCCACTACACTGAAAAATTAGTTAGGCACACGGTTAAACTTTTGATCATCCCTGATGTTAACCCTTTCCCTGCCAGTGTCATTAGCACAGTGACAGTGCATATTTTTAGCACTGATCTCTGTAATGATGTCACTGGTCCTTAAAAAAGTGGCAGTTAGGTGTCCAATTTTTTCGCCGCAATATCGGTGTCCTGCTTTAAGTCACTGATTGACGCCATTACTAGTAAAAAAAAAAAAAAAAACTATAAAAATATCCCATAGTTTGTAGACGCTGTAACTTTTGCGCAAACCGTTCAATACACTCTTTATGGGATTTTTTTACCAAAAATATGTAGCAGAATACAAACAGTATAGACACTTATTTTTAATGTTTCAGACATACACATATTAAAGCTACTTTCACACTGGGGCAGGGGGACGTTAGCAGTAAAGTGCCACTAGTTTTAACATCGCTTTACCGCTGTTATAACCTTGCTTTTCAGCCGCTGGCAGCGTGCTTTTAACCCCCGCTAGCGGCCAAACTAATAAAGGGTTAAAAGCGCCCACAAATCGCTGCCCATTGATTTCAATGGCAGGGGTGCTGGAGGAGCGATGTACACACCACTCCTGCACCGCCCAAAAGATGCTTCTTGCAGGACTTCTTTTCCTGCCCTGCAAGCGCACCGCCCCAGTGTAAAAACACTCAGGCTTTCACACTGGGGTGGCTTGAGAGGCGCTCTTCAGGCGCTTTACAGGTGCTATTTTTAGCGCAAAAACGCCTGAAAAGCTCCCCAGTGTGCAAGGGGTCTAAGACAGGAACCAATTAACCTACCACCATGTGTTTGGAGTGTGGCAGGAAACCGGAGCACCCAGAGGAATATATGAGCGTAAATGCCTAAATTGCAACACTGGAAGCTAGAAGAGGATGAAGAGGAATTTTACATGTGTATACACACACGCATGTATTGTGCAAGGTCTTTACAGGACCTTACATGTTTTACTCAAGAGCCTACGTATAAACATTAGTTATTGTGTCCATGTTCAAGAGGCCTTAAAGGATAAGTTAACCTTTGGGAACATGTTACATGTGTCACTTGTTTTTAGGGTGGAACATATGCCCACTCCTGCAGCCGCTCCTCGATCCCCCTTCTAATTGTGGCAGGGGGCCAGGGATCTTTTCCCCACATCCGCTGTCACAATTTGAAAAGAACGCGGCTGTGCGGGGCTCCGCTCATACTGTACAGCTGTGACATTCATTCACAGAGTTCTGCGAATGAATGAACTACAAATACCAACAGCCTTTGCGGCTGACGGCTTGTAGTTCTCAATTAACTACCAGGGCACTGATGAGCACTCTAGGTAGTTAGTGTATTAATAATGATAAGTGAAAAAAATGATGAACAAAAATGTAGCTGCCCCTTTAGGGTGAATATCACCTGGTAGTGTTTGTATCTAATGAAATGAAGTGGCGCTTACTGTGTTTATAAAGTCATAAAGTAATTTGTATACATCCTAACGCTATCCTGAGGGACCATTGGAATAGAGTGGTGTTGGCAGTGGAACCAATCTGGTTTTCCAAATGCGCATTTTAACCATCCTGTAAAAAGGGGTAAAACACATCTGGTGAGTTGCCACCTTCCCATTGAGCACTCGTGGTGGAAGAACTAGAAGTGACCTTGATAGGAGGAACTTGTTTTGGTGTTGTTGGTGTCTTGGTGGTGTTATTAGTTTTTTTTTTTTTTTATCCATATTCAGTGTTTCACAATATTGACATTGCATTTTATGGTTCACCAAAAATAATTTATCACTTCCTTTCATTAGATACAAACTCTAGGTAGTTAACCATTTCCCGACCAGCTCGCGTACATATACTGAGGCACAATGGCACCGCTGTGTGAAACCCTGTATATATACGGGGTTCCTTTAAGAGCCACCAGAGGGTGCCTGCCCGCTGCATGGTGGGAGACCCGTTGTGCATGGCCGGTGGTCGTGATCGCCGCTGACCACGCGTGATTACGTGCACGAGCGCCAGCAAGGGGATTTGTGTGTGTAAACACAACAAATCCCTGTGCTGTCAGAGGAGAGGAGAGGAGACATGTCGTTTGTTCCTAGTAAGTAGGAGCAGCAAAATGTCTCCTCTTCTACTCAGTCCTATCCCCATGCAGTTAGAACACACATTTAACCCCTTGATCTCCCCTAGTGTTAACCCCTTCCCTACCAGTGACATTTACACAGTAATCAGTGCATTTTTATAGCATAGATAAATGTCAATGGTCCCAAAAATGTGTAAAAAGTGGCCGATCTGTCCGCCGCAATGTCTCAATACCGCAAAAAAAAACGCAGATCACCAGCATTACTAGTAAAAAAAAAAATGCCATCTTTCCCATAGTTTGTATATTATTTGCTATAACTTTTGCGCAAACCAATCAATATACGCTTATTGCAATTTTTTTTTGCCATAAATATGTAGAAGAATATATATTGCCTAAACTGAGGAAGAAATGTGTTTTTAAAAAATTTTTGGGGATATTTATTATAGCAAAAAGTAACATATATAAATATTTTTTTTTAAATTGTCGCTCTTTTTTTGTGTATAGTGCAAAAAATAAAGACCGCAGAGGTGATCAAATGGCACCAAAAGAAAGCTCTATTTGTGGAAAAAAGGATGCAAATTTTGTTTGGGTGCAGCATTGCATGACTGCGCAATTAACAGTTAAAGCGATGCAGTGCCAAATTGTAAAAAGTGCTCTGGTCAGGAAGGGGGTAAAACCTTCCGGAGCTACAGAGGGTTAATTGATGCTTCCTGTCATTCAGTAACTGCCTGCCCATATGAGGTATGGGCAGACAGCTACACAGACAGTCTAGAGGAGCCTGCAGTTGCACCTGTGATCTGCTGATCGCGGGTGCAATGCTTTACAGGTTCCTAAAAAAATAAATAAATGGACATATATTTTTTACCTGCAAAAAATGTGCATTATAAGGTGAACTTATCCTTTAGTCTTTGGGTCTGTGTAAGGTTTGTTTTTCCTTCAAATATATATATATTTTTTTATTAGTCACAAGTATTTTGTAAGATCTTTACTTCCTACACTGAGGCTAAAGACAATCTGCCTACAAATAAATTAAGTGATTTTGATTACACAGTCTTACTTACTTTGCAGTTTAAACCTGCAAAAAATAACTAAATATTTGCAGATTTGTTGGTGTGGGTCACACATTTAAGTAATGGAATAAACCATGAACTTATCATATTAGACATAGCCACTTAAACTAATAGAAAATTTACACTGCAACAGTTTAACTACTTAGGGACTGCCTGCCACAGTTGTACGTCGGCTGTTTGAAGTGGAATACCGTTGTTATGGCAGCAGCTAGCTGCCATAACCCTGGTATCCTCTTCAACAGTGGGCGATCCGTTTTCAGATAAAAGTGGTCCCAGCGGCAGATTTTCCACAAGATCGCTTTTATCGGGGACGGGAGTGCCCCACCCCCCTCCCGCCGCACTACGATGGTCTCCGCCGCTTACCGAATCTGTCGGAGACGATTGGATTGTTTCTCCTCACAGGCTGGATCCCGAGTGAGGGAAAGATGGCTCCCAGTCGGCTCCAAGCCATTGGATGAAGCAACGTCAAATGTGACCTCTGCCCAATGGTCTTAAAGGGGAATTTTTTTTATTTTTCTATTGCATTTTAGTGTAAATGTTAGATCTGAGGTCTTTTTGACCCCATTCCTGTCATGCTTTTTTTTTTCTATTACAAGGGATGTGTACATTCCTTATAATAGGAATAAAACTGACCAATTTTTTTAAAAAGGACAGTGTCAAAACAAAAAGTAAAATAAATAAGAAAAAAAAAATTAAAGCGCCCCGTTCTGCCATGCTCGCGCGCAGAAGCGAACGCATACATAAGTCACGCCTGCATGTGAAAACTGTATTAAAACCTCATGTGAGGTATCGCCGCGATTGTTAGAGTAAGATAATTCTAGCCCTAGACCTCCTCTGTAACTCAAAACTGGTAATCTGTAGAAATTTTTAAACGTCGCCTATGGAGATTTTTAAGGGTCAAAGTTTGTCAACATTCCACAAGCGGGTGCAATTTTGAAGAGTGACATGTTGGGTGTGAATTTACTCAGCATAACATTATCTTTCACAATATAAAAAAAATTTGGGCTAACTTTACTGTTGTCTTATTTTTTTTTAATTTAAAAAAAAAGTGTATTTTTTCCCAAAAAATTGTGCTTATAAGAACGCTGCGCAAATACGGGGTGACAAAGTATTGCAACAACCACCATTTTATTCTCTAGGGTGTCTGAAAAAAATATATCTAATGTTTGGGGGTTCTAAGTAATTTTCTAGCAAAAAAAAAAAAATGATTTTAACTTGTAAACACCAAGTCAGAAAATAGGCCTGGTCCTTAGGTGGTTAAAACAAGTATTGCCAGACTGTATAATGGTAGAAA
Source organism: Lithobates clamitans (assembly GCA_037952925.1). Taxonomy (NCBI): domain Eukaryota; kingdom Metazoa; phylum Chordata; class Amphibia; order Anura; family Ranidae; genus Lithobates; species Lithobates clamitans. The sequence continues at coordinate 1,132,670 of JBBGZY010000318.1, forward strand.
AAAATTAAGACTGCATCCTTATATTCTAACGGGAAGCATTTTTTTATGCCTTTGGCTCAAACTGAAGCTCGATATGTACGCGTTTGTTATTGTTTGTAATGTTATCCCTTTTTTCCGTGTGTTTGCAGTAATGCTTTATGAAGTGATTGTATATTTAAACCCTCTTGTACTGGAAGGCAGGCAGCATGTTATACTTTGAGGACCTCACAGATAGATTAAACTGACTTCCAGAACTGTATAGTTAATTTTTCCTTATCCTCAATTTAGAATATGACTGTTGAAATGGCAAAACAGTCTACAACAATTAAAGCCATGAAAAATGAAGTCCTGGAAAAGGAAGAACGGATACGGGAACTACAGGAAAGGTAGTGTTTCATTTATTTTTCTAGTTACTGTGCAATCATCCATTGTGTTTGTCGCCACCTTGTGGCTACCATTGATTTCTCTATTTTTTTGAATGTTCTCACAGAATGTCATGCCTACATATTTTTGGGTCAGGGAAGGCGGAGAGTTGGAGGTGCTAATTCTCTACATTTGTTTTTCGTTTCTCTGTTTTAAGTTTAATATCACAGATGGATTTTCTGCTTTCACAAGAAAGCTGGGAAGTGCAGCTGAAGGTCACAAATTGTGTGAACTCATAAATGATTTGATGGAGTAACCAAAGTTAGATTGAGACCCCAGAGTGGACTTAATCACCCTTGATTTAAATTCAAATCAGAGCGAAGTGCAGAGGAATCTTTCAGATACTGTAATTCTTTGCCTGGGGGCTGAGAGACATGTCAAGGTTTAGCTGCTTAAACTGGATTAAGCACCAAAGCTTATATGTATAACAAGTGCAAAAGGACAGTTTTGTTTGTTTAGACTTGAATTGATTGGAGTCTTTTTAAAAAAGAAGAATTCAAGAGCACTGTAATAGTTTACAAATTATAGCTTTCACCGTGTTTTTTATTTCTTCCTGTTACGGGACTTAAATGCTAATTGCTTTTACAGCCATCCTGCAAGAAATTTCTATTTTATTTTAAATATGGTTCCATGATTTCCATTATTCTAATTGTATATTACTAAATTCATTTTTTGTCCTGGTTTATGAATATGCCAAGTTAATCCTGGGTTAGGTCATCCGAAGAAATGCCCAAAAATGTTGAATATAAAGCTCATCTTTCTTTTAATTTAATAGTTTGTTATTGCTTTACTCACATTTCATTTCTGCATGACTGACGAAGAAGTAAAGTAATTCTCTTCAGCAAGGCAGATACAGGAGTGTTTTTTTTTTTGTTTTTTTTTCTTATACCTTTGCGGACAGTGTTTATTGTGCGATAATCATTGAATAGCTTGACTTCTTTTATCAGAATAGGTTTACTTCTTTTGTATCAGTTTCCATGCTTTGGAAACACAGATGACACTGTCAGTGACACTGTCAGTGTTTTTTTTTTTTTAAGTAGTTGGCCTTAACAATTAAGATTTATGTGAGAGTATAAGACTGTCAATAACTCTATATATGTGAAATAGTTAGTGTTTATGTGCTTGTATATCTGTTAGTTATGCTTTTGGAAGCATTCCAGTCACAGGTATCTGTAGGTTTACATGCTTAAGTCCCTACAGCTATATACAGTTATATATATATATATATATATATATATATATATATATATATATATATAAAAGATATATTTATTAAATATCGCAACTTATAAGACTTACAGGACCTGCTACCGATGGCTTGGTGCCAGATACCACAGTATACCTTTACAGGTCTAGTGGTGTCCATGGCTCAACGGAGCTGTTTTGTGGTAAAAGGAGGACCTACTCAATATTAGGTGGGTTGTCATAATATATATATTCATGTAATTTATAATATAAATGTTTTTGGTTTATTTGATTTTTTTGGATTATTATATTTGATTTCTAATGTATTGTTCTATTGCTTATCTATGATTGTATAAGAAATGTGTTAATGCAAATTTTAGCATAATACATTTGTTCCTAGCTCTGCTAGGTTCCAAAATATGGCTTGTTAAACAGTCAAGAATAGACCTAAAGAAATTGAATTCTCATCATCACTTTCCTAGATAATGCATATACATTCCATAAAGATGATTACACTTCCTAGGCTGTTGTACTAGTTTTGTTGCTTCCAACGATCAATCACTCATTCAGGTATTAATAAACTTAAATTTATCAGTCCGATTAACAATTTGCATTAATGTGGAACAATAAAAAAATATTTATAATATCTTTAAATCATGTTTATACATAAGAGACTGGATAGACCCTTGGCTCCTAACCTATATAAATACAAAAAATCTGTGCAAATTACTCTTGCAGCTTCTGGTATCATTATTAAAAAGCAGTGCGCAAACTGTAAGTACTATTTAAATCCTTATTAAAATAATAATGTTCTGCTTTATACCCAGCTTCTTTTAGGCTACTTTCACACTGAAAGCACCCGGTGTTAGTTTTAGTGGCGCTTTACTGTCATTTTAGCGGCGCTTTTCATCCGCTGGCGGTGCAATTTTAACCCCCGCTAGTGGCCAAAAAAAAGGTTAAAAGTGCCCCTGTTGCAGCGCTGCCAAAGTGCTGCCCATTAATTTCAATGGGCAGGGGCAGTTTATGTGTGGTGTATACACCGCTCCAAAGATGCTGCTTGCAGGACTTTTTCTAACGTCACACAAGCACACAGGCTTTCACACTGGGGAGGCATGTGAGGCGCTTTTCAGGTGCTTTACAGGCGCTATTTCTAGCACTAAAACACCTGAAAAATGCCTCTGTGTGAAAGTAGCCTTAGTGCCATCTACCTGTCCTGCAATTAAACTAATTTTAAGCAATTTAAACAGAGCATATGATGGGCAAAGATGCATAAATAAAGATTTAATTTAATGAAAGGAACCTGTCCTATTGATCCCTAGATTCATAGATCTAGACTGTGGAAGATAAATGTAAACCATGACTTTTCCTGTAAGAAGTCGTGCCTGGTTCATACCTCCTTTTGCTTTCAAGGCTCCCTGCTAGTTCTTTATTGCAATGTGGGGGCCTCGTTAACTAATCAAAAGGCTTTGGAGGTGGTAAAGGTGAGGCAAAGTTTGACTTTTATTGAAAATGGTAAGATTTTATCATTCTAATATTAGTTACTAGCTGCAGCAGTAAAGACTGTGGGAAAGAAGAAGTGCAGTGTGTTTACACTTACTTTTCAGGTAATTTTCTTATTTATTCTTTCATTATTTCCTCCCGCTGAATTGCTCAGGTTTGTGAAAAGTTGACTTTATTATGGACTAATGGCCCCTTTCCTTCAGTGGTGAAGAACAATTTACACATAGCCTAAAATGTATTATTACTATAGTAAAAAATCTTTCTAAATAAAAGTTTTAATCTACACCATCTTCTTTAATAGAGATTTTTGTCAATTTCCAGCACTTTCTGTTGTTCCTCCTGCCTGCCCCTATGTCCTATATTAAAGTGTTACTAAACCCAGAACAGTATTATTATTATTATTATTATTATAATACAGGATCTATATAGCACCAACAGTTTGTGTAGCGCTTTACAACATGAGGGAGACAGTAAAGTTACAGTACAGTTCAATAGAGGAGGAATTAGGGGGCCCTGCTCGTTAGGGCTTACAATCCTAGTAAAATCAGTCTGTATATGCAGTAAAGCATGCTTGTTATACTCACTGTGGAACCTAAGAGGTTAATCCACTGCATTATGCAAAAAGGCTGTTTGATCCTGTCTTCTCTGGTCATCTCCTCCTTCCACTGTCCCCTAATAATTTCCTGATAACACAGAGTCTATGGAGTCATGCTGCACATGCTCAGTTTGGTGTATATTTTTTTTTTTCTCTTTTTTTTTTTTTTTCTTTTCTTGGTAAGATGTATGTGATCAGCACATTCTATGCGTGCTCACTTCCAAGCCGGGCTGTGTGCTTCTATTCAGACATAGAACTCAGCTCGGCCCCACGCCCTGTTCTCTGCTCACAGGTTTTGACTGACAGCAGCAGGAGCCAATGGTTCCCACTGCTCCTAGCCAAGCCTGTGAGAGCAGGGAGAGGAGAGAAGAGCTGCAGCAGATGTGCATGGCACTGGATCCAGATCAGGCTCTGGCGTATGTTTAGAGGATGCAGCAGGGTGTGCTATTATTAAAAGTTTTTTTTTTACCTTAATGCAGAGAATGCATTACGGTAAAAAAAAAAGTTTTCCTTTATAACCACTTTAATGTACATGTTAATCCTATCATTAATTTATCTTTGGTCTGTTAAAGATACAGATGAAATCATTGTGTTATATCTCTTTAAACAGTGCCAAAAATTCCTCTTGATCCTGACAGAAATCTAGTAAGCAGATCACTTTCTGTGCTTTCTGCTTCTGCCCCCTATTATTAGTTGTTCTTTGTTCTTCCTGTATAAAATACAGAGCACCTTGTCTCTATGTTATGAAGATGAGGAGAGGGATTAGGACTGGCAAAGCACAAATGGAATTTTTGTTCTTGGGTTTGGATACACTTTAAATGTTCTGCAATTAATAATCTCACACTTCAGTTGATTTAGTTAATTCCATGATAGCTAAACGTAATGGTGCCTCTTTAGGTGGAAGTCTCCTGCTCAATCAATAAAAACTGCTGTAATTCCCAGAATGGTTATAATTATGATTGAAGTGTGAGTTGTATCGTATAGAAATGATGGGTGGCAGATTCCGGGTATATTTTATATATTAAATAGGCTTGCAATAGAAAATAGTTTACTAATCTTTGTAAAATGTAGCAGTTTTAATGTTGTAAGTTTGGTCCCTATGTTCATGCACTCATTTGTTACTAGTAATTTCTGGGGGTTTTTTTTCGATTTTTTTTTTTTGTCATTGTCTTACCTGCATCAAGAAAGTAGCAATTTATGCTATCCTTTTTAATATTAAATATTCTACTCACCGTTTAGGCCCCTTTCACACCGTCGGGCCGTTCAGGTCCACCTGTCAGTTTTGACGGCGGACCTGAACGAGCGCTCCATGCTAGTCTATGGAGCGACGGATGTCAGCGGTGACATGTCCGCTGACATCCGACCTGGTCCGATGAACTAAAATCAGACGGATGCCCCTACGTTCGCATCCGTCGCTATCGGATTGGGTGAGATCTGATGAAAACGGACATGCTGTCCGATTTCTTCCGATCTCTCCATAGTAACTAGCGGCGCTCGACAAGCCCCTCCCCACTCAGTGAGCAGAGAGGGACCTGTCATCTGCCGGCTCAGCGGAAATTAATGGAGAGATCTCCCGCTGAGCTGGCAGACAGAGGCGGACTCCGAGACAGCGGATCTGCCTCATGAGAATGATGCCATAAGCTAAAGTGATATGTAAGACAGACACTATTGTATCTTTATTCAAAAACTGCTATGCATGCGTATAGTTGCAGGCCCAGACTTACACAACATGTATGCTACAGGCTATAGAAAAAATATACAGTGTATTTGCTAATCAGTTTTGTAGATTTTAATCTGTTAATGAGATTGCTTAGTACACATGCATACTCAATGCTCATTTTGCCATGTTAAAAAAAAAAAAAAAAAGTGTGTGTGCGTGCGTGCGTGCGTGCGTGCGTGCGTGCGTGCGTGCTCCATAGTAAATAATTAAAGGGCTTTTAAAAACCCTATTGATCAGATCATGACCAATTTTAAAAATTACAGGGCAATTTTCTAAAGGGCATGTGAATTGTTTGTATAGGAAACAAACTGCATCTATCAGATGCAAGGACCTTCTCATAGATTGTCCCTTACTAATGTCCACATTAAGAAGGTGCAATAATCTTAAATTGCAGGCATGAAATCTACTTGCATGTAGATCAACAAGTTTGTGTAACCCCAAGATGCCAGTTATTGATAAATAAATGACAAAACTGGCATACAAATAACATCTCCAATGTCCTATAGATATTCTAAATAAAGACACATTTGCAGCAAGCTGTAGTAATTTAATGTCCTGATTATATGCTCTGTGCCTAATAAGAGCATACATTAGAACTTTAGGTGGAAAGGTCAAATTTGGGCTTTTTTTCTGCCTGAAATTTTTTCTTAAGCTGAACTCCACTTTGCAGAAATCTGCTTTTATACAGTCCATACCCCTCTGCATGGTGTGTAACTTTTTGCACTTATTTAACATTTCTTCTGTGGTTTATCTGACATATTTTAGCAGAAATTTATATTTTGAAGTCTAAAAACTAACAAAAAGGAATCTGCATGCTAATATGTGTATAAATCACAAATAATTTACAATAACATTTCTGGATGCTCATTCAGCCAAGGCAATGGATGAGCAGTAATATTGTAAGTGGTTATTAAAAACACATACTATTCCAATAATGTGATTCAGCATGGTGTCTCCTTTTGGACGCATTTTGAGTGCAAAGAAAAGCTCATAGTACCTGTTTCTTTGAGAGGAGTATAAATCTGAATTTTATAGTAGTAACATGGACCTTCGCTCTCTAGGGTGGCACGGATGGAAAGGGATGTCAACATGAAAAGGCATTTGATAGAGGATCTGAAAACCCGTCTGAAAATCTACCAGGAAAATGAAAGACCCAGCAAAGAAATGTTAGAAAATCTTGAAAGGAAGGTAATGTACTCTGTATACTTATTCCCCAAGCCTATTATTCACTAAATCACCTTGGAATGTAGTACAGTGCAATGCACGTGCAGCTTAATAATACCCCAGAGGTCAGCTAACATCTTCCCATGACAGGCATTTACTTGATAGCAAAATAACACATAATAAGGTTCTGAAAACTGTTGTTCTATGCACGATCATGTTAAAGATAAAATGGCTGCATTTCTTGGCATACTATAATTTGTGAAACACTATAGGTAGCACACAAACAATAATGTGCATATCTGACAAAGCAATTTATTTGCTTTTGCATATATTTAAACATTTTAGGAAGAAATCCAGGAAGTAGTAGAACTATCTTAACTATGCCCTATGCTACTTCATTGGTAGCTTAAACTCTTTTGTCTAGTTTATGGCCAATAGCTTACATTGGGGCACAAAGCTCTTACTATTTTTTGTTATTTAGATAATATTCTTAACATTGTTGTATACCCGTATACTCTAATACGCTTTTAGCAAACTTTGCAGCATAATCAAGGAATCTTGGTTTGCATATACCTTTTTTATCTGGCTGACTGAAGCAGTTGATAATATTGAGTATTATACTTGCTCACCCCGCTGTCAGAATACAATGCCTCAGTGGGAGGGATTCCCCCATCCACCTCGAACATGTGGAGGGGGGAATTGGATTTCATTTTTTTATTTTTTTATTTCAGCCTGCTAGTTAAACAGAAAAAAAAGAATAATGTATGGGCTGCCTTAGGGTGTCTGCATTCAGAATTAATTAGTAAAGCAGACACCTGTGGACAGCAGCATTGTCAGTCTAGGGTAGGAAGCATTCTACTAGCAGATTTAAACAGACTTGACTAACAAATTAAAGCTGAACGCCAGCTAACACTTTATAAGCAGTTACAGCAAACATTTTTATTTTATTTTGGAAAGACCATTGTAAGTACCCTTGTCAGTGTTAAATGGTTTGTCTTAATCCTCTAACTGCTACTTTGTCTGTACAGCTTAGTCTGTTAAAGTAGTATTAAAGCCAAAAGAAAACATATATTGTATTGCAGCTTACCAATTCTTAGATATGATGGCTGCATTAGTTTTAATTTTTAGGCTTTATTTCCTTTATTTTTCACCTGGTAATCCAGCCAGCAAGTCTTGTTTTTCAACAGAACACGCTCTCCAGAAAATGTAGCAGTTAAGAGCGTTGAGACAAACCTTTTACCACTGACAGGGGTTCTTACAATGATCAGCTTTTATTTATGTATGTAAAACCTTTATCCTAAAAGAAAAGACCAATGTTGATGTAACTGCAGTGAGAGCTGGAGTTTTAAGAGAACTTTGAGATATAGCTGTGGAGCCATTAACAGATCTTTTTAATCAATCTCTTCTAACAGTAGATGTTCTCCATCACTGGCAGACAGCTAATGTTGTACATCTTTGTGAGAAGGGTAGCAAGGTAGAAGCTGGAAATTACAGGCCAGTGAGTTTAACATCAGTTGTAGTCAAGTTAATGACATCACTCCTGAAAAGAAGGATCGTTGATCACTTAAAAAAGACAACTTGCTGCATCCAAAGCAGCATGGTTTTACTGAGGGTAGATCATGTCAGACTAATCTGATTACATTTTTTGATTACCGTATTTATCGGCGTATAACACGCACCCCAAGTTTAGGAGGGAATTTTAAGGAAAAAAACTTTTAGGAGGTTAATTAAAGGAAAAAAAAAAACTTACATTTACATACCCATCAATGCAACCTTATCAGTGTCCATCTGCAGCCTTGTCAGTGTCATTGCAGCCTTGTCAGTGCAGCCTTGTTAGTGCAGCCTTGCCCCAGTGTCCATTGTAGTCTTGTTAGTGCAGCCTTGCCCCCAGTGTCCAGTGCAGCCTTGCCCCCAGTGTCCAGTGCAGCCTTGCCCCCAGTGTCCAGTGCAGCCTTGCCCCCAGTGTCCAGTGCAGCCTTGCCCCCAGTGTCCAGTGCAGCCTTGCCCCCAGTGTCCAGTGCAGCCTTGCCCCCAGTGTCCAGGGCAGCCTTGCCCCCAGTGTCCAGGGCAGCCTTGCCCCCAGTGTCCAGGGCAGCCTTGCCCCTAGTGTCCAGTGCAGCCTTGCCCCCAGTGTAGCCTTGGATGGATTTAAAATTACCGCCGAGATCGCAGGGACCGCCCTATGATGAACATAACACAGGTCCAATGGCGGGACTGTGAGCGGAGCCAAGAAGAGCTGAGTACACTTGGCTATGTGTCTCTCGGTGGCGATCGCTCCGCTCACAATCAACTGGGGAACCGCGGGAATCAGCGTATAACACGCACCCACGATTTTCCCCTGATTTTAAGGGGAAAAAAGTGCATGTTATATGCCGATAAATACGGTATATTTCCAATGATTTGGACCAGGGTGGTGCTGTGGACTTAGCATATCTTGATTTCAGCAAGGCATTTGATACAGTTCCACATAATGATCTAATACCATAGTTGTACAAGCTGGGACTTAACCCTTGGGCGGTTCAGTGGATATTCAGTTGGCTAAGAGATAGATATCAGAGTGTGGTTTTAAATGGGGTTCAACAGTGATCAGTCACTATTGGTGTACCACAAGTCTCTGTAGTAGGTCCTGTTCTATTTATGTGTCAATGGTTTTTGTTAAGGTTTTTCAGAATAAAAAAAATGTACAAATATTCAGATGAGTCAAAATCATGTATTTTACAGCAATAGAAAGAATAAAGGTACACAGCTAAACAGATATATTGAGATCCTTAACCACTTGCCGACTGCCGCATGCCGATGTACGTCCAAAGTTTGCCGGCGGATATCGTTGTTATGGCAGCAGCTAGCTGCCATAACCCTGGTATCCCCGTTTTCGTGCGGCGGTCGGCTTTCAGATAAAAACGGTCTATGCAGCGAATTCGCCGCGATATTACTTTTATCGGTGGCAGGAGAGGGCCCCCCCCCCTCCTGCCGTGATCCGGTGCCCTCCGTCGGTAGCGGTGGAGACGATCGCGTCCTTCTCAGTGCTGTGCCTGGAGAAGAGTGAGGCTAAGATGGCACCCACTCGTCCCCATGACACTGCTGGGCGGAAGCGACGTCAAAACGTCACTTCCGCCCATACGTTTTAAAGGCACATTTTTTTCAATGTCATTTTTTTTATATGGCTTTTTTTTTTATTGCATTTTAGTGTAAATATGAGATCTGAGGTCTTTTTGACCCCAGATCTCATATTTAAGAGGTCCTGTAATGCTTATTTCTATTACAAGGGATGTTTGCATTCCTTGTAATGGGAATAAAAGTGACATAATTTGTTTGTTTTTTTTTAAAAACAGTGTAAAATAAATAAAATAATGTAAAAAAAAAATAGTAAAAATAAAAAAATAAAATTTTTAAAAACCCCCTGTCCCGACGAGCTCGCGTGCAGAAGCGAACGCATACGTGAGTAGCGCCCGCATATGAAAACGGTGGTCAAACCACACATGTGAGGTATCGCCGCAATCGTTAGAGCGAGAGCAATAATTCTAGCCCTAGAATTCCTCTGTAACACAAAACATGCAACCTGTAGAATTTTTTAAATGTCGCCTATGGAGATTTTTGAGGGTAAAAGTTTGACGCCATTCCACGAGCGGGCGCAATTTTGAATAAAAAATCAAAATTAAATAAATAAGAAAAAATGTAAAGCGCCCCGTCCCTCCGAGCTTGTGCGCAGAAGCGAACGCATACGCAAGTCGCGCCCACATATGTAAACGGTGTTCAGACCACACATGTGAGTTATCGCCATGATCATTAGAGCTGGAGCAATATTTCTAGCCTAAGACCTCCTCTGTTACTGAAAACCTGTAGAAATTTTTAAACATCGCCTATGGAGATTTTTAAGTACCAAACTTTGTCGCCATTCCACGAGCAGACGCAGTTTTGAAGCATGACATGTTGGGTATCGATTTACTTGGCGTAACATTATCTTTCACAATATAAAAAAAATTGGGCTAACTTTACTGTTGTCTTATTTTTTTATTCAAAAAATATTTTTCAGAATTTTTTCCAAAAAAAGCGCGCTTGTAAGACCGCTGCGCAAATATGGTGTGAAAAAAAGTATTGCAGTGACCGCCATTTTATTCTCTAGGGTGTTAGAAAAAAAACATTATATAATGTTTGGGGGTTCTAAGTAATTTTCTAGCAAAAAAAACCTGTTTTAAACACCTAAATTCCAAAACGAGGCTGGTCCTTAAGTGGTTAAAGAGCACATAAGGCCGAACACAAAGAAGAACCATGTGCGTGGGGGGGTTCTGAAACTGACTGAGGGAGATGCTGGGCTACTGCATACCAGACCTTCCCTATTGGGAACAAGCTGAGATTGGGAGGAGGCATATCCATCTCTCCCCTCTTGTTTTATCATTTTATATTCCCCACATCAATATTTTATCTCGTGCGTAACTATCTATCGCTCAACCTAGGAGTCATCTGAAAGGAGTAATATAGAGAGATAACTGGGGAAGGAACAGAAGAGGCCAGAGTGAGAGTAGGAAGAAGAGAGAGCATACCGGTGCGGAAGGCAAAAATGTCGGCAAGTACATAGTTAAGAAAGACCATTAGGGAATGAAGGGGATCTTCATATAGTGAGCCCAAGGTGCCCAAATCAAGTCAAATTTTTTCCTGGTGTTAAGGAGGGTACTAGCAAATTTTTCTTGCGCCATTATCCAGGAAATTTTCCGTTTGGCCAAGGTAATGGAGACTGATGGGTGTTTCCATGCATGAGCAACTGTAATTTTGGCTCCTAATAGGATAAAAAAGATTAGTGCTTGAGAACATTTGGGAATTTTATCTATTCGTTGGTTGAGGAGAGCTACCTGAGGGGATTGAGAGAGCGCAGTCCCTGTTATTTTGCGAATCAAATGAAATATCTTGTTCCAAAAACCTCGGAGTCTGGGACATGACAAGGGTATAGAGCAGGGAGCTCGTGTGTCCACAGCCTCGGAAGCATGAAGGGGAGGTATTGGGGTCTAGTAAGGCGGGTTGGTACCAGATAACAGCGGGCATTATTGATCCCCTTAAATGAGCGAAAGAAGCAATGATGCCAGGTATCTAGGTCCCAGTCCATCTCCAGGTCATTTTCCCAGTTTAGCATATAGGAAGCTTTATTCTTGGAGTCAGCTAGAGCAGAATAGATCATGGAAATACCTCCTCTCTGGTCCATGATTCTAGAACACCAATGTTCATAAATGGTGAACTTGGGAGAACCTGGTTTGTTGGCCCAAATTGAGTGCAAGAAAAGCCAAATTTGGTAGAACCTGAATCTCTCCGAAAGAGGCAATCTGTTAAACACAAAAACTATACGTTAAAGGGCTGTTTGAATTGTAGAAATGCCAGATGCTGAAGAGGCCTTTATTTAGCCACCATTGGAAGGCTCTAATATCTAATCCCGGGGAAAAGAGGGGGTTGTGAAATATGTGTCAGGGGGCGTAAATCTGAACTAATTTTAGGAGATTTGTGCAAGACATCACACAGAGCTATTGAGTGCGATAACGTGGGAATTAATATAGGGGGGCGGGATTTCGGGGAGCACCACAGGAGGTAATCTAAGGTGTTTAGATACTGCTTGCCTTTCCATAATGACCCAAACAGGCTTGATTCCTCTTGAGTAAATAATTGATATCTGAGATAGTTGCGCCATCTGATAGTACCACCATAAATTTGACAGTCCCAACCCCCCTTGATGGCGGGTTCTGTAGAGGATTGATTTGGGGAAGCGGTGTCCTGTTTTTCCCCAGACAAAACGGACAATTGAAGATTGTAACTTAGTTAAGTGAGATTTAATTATGGGGATAGGGAGTGAACAAAATAGGTAAAGAATACGTTAAAAGAGGGTCATCTTGACCGCATTAACCCTCCCCAGCCAAGAGAGCCCAAGGAGGGACCACTGTGATCGGCCTCTAATATTTTTTTAAATAGGGAGGTAATTAATCTTGTAGAGATGGTCGCTAGCGGCAGCCAAGCTGACTCCCAAATAAGGAATGGATGAATGATTCAATGAAAAGGAGAAATGATCCTGGAGGCGTTCCACTAAGGATAGGGGGGTCGATATGTTAAAGGCCATGGACTTGGCCATGTTAATTTGGAGGCCAGAGACTAGACCAAAGTCTTGTAGCAATTTAAAGATATTAGGAGTCGAGATAAGGGAAGAGGTTACGAAGAGGAGTATGTCATCTGCAAAGAGAGCACCCTTGTGAGTAAGAGGGCTGCAGCGAACTCCATGAATGTCAGGGTGTTGCCTAATTGCGATAGCGAGAGTTTCCATGACGATCGCAAAAATCAACGGAGATAGGGGACAACCCTGTCTCGTACCTCTGGCAATAGGGAAGGATTCAGGGACGGGACAAAAATATGATCAATCCTTGTGCGAGTCTGATGGGGGAAGAGAAGACTGTATAGTCTATAGTGGACGAGTTTAGTTCCCTCCAGATATCAATAAGGCCCAGCGAATGTAGGAGTTTGGAGATGCGAAGGCTTTGTTTGGGGGGGTCTCTTAAGGAGGTGTTTCCCATTGTCCGATTTGTCAAGGAGCTGATCAAAGGCAATATTAGAGTCACCTCCCATTATGACCCGACCCTCAAAGTGAGGGGCTAAAGTGTGCAGCATAGAGGAAAAGAAAGCAGCTTGGCCTCGGTTTGAGGCATAGTAGGAGATGTAAGTGAATAAATGGCTATCAATCTGTCCTTTGGCAAGGATGTAGCGCCCTTCCCGATCCTTAATTATCTGGGTAGGGGAGAAGGAGATTTGAGAAGATGATGGTCACCCCCTGTTTCTTGTACTAGGCGTTAACTAAGAAAGGATTAGGGTATTTATGGTGAATAAAGGATGGATTAAATTGTTTAGGGAAATTAGTCTCCTGTAAAAGGAGGCTATCGAGTCCCTGTGAATGATAGTGTTATAATGCTTTGAGTCTTTTAAGTGGAGAATTTAGGCTCTGAGTGTTATGTGATGCCAATCAGAGAGATGCACTTGTTAGATCATTGGGAGTCATGGAAAAGAGAGGAGGCGAGTACCAGTAAAAGATGACCACATACCCTCCTGTCTTGCGAAAGTTCTATGTAGAGAATTGTCAGAGGAAACCTGGGCTTAAATGTACTTGTAGATTGATGAAACTTCTGCACTGGTATCTGAAACAGAAAGCAATGCATAAGAACAGGAAGAAGAAAGAACAAGGTGATGAGCACAGAACAAGAACTGTTCTGCTGTCACAGAGAGCAGGATTGATCCTGCCCAGACCTGAACAGGTAAATACTTGTCGTTGCGACCTGTAATGTACAGGGCACTGTCCTGCCGTCCCCCAGAGGTGAAAACCGCTGAGACACAACAGGGGCGGAGCGTGTATACCGCTCCGACCTTAAAGCCTCATGAAAGTGAAGGCCCACACCATGCACAAATATAATTTAGTAAAAGAAAAATTTGAAAGAATTGGAATTGTAGCCGGAAAGGAAAAGACTACCTATATTTCACAGCTTTTTGGGACAGGACTGACAGGAGCAGTTTCAGTGATCTCCGCTTTTGAATGGTTGTAGGGGACAAGTCCGCAAGGATTTGGATGGTATGGCCCTGAATATACAATTGACTGGATTCTCAGGAGAGTTTCATAATGGCATAAAAGTGCGGCTTGAGGACTATGTCTCTGTGGAGACCATCGTGGCGCGGAGGTTGAAGGGCTCTATGCGCTCTGTCGAGTTCGAGCCTGTGTTCGGGGATGTTTGGGATGAGGGTCTTGATGAAAGATTTAACTGTCCCTTGTACATCAGTGATTGATTCAGGGAGGCCTCTGATGCAGAAATGATAGCGTCTGCTCCTATTTTCTCGGTCGTCGATTTTGGCTAATTCCGTGTCTAATTGGTCCTGTAAGTTCTGTATGCGGGCAGTATTTTGATTGACCCGTGCGACAGAGTGATCAACCATTTGCTCTAGAGCTTCAATGTGTGAGCCTAGGTTTGATAAATCAGCTTTTATTGTATTAGTGATCTGAGCAGCAGTTTGGGCCAGTCCATTAGCCAGCATTTCAGAAAACTTAGCCAGTAAGAATGCCATATCAGGTGGATGGCCCAAGGGAGAGGGAGATGTTTGGTATAATGCAGCTGGGTCTGCAGGATTGTCCCCAGCAGGGGAACGCAGCAAATACTCCCGGGTCCTGTCAATTAGGGAGACAGTGGAGGCTGGGGAGGTGACTGGATGGAGGGGGCTACTTACAGGGGTGCCTGGTGGGTCACAGCAGTCTAGAGAAGCCGGGGGTCCGCAATGGAGTCGGTGTCCTCATCCTCTCCTCGAGGTGAAGCCGCGGCCACCATCTTGTATTCCCCTGGAGCCGCTGTGTGAAGTGACAGAAGGCGAGAGACTTCTCTTTCGGACGGATTCCCCGACATGCAGGAGAAGCCTAGAAGTGTCCGGTGCTTGGAGGTGCAGTAAGGGTGGGGCTCGCTGTCAGTGGCTGGCTAGGAGACTCTCATACGGCCAGAGCGGGACGGAGTTCCCGTATCAAGCAGCCATCACGGGAGCCGCTGCACCTGCGCCTCCGTCCTGTTCTATTGCGCCTCCGTCCTGTTCTATTGAATCTCTATGTAAGTGATACAACTAAAGGTATGTTTGGTAAGGTATGTCTTTTTGCTGATGACACAAAGGTGTGTAATAAGGTTCATATCCCTGGAGGTGTCTATAACATGGAACATGATTTGGCATTGCTGGAAGATTGGTCAAAGCATTGGAAACTGCAGTTCAATGTTTCTAAATGTAAAATAATGCACCTAGGGAAAAATAATCTTTTGAGAAAGTACAACATTGTTGGCCAGCACTACAGAAGAAAAAGATTTGGGGGTACTTATTTCAGATGATTGCAAAATGAGCAAACAGTGTGACTAGGCAGTAGAAAAAAGCAAATAAAATTCTAGGATTTATCACTAGAGGTGGTCACCAGCAGGAGGAAGGGGGTCCTGATTCCTCTATATAGATCTTTATATCACTAGAGGGATCACCAGCAGGAGGAAGGAGGTTCTGATTCCTCTTTATAGATCTTTAGTGAGACCTCATTTAGAATACTGTGCCAGTTCTGGAGACCTCAGTTAAAAAAAGATATTGATAAGCTATATCTAGTCCAGAGACGGGTTCCTTCAGCCTACTAATCTTCCTTCAGTCTACCAATTAAGGGGAGTGATTAATTAGTCACAGGTGCTTGAGGCCTATATAATTTTCTGTAGAACTCATTTTGAGCCTGCTCATCTTTGAGCTTGCCACCTTTTTGCTTGCTGGAACTTAGACCAAGTGGAACTGGACTAAGTGGTGAGTTAAAAACCAGAGTTGAAAACAGGAGGTTGTAACAGGGGTCAAAGTACCTGTGTAGTGCGAGTTCCTGAGTGTTGTCTGAATAGTGTGTGTGTGTGGATCAATAGTACCTGTGTATTGTGTGTACCTGTGTATTGCGAGTGCAAATGGGCTTGTGTATTGTCTTGTTGCGTACCTGTGTATTGTCTTGTTGAGTATTAGTGTCAGGAAGCTAGTTAGGTAATTTGAACAGGGTCTAATCCCCAATCCTCATTAAATTAGTAGGTATGATGCCCGGCAGGTGTGAAGATGCAACTCGGTGTACATCTTGCGGCATTTATGAGTTCCTTGATCATCTGATCGAGGGCGACTACTGCTGTGCAAAATGTAAGCACATTGTTTCCCTGGAAGCCCAGGTTCTGAATCTAGAGAAGCAACTGTCAGCACTGAGAAGACCCGCCATACTAAAGGAGAGCCGGTAATGTATCTGGCAGGGGCCAGCACTGAGGCGGGTGGAGACAAAGAGGTGCAGGCATCAGAAAAGAGTAGATGGGTGACAGTCAGGAAGGATAGAGTGGGAAATGCCAGGGAGGCCGATCCAGGGCTGGAGCATCCCAATAAGTAAGCTCCATTAAGTGACATTGGTGAAACCAGTCAGGGACCAACACTGCTGAGGTACTCTCCTAGCTGCCAGGAGAAGAACTCCTCCAGTGAGAGTGGGGGGGCGAAGGGAAAGGATAGACAGATTCTGGTGGTAAGGGACTCAATTCCTAGAAGGACAGAGAGGGCAATCTGTGACAAAGAACTGAAGCTCCAAACGGTATGCTGTCTACTGGGCGCTCGGGTTCGGCACATCACGGATCTGGTGGACAGATTACTGGGAGGGGCTGGGGAAGAACCGGCTGTCATGGTGCACGTTGGCACCAATGACAAAGTCAGAGGCAGATGGAGTATCCTAAAAAACGATTTTAGGGACCTGAGTTGAGGAAAAGGACCTCTCAGGAATACTACCGGTACCTCAAGCCACACCAGAAAGGCAGAAGGAGATTAGGGAAGTAAACAAGTGGCTGAGGAGCTGGTGTAGTAAGGAGGGGTTTGGGTTCCTGGAGGACTTGGCCAACTTTTCTGTCGGTCTCCAGTACTATAGAAGGGACGGACTGCACCTAAATGAGGGGGGGCAGATCTGCTGGGATTAAAGATGGCCAAAAAGTTAGAGAGTTTTTTTTAAACTAAGCGATGGGGGGGGGGGGGAAGAACCAGAGGTAGAGATAGTCAGTGCGGAACATAGTCCAGAGGGTAGTATTGGGGGCATTAGTGGTAGGTTGACTAAAGCAAATAAACTAAGGTATGTATAGTAAAAAGTCCTAGTTGCAATCTCAGAACACCCAATAAGAGGATAGTATGCAACCGGTCTAAACTACGTGGCCTGTTCACCAATGCCAGGAGCCTGGCGGACAAGATGGGTGAACTAGAGATACTGTTGTACAAGGAGGATTTGGATTTTGTGGGAATTTCAGAGACCTGGTTCAACCGTTCTCATGCTTGACTGGCAAACATTCAAGGGTATACCCTTTATCGCAGAGATAGAGAGTGTCATGAACAGGTGTGACCAGAACCGTGTGATCTGCGACAGAGGACACCCAAACGTATATACCTGAAAATATAATAATTTATTAAAGAAAGTGAGTAATATAATACAACCAACTCCAATACAGTGCAATAACCAACCACAGACAGAGACCCACAAATAACAACAGACAGATAAGTGCAATAAATGGGAAATACCAGGATCATAAACAATAGCCAGGCCAGGGTCATACACAGCAGATCAGCAGATGGACAGGGGATGTTCCAGAGACATAAACGTAAGCCAGGCCAAGGTCATACACAGGGAGGTCAGCAGATGGGGTATGAAACACAGGACAGGGAGAGGATGGATGGGTCATACTGCAGGCAGGGATGCAAGGTAACAGGTGGGACAGGATAGGGTCGGAGACAGGGAGACAGGATCAGGTTCAGGGCACAGGATCAGATCGCTAGCAGGTCAGGAGTTAATGAAGAAATCAAGGCAAACGTGAATGTTTGCCGGGTATTTATAGGCCTGTGATTGGCCTCAAGTGACACCTGATTGTAGGAGGTACTGTCTGCTCCACACTGCCAGGATCCATCCGCTGGTGGACGCCAGTACTGCGGCCCAAAGATGATATACTATTAACAGGGAAAAGCTCTCCTGACAGTTCCAAACTGCCAGGAGACACCTGCTGGTGGACCTCAGTACTGCATGCCAAATAACAGGTATTACCAGCGGATGGAACATTTCCTGACAGAGAGGGTAAAAAAGGGGGAGGGGTATGTCTATCTATCAAGAATAATGTACAAGTGAATGTGAGAGATGACATCACTAAGGGAGCTAGGTAGGAGGTGGGATCCTTATGGGTAGAGCTCCACAGGGATGAAACTATGGAGAAAATAATACTGGGACTATGCTATAGGCCCGCTAACCTGAGGGAGGAGGGGGAGATGGACCTCCTATCACAATTTGGATTAGCAGCAAGGATGGGAAGTGTTATCATAATGAGGGACTTTAATTATCCAGACATAGACTGGGCGGAGGGAACCACACATTAGTCCAAGGCTCGCCAGTTCCTAAATGTCTTGCAGGACAATTTCATGGGTCAGATGGTAGATGCACCAACTAGAAATAAAGCGTTACTAGATCTACTGGTTACCAACAATACAGACCTGATCACGGATGTGGAAATACGAGGCTTCAATATAAATCACACATATAGGAAACATAAGGTAAGTACAAAGACACTGAATTTCAAAAGAGCCAACTTCCCTAAACTACGAACCTTGCTAGAAGGCATAAATTGTGATAAAATCTTAGGAACAAAGAACAAGGAGAGATGGGTTCGCTTTAAGAGCATATTAAATAAGGTCATTAGCCAGTGCATCCCATTGGGTAGTACATTTAAAAGAGCAAACAAAATTCCTGAATGGCTTAACTCCGGTGTAAAAATGCACATAAAAGCAAAAGAGAAGGCCTTCAAAAAATACAAGGTTGGGGGAACATCAGCATTCAGACTTTATAAAGAATGCAACAAGAAATGTAAGGGTGCAATTAGGGCGGCTAAGATAGAACACGAAAGACACATAGCGGAGAAGAGCAAAAAAAATCCCAAGAAATTCTTTAAGTATGTAAACAATAAAAAAGGGAGGACAGACCATATTGGCCCCATAAAGAATGAGGAAGGACATCTGGTTACAAAGAATGTGGAGATGGAAAAGATATTGAATTTACTCTTCTCCTCAGACTTCACGAGGGAATCGGGGGGCTTCATTAATCAAAACTGCAGTGTTTATCCTCGTGACACATCACAGAGGACAGAAATAGAATTAGACTTGGGCAAATTAACATTAATAAATCACCAGGACCAGATGGCTTGCACCCGAGGGTACTTGGGGAACTCAGTCAAGTAATTTTCAGACCATTGTTCCTAATTTTTACTGACATTCTACTGACTGGAATGGTACCAGCGGATTGGAAAAAAGCCAATGTAGCGTCGATATTTAACAAGGGCCCAAAATACATCCCTGGGAAATTAGACCAGTTAGCCTAACATCAATAGTATGCAAGCTCTTGGAGAGGATGGTAAGGGACTATATACAAGATTTTAGTAATGAAAACGGTATCATTAGCAGTAATCAGCATGGATTCATGAAGAATCGTTCTTGCCAAACCAATCTATTAACCTTCTATGAGGAGGTGAGTTGCCATCTAGATAAAGGAAGGCCCGTAGACGTTGTGTATCTGGATTTTGCAAAAGCATTTGACACAGTTCCCCATAAACGTTTACTGTACAAAGTAAGGTCAGTTGGCATGGACCATAGGGTGAGTACATGGATTGAAAACTGGCTAAAAGGGCGAGTTTGGAGGGTGGTGATAAATGGGGAATACTCGGAATGGTCAGGGGTGGGTAGTGGGGTCCCACAGGGTTCTGTGCTGGGACCAATCCTATTTAATTTGTTCGTAAACAACATGGAGGATGGGGTAAACAGTTCAATCTCTGTATTTGCAAACCATACTAAGCTAAGCAGGGCAATAACTTGCAAAAAGATCTGAACAAATTAATGGGGTGGGCAACTACATGGCAAATGAAGTTTAATGTAGAAAAATGTAATATAATGCATTTGGGTGGCAAAAATATGAATGCAATCCATATACTAGGGGGAGAACCTCTGGGGGAATCTAGGATGAAAAAGGACCTCAGGGTCCTAGTAGATTTTAGGCTCAGCAATGGCATGCAATGCCAAGCTGCTGCTAACAAAGCAAACAGAATATTGGCATGCATTAAAAAAGGGATTAACTTCAGGGATAAAGCGATAATTCTCCCACTCTACAAGACTCTGGTCCGGCCGCACCTGGAGTATGCTGTCCAGTTCTGAGCACCAGTCCCCAGGAAGGATGTACTGGAAATTGAGCGAGTACAAAGAAAGGCAACAAAGCTAATAAAGGATGGATGATATTGGTTATGAAGAAAAGTTGCGAGCACTGAACTTATTCTCTCTGGAGAAGAGACGCTTGACAGGGGATATGATTTCAATTTACAAATACCGTACTGGTGACCCTACAATAGGGATACAACTTTTTCGTGAAATGGAGTTCAACAAGACACGTGGCCACTCATTAAAATTAGAAGAAAAGACGTTTAACCTTAAACTGCGTAGAGGGTTCTTTACTGTAAGAGCGGCAAGGATGTGGAATTCCCTTCCACAGGCGGTGGTCTGAGCGAGGGGCATTGATCGTTTCAAAAAACTATTAGATAAGCACCTGAATGACCACAACATACAGGGATATACAAGGTAATACTAAGATATAATCACACACATAGGTCGGACTTGTATCTTTTTTCAACCTCACCTACTATGTAACTGTAACGAAACGTCCCACACTCCGCTTGAGTGCTTTCATCATATACCGCTTCCTCCCAGTCTGAATAAAGACATCAGGTATTCCAACTGCTCACAAGCACAAAACAAGACAATACTTGTTTAGTTGCTGAACATGGACTCTTTATTAGAGCCAAAATACAAGTCCTATATACAGTTAAAGAGGAGGAGGCCCCCCTCCTGCTCATATTACTCTAACAATACACCTGTAACCAGAAATATAAATTAACATGAGCTAATTAACTAATCCCTTAAAGCAGCCGATGTGACTTCCTAACTACAATACATCTTATCATACATCTCAACACAGAACTCCTTCATACAATTGCAGAGTTAATTAGCACAAACAACAATGGGTGAAAGACACTTAGAAGCTGTGGCAAGCCAGACTAGACTCATTTACATTATAGAAGACAACAGACAGATGGATGGAGTTGATGACATTAGCATCTAACAGTATGTGTCTCAACAGTATGAATCAGTCACTATTTCTAATATGGCATATACAGGGCTCCCAGAGTCTGTATGTCTTGGGGGGATATGGACCTGAATCCAAAGTAACACCATCTCAAGGGTCCCCAGGCATACAGCTCACAAAGAGCACTATTCTCCCAAATGCCAGGGCCCATAATCGGTAGGCAAGAGGCTAGCATTCAGTCCCCTCCAAAAGCTTCTGTCCTGGCTAGGTCTGTCACAGTAACTATGTGACAAAAATGGTGAAAGGTATTGTGAGAAACTTCAGGAACCTAATATGTACAGTCTGGAGGAAAGAAGGGAAAGGGGAGACATTATTTACATGTTTAAATAGATCAAGGGGGTAAATTATGGTTCAGGGGGCAGTTTGACCTCAAACTAACTGGTGAAAAGTTCAAAACTAATTTTAGAAAGTATTATTTTACTGAAAGGGTATAGTTGCTGTTTGGAATAAACTTCCAGCAGAGGTAGTGAGACAGTCAACCGTAAATGGCTCAAACATGCTTGGGACAAACATAGATCTATACTCGGACAAAAAAGTTAATGAAAAAATAAATAAGAATGGGCAGACTGGATGGGCTGCCATCACTTTTCTATGTT
This sequence comes from Lithobates clamitans, assembly GCA_037952925.1. Classification (NCBI taxonomy): domain Eukaryota; kingdom Metazoa; phylum Chordata; class Amphibia; order Anura; family Ranidae; genus Lithobates; species Lithobates clamitans. The sequence goes on from JBBGZY010000318.1 coordinate 1,154,560, forward strand.
TCTATGCTTGGATTCTATTTGGTAATGTATCTAAATCTGTTAGTGCATCTAACACTCCCCTCTCCCCAGACTGACAATGTTGTTGTCCGAAGGTGCCGCCCCCTCTGCTCCTTCGTCCATAGTGTGGGGGGGGGGGGTGTTACAGGCCACATCACCAGGTGAAAACCTTGAGTAAAGAAAGCCTAAAAAAAGAAAACAAACCACCACATCTAATGATTGGTAAGCTGCAATATATTACATTTTTGTTTTTGGGTTTTTTGCTGCTTTAACCTCCCTGGCGGTATGATTATGTCAGATTTGTGAATCTCAAAGTGGTACATTGTTTTGCATAGAAATTTGACGTTTTATAGTGTAGGCCTGTAATTCTTAGTAGGAACACACTTAAATCTGTCCACACAAGAGTCTAGTAGACATCCCGGGTATGATAAAGTTTGAAACACGAAATCATACATTATAATATAATAAATAATTATAAAAAATAATAAAAAAATTAATTTCCCCACCATTCACTATCGCTCAATTCTGCAAGTGTTCTAAATCACTATCGCTGTTTTATAGCTGGTCCAAAACCACTTTTGACGTAAAGGGACACTTTTTGGTTGCCATAGACAATCTCAAGTTTCCAGGCAGAAAGAACAGTATATATAATATAAAACTGCATGCAGGGCAGTGGACAAAGCATTAGGGACAAAAAGGAGGTAAAATGATTTGATACAGTAATGTAATCTGTAAGATTACATTGTACTGTATGTGTTATGTATTTTGTACTTTTTGAATTTGCTGCCAGGCTCCTCCCCCATGCGTCGAAAAGCTCGCAGGGAACTGAGCCCGGAATACAGAGCATCGGGCAGATGATCAGGCGGAGGACTCAGCGGAGGGACATCACAGACTTACTGGCAGGATCACCAGAAAAAAAATCAAAAGGCAGAAGTCTAAAAAAAAAAAAAAAAAAAAAAAAAACCCAATGCAACCACCACGTCTAAGAATTGGTAAACTGCCAATAAATGTTTGTTTTGGGGGTTTAATATTGCTTTAATCCCTTAAAGCTTCCCCCTCCCCCCGTAATTAATAGAGCAAAATACTTACCTTCAGCGCCTCTCCAGAGAGCTTCAATGTTCACTGCACAACTTTGTACAAATAAAGTCTTAGCCGGTGTTGTGGACCTGCTGTGTGCCACTGCCTCATTTATTCCTAAAGCTGGGTTTGTACCCCCCGTGAGTGTGTACTTCTTTGGTGGAAATCACAGTTTAAACATTTTGTGCAGCCAGAAAACTTTGTTGCTATTCTTGCTTCAGGGATATTTTCCCACTTTTTCTTTTCTTAGGTTGTCCCGTATGCAGTGTGTGTTTAAAGGCAGTCATTCATGGATTGAAATTCATCTGGTTTAGCAGGGACCAGATGAAATTCACTCCATGTATGGGCAGGCTGGTTGTACAGAAGTTGAACACTAGATCAACTTCAATACAACCAGCCTGCCCTTACATGGATTGAATTTCGTCCCATCGTGTTCTAGCGATCAACTTCTGTACAACCACCCTATCAAGTTTTTTTCCCGATCGATCAGTGCCGCCAGGCATAGCCGGCAGCACTGATCAGTGTATTGTGACAGTGAGTGAAGTCTACCCCGCTGTCAGAATACAATAAATCAGTGCTGTGGATGGGGAAATTCGGTCATTTTTTTCATTCAATCAGCGGGAATTATGGGCTGCATAATAATCTACCCAAAGATTTTGAAAAGTATTAAAGGGAACCTGTGCTAGAAAAGCTGTTATTACAGCTTGTATTAAGCTGGTGTTAATTAAGTAGCCTACCTTATTAAAATACTTACCTTCCTCCCTATTCTAGCGATCCTCACTGTACTACCCTGCCTGGCACTGCACAGCCTTTGAAACCAAAACATCCCCGCAATTTCTTTTTTATACACATGCGCACTGCGGCCCTACTCATTCCTTTGGGTGAGTTGTACTGCTCTGGCAGCATATCTACTCAGGTCCTGTACCATATGCAATCCATAGCATGATAATGATAGTTTTGCAGTAGTGTGCTTATACTAAATGACGAGCACAGCATGTTTACTCTCCCAACCATGCTTATTTTTATTTTGCTCTTCTGCAGGTAAAAGCAATGGCAGAGGAATGTTCTCACAAGAAGACAGCACTTGATTCCTTAAAACAGAGATTAAATGTAGTCACCAAAGAGAAGTCACATTATGAGCAAATATACTACAAAGTAAAAGAAGAACTAGAGAAAAAGGTATTTACCTTTCCTAATGTATTTTACTATCTCTACTTAAGAGGACCATTCATACAATGAGATGCGGTGATGACCCTGCTTATGATGGCCCTGTTGTAAGGAAGCAAAGTCAACATTCTTTACTTGCTGCTTGCTGAGGTCAATCGGTTACTGCAGAACTAAGTATTGTTCCAACAGGCACTTGGGAAATGTGTATCGCTTGCTTTGAGAGAGCACTGATCGCCAAGGACTACAAACGAGAGATTAGCTAGGTGCATGCAACAGAAATGGACAAAATAGAGGAAATAACCTACCTTTCATTGTGTAGTTGAAGGAAAATGTTGTAGCTTACACAAAAGGAATACTCTAAGAACAATTTGGATTTTTTTCAGTATTTTATTAGTCACTGTATACTCCAGTTTTCTCCTCTACACATAGCTAGCAGCTGGCAAAAAAAACCCTTTACTTTAGATGATTCAATCTAATCGCAGTCCCATGACAGTGTTATTTACGTGAACTAAGGTTTATTTTGCACAGAGGTGCTAACTTTTTGTATCTCAATCCCTGTTCTTCATTAAACTTTTATGCTAAAAAGCATTCTGTTAAGTTATATAAAGATAGAAAAATATTTTGAAATTCATAAATATAAAGTTTTCAGTATTGAAATAAGACTGAAGTGCATTTTAAAGAAAAACGGAACGTAAACAAACTTGTGTGTTACAGAATGTAAAAGTCAGCGACTTGGAAGGAAAAATGGTTGAAGCTGAACGTGCCATGTCTGAACTGGAAGTTGCTGCTAAACAACAACTTCACAACTTAGCAATGCAGAGTGAACAAGCCATGGAGGTGATACAGAATAAATTGTTACATGGCAATAGAAAGATTGGAGAATTTGAAACATTTATAAAGGTACGAGCTTTATGTAACTATATTGTTTGTTTTTTAATTCCAATTTTTTTTTTTTTTATATATTTAAAATCATAACAATTTCAGAATTGTGTGTCAGATACATCAGAACTGGAAAAAGCATTTTTTTTTTTTAATGTGTTTTCCCCAGATTTCTTTTTCTGAGTTTTATACACCAGCTCAGTGGTTCTATTGACTGGAACTGAAGCTCATGTCTTCATTAAACAGCAGTATCTTCAAATGTATAGAAAAGAATTGTGACAATTACACTCCCAGGTCCCATCCTATGCAGAGATGTTGGAGCAGGTTAACAGAACAATGAAATCTTGAAACACATGCCCATGACTAAGCTACTAAGCTCTGGGGGGCGGAGTGAAACTCATTGGGGGTGTGGCCTGGTCAGAGACCAGGCTGAGGTTGCCACTCTAATCATTGTGGTGGGACACCATAGATGTGCGACTCCCAGGGGTCACCCTTCTTTCCTTCAACTCTTTAAACACATACAGTAACCACCACCATGTGTTTTCAACAGAAACACGCACTAATACAGTAATCTTTTCTGGTCCCTGGAGTGGAGGTTAACAGATTTGATAGTTGACAAATTGGTCTGACAGTCAAACCAATCAAATGGTCTAAGACCCCATTCACACAGGGGCAACACGACTTTCAGGTCGCCTCAGCAAAGCGACCTGCAAACGACTGCCCGGGCGACTTGCAAAACGACTTCTGTATAGAAGTCTATGCAAGTCGCCCCCGAAGTCGTACAGGAACCTTTTTCTAAGTCGGAGCGACTTGCGTCGCTCCCCTTAGAACGGTTCCATAGCACAGAACGGGAGGCGACTTGTCAGGCGACTAGGTCGCCTGACAAGTCGTCCCTGTGTGAATGGGCTCTAAGGGTGTGCTAAATGGATGCCAATTATTCAAAAGACATCTGTATTTCTAGCTGGCAAGGTTTTACAAACAGCCAAAATATTATTGAGCGGAAGGAAATTACATTTGTTGGAGACCACGATTGGGCTATTTTGAAGGCAGCCCTTTTGCTGCTTAGATAACGTATGCAGGACATTGTCAGTTTACACTGCTAATTGATTTTCTTTGACTTTTTTTTTTTAAACATTGCCAGGAGTGTTTCAGAAGCATCTAAGGCAATTTTATACCTTGCTGGTCATCTGCAACTGAATGTTCTCTGCACTTGATTCACAAGTGTTTGACTTTACAACTTATCGACCAGCACCTTCTATAAACGGTGGCTGTTAGAACTGGATTTTAAACACGTTCACGGTTGCTATATCAGTCAGGACTTGTGCTAAAATTTGTTCAGCTGGCAATAGACTTTCAGGTGAAAGTGATTTCAGCAGATTTACAGCCAATTAATCGCTTCCACAGCCCGCCAAATGTACCGCCCCCTCACCTGACTGACTTTGCCCTGTATCCTGGGCTCCACTGTCCCACCTACAGACCTGGCAGTGACATGGCAGATTTTGGCAGATGGGATGGAGGAATATCGGCAAACGTAGGTTCCTTTCCGGCTGGAAAATAAACAAATCTGTGCGCCATTAAATTCAGTGGAGGCCAGGGGAAGCAGATTAGACCCCCAATGTCTCAGTAATGAGAAGCTGTCATTACAGTATGCTATCACATAGGAGGCAAGGTTAAGTGTAAAAAACATAATAAATAAAAACAAATGATAAATTCCCCCACCCACGGACACAAGAAAATAAACTCATGCAGATGTGCACCTGCGTACAGTGGAACTTTAGATTACGAGCATAATCTGTTCCAGGAGAATGCTTGTAGTGCAAAACACTCGCATATCCAAGCGAGTTTCCCTATAGAAGTCAATGGAAATTAAGATAATTTGTTCCGCATTGACTTCTATTGCATGCAATACCGCATGTGGCCAGAGGTTGGGGGGGCGCCGGAGAGCCTCGAAAATACTCGGGGACAGCTCGGCTGAACTCTGAAAGGCTCGGGAATGGAGTGTTTCTGAGTATTTCCGAGCGGCTCCGAACCATTCCAAGTGTCGCCAGCGCCCCCGCACCTCTGGCCAAATGCGGTACTGCTCATTAACCGCGTTTCTCGTTAACCAAAGTTCCACTGTATTAAAAAAAATAAGGATTGTGCTACATGTTACATATCCTCAAACGTTGACATGAGAGCAATAATTATAAGACTATCATTCATGTTTAACTCTAAACTGAAACGTGTAAAGAATTTTAGGGCTTCTAATTTTTTTTACTGAAAACGTGTTTGATATCATGTGACATAAACCATTGCAATTGTTAACATTTTATTCTCTAAGGTCTCTGTTTTAAAAAAATATTTAATGTTGGGGGGTTTAACTGATTTTCAGGCCTACAATATGCCTTTGCCATGAAAAAAATGGTTTAAGAACCAGTCCTTAAGCCAGGTCCTAAATGCAGCCAGTGTGCAACCATCACCATAGTTAATATTTGCACATACTGCTGCTCTGTGAAGAAACTGAACTTATTTATTGTTGTATATTGGTTTTGTATATGTGTAGAATAGAAACTTAAACAGGGTCAACTAGATGCAAAGGTACTAGCCTAAAAAGAAAGCTGCTTAATACATACCTGCACACTGTCCCATTTGTTAAAACACCACCTTGTAGCAGAACTCCTAAAGCTGATCCAATTGGATTTCTCAGGTTGGTCAAATAGCAGGTTCCCCTACTGGCCACTGTGGTTCTTCCTGGTGAACCCTAGTCAATGCAGGACACACTAGTAACTTAAGGGATGGTGGGAGGAACCATAGTGGCCAGCAGGGGATATATTATTCCACACGCACCAGAAGTTTTAGCAAACAGGTCAATGCACAGGTACTGTATGCAGACTGCTGTTTTCTTTTCAGGTTGGTGTCTTTGTAACTTTGTTGACCTGTTGACAGATCACTTTAACCAGTTCCCGACCAGCCACCGCAGTTATACTACGGCAGGATGGCTCCCCTGGGCGAGCCGTCGTAGCTGTATGTCGGCTCTTTAAGATGCTGTGTGAGCAAAAGTAAAAAATATTGTGTTTTTTTTTTCAAAATTGACGGTCTTTTTTTGTTTATAGTGCAAAAAATAAAAACCGCAGAGGTGATCAAATACCACCAAAAAAAGCTCTATTTGTGGGGAAAAAGGGACATCAATTTTGTTTGGGTATAGCGTCGCACGACCGCACAATTGTCTGTTAAATCGACGCAGTACCGTATCGTAAATAATGGCCTCGTCAGGAAGAGGGTAAATTCTTCCGGGGCTTAAGTGGTTAAATAATGCAGCATTCTTACTACTGGAAACTGGACCATAAGCATTTAGTTATGATAAATGCAGCAATATTCCTTTTAAGCTACTTACAAGCCATTGAGTATATTTATACTGACCTTTGGAAAGATTTGCCTTCCTTGATGCTTGTGCTGCCGCTCATCAGGTGTTCTCTCCTTCCTTTGCTTCTCATGCTGTCAGTCTATATTCACTCCCAATAACAGAGGAACAAACATTCCTCTAAAATGGAGCACATAGCAGTAGCTACATGAGTTGTTAGCAAACTTCCCAGCACTGGATCACATCAATGCTAATCATCTTCACCCACATTTAAATTTAACATTACAGCTTTAGTATCACAGAAGTCACTATATGGCCTCAAGCACTAAATTAAAGTACGCAATTTGGTAGCATAGGGTTTTTTTTATTGAATGTAGCAGTCCTTGTATAAATGGTGCATAGTTAAACTGAGATATAAATTTTCTGCAAGTGCTTTGAGGGTAAAGTTTTATTTAACCTTATGTTTTTTAATTATATTTACATTCCCATTGTTTTAAATCATTCAAATGTTGATGCTACAGAGCAAGTGAGCTGTTCAGGTTGATGTACTGGGAGGTATCAGTACTGAGAAATCTAACTGGGAGGTTGTATATAAATATGATTGACTGTTGCACGCCAGGCACACTCATTCTACTCCTTGCCATCCCACTCTTCGACTGGGAACAACTTTGTTTCTTCAGCATTATTACTGCCAGTGTTTTATACAGTTAGATCACTGACATATTACAACAAGGTTAATAGAGAGGCATAGACAGGATTATTAGCATAGAAAATATTAGGTGCATAAATGCAAACTGGCATGTGAATCAGTACATGCCCTTGAGGGCTTAGTGTTCACGAATACAAAACCTGCTGGAAGTGATTCTTTACAATATGGAAGCCAACTGGTCTATACTTTGCTTTCTAGGCAAATAATTGCTGAATTAGTTGGAAATGCAGTTCTAAAAGTATTTTTTTTTTAGTAGAGAGAAAGTTTGCAAATATTTCTATAGACCCCAAAGGATCTGAGTTATCAGTCATCGGTCCACTGTGCTTTGATGAATTTTAGACACTTTCTCTGTAATAATAAGAACATTTGTGTAATTTATAGGAGATAAGGGGATGTCTCCTTCGGTCATATAAAATATTTTATCTTGCAGTTGTTAGACATGACAGAGCCACTCATCTATGCTGTGTTATCACTGGCATTATTCAACATGACATCTCTCAGGCCCTGGAGACATCTCACATTTTACTTTATCAGTAAACTGTGACTATCCACCTCAGTGCCCTGAAGCTAGCGAGCCCTTGAGTGCTCAGCCTTGAATTCTATGCAAAAGGTGCTGTTTGTGCTTTACATGCATCTTGTGCATTGATATCATTGCTCTCTGTTTACAACCATGGTAAAAACATTTGGAGTGCAGAGCAAATGTGTATCTGCTGCATTGCCGCTTAGAATTCCCAAATCAAGAGGAATGAAATGAATGGTAATATTGCTGCTGATTTTTACCATACCCCTTCAGCACACCTTGGAGCTAACCCCAGCAAAGGAAAAAGAAAGATGCCTACAAACAGCATTTTTATTTAGGTTGTCTTTGCTGTGGTCACGCAAGTTCTCAGTGGTTATTTGACAGGTTGTGCTGAGAAATGGTGGCGTGATATTGAGAAGGCTTCATGGGAGGCGCTTTATAGCTATGTACGGTGTTTACCCTTTAGAGAAAGATCCTTGAATTGCCCTAATCTAGCCTGCAGGGTATGGATCGTTCTGCCGTCAGCTAATATGACTGTTTTTAGCCAGTGAGAATCCAGCACATGTACGTTTTTGACAAGAGCACAATAGGGGTCTTGTCAATGCTATGGTGACTATAGGGGAAAAGACAGTAATAAGTGAAAGGAAATGAGACTACAAGTGTTCAGTGTTTACATGTCATTTGAGCCTTTCAATTTTGATGGGCTGATGACTTAAATTCTGTATAATGGACGGCATGTGCAAATTGGGCTTCAAATGGTCCAATAAAGTTTGTCGGTTGATTAGCTAATTATCCATTCCTTAGTCTGAATGATATATGTGGCCATGTAGATCAGCAGTACCTTTGGCAACTTGCAGAAAAGTCCCAATACTCATTCACTGACATAATATAGACTGGCATGATGGGATTTGTAGTTTATTAACAGTTGTTTTACAGCCCAATGTCAACTTTTTAATTCAACGGTATAATGTACAGTTTTTTTAACTAGTTTATTAAATTAATCCTTCTCCTCCAGCTCCATCACTGCCCCATCACCTTTTTCCAGGAGAGGCTCTGCATTTGCTCTCTTTCTCAGCATCTGCTCCTGTAGTATTACAGGTTATTGTATAACTGCATGTTAAAAACAAACTTGTTATTTATAGCAAAAGCCAAGATTAAATAAACACTTGGCATTATAAACCTTCCTTATATGCACCTTGTGTTTTTCACCTGCATAAGATGTGCATTGAACATGAAGTTTTATGGTGTCATATGTTGCCTTGCACACATAGTGGTATGTACAGTAGGGTCAAGCTTCACATTCCCACGTCGGCAGTTTCTGTTTGTGTTCAAACGTGAGGCATGTCAAATAGCACTGCACAGGTTAATGCATGACCTCTGTCTGTAGTCTAAGAACTGATACTTTCTGTGAAGAAACAACATATCTAGGATTGTGGGATATATAATTTCTTCACAGAAAGTGTTAGTTCTTAAACTACAGAGAGAGGTCATGCATTAACCTGTGCAGTTCCATGCAACATGCCTCATGCCTCTCAGTCTAGTGTTCTACAGGCAAGAGCTTAACAGTGATTTGATCTGGCACTGCCAGGGGCAGGCAAAGCAGTAAAGGGAAGAGATCAATTTCATCACATTTTGCACTCCATTTGTGATGTAACACAGAGAAATAAGGAGGCATGCACTGGATGCTGTGTGACCCGGAACAAGAAGTTGCCTGTCCCTTTAACAAATAGACATGCTACGTCAATACTGTAAATACATGGCCATAGGGGAGTCAATCAGCCATAACACTACAAACTGCAGCCACAACATGTGAGCTTTACATTAAAAAGGTAAGGCAAATAAACAAGAGATAATTACATTAACCGCATGCTGACCGGCTCACGCCGATGTACGTGGGCAGCATGGCATGGCATGGCTGGGCGAAACCCCTTACGGGTACATCTTCTCCTTTAAGAGCCGCCATTAAAAAATAAATAATAAAAATTCCATAAATCTTTCCCATAGTTTGCAGACGCTATAACTTTTGCGCAAACCAATCAATATACGCTTATTTAGCAATTTATTTATTTTTTTACCAAAAGTGCGTAGAAAATATATTGGCCCAAACTTATGAAGAAATGTGTTTTTTTTAAGAACATTTTTGGGGATATTTATTATAGCAAAAAGTAAAATATATATTTTTTTTTTTTTCAAAATTGACGCTTTTTTTTTTTGTTTAAAGCGCAAAAAAAAAAAAAAACGCAGAGGTGATCAAATACCACCAAAAGAAAGCTCTATTTGTGGGAAAAAAGGGACGCAAATTTTGTTTGGGTACAGCATTGTCAGTTAAAGCAACGCAATGTCAAATTGTAAAAAGTGCTCTGGTCAGGAAGGAGGTAAAATGGTCCAGGGCTGAAGTGGTTAATATCTAGTTAAAACAGCGAAAACATTGAAAAGTGTACAATGCCTTTAAGCACTTCCGGACCGCCCATTGTGTGTGTGTGTATATATATATATATATATATATATATATATATCATTACTTTGGCATTAAATACCGGGGTTATAGCAGCAAATACCTGCCATAACCCCAGTATCTTTTTAAACAGCGGGCGGTCCGCATTAACATAAAAGTGGTCTCCGTTGCGTATTTGCCGCAAGTTCACTTTTAGGGTGGCGGGAGGGGTGCCCCCCTCCCGCTGCTTCCCGGTCGTCTCCGCCGCTTCCCAGAGCCGTTAGTAGCGGCGGAAAAGATCCGATCCTCGGGATGGATAGGCAGGAAGTCGAGTGAGGGCGATGACAAATGTCACTTCCGCACTTTGGAATTTTTACATTCCTTGTAATAGGAATAAAAGTGATCAAAAAAATTTTTTAAGGCACAGTGTAAAAATAAAAAATCAAAATTAAATAAGAAAAACAATTTAAAGTGCCCCGTCCCTCTGAGCTTGTGCTTGTGCGAACGCATACGCAAGTCGCGCCCACATATGTAAACGGTGTTAATAGAAACGGATAATAGACAGACTCAAGAAGAGTCTGAGACCATAGATATGGAGAGGATGAGAGCAAGAGAAGGAGAGGACCCAACCCCCAACATGGACCGAAGTAATAGTCAGCAATACCCAAGTATAAAAGGTGGGGGAGAGGGAAGATGTGGGTCACCACAGAGACATGTCATGGACTGTGACCAGGAGAGCCCCCAAAACGGTGAGGGGTACCCACAAGGATGGACTGGACAAAGTGTAGACCCAGAAAGGGATATCTGGGGCCTGTTGATGGCCCTCCCCACTAAAAGTGATATTCAGCAATTAATAAATGCAGTTGGACAATCTTGTATGCAAGCAGTAGCAAGCGTAAAAGAGGACGTCAGGGACCTGGGATACAGAGTAGAGGGGATGGAAAAAGAACAAGAAGTTATTATACAAGCTGTGACGGAAAAACTCAAGAGTCCATGAAAAAATATGAAGAAACTTTAAATGCATACAGGGACCAGCTGGATGAATACGAGAATAGGGATAAACGCCAAAATATACGTATAAAGGGACTGAAAGAGTCAATCACAGCGACAGAACTAGCCCCAGTGGCACAAAAAGTGTTTGGACAGATTTTAGGGGATCAAGCCCCTAATGTTATAGAAATAGACCGGATACACCGGGCCCACTCCAAGAGTACAAAAACTGACGTACCCAGAGATGTAATATGTAAAGTTCACAAATAGAGAACAAGGGCAAGGGGCTGGGTGTTCTAAAAATGAAATAAAATGACAGCCATTTTGAAAATTTTGTCATATAATGTGAGGGGTTTGAATTCACCAAATAAAAGAGGGCGCTTATGGGCTGAGCTGCAACATTGGGGAGCTGATGTTGTTTTCCTGCAGGAGACCCATTTCAAGAGCAGCTCAATTCCAAGCTTACCCCAGAATTTACTGAATCAGTGGCATCATGCAGTATCCCCAATAGCGAGGGCAAGAGGGGTCACAATTGCGTTCAAAAAATTGTGTCCATGGACTACGGAGACCCTGCAAAGTGACCCAGAAGGTCGGTACTTGTCTGTAAAGGGTACGCTACAGGGGAGACGATATACCTTTGCTTCAATATATTCGCCCAATGTTGGGTCAGCTAACTTTCTGGTTAAAGTATTTAGAAAACTGGAAGAATTTAAGGAAGAGTGTGTAGTGGTAGGAGGAGATTTTAATATGGTGTTAGAGCCGAGTATAGATACCTCTACGGGTAGAACTGCTGTGTCTTTTAAAGCCATAAAGCAGGTTAAGAAAACCTTACGCTTTCAACACCTAGTGGATACTTGGAGAGCTTTACATCCAGGTATCAGGGATTATAGCTATTACTCTAAAATACACGATATGTATTCACGGCTAGACCTCCTTTTGGTGGATCAATTCTACTTGGGGAATGTCAGCACAAGTACAATTGAACCAATAACTATGTCTGACCATGCTCCAATAATTTTGACCCTTCAACCAACTCAAATGACTCGGGCGGAACGAACTTGGCGTCTGAACGAGTCATTGTTGGATAAAGAAGACATAGTGGAGAAATTAAGGGTTAGGATAAAGGAGTATTTCGAAATAAATAAAACGGAAGGAGTGTCAGATCAAGTGGTGTGGGAAGCACACAAAGCGGTTGTGAGGGGGGACTTAATTGCCTTTGGCACATATATAAAGAAGGAAAGCAAAAGAGAAATGGACGAATTACTAGAGAAGATCAGAACCCTAGAAATAAAGCATAAAGAAAATCTCGATCCAGTGGATGGTAGATGTCTGGAGAGTGTACGGGCAGAGCTTGCGCAATATTTAGAATATAAAGCGAAGAACAAAATTAGGTTTTTCGCAAAAATAAATGCGGTAGGCTACTGGCAAATCAACTTAAAAAACAACAGGACTCCAGACACGTGCACAGCTTACTAGTTCAGGGTAGGAAAATAATAGACCCAGAGGCGATAGCAAAAGAATTTAGTAAATTTTTTGAGGTACTATATAACATCTCCAAAACAGAACCATCTGAAGAAGGGGAAAGCGAGGAACAAAGGAGAGATAAGATCGAGGATTACATTGAGAACGCAGACATGCCCATACTAACTAGAGAAACCTCCGAGATTATGGAACGCCCAATCACGTTGGAAGAGTTGAGCAGAGTGATAGCAGCCCTACCCCCAGGGAAAAGCCCAGGCCCGGATGGGCTGACAAACATATATTACAAGAAATTTCTCCCAATTTTGGTAAAGCCACTTTGTGATTATTTCAACTCTATGGGTGCTGGAAATCCACTCTCCTCAGAAGCATCACTGGCGTACATAACGGTTTTGCCAAAAGAGGGAAAAGATCCCCAGGTATGTGCCAATTACAGGCCAATCTCTCTTCTGAACTCAGACACCAAGATACTGGCAAAAATTCTGGCCCTGAGACTACAGGAAGATGTAGGAGATTTAGTGCACCCAGATCAAGCAGGGTTTGTAAAGGGGCGAGAAGCAAGAGATAACACCACCCGCGCACTCCATATACTGCATTGGATGCAACATGGCCCAGGTGAAGCCCCAGGAATCACTATGTCGATGGATGCGGAGAAAGCCTTCGACAGAGTGAACTGGGGCTTTATGAGAGAGGTACTGGGGAGGATAGGACTGGGGGAGAGGATGCTGGGATGGATTATGGCACTATACACAAAACCAAGAGCAAGAATTAAGGTAAATGGGACAGTATCTGAATGCTTTAACATACAAAACGGTACCAGGCAGGGGTGTCCACTGTCCCCATTGATATTTGCAATAGTAATGGAACCTTTTTTGCGTAGAATTAGAAAGAATAAGGAGATAGCGGGGACGCACATAGGCCATACGGAACATAAAGTAGCAGCATATGCGGACGATTTATTATTTTTTCTGTCCGCTCCCCAGACATCTATAGCCGTATTGATGGTAGAAGTACAGAAATTTGGAAGGGTGTCTGGCTTTAAGATTAATTTTGAGAAATCAGTCATCCTTCCCAGTCATGTCCCAGCGGAGATGGAGAGAACACTGAAGGAGAAATACCCATTTATATGGAACAGGGAGTCGCTGACATACCTGGGGGTACAGATAAGCGCAGACTATGAACTATTGTTGGAGCATAATTATGGCTCATTAGTGAAAGAAATAACAGAAGAACTAAAGAAATGGAAGGGGAAATACTTGACCTGGTTCGGAAGAATCAGTGCCATAAAAATGAGTATACTGCCCAGAATAGTTTATGTGCTGCGCCAATCAGGTTGCCGGCGAGTCTCCTTAAACAAATGTGTCGGCTATTTATGGCCTTTGTGTGGAACGATAAAAGGCCTAGACTGGCGTACGACATTTTAAGAAGGAGTAGAGCGGAGGGTGGCCTAGGACTCCCGGATATAACATCCTATTATAAGGCCATGGCGCTAGTTAGAATAATAGACTGGTGCCATGACCTAGATAAAAAACCATGGGTACAGGCAGAAATGATGATGGCGGGGAGAAACCTGGCAGGAGCACCATGGATCCAAGGGTCACTGAGAGGGCTGTCACAATTGACATCACCAATAACCCTGAATACATTAGGAGTATGGGATAGAATGAATAAAGAGGGTAGGTATGCCCCACAGACCTCCCCTCTGACTCCTCTGGAGGGATTTCCGTGGTTCCCCCCGGGGGAGAAGACGGGAAGTCTGGGGGCGTGGGGACAAGATGGGAATATTAGATGCGGTAAGTTCGTCCCAAGTGGAGTTTTAATACCACTGACAGAGATGATCTTGAAATTTGGGGAGACAAGAATGGCGGAATGGAAACACCGTCAAATGACGAGCTTCCTTAAGAAAATAAAACCGTTAAGATCCATAAATACACTTACCGCATTTGAGAGGAAGTGTGCACAGACATCGGAAAATGGGCATACATTATCCCGGACGTACAGAATGATCCTAGGACAGTGGTTCTCAACTCCAGTCCTCGGGACCCACCAACAGGCCAGATTTTAAGTATTACCTTGGGGAGTTGCAGACTAGAATACTGCAATCACTGAGCAGCAAGTGATATCACCTGTGATGTATTTCAGCTATCTTGCAAACCTGGCCTGTTGGTGGGTCCTGAGGACTGGAGTTGAGAACCACTGTCCTAGGAGAACAAGGAAAGAAACCCCCATACTTCATAAAAGAATGGGAGAGGGAGCTAGGCCAAGTGTGGACAGATAAACAAATAAATAAAATGATATTGTTAACATTTACTACCTCCATAAGTACAAAGGTGCAAGAAATGGCATATAAATTCCTAGCGAGATGGTATAGGACACCAGTTAAAATGGCACAAATCTCTTCAGAAGCTAATGACAAATGCTGGAGGGGCTGTGGACAGAGGGGAACTTTTCTTCATCTATGGTGGACATGCCCAATAATTAAGCGTTTTTGGGAATTAGTAGCCCCCTGGATTAAGAAAATGACGACGGAGCACATAGAGTTTGGGTCCATACAAAATTTTTTTTTCATGGAATGACTGGACCTGTCAAAAAATATAGAGAAAGTATAACCCCAAAAAAAAATTAATTCCAAAGTACTGGAGACAGGACCGGATCCCGTCAGTTATGGAGTGGAGAAATGAGGTTAATATAATAAAGGAAGCAGAGAGATGGGTTCATGTGGTTAAAAACCAAAGAAAGAAATTTGAAACGACATGGGCAAACTGGGAACAATGCGCTGAGGAGATAATAGAAGAGGGAAATACAGATGGGTAGGAGGAAGGAATGGTATAGTCATTTAGAATAGAGATATAAGAAGAATGGCCCTGAAGGGTAGATGTAAACAGTCATATAACTTCTCTAATGCTAATCAAGAGGGAGGGGGGGTAAGATAATGTATGGTTAAATGTATATGTGGTTTCTGTTTTTTTTTTTTTTTTTTTTACTATTTCCCTCTTGTCCCAGTTTTGACAACATTGGAGGTGGAGGGGGGAAGGAGATAGGCACACGATTAATAACAATTATGAACTATAGGGATATTACTCCCCCACCCCCCTTTTTTTTTTTTATGCACATTTTCGTAATTATGAATTTTAGTGGTTAGTGACACGAACTAGAATAAAGGGGTTGTATTTAATAATGAACTGAAGTAATGAATGACACGAATTAGAATAAGGGGGGAATGTATTCATAAATTTATCTTTAAAAACACTTTATAAATTATATAATCACAAACACGAATATACACGGAAGGGGGCCTTTTTTTTTTTTTTTATTTAAGCACTTTATAATCATAAGCACTATTATACACGGAGGTTTTTATTTATTTTTTTATTTTTTTCTTCTTCACAATACATAACAAGGAATTGAAGGGACTAAAGACACCAATTAGAATAAGGGGGGAACTCCTTTTTTTTTTCACAATATATAATTATGAATTGAAGTGATTATTGACACTAATAAGAATAAGGAGGAACTTATTTATAATCTTATTTTTAAACACTTTATAAATATAAGCACGATAAACACGGTGGGGTGGGTCCGCCGCGATCGTTGGAGCGGGAGCAATATTTGTAGCCTAAGACCTCCTCTGTAACTCAAAACCTGTAGAAATTTTTAAACATTGCCTATGGAGATTTTTAAGTACCAAACTTTGTCGCCATTCCACGAGTAGGCGCAGTTTTGAAGCGTGACATGTTGGGTATCAATTTACTCGGCGTAACATTATCTTTTACATTATAGAAAAAAATTGGGCTACCTTTACTGTTTACACTTTTTTGAATTAAAAATAAGAATTCTTTTCAAAAAGCGTTTTTAAGACCGCTGCGCAAATATGGTGTGACAAAGTATTGCAATGATCTCCATTTTATTCTCTAGGGTCTCTGTTAAAAAAAAAAAAAAAAAAGAAAATATATATATATAAAATTGGGGATTCTAAGTAATTTTCTAGCAAAAAATACTGATTTTAACTTGTGTCAGAAATAGGCTTGGTCCAGAAGTAATTAAACACACCTGCATGCACCTTTTGTTCTCTGATAGAGCTCCTATGGAATCCCAAACCTGATGTGCTTATTGTGCTATGGCTGGCTGCTGACATTGGAGCCCCACCCAACAGCAACCCTGCCTTACCCATCCCTAAATGCAGTAGGGAGACTTGTTTTGCAGCAGGCCATACTAAACGACCCTTTTCTGAGTTGAAAGTTTATACTTTTAGATTAAACATCCCAGAAATAATGTGACTCTGGTTTTGGAAAAAAATAAAAGGTACAAGTGGGCAACTCTAGGTACTTGCTTATACATACTTATAACAATGTATTGAAGTGCCTACTTTTATATGCTTAGAACTATTTGACTTTACTGTAGTAAGAGTTTGATTTTAAAGGGCAACTATATAATGGTTTTGGTTCAGTTTTGATGTACACTTTTATAGGTTTGTTATTGGTTTTAAATATGAACAAAGTAAATGAGTAGGGTGAATTACTCTGAATAGCTTGAGCTATTGGCCTGACTAAAGAAAGACAATATTTTATATTTCCTTTACAATCACCAAATTCCAAGTTGTGATTGGAAAATGTATGGGAAGCATTGTGGTTATCCCAATATAAAATACACAAAACAACATTTTGCAAATCATAAGCATTGGTCTTCCTTCATCTCATCATTTTTTTCAAACACGAGTGTCACCTTTATGAAGCAGGGACAGATGATAGTTCAGGAGAGATATTGGTGATAAATTAACTTAATCTCCATCAGGATTACTTTGCAGCTGGGATTTAGGCATAATTGAATCAGAAGCCTGGACAATGACAGTGAATATCTATTCGGCAGTAAACAGAATAAATGCACTATGTGGATTTTAATGAATGAAGCCAGCAGATCGGTGTTCACATTTTGTATATGGCTGCTGATGCGTGCATTGGGAGAACCACACAATATATAGTGAATTCCTTATTGGGCAGAAGGCTGATTATTAAATCGCTTTGGAAACATCAGTCTATTCCAAAGACACAAGCCTTGTAATTTCAGTAAATATAAGTGCTTGATGGACAATGACAGCAACATAAGCCAAAAAGCCTAAACATTTTTTTATTAGAAAGTGTAAATAGTTCTGTCTTCTCCCCTACAAATACAAAGCATCTAAAATGACATTCCTAAACAGTATGTTATTTGACTACTTACAGTCTAGGTGAATTCTGATATTTCTCTCATACATGTAAAAGTCAGCATTTTTGTTTGCTAGAAAACTACTTAGAACTCCCAAATATTATATATTGTAACCTGGGGGACAGGTAGCAGGTACAAAGCTCCCTGGGATGAGCAGTCTTTCAGGCACAGATACCAAATCCAGTGAAATAGTGACAAACAGTGCGGTGTTTATTTGTGATATATACAAGTCTATATACAGGTGCTGTACAGTGTTCCAAAAAACAAATAGGAACAAAAATAGCCAAAACAAAACCTAGCCGTGTCTCGGCACTAACTAAACAATATTTACAGATCCTAACTACCAGGCTGAGCAAGCCTACAGCTTGTCAGCTTCCACATACCTTTTTGCTCTCCTACACAGAAGTTGTATGAGTATCCCAGGCCAAGAGCAAAGGCTGTCTGCTCAGGTGAGCTCAAATTAGCCTGGGGGAGAGGACCAAGACCTGAACTGGACCATGGATCAGAGATCCCTGAACGTGTATGAGAGGAGCCTGGGAGATGTATAAACCCCGAACAGGACTTTTCCTGGCTCTCTCTGAGACGCTCTGCTACATATCCCCCCCCCTTGTTTCAACCCCAGGGTTGAAACAGGAGTGAACACGGGACAGGGCATCTACATTTCCCATCTCAACACTTGGCCTGTGTTTTACAGTGAAGGAGTAATCCTGTAGAGCCAAAAACCACCGGTTCACCATTCTATTAGTCTCCTTCCTTTGGGCCATCCATTTCAGGGGAGCATGGTCAGGTATTAACTCAAACTGGCGTCCTAATAAATAGTACCTGAGTGCGTCGACAGCCCACTTTATGGCTAAACATTCCTTTTCAATGACTGCATACTTTTTCTCATGGTCATTGAGCTTTCTGCTTAGGTACACCACAGGGTGTTCTTCCCCATTGTGTACCTGTGACAGTACTGCTCCGATACCAACATCAGACGCATCTGTCTGAACCAAAAAATCTTTGGAGAAATCGGAGGAGTACTGTACTGGCTGTGCACAAAGAGCCTTCTTCAGGACTTGGAAAGATTCCTCTGCTACTGAGGACCATTTCACCATTACACAGTCTTTCCCTTTCGTAAGGTCTGTCAGTGGGGCAGCTATAGTTGCAAAATTTGGGATAAATCTTCTATAATACCCCGAAATGCCAAGAAAGGCCCTGACCTGCTTTTTGTTTGCAGGACGTGGCCACTCCTGGATGGCTTCTATTTTATTCACTTGAGGTTTTATGACACCACGGCCAATAGTGTAGCCCAAATACTTGGCTTCCTCTAGACCAATGGTACATTTTTTTGGATTTGCCGTAAAACCTTCTTTGAAGAGGGAATCAAGGACAGCCTGGACACGGGGCAAGTGAGACTCCCAGTCAGTGCTATGTACCACTATGTCTTCTAGATATGCTGCTGCATATTGTCGTGGGGTCTTAGAGTCCTGTCCATGGCCCTCTGAAATGTCGCGGGGGCATTATGCAACCCAAAGGCATTTTTTTGTATTGAAAGGAACCCTCCGGGGTCACCAATGCGGTCTTCTCTTTGGCGCTACCAGTCAGGGGTATTTGCCAATAACCTTTTGTCAAGTCCAAAGTGGTCAGATAGCCTGCCTTGCCAAGTCGGTCTATAAATTCGTCCACTCTGGGCATTGGGTACGTGTCAAACTTTGTCACTGCATTAAGCTTCCTGAAGTCATTACAGAACCTCCAAGTGCCATCCGGTTTTGGGACTAGCACGATGGGGCTAGATTATTCACTATTGGATTCCTCAATGACATCTAGCTCCAACATTCTTTTAACTTCCTTGCTGATGTCCTTTCTCCTTGTTTCAGGAATTCAGTACGGTTTGAGCTTGACACGGACCCCAGGTTCAGTAACAATATCATGCTGAACTGCTGAAGTCGTGCCAGGTAACTCTGAAAATTTCTCTCTATTTCTTATCAGGAATTCTCTAGTTTCCTGCTTTTGGGAATATGACAGGGTGTCTGGAATAGTGACCTCTGGGATCAGAAGGGACTCAGCACCCTTAAGCGTTACCGAGAGGGACCTCGCAGTTAACGCCAGTCTATCCTTCCAGGGCTTTAACAGGTTTATATGGTAAATCTGTTCGGGCTTCCTTTTCCCTGGTTGATATACCTTGTAATTGACCTCCCCAACTCTTTTCAATTACTTCAAAGGGACCCTGCCACTTAGCCAGGAACTTGCTCTCAACAGTGGGAACTAACACCAGGACCCTGTCACCAGTTGAGAAAACACGGAGTTGGGCCCCCCTGTTGTATATCCTCTGTTGGGCTGCTTGGGCCTGCAGTAAGTGTTCTTTTACCATCGGCATGTTTGCTGCAATCCTGTCCTGCATTTGAGCGATATGCTCAATGACACTTTTATGGGGTGTCTGCTCCCCCTCCCAAGTTTCTTTGGCTATGTCTAAGAGTCCCCGAGGGTGTCTCCCATAAAGCAACCCAAATGGAGTGTACCCCATGGAGAACTGGGGAACCTCCCTGATGGCAAACATCAAGTATGGTATCAGGAAGTCCCAGTTTTTCCCATCCTTGTCAACAACCTTTTTTAACATGCTCTTTAATGTCTTATTGAAGCATTCCACCAAGCCATCCGTTCGAGGATGGTACACCGAGGTTCGCAATTGCGACACCTTAAATAACTTGCACAGCTCTCTAGTTATTCATGACATAAATGGGGTGCCCTGGTCTGTAAGGACTTCTTTAGGGATTCCAACACACCATAAACAGCTCTTTGGCAATGTTTTTAGCAGACGCGGTGCGTAAGGGAATGGCCTCGGGGTAACGGGTAGCATAATCCATGATTACAAGGATATGCTGATGACCTCGGGCAGACTCCTGTCATAACTGAGAAAGGAAAACCCGGGGAGCCCTGAGAAGAGTCCCCTGAACCCACATTGTCAGTAGCGGCCAGGAGTTCTGGCTCTGTCACTGAGCCAGCTACTGCGACCGGGTCGGGACGATCCCACAGTTCCCAAAACTTAGGGAAGTCCCTACCAACGATGGCCTCGTGCACCAAGTGGGGCACAAGTCCGATCGGATGGGTCACTGTACCTAAGCCAGTTTTAAACTGAACAGTGGCTATAGGATACTCGCGGGTATCCCCATGTACACAGATCACAGCAACTTTTTTAGCATGCAAATTCACAGTTTCAACCATCTCAGCTGTAACCAAAGTCACTAGACTTCCAGAGTCCAGCAAGGCCGTAATAGGCTTATTATTAACAGTCATTTGGCACATTGTTTTCCCATACTTGGTGCTGCAGCGCATGAAACAGCAGCAAACATAGACTGCCTTCTAATAGATAGATCACACTGCATTGGTTCATCTGTCAATGGACAGTTTGCTGCAACATGTCCCAGTTCTTGGCAACGAAAACACCTGATGTTTCCCCAGTTTGGTTTGCAGACAGGCAATAGCTTCCCTTGTTTGGGACGCCAAACTTCAGTCCTGGCACCAAAAATCCTCCCCCCTATTTCCTTGCCATGCTTACCACCCGCTTCTCCTGGAACAGTCTTACCGGTTGCCTGGGGAGACCGTGGCTTTGGGTGGAAAGTCTGTGCGGCTGTAGGGGTGGTGATCAGGCTCTTTGCAGCAAAGTACCTTTCAACGAGTTCCAAGAGGTTGTCCGCCGAGTTGGGGTCTCCTTGACTCACCCACTTCTGCAGGGGAACTGGTAGTGACCTCAGGAACCGGTCCATGACCACACGCTCCACTATTTGTGGCCCAGACAGGGACTCCGTCTGTAGCCATTTCCTCACCAAGTGAATTAGGTCGAACATCTGCGATCTTGGGGGCCTCTCGTCTTGGAAGAACCAGCTGTGGACCCGCTGTGCTCGAACTACCAAGGTGACACCAAGTCGCGCCAGGATTTCCCGCTTGACCTTTTCATAGTCTCCTGCTTCTGCTGACTCCAAATCATAGTAGGCCTTCTGTGATTCTCCAGACAGCAAGGGGGCGACCAGTCCTGCCCACTGGGTTTTGGGCCAACTTTCCCTCTCAGCGGTCCGTTCAAACGTTAAGAGAAAGGCCTCTGGATCATCATCTGCAGTCATCTTAGAAAGAAAGCGACCCACATGGATGGCTGAGGGCTTGTCTCCAACAACATTAACTTTAGCAGGTGACCACTGTGCTAGCGTCTCCACAACCGCAGCCAGGGTTTTCCTATCCTCTTTTGCGTCAGTGGCTAGCTGTTCAAACAGCCTCTGTGATAGCTCCTGTACAGCACCAATCTGTTGGCACAGCGCCTTGGTTTGCTCCTGTGCTATAGCGTTTGTTTGCTGCTGTGTAGCGTTTGCTTGATGCAGTGCAGAGTTTGCTTGTTGCTGTGCAGCATTGGATTGTTGCTGCGCAGCGTTGGATATCACCAATTGTTTTACGATTTCCTCCATGTTTAGTCTCTCTAGGTACTGGCCTTTTAAGTAGTAACTTACTACAGCTGGTCGCAGTCTCCACTATATGTAACCTGGGGGACAGGTGGCAGGTACAAAGCTCCCTGGGATGAGCAGTCTTTCAGACACAGATACCAAATCCAGTGAAATAGTGACAAACAGTGTGGTGTTTATTTGTGATATATACAAGTCTATATACAGGTGCTGTACAGTGTTCCAAAAAACAAATAGGAACAAAAATAGCCAAAACAAAACCTAGCCGTGTCTCGGCACTAACTAAACAATATTTACAGATCCTAAGTACCAGGCTGAGCAAGCCTACAGCTTGTCAGCTTCCACTTACCTTTTTGATCTCCTACACAGAAGTTATCTGAGTATCCCAGGCCAAGAGCAAAGACTGTCTGCTCGGATGAGCTTAAATTAGCCTGGGGGAGAGGACCAAGACCTGAACTGGACCATGGATCAGAGATCCCTGAACGTGTATGAGAGGAGCCTGGGAGATGTATAAACCCTGAACAGGACTTTTCCTGGCTCTCTCTGGGACGCTCTGCTACAATATATATTTTTATGCAGAGGCCCTGGAGAATAAAATGGTGGTTGTTGCATTTTTGTATGCCACATGATATTTGCTCGCCGCTTTATCGAACACAAATTTTAAGGGAAAAAAAAAAATTATTTTAGTGCACACAAACGTAATACAATACCCAATTTTTATTTTTAATTTGGTAGAACATAAAAGATGTAACAAAATATAAAGAAAGAAATTGCGCTAGGTGATAAAAAACATATAAATGACTGAAAATTGAAACCATGAAGCATATCCTGCTGCTAAGCACTATAATCCTGATATGGGGTACAAAAAGATAAATGTATATAAAAAAGTGCAGCGCGGGATAATAAACCAATGGTTTTACCAAGTGAAACATAATATAAAAATACATTAAAGTGAAATGTGTATCATAATCAAAAATATCCAGTGAGAAAAAAAGTGAAAAAAATCAGGTAAAAAAACAAGTAAAGAAAAAATCCATACATAAATTTGTGTTAGAAAAATTATGTGCATTAATAAAACGCATAATGTAACAAACAAAGTTCATAAGTGAAGATATCCCAATGGAAAAACTTCAATACAGGAACCAGGGTCTATGTTCTCCACTTGTGCTGCCCGTCATCTTACAATAAACAATGGAGGCTTACCGGAAAGCCTGCGACTGCCCTTCTCAGGGGGGTCAAAACAGGCTTAGTAGAAACAGCAGGAACACTGTTAGGGATTCCCAGGTGACCAGCTGGCATCAGTCAGGAGTAACTTCCATAGCTCACTTCCAGGAAATAAGTGCTGCGCACCAATGGATGACGAAAGGGGCGAGAGTGCACCAGTGGGCGACCAATGAGACAGGAACTGCGAACCAATGGATAGCGACTTCCAACAGCATACAAATGGATTAACCAAGAAGAGAAGGGGAGAAAAAACTAGTATCTTAAAATCAAAAGCGCACATGCGCATATACACGCATGGCGCATGCGCGTTTTTGCTTTTAGGATACTAGCAGAGCTTTTTATCTGTATCCTTGCAAGGAATGTTTTTACTGTATTGGAATTTTTTTTTAAATAAACCACCAAAGGAATCTCTGCACTACTGGAGTATTTTTCTCCCTTTCTCTTCTTGGTTAATCCATTTGTATGCTGATGGAAGTTGCTATCCATTGGTTCGCAGTTCCTGTCTCATTGGTCGCCCACTGGTGCGCTCTTGCCCCTTTGGTCATCCATTGGTGCGCAGCACTTATTTCCTGGAAGTGAGCTATGGAAGTTACTCCTGACTGATGCCAGCTGGTCACCTGGGAATCCCTAACAGTGTTCCTGCTGTTTCTACTAAGCCTGTTTTGACCCCCCTGAGAAGGGTGGTCGCAGGCTTTCCGGTAAGCCTCCATTGTTTATTGTAAGATGACGTGCAGCACAAGCGGAGAACATAGACCCTGGTTCCTGTATTGAAGTTTTTCTATAGGGATATCTTCACTTATGAACTTTGTTTGTTACATTATGCTTTTTATTAATGCACATAATTTTTCTAACACATAAATTTATGTATGGATTTTTTCTTTACTGGTTTTTTTTACCTGATTTTTTTCACTTGTTTTTTCTCACTGGATATTTTTGATCATGACACACATTTCACTTTAATGTATTTTTATATTATGTTTACTTGGTAAAAACATTGGTTTATTATCCCACACTGCACTTTTTTATATACAGAACATAAAAGATGATGTTACGTTGAGTAAATAGATACCTAACATGTCATGCTTTAAAATTGCATACACCCATGGAACAGCGCCAAACTACAGTACCTAAGAAATCTCCAAAGCAGACACTTTTAAAAAACCTTTACAGGTTACTCATTTAGAGTTACAAAGGAGATTTAGGGATAAAATTATTGCTCTTGTTCTGACATTTGCAGCCATATCTCACATTAAGGCCCCTTTCACACTGAGGCGGAGGGGGCATCGGCGGTAAAACTGCACTATTTTTAGTGCCGCTTTACCGTCGTTTTTGCGGCAGTATTCGGCCGCTAGCGGTGCGGTTTTAACCCCTGCTGGCGACCGAAAAAGGGTTAAAACCGCTCGCATAGCGCCGCTACAGCCGCGGTATAGCCCCGCTGCCCCATTGATTTCAATGGGCAGGAGCGGTTTAGGAGCGGTGAATACACCGCTCCTTCACCGCTCCAAAGATGCTGTTTGCAGGAGATTTTTTTTTCTCTCCTGCCAGCGCACCGATTCAGTGTGAAAGCCCTCGGGGCTTTCACACTGGAGAAACAGCAGCAGCAGTTTTAGGTCGGTTTGCAGGCACTATTTTTAGCGCAATAACACCTGCAAACCACCTCAGTGTGAAAGGGGCCTTATATGGTACGATCATATTTATGTGTGTGGAACCTACATGCGTGTTCGCATTTGCATGGTAAGCACGAGGGGACAGGGGGCGCATTTTTTTTTTTTTTAATTACACAGTACTTTTATTTTTTTTTAACTTTATTGCTTTATCACCAAGGAAGAACAAACCAAGATAATTTTTATCAGATGCTGTACAAGTTTCCGTTTTCTTTTAATTTGCTGCTGTTTGTTTCCAGTTTCTTACTTCACAGAAGGGAGGTGAGTTCAGATGTACCTTTCTTCCCTCCCAGTGCTGCACTAATCAGAGTGGCAGTGGTACAGCAGTGTTAATTTTGTCGACTAAAACGACTAAAACAATTTAGTCGACTAAATGAATACTATTTTGGCCGACTAAAATACAACTAAAACTAAAACAATTGAGATGACTAAAATATGACTAAAACTAAAATGGGACTAAAACTAAAATGCCATTTTAGTCAAAAGACTAAGACTAAAACTAAACTGAAATTTGACTTCAAAATTATCACTGGCCTGTAGTGCATGTTCATTCCTCAATACTTTAAATAATAACCTATTAGATTTTTACATCCATAAGTATATAATGAGTTTGGAAATTGTAGAGAAATGTTAACTAATGCATTACAATTTAACTACACCCATTCGATTTTAGATGACTAAAATGAGTTTTGGTCAACTAAAATGTACCGGAGATTTTAGTCGAGTAAAATGTACTGGAGATTTAGTCGACTAAATATGACTAAAACAACTGCAGAAGACTAAAACGGGACTAAAACTAAAAAAAAAAGGACAAAACGAGACTAAAACTAAATCAAAATTTGTTGCCAAAATTAACACTGCGGTACAGGGCTCCTTGATCGATCAGAAGAGCCCAGGAAAGACAGTGGTGGGGGGAACCCCTTCTGCTTATCTGTAAGAGTGATCCTGCAGCTGTATAGCCACTTAGATTACTTTTACTTTGCAGGAAAAAGCTGTCAGGAAAAAAAAATCTTGATCATTGCTGCACCTGCAGTGATGACCAAGATATCACCCTACTTACCTGAGGACATAAATATATGTAGGACGGATGGGGAGTGGTTAAACATGCTTTGTCATTATTGATTCTGTGTGTAGGAAATATGCTAATTAATGCATTGTCTATAAAGGTATGAGTGTTTGCCATATTTTCATCAGTTTTTGATTAACATTATTACCTTTGCAACTATCTACAGTATAGGTAATACCAATGGAACAGCCCCCTTGGACTTTTTAGGCAGCAAATAACATAAAGTAATAATTTGTATAAAAGGCAACATAATGCCACTTTTATTAAATACAAAGCATAAAGGCATTGTAAACATACAGTAGCCTATTAGGCAAAAATGGTATAAAACACAATGCGTACAATTTAGAACAAAATATACGTTATACATATGTGGTCAAACCCAATGGAAGCAAGTATGCCCAAACACTACCAGAGTCAAACTGGTCAGTCGGTGGGGATTTCTTGCATATAACCCAACCTGTTTGGGAATTTAACAATGTGTATTCCTTCATCAGAGAAAATTATATTTTGGGTGACTTTGTTGTTGTTTCTGAAATAAAAACATAATAACATAGTAGTCACATTGCAATACATAATGTAAACAAAACAAATTGTTTTACATGGTAAGTAATAGTGATATAGTAATAATATATTCATCACTGTTTGGATACTTACATTAAAGGATTAATGTGAGTATCCAAACAGTGATGAATATATTATTAATTACCGGTTGCTGGTAATGTTTATTTGATATTAATATGATGTAAAACAAGATGTGTAAGCTAGTGCAAACTATTTTTTTGCAAGAACACGCTAAGTTTTAATGCATTAGCCAAACTGGAATATTTATACACACCTACCACAATGTTAATGTTATATTACGGACCCAGATGCTGAGCATCCCCATGTATTGCAATTGTAATGAGCATTAATTGTGTACTTCCAATGTTTGTTGCATTATAGAGTCTGAAAACTGTAAATTCCAATTGCATGTTTTCATTCCCATTACCTGTGTTTTTAGTATTGAAATTGTTTTCTTTTCCCTCTGCGTAGGGTTTGGCTACAGAGCTTCATAAAGATGTGTGTGAAATGAGAACCCATATTAGACATGCCAAGTTATTGCAAGAATCCAGCAGTGGTCCATCCAAGCATTCTGTACACAAAGCACAGTCCCTGGCAGCTTCAATCCTAAACATCTCACATTCTGACCTGAGTGATATTTTAGAGATTCCTGATGAAGAGGTAAATCACTAAATTTTGAAGACTTCACATTACCTTCTTATAGCTTAAGATATAGTTGGGATATCACGCTGGTCTGACGAGTCAAGCCCCTGATTCACTCAGAATTCTTGATCATACACTATGCATTGTTGGCACACCACAGGCATAATTTGTTTTGACAGTTTTGTTTGCCTTAATACAGATGCTGGCAGTTACCTACATATACTGTCTAGCTTTTCAGGATTAGTTAAGGAGTTTTCCTTTGCTCTTTATCAGACGCAGACTCCAGCTTTTGAGTCCTGTTTGTAGTAACATAATCTAAGGTTACAGATGGCACAACTGGTAAGCCCTCAATTCATTCATAAAGGTAAAGCAAAAATTTTTCCTTGTCAAAAGAAGTTTATTGAGTATACAATATTATAAGATACATAAAGTAAGTTTACAAGGATCTATAAAGTAAGCTCATTGTTTTACAGTAGGGTTTATATAGGTAAATATCATGAAATTTCAAATATTAAACATTGGGTTCACGTAAACCTAAATTAAAGATATATATCATTTCCTTAGTTACTTTTGTAGGTATTTAAATGATTTATACCTACTATACATATTGTTTACAGGTAGAGTGTATATAGGTCAAATAAATTCTGATAATGAGCTTTAATCGTAAGGTGGAGAAAAGGAAAGAGAAAGAAGAAAAAGGGTAGAAAGGCAGAGGTATGGTCCACAAGGTTGTCCCGCTCGTCAGTTTATTATTCTTTTTAGTTCTCTTTGAAGCCTTAGAATGGGTGTCTCTGTAAGTCATTTAATCTGTTACCATGGCAACAGGACAGAGTCATTGAAATTTGACAGGAACTGTTGTTTTATCCAAGGATGCCAAAGTTTTTCAAATTTTGGAATTTGATTTTGATCGATGGCTACCATCTTAGCATGGGACATTGTATTATTCATTCTGTGAATTGTTTCTGCTAGTACCAATGTAGGAGATTTCCATGCCTTGGCCACTGTTTGTTTTGCAGCCGTTATTAGTTGGATCATAAGTTTGAATTGAGAGAGTGTTAACCATTCCGGTTTTAGATTAAGTAAAGTTATATATGGATCTGGTTGTATTATTTTTTAAAATATTTTAGATGCAATCACGAAGACTTCCTTCCAGAAGGTTTGGATTACTGGGCACGTCCACCATATGTGTAAATTTGTGCCTATTTCTGGGCATCCTCGAAAACAAAGAGCTGAGGTATTAGGTGAATATTTTGCCACTCTAGCGGGTACAAGGTACCAGCGAGTTAGGACTTTATAATTTGTCTCCAGTGCTAAGATGTTGGGTGAAGATGACTTAGATGTGAGCCATATGTTAGACCAGTCCGTGTCTTCTAAAGTTCATCCCAGGTCCTGCTCCCACCTCTGAACATATGAGGGTCTATTAAGATTTACTACTCCATATAATTGATTATAAAGTGATGAAATTGTACCTTTAGCAAATGGATCTTTTGTACAGATTGATTCAAAAATGGATAATTGGGATAATGGTGTATCCCCCTTTAGGAATGGTGTATAGAAATTTTTGATTTGGAGATATCTAAATATCTCAGAGTTTGGTAGATCATATTTTTCTCTAAGCAATGGGAATGAAAGGAATGATTTAGATGCTATGAAGTTATTTAGTGTCTGAATGCCTGATGTTGTCCAAGCTTTAAAAGAATTTGGGTAGATCCATGCCGGATAAAAGGCCGGATTTCTGATAAAAGAAAGGAGAGGATTGTGTGGAGATTGTAACTGATATCTGGTTTTTAGTTTATCCCAGAGAGATAAGAAGTGTTTAGTTATGGGATTATGAATTTTAAAGCGGTCTTTAGGATCAAGCTATAACAAGTTTGATATTAATAGAGGGTCATTTTCTGAAGCCTCCATAAATACCCATAATGGGATTTCCTGTTTTGCATGGTATTTGGACAGACTGGCCAAATGTGCTGCTCTGTAGTAGTTAGTAAAATTAGGGTATCCCAGGCCTCCTTTATTTTTGGGAAGATGTAGTGTGTGTATAGGTATACGTGGTTTAGAAGAGCCCCATATAAACGAAGTTGCTCTTTTTTGTACTATTCTCAAAAATAGGAAGGAATTGGAATAGGGAGGACTCTGAATAGATAAAGCAATTTGGGTAGAATAGTCATTTTGATTGCATTAATCTTCCCTATCCAGGATAAAGGAAGTTGCGACCATTGTTTTATTAGATTTGTGATCTGTCTTAATACAGGAGGATAACTGGTTGAGAATAAGTCAGAATGAGATGCTGTTAAATGAATTCCAAGATATGGGATTGATTTTTCTGCCCATGTGAATGGGAGTGCAGCCATAGCCGGGATCAATTCCATGTTTGTGAGCGAAATATTAAGCACTAGGCATTTCTTAGGATTAATCATAAGGCCGGATAGGGCTGCAAATCCATCAAGAGCTGGTATTAAGTTGGGACCAGAGACCTGTGGTGATGATAGAAAAAGTAATATATCGTCTGCAAATATACATAATTTGTGTGTAATACCTCCTACTTCAATGCCAGTTATAGTTTGGTTTGTTCTGATGTATTGGGCCATGGGTTCGAGTATAAGGGCAAATAATAAGGGAGATAATGGGCAACCCTGTCGGGTACCTCTTTCGATATTAAAGGCATCAGATTTGTATCCAGCATATTTTATATAGGCTTTGGGTTTATTATATAATGCTTTGATCCATGTTAAAAAGTGGGGTCCAAAACCCCATTTTTGTAATGAATATTGCATATATTGCCAGGATACTGTGTCAAATGCCCTCTTAATATCGAGAGATAGAAAACATAAAGGGATTTTCCGTTTTTTTAGCAATATGTGCCAATAACACTGCCCTGCGTATATTATCGCCTGCCTGTCTATTTGGCATGAAGCCTACTTGATCTCTATGTATTAATTTTCCTGCTATAATGCTATTGAGGCGTTTTGCTATTATTTTTGCTAATAATTTAATATCAAGGTTTAACAGAGAGATAGGCCGATAATTCACACAGGAAGTATCATCAGAAAGGGGTTTTGGGATCATACAAACAATTGCCATTAGTGTTTCTTGCCGAAAAGAATGTCCTTCTAGAAGTTTGTTAAAAGTTTCAGTGAGAATGGGAGAGAGTATTTCTGAGAATGTTTTATAGTATAAAGCCGAGTAGCCGTCTGGGCCTGGTCTTTTGTTAAGTTTTAGGTCTTTTATGGCGTTAGCAACTTCATCTATAGTTATAGGCTCATCCAAACTGCTTTTTTGATTCTGAGACAACTCAGGTAAGGTTATTTTTGAGAAGGATTCAGCCTCTGTAGGATTAAATTCATTGTTTGTCTTGTATAAAGTTGCGAGATGTGAGTGAAATTTATGGACTATTTTAACTGGATTACAAGTATAAACATTTTTTGATAATTTCAAACGTATTGGTTTGAAAGATTTGTTAGTTGAATTTAATGCCCGAGCCAAATATGTACCTGGTTTGTTTGTATTCATGTAGAAATTGTGTTTGGAGCGTTTGAGGGATTTATCAAGTGACTCAGTGAGAAATAGATCGTATTCCAATCTAGATTTTTCCAGATGAGATTTTGTACTCTGAGATGGATTATCTTGGAATGATATGTAGGCTGCATTAAAATTGAGTTCTAGTTTTTTTGCTAGATTTTTGCGTTACTGTTTAAATAGAAGCAAAAATTTTTCAACTGCTGTGACATAGTCTGTGCAGCCTGGCTGAGGATTGTTATTTAATAGAAGCAATTAATTGCAAAGATCTTCCAGTATGCTCGAAAAGCTCTGCAACAAATGAGAGATTATATATTTTTTGTTATAAGGTTTGTACATCTACACAGCAATAAATAAGTATTTACAGTAGTAACAGTAGTAAATACAGCAGGTATAAAAAAGAATCACCCACCCTTAAAAATAATCACATTTTGTTGCTTTGCAGCCTCTAATGAAAACAGGCACAGTTTTTGTTTAATCCAGCTGTATTTACTCAGTGCAACTTATAACACCCAGGTGAAAGATATAACACAAACATGTCAGATTTTTTTTTTTTATTCAAAAATAGAATTACAGAGTTGGAAAAATGATCCCCCCCCCCACCCTCCTAAAAAATGCAAACTCGATCAGGTGTAGCTAATCACCTTCTCAATGGCACACCAAGCCATTTGACATTTAACTGTGATCATCTTGATTAGCCCAGCATAAAAAGAGCTTTCCTGGAGCATTTCAGTCCTGTGTAGTGCAATTGAAGCAAACAATCAACTATGGGTGGCAAGGCGCTGTCAAAAGATTTCTGGAAATAAAGTTGTGGACAGGCACAGGTCAGGAGAAAATTTCAAAGGCTTTATCAATGCCTAGAAGCATAGTGAAGTCTATTATTAAGAAGTGGAAAGTATTTGGTGTAACACAGACCCTTTATGGATCAGGACATTGGATGAAAGAGCCAGGAGGAAACTGGTCAGAGAGGCTACTACGAGCCCTACAGCAACTCTGTAGCAGTTGCAGGAATATATGACAAAGAGTAGTCATTGTGTGCATGTGACAATAATATCACAAATATTCCAAAAATGTGGCTTGTATTTAAGGGTTGAAAGAAGAAAGTCACTCCTCCAGAAAGGTCACATGCAGTTACAACTGAGCTTTGCCAAAACACATCTTGAAGATTCTGAGGCCACAGGTGTTAAAGTGGATGTAAACCCGAATTTTTTTTTTTTTTCTTATCATAATGCAGAGTATACGATTTCCTATAATTTGAGCCCAGTCTTGCCACACAAAGTTAATCCATCTCTGAGCAATCCTCTTTTATTGTTCAGTGAGAAAAATCTTGACAAACTTAGAAAAACTTTGTCAAATCCTCCCCCTTGCTGTGACTGACAGGTGATTTACATCTCGTGCACTAGCCTAAGACACAGGCATTATTTTTTAATTCCTTCCCCCACTCCTTTCTTCAGCAGCTCTGCAAGGATTGGCTGTTCCACACCTCACCATGATTTGGCATGCTGAAGTCATGTGGTTACTTTCCTGTCTTTTCACTGGATGTTAGAGATCATAGCAGAAGTTCAGTGTAAGAAATACACAGGAGAAAATGCATATTGACAAGGAGTGTAGAGGTGGGCAGGGAATCTACTGACATCACGACTCCACCCACCGAGCTCCAGACAACAGACCCACCCACAGAATCTGCAGTTTTTCGGTTCTAATAACAGACAGAGGGGAGACATTTGACAGGTAAAGATACATGCAGGAGGCATGTATATCCTTATAGATAACTCCTATGGCAGTAGTTTAGAAAGGATGACATTGGGTTTACATCCACTTTAAGGTCAGATTCAGACTAAAATTAAATTATTTGGCCTCAACACCAAATTATATGTCTGGCAGAAATCCAATACAGCCCCCCTCCAAATAACACCATTCCTACAGTAAAGCATGGAGGGGGTAATATCCTGTTATGGGGGTGTTTCTCTGCAGCAGGGACTGGAGCACTTGTCAGGACAAAAGGAAAAATGGATGGAGCAAAATACCGTCAAATTCTTGAGGAAAATCTGCTGCCCTCCACTAGAAAGTTGTCAATGAGAAGAATAATTGCTATCCAACATGACAATGACCCAAAGCACACAGCAAAAATGATCACAACGTGTTTGAAGGAGAAAATGGTGAATGTTGCACTGAGTAAATACAGTTGGATAAAATAAAAACTGTGCCTGTCTTCACTGCAGGCTGTAAAGCAACAAAATTTGATATTTTTAAAGGTGGGTGATACTTTTCTATAACTTTTGTATACTGTATCTTAATCTATCTATTATGATAATGGGGTCACAAAGCCTAACAAGTCCTGCTTCGTGGATCCCAATAGCTCAAAATATTTGAATCAGCACACCACAAAAAATGAAACATTGCAGAAGTTCTTTATGTAATTACATGTATCCAACTGTGTCCATAGTTGTACAATGCTACATATCAGGCACAAACTATCACAGTACATCACATGTCAGCAGATATAGTAGCATGGTGGCTTTTGTTTATGTTGGCCAGACCCCACAAGAGATTAGGCAATGCCCTGGGGAACACCAGCAGTTGCAATACACTCTTGAGAGGTAAACCATTGAAACGTTGTCACTTTATAAATTAGACATGTTACATCCAAAAGAGATGAACGAGGAACGTAAATTTAACTGTAAATAGTTCAACTGGTTACTATGTGACCTATCAACCTATTAGTGAGAACCCTTCTATTTCCTTTATTATAAGCATTTTTTTATGTTTTTACATGGTGTTTAGTGTGCAAACTACTTTCTTTAGTCTTTCTATAGGTTTTTCTATAGGCCAGAAGAGTGCAACACTTATATCATTTTCCCTTGCCTATGTTCTGAGTGCCATGCCCCCATATGGGGTGGGCAGATCATGAGAAGTCATGCTGACCCCAGATTGTGATGCCAGAAGTGACACAATAAATGCCTGACTGGAGGGCATGTAAAAGTAGCAGTGTAGGGTGCGATAATTAGGTAAGATTGACAAAGGAGGCTCTTTATCCCCAAAACGTTACTACCAGATTTCCAGCTCTATTTCGTTGTATATTTGTTTTGTACAAATTTTAACTCTGGATTCACTTTATATACTTTTGTGTTGTACTAATACTATGCATCCTCTACTGTTTCACTTTCTGACATGTGATGTATTGTCCTAGTTTGCATCTGATGTAGAACGTTCTGCTGCAATATTTCAGTTTCCCCCACATTAAAGGAAATGGTCCATAAAAAAGGGGCAAAAAATTCACCCAAGCTGATTTCAAATGGCCATAGATATACAGTGCCTTGCAAAAGTATTCACCCCCTTGGCATTTTTCAAGTTTTTTTGCCTCACAACCTGGAATTAATGTGGATTGTTTGAGGATTTGCATCGTTTAATTTACAGAACATGCCTACAACTTTGAAGATGCTTTTTTTTTTTTTTTTTATTGTGAAGCAAATAAATAGGACAAAATAACAGAAAAAGTCAATGTGCATAGCTATTCACCCCCCTAAACTCAATACTTTGTAGAGCCACCTTTTGCGGCTATCACAGCTCCAAGTCGCTTTGGATAAGTCTCTATGAGCTTGCCACATCTTACCACTGGGATTTTTGCCCATTCCTCATTGCAAAACTGCTTCACCTCCTTCAAGTTGTATGGTTTGCTCTTGTGAACAGCAATCTTTAAGTCTGACCACAGATTTTCTATTGGATAGAGGTCTGGGCTTTGACTAGGCCATTCCAACACATTTACATGTTTCCCCTTAAACCACTCAAGTGTTGCTTTAGCAGTGTGTTTGGGGTCATTGTCCTGCTGGAATGTGAACCTCTTTCCTAGTCTCAAATCACACACAGAGTGGTACAGGTTTTGCACAAGAATAGCCCTGTATTTAGCACCATCCATCTTTCCCTCAACTCTGACCAGTTTCCCAGTCCTGACTGCTGAAAAACATCCCCACAGCATGATGATGCTGCCACTACCATGTTTCACTGTGGGGGATGGTGTTCTTTGGGTGTTGTGATGTGTTGGGTTTGCGCCAGACATAGCGTTTTCTTTGATGGCCAAAGAGTTAAATTTTAGTCTCATCAGACCAGAGCACCTTCCTCCATACATTTTGGGAGTCTCCCGCATGCCTTTTCGCAAACTCAAAACATGCCATTTGTTTTTTTTGCTGAAAGTAATGGCTTTCTTCTGGCCTCTCTGCCATAAAGCCCAACTCTATGGAGCGTACAGCTTATTGTCGTCCTATGTACAGATTCTCCAGTCTGTGCTGTGGAACTCTGCAGCTCCTCCGGGGTTACCTTAGGTCTCTGTGCTGCTTCTCTGATTAATGCCCTCCTTGCCCAGTCAGTGAGTTTAGGTGTGCGGTCGTCTCTTGGCAGGTTTGCTGTTGTGCCATGTTCTTTCCATTTGGTTATGATAGATTTGATGGTGTTTCTAGGGTTCATCAACGATTTGGATATTTTTTTATAACCTAACCCTGACTTGTACTTCTCAACAACATTGTCCCTTACTTGTTTGGAGAGTTCTTTGGTCTTCATGGCAGTGTTTGGTTAGTGGTGCATCTTGCTTAGGTGTTGCAACCTCTGGGGCCTTTCAAAAAAGGTGTGTATATGTAATGACAGATCATGTGACACTTAGATTGCACACAGGTGGACATCATTTCACTAATTATGTGACTTCTGAAGGTAATTGGTTGCACAACAGCTTTTTATGGGCTTCATAACAAAGGTGGTGAATACATACGCAAATGCCAATTATCAGTTTTTTTATTTCTGAAAATAGTTTTATGTATATATTTTTCTAATTTTACTTCACTTAGACTATTGTGTTCTGATCCATCACATAAAATTCAGATTAAAAAAACATTGAACTAAAGGCTCTAATGTAACAAAATAGGTAAAAAGCCAAGGGGGTAAATACTTTTGCAAGGCACTGTAGATGGTTAGTGGTTTCTCATTTTTCCAAAAAAAATGATGCAAGATTTCCTGGTCTATGACCAAACTAAAATAAATGCATCTACACAGAGGACATGATTCGGGATATCACATGCATCTAAGTAAAAGTTAGAGTTCAAGTTGGAACCTTGATGCTGACAGCCTTTTGACCATTGTCTGTAAAGTGTGTGATATATCTTTTGCTATTTGTTGTGATGGAGAGGGAGGAAGCGCCCCATTACACTTTAATTATTACAAAACTACATTGGAAAGTCATTGAAGACTCACCAATACGTTTAACCTTTATACCTCATGTATGCAATTTCCACTTTGGGACTTAGCTGATAGGTTATAGAAAGAAAATTGCAAAAATAAAGTGTTGCGCAAACTGTTGGCGCTATATAAATCCTGTATAATAATAATAATAAAAGGGATGACTCTCTTATTATGCTATCCAGAAAATATGATAATTCTCTTTGTTCTTTGCATGAGTAAAGTAATTTAGGCTATAGCACCTCCATGAGTATTTTTATGAACGAAGATTGTTATAGACTATGTTAATAGGAGGAGCATAATTCGTTTTTACTGTTTGTGTGTAGTTAATGTAATGGAAAGATAGATGGCTCAGCAGCTGTCAGAACAAGCTTCTGCGACCTCTATGTAGCTGGGGTAATCCTGGACCAGGTCCATACAGCCATTTCACGCTTTTATGAAAGACACAGGGATATTGATTGTTCCTTGTTATTAGCAAAATAAGGATATGTAATGTATCCATGAAGCACTCTGGTCACTTCTGATGCAAGGTGTTTTAAATGCAATGCACTTTTTTATTCTGTGTCCATAATGCTTTCATAAACCTGTCATAAATTATTGTGTCTCCTTTCCTCCCATTAGGAAATAGCAAATGCAAAGCGGTCAGTAGAATACGATAAAGAATGGATGAATCACATAATGAAGCTGCTTGAAGGACAGGTATTGGTAATATTCCACCAAGCATTTCTCATTTTAAACCATTTACATAATGAAGATTTTACATGAAACAAACAATATAAGACTTTCCAGTCCAGGTCCTTAAACCAACTTCAACAACATGAAATTGCGTTGAAAACAAAGCTGCAGCCATTTTTCTTACATGTATACACTTTATATACACCTATATCCTAAAGCTTTGATATTACAAGCAGAACAGTTAGAAATAAACTTGCTGTTTACTTATTCATTGGGTGTAATCTATGACTGCAGAGGCTTTTGAAATACTGGTTTGGAAACAAAAGACATTTACCTGTAAACTAGTTCTTGAAAATTTCTTAAATCTTCTAGCAATCTTCATTCTCCACTCTTTACCCATCTTATCCAGGAATTTGCTTTGGCGCCTAGCCTGGTAGCTAGAAGAACTTGGTCTTTCTAAGAGTTGTCAGTTTGCTGGTTATAGTGATGACAATGTTGTAATCACATGCAGGGGACTCTCTTTTAAATGTTTAGTGTTTTTTAATTATTTTAATACTGGGGGGATAATAACAGAGCCTGAATTAGCCACACAATCATAGATAAACTGACTGCTGATCGCTAAATAGCACATATTAAACCATGTAAGTATTGAACAACAAATGCTATGTAGGCACCAGAGTTGTTTGTGAATTATATACATTTGGGAGCATCTGCTTTAAAGTTTATGGTTCCACAGGACACATTATGCTAATGCAGCAGAGAATCACTTCCCTTATTAACAAAGGATTTCATTGATGCCGGCTTGTCTGGGAACATACCATACTTCATAACACTTACTAACCGTTCCCAATTATCCAGGGAAATGTTTCTGCAAGCCTGTTGTCAGTCCTAGCTAATGAGAAATGAGAATGAGAAACGCATGACATCACAGCCAGGAGGGCAAATAGCATTTATTTGAAAATCTGTTCTGACTTAACACTCGCCAATCAAGATTTGAGATGTTGGTATACATTATCCATCGTCAACATCATAAGACTGTGCTTAGTACGAAGATGTGTAAATCAGATTTTTTTTAATTTTTTACACTTTATTTTATATTTTTTAATTCAGCTACTGTATTCGCCTATGAGTAACCCTCTTACTCCAGTCAAAAATTACTCTCAGTACAGTAATGTAGTCAATAAAAAGTGTATGTAATTTTTTTTTTGGGGGGTGGGGGATAGTGTAGGGAATGGTTGACAAATAGAGTTGGAAAAAAAAAAGAATAAAATAAATAAAAAAGTGGAAAATTCCCTTAATTTTCTGTTATGGGGACAAGTAAATCTGGCACTGTTCAGTTTTCTGATTTTTTTTTTCTTTGTGGCAGTTGGCCACTGGAGTCTATAGGGCTTTAATCTTGTTCACTTCTGGCCATTTGTAGAGCAAATAAGCAAGATATTGTCAAACAAAAGGTGTGGTAAGCCCCACACTGCCATAGGAGATCTGTACCAATGCCAAAAAAAAATACTCATGTGGTCGACATTGAAAATGCGCAAACTCTTTATATGATATGTTTGAGAGATGCTGTATTTGGTGTTATGAAGCTACATATTTTCAGGCAGCCTCAGAGCCAGTAAGGGGAATTTACTAAGACTGGGACGGCCAGAATCTGAAGCAGGTGTGCATGGCAACCAATCGGCTTCTATATTTCATACTATGTCTTTTCTGCAAGGTGTTTTATTGAATATATACTGAGCTATGTGATTAGCACAGCATGCATTCCTGGCACGTTTTAGCTTTGCTGGATTGACTGATTCCTATACACGTGCAAGGAATCATATAATTTCCACGCCAGCCAACCAAGAGGCTGAAACCTGGCACCTGGAAGTAGCCTGGGGAGATGATGACCGCTGCCAGTGAGGGATGTTACTGCCACATCGCTAGAAGGTGGAGGTGAGTATTTTGTGGCATTGGGTTCTGGAACGGGCTGAGGCTACAAGCTGGTTGGTAACTATGCACTGCTACTCTAGATTCTGTCTGCTCCAGTTTTAATAAATTCAGCATGAACTGACCGCACATATTTTGCTGTGGAATTAAATTGTAGTTTTGAATAATACAACAGCAGCACTCACTCTCATTTAAAAAAAAAAAAGCTTTTTCAGGTAGTTTTAGCAGCAACGTTTTTTTTTTGTTTTTTTTTGTTTTTTTTAATTAGGCGGTGATAAGCCTACTTTAACTGTTAAAAGGAGCAGCTGCAACAGATGTAAAAGCCATAGGAAGCCATCTTCTTATAAAAATCATTTGTTTATTAAAACTAGTAGCTGCTGACTAAATAATAATAAACACACACTCACCTGTCCCACGATCCAGCGGTGCACTCACGGCAGCCTGCATCCCTACTATGGACCTAAGGCGACCGGAACCTGTCAAAATCCAGCACCTGCCCCCCCCCCCCCCCTCCCCAAAAGATCAGTTTCACAAACAGGAGCTTGGGAGGAGGCCTTAAAGTAGAAGTTCCACTCTTGGGTGGAACTCCACTTTAACTGACCCTAGTCTCTCTCTCTATGCAGTTGTTATCCCTCCCTATCTTCTCCCTACAGCAGTTTCCATTACCATGACGCTACTGTGTACCTCTCCTTTTAGAGTAATGGGGTTCTTTTATGCAAAAGCGCCTTTATAGCCCCCTTTTTAGCCTTCTAAACCAGCTGGCCATTGTTCAAAGGCCAGGCAGTGTTGTATAGTTTCAAATGCTTTGCCAAGGCAAATGTGTACATAAATTTGCAAGGACTGCGAATTTTAAACAAGAAGTATTAGTCATGATCCCCTAGTACTTTCAAACCTAAACATCTCTCCTACTTCCTGTCCTAAAGCCACAGAGTAAATGGAAGGAAATATCTCTAAAGCAAGGGGACGTGCGCTCTTAGGCTGTGTACACACTGTTGTGCTGCAGTAACGCATACATTTATTGCCCATGTTACTGCGACACGTGAAAATTGCTTGTGTTGCATGCTTGTGTGCTGTGGTGTCATTAAGAACCTTGCTAATGGATGTGCATTGTGGTGTGCTGCGTTACAAAAATGCAACATTTTTGGTACAATTTGGTGTCTTAAAGTGGAGTTCCGCCTCGGGGTGGGGGGAAATTAAAAGTCAGCAGCTACAAATACTGTAGCTGCTGACTTTTACTATATTGGTACTTACCTGTCCAGGGAGCCTGAAATGTCGGCACCCCAGCCGATCTTCAGATTGACTGTCGGGTGCAGCCGCCGCCATTTCTGGTAAGGGAAACCCTCCGTGAAGCCTTTCGTCTTCACGGCCGTTTACCTACTGCGCATGTGCAAAGCGCACTGCACTTTCTGATTGGTTCGGTGGAATGAGGAGGGGGCCGAACTTCCTGGAGATCGGGCCGCGGCCCAGTCTCCTGGAAGTTGGGAAGGAGACCTGTCAAAAACAGGTCCCCCCTCCCCCTGAAAGGTGCCAAATGTGACACTGGAAGGAGGGAGGAAGCAATTAAGCGGAAATTCCACTTTTGGGTGGAACTCCGCTTTAACACAAAGCAACACTGTGAACCCAGCCTTTAGAGAATATTCATCTGCACAGGTGTCTCCATTGAAAGATTGCTACTTACTTTACCTTCTGTGACAACTCTAAAAATGTGTATTTCCTATCATTTTTTGTACTGGTCGACAACGGTGAGCATAACAACGAGGGAGGGTGAATCTCTCAAGCAGAATTGCAGACAGCATTAAGAACCTCCCCATGCACAACCTACAAAGAAAAGTTTGAGCCTAAACCACTTCCTTACCAGCGCATTGTAAAATGACACCGGCAAGATCCTCTCCTCCCGTCGGGCGGCCGCCATATGAAGTCCGCCTGTTCTTGCCGCTCGTGCGTGCCGATCGGGGATGAGGCATGTCCTCCGGGACACAGCCAATCCTCAATCAGGGTAAAGAGCCAATGAAAATGGCTCTTTACCATGTGACCGGCTGTGTCCAATCACAGTTGGTCAGATGTTGTCCTTGTTCTCACCGCTCGTGCGCTTCCCCCTGGACGCACAGAGCAGCGATCAGGGGTGAGGCATGTCCCTCGGACACAGCCCATCCCCGATCAGGGTAAAGAGTAAATGAAAGTGGCTCTTTACCATGTGACCAGCTGTGTCCAATCACAGCCGGTCACAAATGTCAGCAAATGGTGGTAACTGGGTCCTCTTCCTCACACGGTGATCCAGTGTGAGAAGAAGATCTGGTAACAGTGAGTTACCAATTATGGTGAAAAACACAGTCCCGAGATTTCCTCCAAAATAGAGGGTACCCGAGTAACTGTTTCCAATTTTTCTTTTTTTCCAATAATTTCTTAATTTTCATAAGAATTGTGGGGAAAAAATTA
The DNA here is from genome assembly GCA_037952925.1 of Lithobates clamitans. Lineage (NCBI taxonomy): Eukaryota > Metazoa > Chordata > Amphibia > Anura > Ranidae > Lithobates > Lithobates clamitans. The sequence continues at coordinate 1,195,717 of JBBGZY010000318.1, forward strand.
CAACGTCAAAAAACTCACCATGCCTCTTGCTAAATACCCTGGACTGTCTACTTTCCAAAAAGGGGTCATTTGGGTGGTATTGTACTGTCCTGGCATTTCAGGGCCACAAGAAATGATAGGCCGTCAGTACATCAGGTGTGATCAATTTTCAATGATTGGTACCATAGCTTGCAGACTCTTTAACTTTCACACAGACTAAATAATATACACTAATTTGGGTTATTTTTTAGCAAAGATATGTAGCAGTATAAATTTTGGCCCAAATATATGAACAAAAATGACATATTTGCAAACTTTTACAATAGAAGCTAAAAAAAGTGGGTTTTTTTCAAAATATTCACTCTTTTTTCACTTATATCGCAAAAAAAAAAACAGTGATGATTAAATACCACTAAAAGAAAGTTCTATTTGTGTGAAAAAAATGATAAAAATTTTGTTTGGGTACAGTGTAGCATGACTGAGTAATTATCATTCAAAGTGTGAGAGCACTGAAAGCTAAAATTGGTCTGGGCAAGAAAAGGGGGTATAAGTGCCCTGTATTGAAGTGGTTAAACACACTTTAAATGTATTTTTAAATTCAACCAACGTAAATACATATATTTAACTTGGTGTCAGCTTCTTGTTATCCGCTTTATTGTACTTAGACTGGGAAAGAGAGGGGCAGAACTAAATCTGGCCATACAGTAGTAGAATTTTGTTCAAAATCTTTTTTATATTTTTGAGATTTCAGATTAGAAATTCAAAAGAAAAATAAAATAAGAAAAAAAAAATAATTTGATTTTCTTGTCATTAGTGGGTTCAAATCGAAATTAAATTTTGAGAATAGTGATGAGAAAATTCAAATGAGCAGGATGGAATTTTTTTTCTCAAAACAAACTCATTTTTAACAGTGAATTTGGTTTTCATCCGGGAAATGGCATTCGTCCCAAAATCAAATGTTAAATGTAAACCAAGTTTTGAAGTGCTCTTTAACAACATTTGTCAAGTCTTCGAATATACTGAAAATCTACTAATGTATGGCCAACTTAAGAGCCCTGCAGATGTGCTAACAAGAAACATGCTGTTAGGATGAAAGAGTATAGTGTCACAGACAGGGTTGGGGGGGGTGACCTAGTTTATTGTTGAAAAATGTAAAGTTATGCATTTTGGGGCTAAAAACATGCATGCTTCGTACATACTAGGGGGAGTACAACTGGGGGAATCAATGGTGGAGAATGATCTGGGTGTTTAAAGAATGATCTGGGTGTTTAATAATTTTGCTCCAAAGCAAGCAAAATCCTTTCTTGTATTAAGAGAGGTATGGACTCCAGAGAGAGAGAGCATTTTACCCATGTAAAATCATTAGTAAGACCTTATCTGGAATATGCAGTTCAGTTTTGGGCACCAGTTCACAAAAAGGATATTGGGGAACTGGAAAAAGTGCAGAGAAGAGCAACCAAACTTATAAGAGGCATGGAGGAGCTCAGCTATGAGGAAAGATTAGTGGAACGGAATTTATTCTGTCTTGAGTAGAGGAGATTAAAGGGGGATATGATCAACATGTATAAATATGTAAGTGGTCCATATAGTGAACTTGGTGTTGAGTTATCCACTTTAAGACAGTGGTTCTCAACTCCTGTCCTCAGAACCCACTAACAGGCTAGATTTTAAGTATTACCTTGGGGAGATACAGACTAGAATATTGCAGTCACTGAGCAGCAGATGATATTGTATTTCAGTTATCTTGCAAACCTGGCCTGTTAGTGGGTCCTGAGGACTGGAGTTGAGAACCACTGCGTTAAGGTCATCACAGAGGACAAGAGGGCACTCTTTACGTTAGGAGGAAAAGAGAATAGACTCCCTCAAGTGCTGGTTCTGATCAGCTCAGTAGAATGTTTTAAAAAAAAGGGCCTGGATTTTTTCCTAAATGCACATAATATAACTGGATACTTGCCTGGCTGTGTCTGGAGTCGATCCTGGCTGCATCTGGAGTCACAGAGCCAGAGTCTGCATGCTAAAAAAGAATGCCAGAAAGTGTAAAATGTCTGTGTCTCTTTACATATTGCTGATTATTTAGGATGCATTGAAGCTGATGGATCAGGGGGGCAGCCAGGCAACTAGCATTTTCAGAAGGTATGTTGAGTAAGGCAGCCTCTCTGATTCTCTCATGACTGGTTCCTTTCAAGTGCAAATGGAAACAGGCCAATCACCACCCTACTGGTCTGTCTGGCAGGTGTCAGGTCACCTTGGGGCTAGGTGACTGATGCACACGGTTGGGATCAGGAGTGCACCGCAAGGTAGTGGACCCTACGGCTGACTGCTGTGGATGGGAGTCAGGGTGGTAAGGAAAGCAGGGTCGCTGGAACACCAACACGGATCCCACCGGAGTTAGAGCATAAGATTCCCTGGGGCGCAGGGTCTAAGAGCCAGCAGGTGTTCACCAGAGCCTCTAGTGGTGAGGATGGACTGGGCTGCAACTGGCTCCAGGTCACGACCCCCAGGGTCCGCCGGCTCACACCCACAGTAGGCAACAGGAGGATAGGGATTGTAAGGGAATGAGCCAAGGTCGGGGCCACAAGCAGGCAAGGACAACAGAGTTCACGCCAAGGTTCAAGGTCACAGGCAAACAGGGATAGTCAGGGACACGCCAAAGGTCAGGGTCACAAGCAGACAGGAATAGTTGAGAACATGCCAAGGTCGGTAACAGAAACAAACGTAGAGCACACGGCAGGCAGGAAACAGGAAGCCAAAACACACAAAGGTTGATCAGCAGGGCTGGCCTGCAGTGCAGAGGTTAATATAGAGTTCTCTGATAGGAGCTGGGGTGGAGCCATGCTAGAGGAGAGATTATAAAAGCAGTCAGGTGAGAGTCAGCTGGTCTCTAGAGATGAACACATGGAGACAGGTAAGCTGACAGACAAAACTCTATTGCATAACCATGACAGCAGGGCTGTGTATATCTTAGGACTGGATGGATGGAGGTAAAACAGTTCCGATTTGTGATGTGTGCCATTGGTGTCTTTCTTTGTCTGGAATTTAGCATATTAAGGTGCAGGGCTGGGCACTTCCCAGGAGCCAAGTAGCTAACGCATCTTAAAAATGAAAGCTGGCATCTACCTTTTCAGACCCCTCTGTTTTTGTCCTTGGAAGTACCTGGGCTTTGTCTGCTGTTTAAAATGACTAAGGAAATCTATTTGTTTAATCCTGCTTCTGTAGAGATCTTGGCATATATTAATTGCTTTCTGCACCACAAGAAATATCAGCCCATGTTAAAGTGACAGTCAACTCCCCCTAACACCCATCCATGTTTTTTCCCACTTTCTTGCAGTACTTTAGTGCTCTTCAAAGCACATACGCACTCACACAAGGAATCTAGCGTTACCCCGCTGCAATCCGCTATTCGGGTGGAACACAGTGGGTCCTGCACCTCCATCTTGGTCCTCTTCAGCTGGCTGCTTTGCTTCTTCCGAATGTAAGCAGCCAGCTCTGATGCCCCGAACCCGCCCCCACCCAGTTGTTCTGCGTACCAATCTTGCAGCCTCCTGGGAGATGTGATGCAGATATCCCAGGAGGCTGCAGAACCAGGTACACGTCATTCTGGCCTAGGCCAAAATGGCGGCAGGAGGTGGGGCTAAAAATTAAAAAAAATAGCTAGGGAGAAAAAAAATCCACACAAATCTGCTTGTTAGGGGGAAGGGAGTGTTAAGGTGAAACAAACTTACTTTTGGGAGTTTAGTTTTTCTTTAACAAATGTGTGATTTTTTTCATAGATCTTAAGAGAAAATATAAGGCCCCCTTTACATCTGGTGATTTGGGATCACGGGCAGAATCGACGCATATCTGCCTGCATTTCCACTGCAATAGTGGCAAGACGCACCACGCATGTTTGGGTGTCATTCTTTGCTCCTTTTTGGGCGACAGGCTTCATGCGATGTGGTTTGCCACACAATTTATTGTAGAAAAATGGCTACAAAACTGGACTGCGTTTGAGATGCAATTAAAAATGGATGAAACCCGAACACGTGTGGTGCAGTGCGATTTGGAATCCTGGCCAGATACGCTCTAATACTGCCCACAATCCCAAATCTCCTGATGTTAAGGAGTCTAATAATTGTGGGTCAAATTTTTTTCTTTCTTTCTTGGTGGACCAGAGGAGAAGCACCTGGATCTTTTAAGAATTGGCTGATGATGTAGTTGGTACCGTGGAGATAACTGGCATGCCCTTAACCCTGATGAAGATATAAAAAGAGTATTCAAAACGCGTAGAATATACGTCAATGGATTGACAGAACAGTAATGCCCCGTACACACGGTCGGATTTTCCAACGGAAAATGTGTGATAGGACCTTGTTGTCGGAAATTCCGACCATGTGTGGGCTCCATCACACATTTTCCATCGGATTTTCCGACACACAATGTTTGAGAGCAGGCTATAAAATTTTCCGACAACAAAATCCGTTGTCGGAATTTCCGATCGTGTGTACACAAATCCGACGCACAAAGTGCCACGCATGCTCAGAATAAATAAAGAGATGAAAGCTTTTGGCTACTGCCCCGTTTATAGTCCCGACGTACGTGTTTTACGTCACCTTGTTCAGAATGATCGGATTTTCCGACAACTTTGTGTGACCGTGTGTATGCAAGACAAGTTTGAGCCAACATCCGTCGGAAAAAATCCTAGGATTTTGTTGTCGGAATGTCCGATCAATGTCTGACCGTGTGTACGGGGCATAATTCTTACATAGAAACCTCCACCAGGTGTAAATTGGCTACTGCTACAATTCAGTTTTGTTGGTTTAAAATTGTGCAATTTATCAGCCACATTCATGTTTTTATTGATGTATTAACTTTGTATAAATAAAGAAGCACATGATAGATAGAGTAGATCGATATATACACTAAATATATATATATACACACAGTGCTGTGAAAAAATATTTGCCCCCTTCCTCATTTTTTATTTTTTTTGCATATTTCTCACACTTATATGATTCAGATCATCAAAAAAAAATAATATTACACAAAGATAACCTGAGTAAATCCAAGATGCTGTTTTTAAATTATTATTTCATTTGTTAAGGGAAAAAAGCTGTTCAAACCTGCCTGGCCCTATGTGAAAAAGTAATTGCCCCCTCCGATGCTGAATCATGAATGAACTGTGATTAACCACAATGGTTTGGAAAGCCGAATTAAATTCCATTTGCCACATCCAGGCCTTATTACTGCCAGACCTGTTGAATCAAGAAATCACATAAATAGAAGCTGTCTGACAAAGTGAAGCACGCTAACAGATCACAAAAAGCCATACATCATGCCACAATCTAAAAATAATTCAAGAACAGATTAAGAAACAAACATTTATTGGTCTAGGAAGGATTTCAAAGCCATTTCTAAGGCTTTGGAACTCCAGTGAACCACGGGGAGAGCCATTATCCACAAATGGAGATAACTTGGAACAGTGGTGAACCTTCCCAGAAGTGGCCGGCCTACAAAAATTACTCCAAGACCATGGCGACGACTCATCCAGGAGGTGATAAAAGAACCCAGAACAACATCAAAAGAACTGCAGGCCTCACTTTCCTCAGGTAAGATCAGTGTTCAAGATTCAACAATCAGAAAGAGACTAGGCAAAAATGGCATCCAAAGCCAATGCTGACCAAAAAGAACACAAAGGCTCATCTCACATTTACCAAAAAACATCTTGATTATCACCAAGACTTTTAGGCAAATATTCTGTGGACTGATGAGACAAACATTTAATTTTTTGGAAGGTGTTACATCTGGCATAAAATTAATACAGCATTTCATAACAAGAACATCATACCAACAGTCAGACATGGTGGTGGTAGTGTGATGGTCTGGGGCTGCTTTGCAGCTTCAGGACCAGGACGACTTACCATAATTGATGGAACAATAAATTCTGAGCTCTACCAGAAAGTCCCAAAGGAGAATGTTCAGTTTGTTACCTCAAGCTCAAGTGCACTTGGTTTTATGCAGCAGGACAATGATCCGAAACACAACAGCAAGTCCACCTCCAAATGGTTCAAACAAAGCAAAATTTAGGTTTTGGAGTGGCCTAGTCAAAGCCCGGACTTAAATCCAATTGAGCTGCATCATGACCTTACACAGGCCGTTCATGCTGGAAAGCCCTCCAATGTGGCTGAGTTAAATTAATTCTGCAAAGAAGAGTGGGCCAAAATTGCTCCACAGCAATGTGAAAGACTCATTGCCAGTCGCAAACGCTTGATTGCAGTTGTTGCCGCCAAGGGTGGCACAACCAGTTATTAGGGTTTAGGGGCAATTCATTTTCCACATAAAGCCAGGCGGGTTTGGACAGCTTTTTTGCTGTAATAAATTAAAACATCATTTAAAAATGATGTGTAATAATAAAATTTGTTTGATGAGTCATTTAAGTGCGACAAACATGCAAAAAAAAAAAAATCAGAGAGGGGGCAAATACTTTTTCACAGCATTGTGTGTGTGTGTGTGTATATATATATATATATATATATATATATATATATATATATATATATATATATATATATATATATATATATATATATATATATACATACATACAGTGCCTTTGTTGCCTCACAACCTGGAATTAACATGGATTGTTTGAGGATTTGCATCATTTAATTTACAGAACATGGCCACAACTTTGAAGATGTTTTTTTTTTTTTAATTGTGAAGCAAATAACAAATAGGACAAAATGACAGAAAAAGTCAATGTGCATAACTATTCACCCCACCTTTTTCAGCTATCACTTTGGATAAGTCTCTATGAGCTTGCCACTGGGATTTTTGCCCATTCCTCCTTGCAAAACTGCTCCAGCTCCTTCAAATTGGATGGTTTGTGCTTGTGAACAGCAATCTTTAAGTCTGACCACAGATTTTCTATTGGATTGAAGTTCGGGCTTTGACTAGGTAATTCCAACACATTTACATGTTTTCCCTTAAACCACTCAAGTGTTGCTTTAGGCGTCATTGTCCTGCTGGAAGGTGAACCTCCATCTTAGCCTCAAATCACATAGAGAGTGGTACAGGTTTTGTTCAAGAATATCCCTGTATTTAGCGCCATCTATCTTTCCCTCAACTCTGACCAGTTTCCCAGTCCCGACTGCTGAAAAACATCCCCACAGCATGATGATGCTGCCACCACCATGTTTCACTGTGGGGATGGTGTTCTTTGGGTGATGTGATGTGTTGGGTTTGCACCAGACATAGCGTTTTCTTTGATGGCCAAAAAGTTCAATTTTAGTCTCATCAGACCAGATCACTTTCCTCCATACATTTGGGAGTCTCCCACATGCCTTTTCGCAAACTCAAAACGTGCCATTTCGTTTTTTGCTGGCCAGAAGTAATGGCTTTCTTCTGGCCACTTTGCCATAAAGCCCAACCCTATGGAGCTTATTATCGTCCTATGTACAGATACTCCAGTCTCTGCTGTGGAATGCTGCAGCTCCTCCAGGGTTACCTTAGCTCTCTGTGCTGCCTCTCTGATTAATGCCCTCCTTGGCCGATCCGTGAGTTTTGGTGTGCGGCTGTCTCTTGGCAGGGTTGCTGTTGTGCCATGTTCTTTCCATTTGGTTATGATAGATTTGATGGTGCTCCTAGGGATCATCAAAGATTTGTATATTTTTTTATAACCTAACTCTGACTTGTACTTCTCAACAACATTGTCCCCTACTTGTTTGGAGAGTTCCTTGGTCTTCATGGCTGTGTTTGGTTAGTGGTGCCTCTTGCTTAGGTGTTGCAGTCTCTGGGGCCTTTCAAAAAGGTGTGTATATGTAATGACAGATCATGTGACACTTATATTGCACACAGGTGGAAATAATTTCACTAATTATGTGACTTCTGAAGGTAATTGGTTGCACCAGTGCTTTTTATGGACTTCATAACAAAGGGGGTGAATACATACGCACATGCCAATTTATCTTTTTTTTTTATTCCTGAAAGATGGTTTTATGTATATCATTTTCAAATTTTATGTCACCAACTTAGACTATTGTGTTCTGATCCATCACATATAATTCAGATTTAAAAAATATCGAACTAAAGGCTGTAATGTAACAAAATAGGTAAAAAGCCAAGGGGGTGAATACTTTTGCAAGGCACTGTGTGTGTGTGTGTGTGTGTGTGTATATATATATATATATATATATATATATATATGTGTGTGTGTGTGTGTGTGTAGATAGATATCTATCTATCTATCTATCTATCTATCTATCTATCTATCTATCTATCTATCTATATACATATATCTTTTTTTTTTTGTTGCTTCTGGGATTCTTGCTTAGGCAAGAATGATGTCCCTCGTTGCGAAGCCTTTTATAAACACTCACATCACACATCCCAAGATACCTCAGGGTAGCTGCAGTGCTTGTGCGTCATCAGGAAGAAGGCTGTCTGTTCTGGCTCTTACAGCTGCCCCCCCGGTGATGTGCCGTAGCGCATGTTTGTCATCGGCTGCAATAACTAGAAAGAGACAGCCGACTCCCAAATGAAGTAAGAGAGGAAAATGGTGGTGTGGGATTGGGTGAGCAGCAGCGAAACAGCGGATTACTGCAGTGCAGCTCTGGATTTGATTGTGTGAGCGTGTTTATGGATGACAACCCAGTGTGAATTTAAAAAAAAATAGAAAAGGGGGTGTTTACAGTATATATTTTTTGCTATTTATATAAGGTCTTTAATTTCCAAATTAATATTTAATACAGGTTACACAGAGCATTATAAGTTTTTAACCACTTAAGGACCGGGCGTCTTTTTTAGATGTGTTGTTTACAAGTTAAAAACAGTTTTGTTTTTTTTTACTAGAAAATTACTTAGAACCCCCAAACATTATACATTTTTTTTCTAACACCCTAGAGAATAAAATGGCGGTCGTTGCAATACTTTCTGTCATATCGTATTTGGGCAGTGGTCTTACAAGCGCACTTTTTTTTTTTTTTTAAAAATACACTTTTTTTTAAATTAAAAAATAAGACAACAGTAAAGTTAGCCCATTTTTTTTATATTGTGAAAGATAATGTTACGCTGAGTAAATTGATACCCAACATATCACGCTTCAAATTTGTGCCCAATCGTGGAATGGCGACAAACTTTTACCCTTAAAAATCTCCATAGGCGACATTTAAAAAATTCTACAGGTTGCATGTTTTGCGTTACAGAGGAGGTCTAGGGCTAGAATTATTGCTCTCGCTCTACCGATTGTGGCAATACCTCACATGTGTGGTGTGAACACCATTTTCATATGCGGGCGCTACTCACATATGCATTCGCTTCTGCACGCGTGAATGTAAACATCCCTTGTAATTAAAAAAAAGCATTACAGGACCTCCAAAAGACCTCAGATCTCATATTTACACTAAAATGCAATAAAAAAATATATAATTTTTTGTCATTTAAAAAAAATTTTAAAAAATGGCCCTTTAAGAGCTATGGACAGAAGTGACGTTTTGACGTCGCTACTGTCATGGAGACGGGTGGGGGCCATCTTCCCCTCACTCATCTCCATGCACAGCCACGGGAAGGATTTGATTGCCTCCACCACTGCCGACGGCTCCGGTAAGCGGTGGAGGGCACCGAATCGCGGCAGGAGGGGGGGCCCTCTCCCGCCGTCAATAAAAGTGATCTTGCAGCGAATTAGCCGCAGAGACCACTTTTATCTTGTGCCGGACCGCCGGCCGAACACGGCGATACCAGGGTTATGGCAGCTAGCTGCTGCCATAACAACGACATCCATCCTCAAAGTGAGGGCGTATATTGGCGTGAGGCGGTCCAGAAGTGGTTAAAGAGCGAAAACAGCAGAAAGAAGCATTTTTCTTTGTCACTCTCTAATTGAAAATCTGTATTGAACTCTACAGAGCAGAGAGACTTGTTCAGTTCTGTCTGTAAATGTGAGCTTGAAGTGGTTCTAAAGGCAGATGTTTTTTTAACCTTTTTAACCTTAATTCATTCTCCGCATTACGGTAAAATAAAACGTATGCATGCACCCTCTAGCCCCTTCTTATACTTACCTGAGCCCAATCTTGATCCAATGCTGTTCACGAGAGCAGCGGCTCTCTTCCTCCTCATAGGCTCCTGCGGCTGTCAATCTCAGCCAGAGAGGATGGGGTTGGGGCCGAGCCCTGCTCTGTCAATCGTCACACATGGCAGGGCTCAGTATGCACGAGTGCCCCCAGAGCAAGCAGCTTGCTATAGGGCACTCAGTGACGAGGAGCCAGGGGCACCAGCGAGGGGGACCCAAGAAGAAGAGGATTGGGGCTACTCTGTGCAAAAACCTTGCACAGGGCATGCAAGTGTAGAATATTTGTCATTTTAATAAAAAAATAAGTATTTACAATCACTTTAAGCTGTGGAGCTCTTTAAACAATAGCCGTTTTTAGTGTTCCACCTGCTGAATAGATATGTAAATATAAAATATTCATATGCAATGGTATATTTATATGACTTTAAAAAATGTGTTTTGGGTATAATAAAATGTGCACAAATCCCCCTATACATCCTCCTACTGAAAAAGTCCCCCCTTTGGATGTAACACATATAGGAGGGCACAGCCTTGGGCTTAATAGCATCCTGCGGCCATCTTGCTACAAAGCCGAATTCCGGCATATGTGTTTGACATGTGCATTTAAGTTAGCACTGACAGCAGAGCCTTACTCTGTAAGTGTAATACTTATCTTTTATATATTAAATCTTTTGTAAACTTATAATTTAAGTTTATTGGAATATTCACATTTTTTGTAGTCTAGTTTTTTAGTATATGATAATTTTTTTGTTGTGCTACATTTATGTCAATGAGTGTTTTGAATTCACTTAATACATGTTAACTGGCAACGTTACTTTAAATATTCTGATTATTTTGAGCACAGGTCACAAATGTATTACCGTGGTTGCACTAATTGATTTTGTTTCACAGTGGTCCAAAATTGACTAATGTATCTTTTCTTTTTTGAGAATTATTTTGGGCCTGGTTTGCTCTTTTTTTTTCTTTTCAGCAATGCTGAAGTGACGGATATTTTAACTGTAATTTCTTTTAAAATATCTATACTAAGACTTGCAGTTGGTATAGAACTCTGTACTACATCTGCCCATGCTACGTAGCCGTGCTTTGGATAGACCAGCAAAACTGTAGTGGTTCAGTACATCTGTAATGAAGCTGTTCGGCACAAAGGCCTTGTACTGTCAGCTAACAACCACTGCAGTATTCATATCCATATCTTTACTTGATTACTGATTTAACCTTGTCTACCCAGTGTTGACAAATGTCTGCAGTGCAGGGGGACAGCTGTGTGTTTTAGTCAAACCAAGCAGCAAAAAAAAAAGTACTGTAAATTTCTGTCTTGGTCTCTGGAGTATGCAGAGGAAGAGTCGTACCTCAGGCTAAAGTAGACTAATAGTGCTGTCTTGTTTTAATAGAGTTAAAATAGAAGCCTGCTGAATTAAAAAAAAAAAGTTGACTTTAAAGTTGTTTTGGTTTTTTTATGTTAAACTTTAAACTAGCAAAGTATTTATTGTAGCTAATAGTATGTGATAATTAGTGTATACCAAGATAAACTTTTTAATCAGTTTGTGTCAGAGTTTTTTTTTTTTAGATACATTACAGCTCCATCCGCATATTACTGTACTGATCATACCCATGATGATCTGCTCCCAAACCGTTTTATATCCTCAGAACATCCTCTTTTTTTTTACCCAGTATAAACTGTTTGGTACATATACTGGCTTTCATCCATGGGTGTAACTTTAAAGAGTTGCTCCTCCTTTTTTTTTTAAAGAAAAAAAAACAGTCTTGTCTGGGAGATCAACTAACATTGTAGGGATCTTTTGTTGCAGATTCCTACCTGTTTCTGCCCTGAAGAAAAAACCCTATGTTTGATTGTGTCTATGTGCAAGGTGACTCTGAATGGGGGTGACATTGTCATCATTTCTGTTCTATCACTCGTTCCTGCAATCGCCGGTGGCCGGCGGCAATTGCGCTTGCTGACTACACGCATCAGGTCCCCCGACACAGGCGTGCCTCCGGTGGCTTTTAAAGGGGAAGATGTACCCGTACGGTGATTCGCGGGAACATGCCACTTTGCTGACAGCAAGTGGTTAACCTCTTAGCGCAGCCGCTCCTGGCCTTTTAAGAGGTTTATGACTCTGGGAGGCCGAAGTGGCTTAAGACCACATGACCACCGTGATTGGCGGTCATGTGGTCCGAAAGCTCCCGATCACAACGAGCAATCAGGAGCTTTTGGTTAGTCAGTGGTAACTGTGCTGGGAGCGCACTCTCAGCACAGGTGTATAGCAAGCAATTCATACAAATATGCGGCCCCTCTGCACCAGGTGTCGAGAGGCCACATATTTGTGTATGGCCGGCGCAAAGGGGTTAATAGGCAAGGGAGATGTGAGGGCTAGCCAAAGCACTGAATTCTTATGAAGTCCGCATTTCCATATTTCCATAATAAAGCTTATACAGTAGTTAATGCAAACACAGGAGGTTACTGCTATGAAATTTAGCTGCCAATTTATCATCCTAAACCTCTCTACGGGTTTGCTTCAACTCTGGTCCTCAAGCAACTCTAAAGGTGCCCTCACACTGTTCAATCTGCATCAGAAATATTTAAGCATGTATTGTTTTCAGACTTTTTCAGGTCAAATAAAAAAAATGCATTAGACAGGTTAGACATATATCTTTCTTTCAAGTAAAAACAAAATGCCAGAACATGAATTTAAAAAAATGCTTGTGTATTTAAAGCTGGCCATACATTCTACATTTTTCTTGTCCAATTTTCCTGTAGATTTACCAAAACCATATAACATGAGGTCAAACTTAAACCCTTTCAATTTGTATGCAATCAGGCAGGCCCTTGCACTACATAGTTGAAGGTAAATCTAAAGGAAATTGAATGAGAAAATTGTATAATGTATCGCCAGCTTTAGTAATTTTCACAAATGATAATTAGTGTTAATCTTTTTACACACGTTACTTGATGATTGCAACTACCTGGTGGCGTGGAAAACATATACTTTGGGCAATAAAGAGTGTAGAGGACCACCAGCTACACTCACACTGGAAAGTTGCTATAGTTTTCATAGGCTGTACACATACATTTTGTTGTAGCAGCAAGAGCTATGGCACAGATCTAGAATTTCAACAGGAAGCTACTGCCATGCAACGGGTTAAAGAAACAATAAAAGAAGGGGAACGCATATAGAGTCTTAGCAAATTGACTAATTTAATTATCTGCCTGGCATACACACTGTCTTGTACTGAAAACAAGGATCTATTCTTTCCTCCCTCTCAGGAGCAGGCTTTTCTTTAAAGTCAGTAGTTGATAGGGACACCTGAAGAGTTCATGGGTTTCAGTGACCTTTTACTATGGACCGGCTTCCAGTCAATTCATGTTTTCCTCACAGTCAGACAGCTGTTTATTACTGTGTCTTCCCGCACTCTCTGCAATATTTTCTACTGAGACCTCGAGCAGCTTGTTAGTGGGAACTAAATATTGATTTGGCATCCTGTCGATGCAGAAAGAATGAAAAAATTTCCACCAGAGGCCCCTCAAACATTTTCCTATCGACATTTTCTGGGCAGAGTGGAAAGCTGCATAGAGGATGACAAGGCCGAGACTAGTTGAAATCCCGGAGGGTTCAGTTGAGACTGCTGCTGTGACCTGTGTGATACTTTTTTCTTCCCTTTCAAGTATCTCTTTTTCTGCACACATCTAGTCAGCTGGGAGGATCCCCTCTTGCAAGTGATCAAGGGCAGTTTATTGGCAGGTGAGAGCCCTGCTTCTCAAGCCATAGATTTGCTTTTGTTTTGACATCATTTACAAGAATTCATGAAACTTTTCTTCTGTTTCATGTAAGTTTTCTCCGTCTGTGAAATAATCCTACATAGTGTGAAGTCTATTGAAATATTTGATACTGTATGTATTCATGATACATGCTGCTGAGAGGGGAGCATTAAGCAGCGGATGTCATATGCCTACTGTAAATCATTACAAGGCAACTGCTTTATACTACTTTAAAGTTGTACTTTTCATTTGCTGTTTAGTTCATTTTATTCATTCTTGTTTATGATCGGTTACGTACCAAAAAGGTCTTGTAATTATTTGCATTGTATGTTACTCGCAGAATGTTAATGATGTCACTAGTGTATGTGTTCTGATTTGCTATATTCTTGGAAGCTAATTGTAATAGTTGCATTAATTCTATGCTGAGCTTATTTTTGCAGGGCTTTAGACGTTCCCAGAAGTCAGATTCGCCTATAAAACAATAACATTTGTAAGGAGAGAAATATGCTGCTATTGATGGCGACCCCTTTTCCCAAAATGTTAGTTGCCTGTCTGTTATGTTATTACTTTGTCTTTCAGCACTTTCCAGGTCGCTGACTCTAACTTTAATTTACCATATGCTTGCTTTAGGCATTTAGGCACAGCCAGGTATCTAGCATTTTCTGGGGGGAGTTTACCAGTGGTAGACATATGACATGACAAATGTATCTCATTGACAGGTGCTTGGAAAATAGCAGATGGATCTTGGATTATTCTGAAAGGCTTTGAAATATTCAGGGGAAACTAGCATTTTTTTCATAAACATAAAAGTATTGATTCCTATGCTTTTGTTCATTTACACAAGCCTTTCTAACTGCAGTAATGAAGTTCATAACATTTTTATTTCAAGATGAACTATCGTCGTCATATCATACACCCATATTAACATATCCATCAAATTTCATTTCAGCAACACTCACCAAGCTATAGGCAATTTATTGTTTTCCAAGAGCTTAAAGTCACCTGAGACTATCCAATGTTGTACTAGAATTAATTTGTTCATTTCTTTATGTAAACTATTAAACAAATATTGGTTTCAGATACAAAATCTGAGCTTAACATGTCAAAAACTGCTTGTTGGAGCATCTCAAAGGCGCAGATTGGATCCCCCACTCGGTTTTAAAATGTTATTGTCCTAAATTGCACCACCTATAATACTGCTTATTATCCTCCCGGAGCTGACCATAGATTCTCTATAGATGGGAGCCTTCCTCTGACTTCTGTACATCTGCTAATGATAACTATACGAATGTTGGTTGTTGCACCAGACCATTTAACGCTGCTGTGTAAAATATGGTGTCTTTGTGAGTGAGGTCCATGGAATATAATTGTCCAGTAGTATTGATTTAATTGCCTGCGTTTATTTGTGGACTCCTAATTATTGACTGGAGGTAAATTTAATAGAGCAGTCTTTATGAACACTAGGAAACCACTGCCGCTGCAGTTTAACATAATGAACTGCATCATATCCCTTTAGATCATTTCAAGCTCATTTTATTCCTCTATGACAGAACAGTAATGTTTAAAGAGTCTTTTTTTTTTTTTTTTTTTTTTTACAACTCCTTCTTCGAGTTTAGGGTGAAATAAAAGACAGGGAGTGGGAAGTTCCCATTTACTAATCCGTAATTGCTCTTTACAATTTAACTGCAGGGAGTCTGCAACCTTCAGTGAACCATTAGTTCATTTATTGTTACCTTCCATTAAGATTTATTTTTGGGGGGATCGCATAGTACTTGAAATGTGAACTCTTTAATTGAAGAGGTTTATTTCTCCTTTAATTAGAATTTTTTTTCCCATTTGTTTTATGTGTTAAGGGCTCACCATACACACAGCCTGCCATTAATATTAAAAATGTGCATTCTAGAATGCGGCGAGATTGAAACACTAGCGAGCAGTTATCAGACAGTACAGCAGCAAGAGAAGATCTTCTGTTGCACAGGTTAACCATTGCTCGTTCAACTATTATTATGGGAGGATTCCCATGACAGGCTACATTGCATGCACCACTTCAGGATCTGTAGCCTATGTGCATATCAGAGCCAGCACTACAACATCAGTATGCCTGCATTATTCTTTCCTCAACTTATTCTACCTATCTGAACAAATAAGAAGACAATAAAAAAGTTTGTTACAAATAGCCAATAATATTTCAATCCATGTTTGAGGCTCGCAGTCTTGCTAACTGTATATTGTGAACCGACTTCTGTTTCACAAACTGAAATAGAAAAATATCAAATATAAATGATTATTATTGTTCTCAGTGATTGACAGTTGTATGAGATTATGCTAACAAAATATGCCTTATCATGTCATTTTAATTCCACAAAACTGGAAAAGAGGATTATGGAGTGTGAGGTAGACCATATTAGACATTAGTTATACACTTCATTTAAACATTGGTAATGTCTGGATGGGTTAACCGAGTTTTTTCATGGAAGAAAAATATAACTTGAATGTCTAACTACTAATTAGCTCTTTGTTCAGTAACGCTGATTATCACATTTTAACTTGAACTTCCTGCAAATTATTTTGATGATTGTGTATCACAAGTTAGATTCAAAAACACTTCAAAACCTACAGTTTTATGGCAAGTTCAGTTTGTGCTTATTTGGACAGAAAACTTCTTTTGTGTATTAGGGGTAAGAAGATGGTACATTATTTGAGGTTTTTTTTTTTTTTTTTTACATTAAATGAGAATAGGCAAATATTTATCATTCAGGCAAGAATTTAACTTGTATGAAATTAAATGTTAAAAATTACATATAAATTAATAGGCAACACAGAATTTGTCACACAACAGTTGTGAAAAACACCCAGAAAGGTGGCCATCTTTATTTTAATGATCAGAATTTTTAAGATCTTTTTACCTGTCCCTAACACAGTAAAAAAAAAAAAAAACAATTTAACTTGCACAACCTATGTATTCAAGCAATATGCAATTCTTTTCCCTCAAAACTTCTGATCTTTTGTGAAAAAGAGTAGAGCCTATTACTGGTTGCAGCGATATACCATCATTTCCACACAAACACCGCAGGTTCACCTCACTCTAGAATGTTTTACCAGTCATTGTGTACATACATACACATATATATATATATATATATATATATATATATATATATATATATATATATATATATATATATATATATATATATAAATATAAATATATTTGGAGCTAATCTGCTTCCTAAAATTAGCAATTTATCATCCTGAGATTTACAGAGCTCTGCCATTTTGGAGAGCTCACCTTACAACTGCTGTTAGTCAATACAGCTTGATCCCCTCCCTGCTCTCAGCTTGTGATTGGACAATGACGGAGCAACAGCATACTGATGAGTTAATTACTCTGTTCTTGCCTCCTGTAAGCATGCTCTTTAAAAGCAGATATACACTGTAACAGTGTATATTTTGCTTTCTTTTGAAAATGAATGTAATTATCTTATAATGAATACAGTTGCATTATTGGTGTGTCTTTCTTTATATCCGTCTGTTTTTTTAAAGCTAAAACTAATTACATTAAATACATGCAGGCCTCAAGCTTGGAGGCAAGTCAACTGCAGCATGCTTTAATGGAAAAATGGCTTATCAGCACTGAGAAAGTATGAAGGCTGCCTTTGCTGAGCTCCATGCTAGTTCCATGGTTGTCTTGCAGTTTCAATAGCTTCAGTATTATTGGAATCGCTGATCCAGAACAATTATGTCGGTTGAGTTCTGGCATCTTGGAGATTTTCCTGATCTGTATGCTGGAATGTACTCAAACTAGAGACAACAAAACTACTATTACTTTCAAAAGGTGCTCAACTATGGAAGCCTAAGTACTTCAAAGGTTTTCTTAAAAATCAGTTGGAGAGGTGTTTGAGATTCTTTTAAGATACTCTTGACCTGCATTTACATTGACTGATATAGCAGAAAAAATTAGTTTAGATGTAACAGAATAAACTGCATTTGTAAAAAAGCAAAGCAAATGCAACAGTAAATGTAGGAGAACGCTGCCCTGTAATATTTAGTTTAAAGATGTAAACCTTGGGTTTCAAATCCATCCAAGATGCTTCACAAAGGCAGGTAAGAAATAAAAACTGAAGTTGCAGGGGCCACAAAATAACAAATCTGTTGCTAAATGAGAGGCAGGCAAATTTGCACTAGATAGGTACCTGACCTGTAAATAGCTTGCTTGATAAATCCAACTCACATTATAGTCTAACTCAGCAACTGATTTATTGTCTCAGCACGGTTTGTTCTGCTTTGGCTTATAAATATGCTGCGTACTTATGTGAATACACTCTGGGAACCGCAATGTCAAGCAGATCAAACAACCTTACTGCTTACTTGTGAGGTGGACAAATACTTCCGTAGGCATACATTGTGGGAAAACAAATAAGGTGAAATCTGAGGCGTTCCCACGTTGGGAAAATAGGTTTTCTCAACATCACCTGGGTTTACCAACTACATTATCAGTCGAATGCGTGGCTACTGTATATTGTAGCCAGTGATGGAAGGTTTTTACTTCATGTCTTTTCTACATCTTACAGCCATGCAAGCAGAATTATCCTGTAGTTCAGCCTTTCTCCACGTTTAATATGAAGGAACCCTTCAAATGACTTTCAGGTTTCAGGGAACCCCTATTAATATATTTTAAGCTCAGGAGACATTCGTGTAAACAGTGAGTAGAATGAAAAATGATTAAGGATTTTGGAGTACCTGGTGTATTTGACATTAATGTCTGCCTTATATCAAAAAATATTATTTTTGGTAATAATAATAACGAAATTATACAAATACTAATAATGGCCATAAAAAATTATAGTGTTCCTTACAATTGGTGGTCAGTGGAAAAGTGAACCCTTACAATGATAGTCATTGGGAGAAATTTCCCCTTATTTTGCTGGTTAATAAAGAAGAATGCTCCTTACATTGGTGCTCAGTAGGAAGAATGACAACTTTATAGATAGGTAGTTGAAAAGAACATTAGTAGCTTATCTGAAAGGCAGAAATAGCTAATTGTTTAAAGAAACCCCTACCAACCTCTGGAGGAACCCTAGTAGAGAAAGACGTCTGTAGATGATGTGGAATGACCAGAACAGTCATTCAAATTATTTAATTATTTTTGGGACCCATTCACACCAGCAGGTGCATGTTATGCTCTGTATAATGTGTCCCACTGGGGTGCACTGTGTAGGGGTCATGTGATGCGTTGTTTACATTTTTTTTTATTATTATTATATTGAAATGTCACAACTCTAGGCACCACAGTGTGTTGTGATGCGGTATAGTCCTGCTTCTTTTCAGCACACACTGATGCAGAGCTTTGATGTGTCAACTGCAATAACAGGACATAAGACAGATTGCCTTGTCTGTGTATTGGGACTGCTTTGGGCAAAGCAGCCCAATGTGGCTGGTGTGAATGAGCCCTTAGTCTAAATACTAGAGAAACAGTTGCATGGGGCTGTAGTTGTGCAGGGTCATTAACAGACAACCATAGCCAACTGTGACTATCTAGCACTGAATAGAACAAGAGGTTTGCAGTTTTTAGCACGTTGAGAGACAATTTAGGTTGCATGGCACAGAATTTCAAACTGTACAGCAGTCATTTCTATATTTTGGATCTACTTTCTTTTAGCTGCATTTAGATGTATAGTAAAGACCTATATTAATGTGTTTTATAGAATATGAAGGCAGTGGCAGCTTTATATAAGATAATGCTGACTATTGAGGAGAACAAGACAGCTAGGAACTGAAAATGTTTTGTCTTAAAGTGGTTGTAAAGGCAAAAGGTTTTTTATCTTAATGCATTCTATGCATTAGGATAAAAAAACCTTCTGTGTGCAGCAGCCCCTCTAATATGTACCTGAGGTCCATCTAGATCCAGCAATGTTGCATAAGAGACTCGGCTGTCCGGGACTCACCTCCACATTAGATGAGACAGCAGCACGGTGCCATTGGCTCCCGCTGCTGTCAGCTAAAGTCAGTGAGCCAATGAGGAGAGAAAGGGGGCGAGCCGGGCCACAGCTCCATGTCTGAATGGACACAGGGAACTGTGACTCAGCTTGGGTGCCCCCTATAGGAAGCTGCTTGCTGTGGTGGCTCTCAATAGGAGGGAGGGACCAGGAGCTCCAAAGAAGTACCCAAGAACGCAGGATCTGGGCTGCTCTGTGCAAAACCACTGCACAGAGCAGGTAAGTATAGACATGTTCGTTATTTTTAATGAGAAAAAAAAACCAAGACTTTAGTATCACTTTAATGACCACCTGCAAAATATTGTCAAAAAACATATTTGCCTATGATAAGAGTGGCAGCTACAGCAACGGCATTGAGGGCTGGTTTACATCAGTTGCAGTTCAGTTCATTTTTATTCTGCATTAAATAGGCATGGACAGTGTTTACCATGGATTCCAATAACCCTAGCCCACAATCGGGCAGTCAGTTCCAGTGCAGTCAACAAAAGTAGAACCTGCTGCATTTTTTTTCTGTAAGGACCATATTTGGAACAATGGGAAAAACACACACAGTTAGGTCCATATATATTTGGACACAGGCACAATTTTCATACTTTTGGCTCTGTATGCCACCAGAATAAAATTAAAACAGAATAATCCAAATGAATTTGAAGTGCAGACTTTCAGCTTTAACTCAAGGGGTTGAACATAAATATCAAGTACAAATTTTGGGAACTTCAACCATTTTTATACAGTCCCCCTAATTTTCAGGGGCTCAAATGTAATTGGACACATAAAATATAATCATAAATAAAAAAAAATCATTTTTAATATTTTGTTGGGAATCCTTTACTGGCAATGACTGCCTGAAGCCTGGGACCCATGAACATTACCAACGACTGGGTTTCCTCCTTTCTGATGTTTTGCCAGGTCTAACTGCAGCTGTCTTCAGCTGTTCTTTGTTTGTGGGTCTTTCTTCCTTTTTTGCAATCAGCAAGTGAAATGCAAGCTCAATTGGGTTGGGATCAGGTTATTGACTTGGCCATTGCAGAATATTCTACTTCTTTTCCTTCAAAAGCTCCTGTGTTTTGGTTCATTGTCCATCTGTACTGTGAAGTGCCGTCCAATCAACTTTGCTGCATTTGGCTGAATCTGGGCTGACAGTATATCTCTAAACACTGCAGAATTCATAAGACTACTTCTGTCACATCATCAATAAACATAATGTAAAACATGGCGGAGGCAGTGTGATGGAAGCCATGCATGCCCATGCCATCACACTGCCTCCACCATGTTTTACAGATGATGATGTTGTGTGCTTTGGATCATGAGCTGTTCCAAGCCTTCTCCACGCTTTTTTCTTCCCGTCATATTGGTATAGATTAATCTTCGTTTCATCCCTTAAAAGAATGCTTTTCCAGAACTAGTCTGGCTTTTTTAGATGTTTTTTGGTAAAGTCTACTCTGGCTTTTCTATTCTTCAGGCTTATGAATGATTTGCACCTTGTGGTGAATCCTCTGTATTTGCTCTCATGAAGTCTTATCTTGATTGTAGACCTTGACAGTGATACGCTCACCTCCAGGAAAATGTCCTTCACTTGTCTGGATGTTGTGAATGGGTTTTTCTTTACCATAGAGAGGATCCTGCGATTGTCCACCACTGTTGTCTTCTGTGGACATCCAGGCCTTTTTATGTTGCTGAGTTTACCAGTACTAAACTATTGATTTGGCCATTCCTAATGTTGCTGCTATCTCTCTGATGGATTTGTTTAGTTTTTGAAGCCTTACAATGGCCTGTTTCACTTGCATTGGCAGCTCCTTTGAACGCATGATGTTGGTTCACAGCAATAGATTCCAAATTCAAATACCACACTAATGCCCTGTACACACGGTCGGACTTTCCAACGGAAAATGTGCGATCGGAGCTTGTTATTGGAAATTCCGACCGTGTGTGGGCTCCATCTGACTTTTTCCTTCAGAATTTCCGACACACAAAGTTTTAGAGCTGGCTCTAAAATTTTCTGACAAAATCCGTTCGCGTGAATTCCGATCGTGTGTAGACAATTCAGACGCACAAAATGCCGCGCATGCTCAGAATCAAGCAGAAGAGCAGCACTGGCTATAGAACTTCATTTTTCTTTGCTCGTCGTACGTGTTGTACGTCACCGCGTTCTTGACGTTTGGAATTTCCGACCAACTTTGTCTGACCGTGTATATGCAAGACACGTTTGAGCCAACATCCGTCGGAAAAAATCAGATGGATTTTATTGTCGGAATGTGCGATAGTGTGTACAGGGCATTAGAACTCCAGACCCTGTACCTGCTTAATTAAAGAAGAAATAACGAAGACGTAGTCCAGACATGGCCATGAAACGGCTTTTGATCCAATTGCCTGAATACTTTTGGCCCTTGAAAAAGGGGGGCTGGCTAATCTTAAGAGCTGTAATTCCTAAACCCTTCCTCTGATTTGGATGTGCATACCCTCAAATTAACCTGAGATTATGCACTTTCAGTCCATATCCATTATATAATTATAGCTTGAATATGTTTTGGTAAATACCTGAAAATAATAAAGTTGTGCCTGTGAACAAATATATATAGACCAACTGTATGTATGTCTTCAAATGAGATGAAGTAAAAAAAGAGGGGAAAAAAAATCACAGGACCATAAAAAAACGTACCAGAACGCATCAAAAATAAGCATGCAGAAACGCTTTTATAACGCAGAAATTCTGGTGTGAACCAGCCCTTAAGTCTACCTTATTGATCGTTTTTTTTATATATTTTTAAGATAGCCCTTCTAATCCTACAACTTATGCCCTGTAGTAGAGTAGAGTGAAGATGGCTATACACAAGAATTTAATTGAAATGTTTATTTGTATTTGTTAGTGGGGCCAAATCGATGTCTGTGTTCGACTTAAGTGATTGGAAAATTCTTCTCGCAGGACCGAATTACTAACACTGTAATGCCCCGTACACACGGTCGGACTTTGTTCGGACATTCCGACAACAAAATCCTAGGATTATTTCAGACGGATGTTGGCTCAAACTTGTCTTGCGTACACACAATCACACAAAGTTGTCGGAAAATCCGATCGTTCTGAACGCGGTGACGTAAAACACGTACGTCGGGACTATAAACGGGGCAGTAACCAATAGCTTTCGTCTCTTAATTTATTCTGAGCATGCGTGGCACTTTGTGCGTCGGATTTGTGTACACACGATCGGAATTTCCTACAACGGATTTTGTTGTCGGAAAATTTTATAGCAAGCTCTCAAACTTTGTGTGTCGGAAATTCCTATGGAAAATGTGTGATGGAGCCTACACACGGTCGGAATTTCTGACAAGGTCCTATCACACATTTTCCATCGGAAAATCCTATCGCGTGCACAGGGCATAAGAGTTTTTTGTAGTTATATGACAAAATATACATATGTGTTGGGCCCTCTAAAATATATATTGGTTTATTCCATATAAAAACACAATATATGTGTGCAACAAAAGTGAAAAAGTCATGCCTAAGAGCCGGTTCACACTGGGGTGGCTTCAAAGTCATCAACAGACTCTGAAGTCGCCCCACACAGCGCGACCTCAGCGCAGCTTGCAAATTACTTCTTTAATAGAAGTCGCCCCCAAGTAGTACAGGAACCTTTTTCTAAGTCGGAAGTCGGTGCGACTTAAGTCGCTCCCATTAGAACAGTTTTATCGCACTGCATGGAGCGCGACTTGTCAACATGCCCAGGATCTGCATGGTTTGGCACATAGATATTACTGGACAACAGCAAGCAGCATGTTTGTACCATGGTCTCAAGAATCAAGCACCCACTTAGAATCACATATCCAGTAAAGGATTGACTTAGATCATATCCTGGGAAAGAAATTAGAGATTTTCTTGACATAGTTGTCCTGTAGGCATGATATGGTTAAGAATCCTTAGTAAGTCCATATTTTTCTAGGTTGAGTTTTTCTTTTTTTTTTTTGCCATCACGGATGCCATTATGTAAGGTCTGTGGAAATGTTTCAAGGTACCCACTTTGTAAAAAAAAATCTTTGAGGTGCAACCTGCTAAACCTTACACTATTACTTACAAGGTTGTTTTATTAGATGTGAAACATATCTTTGGTACATAATCAATAGAAAAATAAATAAATTCCGACAGTCATTTTTATTAATGTCTCTGCTTCACTTACATACTTTTTTCAAGAGACAGAACATAAGTCAGGCAAACACATCTATGAGTATATTTTTCTTCACTGTTGTCTATAGTTCTTTTACTTCCAGCATCTTCTGTTTTATGGAAAGCCAGATGGCTTGCATGACATTCATTCACTTCAAAACTGATGCACTACCCCCACCTTCTGGTAAATATATCAAATAGCACTTAACAGAAATACATAGGTACCCCTTTACGACATTCTAGAAAACAAAATATTGTATTACTATGCTGTACAAAATAAATTATTGCTCCCAGGAACATTATACTGATTTTAACTGTTGTGAAATGGTAGTAAGAGGAATTATCCTAACAAACACACAAGAGCACCAATGTTACTAAACTGCACTAAATTGTTAGCCCCGTATTAAAGTCCGAGGGCTTTCACACTGGAGCAGTGGGCTTGCAGGACGGTAAAAAAAGTCCTGCAAGCCGCATCTTTGCAGCACTATAGGAGCGGTGTATTCACCGTTCCTAAAGCGCCCCTTCCCATGGAAAACAATGGGGCAGCGCTGCAAACCTGCCGGCAAAGCACTGCTGCAGTGGCGCTTTACGGGCGGTTTTAAAACCGCCCCACTAGCGGCCGAATAGCGCCGCTAAAACGACGGTAAAGCTGAGCTAAATATATCGCCGCTTTACCGCCGACGCCCATAACGCCCCAGTCTGAAAGTAGCCTTAATGCTGGTGAAGACTTCAATAGACAATCCTGGACCCATCACCCTGCCCCCAACCAATCTCTAAGCCTCCATATTATTTCTGTGATGTGATGGGCACCCTTCTTTAGCAATTGAGAGGCTTGATGGGTCAAGTTTAACTTTTATATTAAGACACAATTTGCATGAATCTCTGCTTGTTTTTACTTTAGAATTTCACTAATCCCAAGACCCTTTTCACACTGGGAAGGGAGCGGCGGTAAAACTGCGCTATTTTTAGCGCCGTTTTAGCGGCGGTATTCAGCCGCTAGCAGGGGCGGTTTTACCCCCCTGCTAGCGGCCGAGAAAGGCTTAAAACCACCACAAAGCGCTGCTGCAGCAGCGCTATGCCGGCGGTATAGCCGCGCTGCCCCATTGATTTCAATGGGCAGGAGTGGTGAAGGAGCGGTGTATACACACCGCTCCTTCACCGCTCCAAAGATGCTGCTAGCAGGACTTTTCTTTACCATCCTGCCAGCGCACCGCTCCAGTGTAAAAGCCCTCGGGGCTTTCACATTGGAGATACAGCAGTGGCTCTTTCAGGGCGCTTTGCAGGTGCTATTTTTAGCGCTGTAGCACCTGCAAAGCGCCCCAGTGTGAAAGGGGTCTTACTTCCACTTCTGCATTTTTAAACCTTATCCCCACTTTCACTTATCTAGGTTTGTGACAAGAATTGTATTCAAAGCTGAACTCCAGAATACCTGCAAAATGTTACCTTTGCAGCTGTTTAGTATACATATAAGAAAGCTTGTTGTTGCTGAAAGAAAAAAGAGCCAAGTTAAGTTGAAATTTACCTTTTAAAGGGCTATGATGCAATTGCTCTTGCATCTTTTAATGTGATTCTAAAGCTTAATTTTATACTTGGGATAATAGAAGGTTTTTTTACCTTAATGCAGAGAATGCATTAAGGTAAAAGAAAAATAAGCCTTTAGAACCACTTTAAAAATCGCTGGCTGGGACCTGGAGGAGAGACCAGAGAGGCAGGTACGTCACATCTACTCTCTAAACAGCCCTGTGATTGCAAACTACATTTCCCATGATCCCATGGGAATATTTTCTGTGAATGTGCTGGACAAACATGAAGTCCAATGGGAGTTGGTGGGTCAGACTGGGAGTCCGATGCCAGGGTCCTGCCCACTAGATCAAGCAGCTGTGGGTTGGCATCCTGCTTGCTGTAACACATAACGAATTAAGTGTTCAGGGGAAGTTTTAAGACTGATAGCCAGGAGAATAGCAGAGATTATTTAGCACATGGAAGATTTAGAAGAGGCAGAGAACTTGTATGAAACAAGTTAAAGAATATATCTGAGAATAGTCCTGCCCGTAGTTCAGCTTTAACAATAAAATAGGAAAAGCCATGATCCTATCATCCTTATCATAGTATTGTAATAGACCAATACAAGGCAATTATTGACTGATAAAGGTTACAGGTCAACAGCATTCAAAGGGAATCTGTCTCAAAGCATAGCATCTCCCACAATACATTTCAAACATAAGCTGCAATTCTCGAAGTCACAATATACAGTATAATTACACATTGTCAACTTCATTGTGACTGAAGTTATTGTCATGAAACTAGAACCCATCAACGAAGTCATTTTGTAAAGATATTTTATTTGACAGATTCTCTTCAAGACAAATTTTTTTTTTTTTTTTTTTTTACATTAATACTTTGAAAAAAAAAAATAGGGTTCCATGAGGGTGGTGGTAATTTGCACTTATATTAGAGCATTTTCAGTTTTTATATGTCATTTTCACTATGTCGTACAAGTAATTGCTTTAGATTAAGCAACTTTTTCCATTCTGTTTTTAAACCCTTCAAAGTAATAATTCCAAAAAAAGATTTTGCCCGTCACTTTTACTATAGTTTGGGGACTCTTGCTGTGGGATCTCAGCAGAGTTCTGCAACTAGAGTGAGTCTCCATATTAGTCAAATTAGTGTATTTAAAGTGATCATATGTTTTAAGTCTTAGGCAGTCCATAGATGAGTCTTTATTTTTATTTTTCGTATAAACCAGGAGGTTGAAAAAAAAAAAAAATTCCCCATCCACACGCTTAATATGTAATATGGATGAGGAATACTCCCCACTGAGCCTTTGTATTCTGACAGCGGGGAGACTCCCCCGCCATCAGAATACACTGATCATTGCTGCTGGCTATACCTCGTGGTGCTAATCAAGCAGTGAAAATCCAAAAGGGCATTTGTACAGAAGTTGTTGGTATATCTGTACAACCTCCCTTCCCATACACGGTTTGAAACTCGATCCAATTTCGATCCATGTATGTCAGTGTTTACCTTTTTTAAAGTAAATTTTGATAAGACTTTTACACTTTTACAAGCTAGATGTTATGAGTTTTTGTTTTATTAAATGTAGAGATTTGTATATGAGCTACAAGAGACAGTTCGAATCCGGGCCAGTTCAGCAGGAACCAGCCAAGATTTGAACAATGTATGTGCAGGCTGATTGTACCCAAGTTAATCGATCAACTTGGATACAACCAGCCTGTTGGATTTCTCATGCAATTATTTCCAGCAGCTATAGCTGCCAGCAAAAATTACTGTGTGTTCTCCCAGCCAGGAAACCCCCCCCCCTCCCCCCAAAGCAGGGGAACACAAAAGCTCCATGGGAGGGATTCCCCATCAACTGACTATGTTGATGGGGGAATCAAGCGATTTTCTTTCCTGCAAACACGGATTTGCACCATCTATGGCCAGTTTTATTTCTGCACTCCTGTGACCTGTTTTGCCGACACCCGACAAGATTTTCTAAAACACAAATGCATATGAAATTATACTAGGCTGACCTATTTAATTTAAAGAGACCATATATTCCTTTAAAAGGAAACCTGCACGAACAGAAATATTGAGGCTACCACTGCTGACTTCCAGCAAATTATAATTGTTGCGCAGTTGTCTTTGGTTTTATTACCATGAGCCACTGACCTGGAACAAGCATGCAGATTAGAAAGTCAGAGTGAAGTCAGGACCCCTGGTCTGCATAGTTATTCCAGGTCAGTCACCCAAGAGCTATTGGAAGTTGTTGCATCAGCATGGGGGCCAGGCAAATAACACTCTCATGAGGAAAGGTCAGCAATGGGAGTATCCATATTCTGTCAGAACAAGTTTCATTTTAGAATGGAGAGAGCTGAAAACTCTAGTAGTGACGTGTCCAATAGAAAAATTAAGGCAAGTGGTCCCAAGTAGAAGTCCAAACCAGTTTCAATAGGTCTGTTTTTCTTCTGTGTTTCAGGTTCCCTTTGCAGTGTATCTAATGGACCTTGTCAGAAGTAAGCTCAGTGAGAAAAAGAGGCTTGTAGAAGAATATGCTTTGATGAAGGGGAGAGACTCCAAGTGAATGACATCTGCCCTCAAGACGTATGCAGTATTCACTCTGCACCTGTAAAGTTTTTAAGTTATTTTTTAAATAGTCGTGTAAATGAAATATGAACAGTATATACATATTTATTTTTTACATGATATATAACATACTTGTATTTCTTTTTTGTATCTGTGATGCATCAATAAACCATACATTCATGTGTATTCTTTGTTTTTAAGTGTATTCTTTTAATCGGCTGTATACTCTGCTTGGACATTTTTACCTACAGGTAAGCCTATAATAAGGCTTACCTGCAGGTAAAATGAATATCTCCTAAACCTGTATGGTTTAGGAGATATGTACCCTGCATGCAGCCGCTGACGTCAGCGGCTCATGCGCAGTGAAGGTCCGGCATAGCGTGCCGGAACAGAGGACTCCCGCACGCATGTGCGGGAGTGACATAATTACGGCGCCAGCCACTCACAGCGCCGGAGTCAGCAACACCGGAAGAAGCAGCGAGGCAACATGTCAGCCGCCTCAGCGCTGACTGGGTCGGGCTGCGGGAGCTTCGTTCTAAGGTATGTATTTCATAATGTGCTAGTATGCGATGCATACTACCGCTTTAAAAAGAAGAAAAGTGTATGGAAAGCAAAGTGACCAAATATTCCCCTCTAGTTAAAGGTGCTGTGTAGAAAAAAAAAGTCTAAACATTCTCAGGAGTTCTCAAAGGTTTAACCACTTAAAGAGCAGGCCCTTTTCTGACACTTTTCATATACATGTAAAAATCTGTATTTTTTTGCTAGAAAATTACTTAAAACACCCAAATATTATATTTTTTTTTTAAAAGAGGCCCTAGAGAATAAAATGGTCGTCATTACAAATTTTATATCACAAGATATTTTCACAGAGGTTTTCCAAACAATTTTTGTTTTGGGAAAAAATACTATTTTTAATACATTTTAATGCACAAAAACAAAAAAATATAATACCCAATTTAATAAATATATACCAAGATGTCACGCTTTAAAATTGTGCACGCCGATGGACGGTGACAGACTATGTACATTATATTATCCATAGGCGATGCTTTAAAAGCCTTTACGGATTACCACTTTAGATTTACAGGTCTGGTACTAGAATTATTGCTCTCTAGCTGACATTCATTGTGATACCCCACGTGTGCATTCGCGAGCATGGGGCGAATGGGGAGCTTAAAACAAATTTTTATTTTATTTTTTACACTGTACCTTTAAAAAAATTTTTTTTAGCACTTTTATTGCTATCTCAACAAATGTTAACATCCCTTGTGATGGCAATAGGCAGTGGCAGGTCATCTTTACAGAGACATCTGAGGTCTATTAGACCCCAGATCTCTCTTCTACTCTTAAAAGCTTCGGATCATACCAAGATCGGTATGATGCAATGCTTTTTTCAAACCAGTCATGGTTTGTTTACATCTGCGAAACCGGAAGTGACTACTCATTGCTTCTGGTTTCTTAGACCGGTTTCCTTAGAGATAATTGTGGCTGTTCCAAGAGCGCAGTAGGCAAGTGGGGTGGTGTGCATGTCAGAGCGGATCCGCAAGGATGCAGGGGGCATGCAGTGGTGAGCGGATTTCAAGTATTTGCAGGGAGGGTAGGGGGCCCACTGTCAGGCAGGCTCTGGTCAGGAATGGTGGTGTGTGGCTGGCTGCGTGGGGTGGTGTCAGGCCAGGGGGTACTAGCAGAGGGCCCATGAAGGAGGAAGAGGAGGAGAAGGTCAGGGTGGAGGAGCTTCTCTGCTCTTTGCTGCCTCCAGAGATCCTGGTAGAGATCTTCTGCCTGCCTGGGACACAGCTACAACTCCTGCCACCAGATCCTCTCCACTGACACCATCTGGAGGAGCTGCTGCAAGACTGGTTAGATTGGTCATTCCCAAGGTGCGTGTGATGAGGGTGGGGGTATCTGGGAGGTTGTGATCAGAGTGGGGTTATCAGGTATCCGGGTCCGGCGCCAGCATAAAGGTGGCTTAGGTAGCCAGGATAGAGGGGGCAGTGAAATCCAAGTCCCCAGCCACTTGCTGGGGATTTGGATTTCACGGCACCCCCAAGCACTGTTACCCCCAGAAGGCCGATCCTCACCTGTATTAGTAGTGATCAGTGTGAAGGCATGCCCAGTGTGCTCATCTAGGGTCCCCAGCCAGGTGTGCTAGGCGTTTCTGGCAGTCATGTTAGCCATATGTCGTAGATCCTGAATGTGCCAGGAGACTAGCAGTCATTGATTTGCAGCTACTCCATCAGCTCCACCTCCCAGCTCTGCCCCCAGACTCTGGCTCCCGCTTCTTGCCTCCAGACTGCTCCTGCCCGGTAAGGTAAGAGAGTCACTTCCTGCCCGGAAGCTGCCATATACCCCTCTCATGTCATAATGCCCTCCAGTAACAATAGCAGGTGTGGCAAGAGCATGGTGGTGACGGGGGGGGGGGGGTTCAAAATGCACCTTTTGTCTGTGCAGACAAAAATCCTTGCACCAGCCCCAGTTACCTAGGGTGCTCCACATACAAATTGATTGCCCCGTCCTTCATACTGGGACTGTATTTTGATTTTTGTATAGCTTCTGCGCAGCACTTACAAGCAGGGCTGAGGGCTCTAGAGAGGAGAACTAAGGCAGGGTGCTGAGATGTTTTCAGAAATGTATGTACAGCACCCTGCTGCCGCCTCTCACCGGTCATGATTTGCCTGCACTGCATAGAGAAGTACAGATAATTCACTTTTTATTGTGATCTGATCCTCCTCTAAGTTACTAAGTTACAACAATAGACAAATACAATGTGCTTAAGGTTCCTTCACACTTGTGTGACTTGTCCTGCGACTTGGGACTGCAAAGTCGCATGACAAGTCGTACCCCATGATTTCCAATGAATACCATTCATATCTGTGCGACTTCAAAGTAGTCCCTGTACTACTTTGGTCCAACTTTAATGCGAGTTGAGGTCCATAGACCTCACGTTTACACAGGCATTCCCCTAAATCACGTCAAGTCGCTGCAGTGTGAAAGGGAACTTAAAGTAGAAGTCCACCCTAACACTAAAGGCCCTATATCTATAGACATTCATGATCTAACACTAACCTATCTAGCCCTGTAAAGAAGAAATCACTATACATACCTTTTTTGAAGCCGATCTGGTCTCCAGCGGCAGAAGCTCTGCAGAGGACACTGTCGACAACGGCTGTGAAATTAATGGGGAGTGACGTTAACCATAGTTACCATGGGGGTTCCGTTGTCGGTTGCTTCCTCTGCACCCTCCTCCACAGTGAAGCTGCAGCTGACAGCTCAGCGTGGGACCGGATCGGCTTCAAAAAAGGTATGTATAGTGATTTCTTCTTTACAGGGCTAGCTAGGTTAGTGTTAGATCGTGGATGTCTGTAGATGTAGGGATTTTAGTGTTAGGCTGGACTTCTACTTTAAGCTGATAACACCGATCCAGAACTACTGAAGTGCTTGCTTGAAGTCATTGCTGTCGGTGCTTCCAGATCGACTCCTGCTGATCACCTCACGTGAGGGGAGGGGTCGAATGCGGAAGTCGGGCTGACCTCATCCTCGCGCCCCGGGATGCCGGCTCTCTCCTTCCTCCCCCTGGGCGGCGGTGTAGTGGCGCTGACGCCGACCACGGCTCCCGTATCGTTGGTGCGGGTGGCCGCCCCCTAGCCCCGCATCCCCGAGATTAGCCGCGGGACCCGGGTCCCTGTAAGAACGCGGCTACACCTCACCCTGCCCTCCCCGCTGCCTCCCCCCCCTCCCCCCCGCCGCGTCTGTGTCGGAGATACCGCACTGAACTGAGCAGAGACCGAGGAAGCGAGAGGAGAAACAGTAAGCAGGGGAGCCCTGTGACAGCATTGTCAAGCCCTGGCACAAGTCCATGAAGGGAGGCAAATAAACAAACGGAACGGCGGACGAACAGCAGGCGACACGGAAGCGACTGAAGAGACAGGCAACCCTCAGATAAGTGATATTTTGGGACAGTTGCTCAGAGAGGGTAAGAGCCTTTTTTTTTCTTCTGCTTCATCATGGTGGGAGTCCAAATGTGAAACCCGTATCGCCGCTTGAAGGTGAAAGTGAAAGTCCCAGCGGTGTAGGCACGGACTTGGAGGGGCATATCGCTACTCAGTTTTTTTTTCTCCCTAGTGCAATGAGCCACCGACAGCCCTCATCATCCAGGCTATTGAGAAGTCACGCTGGTTACCCTCAGAGGGGGACTTACTCTCTTATTTCTGTGTACCCCTAGATGAGCTGAAGCCCATATGGTGATCTGGTATACAGAATGAGTGATTCAGCATGAGTGCCTCCGCTAGATATATGAGTGATGGGAATGTTTTGTTCTGAGTTTGCTAAATCAAATGACGACAGTGAGATATGGAATGATTTAACCCCCTGCTGGAGAACTTCTGAAAGTGGTTCTATGTCTATGTAGGTACGGATTTGGAGGGGTGCATCACTACTTAGTTTTTTTTCCCCTAGTGCAATGTGCCACTGAAAGCCCTCATTATCCACTCTAATGAGAAGTTGTGCTGGTTGCCCTCAGAGGGGGACCTATTCTCTTATTGCTGTGTACCCCTAGAGGAGCTGAAGCCCATATAATGAGTGATCCATCTTGAGTGCCTCCGCTGGATGTATGAGTGATGGGACTGTCTTGTTCTGAGTTTGCTAAATCAAATGACGATATTGAGATATGGAATGATTTAACCCTCTTCTGGAGAACTTCTGAAAGTGGTTCTTTGTTCATATAAGTCACCTAAGTTTCACCCCAAGATAAGAGTAACAAGTTTAGCCTTGTGGTCCCTCATTAAGGGGGAGGGAGTGCTGAAATATTGGCGGCTCAACCTTAGCCACGGGTGGAGTATAATAAAGTCAAGGAAGCGAAAAGATAACAAGAATGAGAGGGAAATCAAGCAAGGGGGGAACAACAACAAACCCAACGGGGGCACCCGGTAGACTAAGTGCAAGCCCAGGAACGATAAGGAAATACATGGTACAGGACAACACGACAAGTCCGGGCAAGGGTCCGGGAGCTAGAAGCAAAATCCCGGACGCTCTGCCCAAAGTCAACACAAGGAGGCAGGCTGCAGAAGAGACCCTAGGCTTAAACATAGCGACGTTGGCAACACTAGATGAAGTTCCATTGGAGGGTCAAAGGGAAGGAGTTATGCCAACAAAGAATGATATAGCTGAGATGTTCGCCAGGTTGGAAACTTTTATTAGAGCAGAAACAGATGCCATAAGAGGGGACATGGGCCACATCCTGAGAAGAGTGGAAGAGGCCGAGGTAGCAGTGGAGAGCCAGAGGAGTGAAATAGGAACCCTGAGATCCCAGTTAGAGGAGATACAGCGTGAACAAAGAGATCTAAGATACAAGTTGGAAGATCAGGAAAACCGAAGCAGACGAAAAAACTTGAGAATTAGGGGAATTCCAGAACCACAAGGGGAGGGTGAAGACCTGCAGGAGAAGATAAATCAAATATTCGGTGGCCTAATCAATCTGGAGGACAAGCCCGTTAAAATAGATAGAGTACATAGACTGAGGAAACCCGCTCAGATCAGTAGGGAAACACCCCGAGATGTGATAGTGAGGTTTCATAACTACCAAGATAAAGAAAAAATCAGGACAAGTCTGAGAAATAATCACGCTTTGAAATATGGGGAATCCAGTCTACAAATCTACCCAGACCTAGCGAACGAAACACGGGCAAGAAAAAGAGTCCTCAGACCCCTATTGGATACACTCAAAGCGCGAGAAGTACAATACTCGTGGGGCTTTCCAGCATGTCTGATTGGGAAGAAAGATGGGCGCTCAGCGACATTAAGGTTCCCAGAGGAGACCCAAAACTTCTGTCGCAAGTTAGACATTCCACTCATTGAAATCCCGGGATGGTGGGAGAGAGGGGGTGGTCAAAATGTTGCTGAAGACACACAAAACTGGAAGCCGGTGTATAATAGGAGAGGGGTATAGGGGCGAAGATGTAATTAGGTATCCCATGTCTAGCGGGTTAGAGAGTCTTGTGCGGGTGGAGGGGGGGGCGGGTGGCGGGTGGCGGCGACGAGCTTCGAACCCGGAGCTCTGGAGAGGGGGAGCCTTGGGAGAGGTGTGGGGGAGTGGGGGGGGGGGGGGGGGAGGGGGGGGGGTCGGACAGTCCCCGGGGTGGGATGGGAGGTGCCGGGCTCTCGCACTGGGCTCAACCCTTGAGGGGCCATCCCTAGGGCTGGGTGGAGAAGGCGAGACCATGGTCAGTAGGGTTTCTGGGAGTTGGGGTGCTCCTAAGAGTAGGGGGAGAGGGAG